>CM071584.1:5761113-5828103 GCA_036426205.1 Ascaphus truei
CTGGGGATCCAGCGCTTCAGTACAGGAACCAGGAAGCAGACCTCTGCCTGAGGCGAATGCAGCAGGTCACAGGAACAAGGCAAGACTAGTACTGGGGATCCAGCGCTTCAGTACAGGAACCAGGAAGCAGACCTCTGCTAGGGGTGAATGCAGCAGGTCACAGGAACAAGGCAAGGCTAGCACTGGGGATCCAGCGCTTCAGTACAGGAACCAGGAAGCAGACCTCTGCTAGGGGTGAATGCAGCAGGTCTCAGGAACAAGCCAAGGCTAAGGAAGGAGTGTTTGTGGCAAACACAGTTACATCCAAGTGAATCTTGGTTTATGCTCAGCATTGAGGGAAAGGGAGACCCCAGTATAAGAAGGGCAGACAAGACAGGGGTGTGTGGGAATTCCTCCAATGCCAGGACAGAGAGACAGAGCTGCAGTGATTGCAATCACAGGTGATAGTGCTTGCAGATCCAAGGGGAGGGCTGTCTGAGAGCTCACCAACTCCGCAGGAGTGAGCTCCAGTCAAACCCAGGAACGGATTCCTTACAGAACCCCCCCCCCCTCGGGGCGAGGCCTCCGAACGAGAAGGATCCATCAGAGATCTGGGTGACATAGCATTGTTTCTGAAGTGTCTTAGGCAGGAATTAGGCCCATAATCCAGCAGTCCATTGGCGAGTACAAATTTAGGACACGAAAACGAAGGTACTGCAATTCTTGACGCGCAGAAAGCATCACAAAACGATTTGGAAATCCAGAGCTGTGCAAGAACCGGAAGATCCAGAACAGGGACGTCCGAGGGCCACAAGTCAGGTGCCCGGTACTCAGCACTAGTCCCAGAGTACAAGACAAGACAGAGTGATTTTTGGTCGGTTGTGGTAGAGGAACAACCTGGAAGAGTAATGATATTGCTCAAACGGGCACGTAGAAATTTGTGAGAAGCTATTACTCCAAAGGAAATCTGGACAGTGGTTAGCGAGGGTAGAGGGCGGGAGGGTTCACTGAAAGATACAAATACAGTTCTTTTGATTCAGTCAAGGCCCGTTATCCCAAACAAGTCGAGTGTGACGGTAGTAGTGTTTATGCAGTTCTCTGCCGTGGTACTGGCAAATAATAGGAGGCCAGCATCCCTGGGCATATGAGGTTTAGAGAGCATCAGGTCCAAAGTCTGGGCATCCGCAGAGGATGCAGTAGGCACCAAAGAACGAGCAGAGAGAAGCATGCCTGTGCCCACAGTGGGAGCACTAGAAGCAGGGACAGGCACCTCAGGCAAGACAAGGAAGTTCAATGGGGCAAGACAACAAGGAGTCCAGAGGGAACACATCAGGCACCACACAGAAACCCGCGGGTATTGAAGCTGCTTGTAAAGTGAGACAGCTTGGATCAATACAGATCTTATCCAGTGCCGCAGGAGGCTGGGTGAGCGGAAAAACTGACTTAGAAACAAAAGTCTTGGAATTAGAACTGGCTACTTCCACCACTGAAGGAGAATCAGGAAAACACGAACTTAACTTAGGAGTGGAAGTCCCAGATTCAATGGCTTCATGCAATACTGTAGGGGAATCAGTGCAGAAAAAAATCCGTTTTAAATACAGGGTCCTTTGAATCAGCAGATACATTCGGTACTACAGAAACCTCCCAGGGAAGTAACCCTGAGTTTGTGGCAGAGGAAGAGCAGACAGTAGTGGGTACCCCAAAAGTTGTGGAAGAATCAGGGACGTATAACTCCGTTTTGAATATTGGGTACTTTGAATCTGTAGGAGGAACAGGTACTACAGTAGGTTCCAAGAGAGATAACCCTGAGTTCGTAGTAGCAGCCATGCAGTCTGTAGCGGATACCTCAAACACTGTGGAAGACTCAGTGAGAGACAGTATTGTCTGAGTGGGAATCCCAGGCTCTAAGGCTACACGAGGAGTTGTGGGGGGACTAAGAGAAAAACTATTCTTTGCAGTGAGGGAATTAAAGTCATTCTTGATTACTATAGGAGCTGCAGAATAGCCAGTGAAGAGTATGTTCGTTCCTAAACTGGATGTCTGAGAAGCAGCAGTGGTCATATTAGGCACAGCACAGAGGTCCGGGGAAGGTATACTGGTCTCTGAAGTGAGTATTTGAGAAACAACAGGGACCAGACTAGACGCTTCAATGGGATCAGAGAATGCTGCGCTTGTCTCTGAAGTGGGAATTTGTGAAACAGCCAGGGCCAGGCTAGGTACTTCAATAGAATCAGAGGACATTGCGCTTGTCTCTGAAGTGGGAATTTGTGAAACATCAAGGGCCAGACTAGGTACTTCGACAGAATCAGAGAAAGTTAAGCTTGCCTCTGAAGTGGGAGTCAGAGGGTCCATAGTGGCGACATCAGGCTCTATGGGAGACTTTGTGGAAAGGGTCTTAGAATCAATTAACGAAGCTGCAGGCATTACAGACATATCAGAGAAGACACATTTTAAAACAGGGGTTTTAGCATTGGTGATAGGCATAACACAGACTACAGGAGAGTCAGAGGGAAGGAAGCCTGGCTTTACATCAGGAGTTATAGCAGTAGCACAGGTTAACACAGGAAGTGCTGGAGAATTCTTAGAACTGTACTGGCCGGCACCACATTGTTATGTGAACATGGACTTGTTACATTGTTATTGCATTTTATATGTTCCACATTATGTTAGATATAGTGGTATCTACCGATACCAGATGGGGAGTGTCCTGGGGGATCGTTTATTTTCTGTGTACTTTTTCTGCTCTCAGGCTGCCAGCTCTCCCCAGGGAAAGTTTCACGTTTTCCCTATTCAAGCAGTAAGTGCTGCTGTGTAAATTGCAACCTAGTTGTTACATATCACCTTTTCCACATGCCACTAGTCAGTTGCCCTGGCAACCTCCCAATGCTCATAGTTTGAGATTGGTTTAGCCCTCTCCCCCTGCCCTTCTCTGTATATTGTTATGCCCCTTAGCTTGTTCCTGTCTGGAAAGAAAGGTGTACTCTCCCTTACCCAACGGCAGACAAGGTGAGTAGACACATCTTCCAGTGCTCCCTTAGAAAGCGATTCCTTTTTACCTTCCCCTGATAAAAAAAAAGCCACTACCTTTCAAATAGGATACTTCTCCTCACAAGAGACATTTCCTACCACAAACTACATGCAAGTATTTTTATATTTCTGTTAACCCCTCCCAATAAAGTTGAAAAATATAGAAGGACTTTGTGTGCTTTAAAAAGGGGGTGAGTTTATTCTACATGGATCTTCTCGCCTGCTACAGTACAAGTGAGCCTGGATCCAGAATACACTGCCTGCTTGCTTGGATACCCTTTTACCTTTTGGGGTATCTGGTAGGTCAAAGACACAATAGATAATATATTTTTTTCTCACTCCCTGGAAACCTCTCCTCTCCCACAGCGAATTCACCTGCTCATTCACTCTCTTGATGAAGATAGCGAGGAAGAAGACGGCACCAATCGGTGGTCCTAGGAAACTGGTGATGGACTGCATGTAATCAAACAGCTGCCCACTCTGTGCTGACTGCAGGATGGGAACCCAAGCAATGCTGACTCCAATCAGGAAGAGAATGAAGACCCTGCAATGAGGAGTAGAAGGAGGAGGAGGATGGACAAATGGCGAGCAATAAAGGAAATACATATTCAACAAGAAAAACAAATGTGACTAAAATCAATCACATGCAACGAGTTACAGTAAATATTCTCCTCACAGCTTTACCAGTAGCAAAAACAAATGACAATAATAATGCCTTTTCAAGAGCCAATCAGCACTAATCCGTTAGTGAAACATTGATGGTCCTTAATGAACAGCTATCAAAGTAATGAAGCATCTAACCTGAACCAGCAGTCAGCCTCACTCAGCATGAACCTATTAGATTGCAGGAGGTCAGTGATTGTGCACAAACATCTCAGTGCCAGGGGATAAGATTAGTGACACTCACCTCCCTGCTATCATCAGCTCCTTCTCAGACGCCTGCTTCCGGACCCTGGTGTAAATGTCCATGGTAAACAGGGTGCTGGCACTGTTAAAGATGGAGGTCAGCGAGCTCATAAGAGAGGCCAACATGACTGAGAGCATCAGACCACGGAGACCTGAAGAAGGACCACACAGTGAGAATGATGGAGCGTGAGTTACAGGATCTATTCTACTGATTCTATTCTACTGATCTATTCCCTACAACCCATGTCATGTCTCATTACTTGGAAAAATTATTAATCAGATGCGCAGTTTTTTACCATTTCTGTAAAGTCTGATGCGCCCATTTTGTAACATCCCCGTAATGTCTCTAAACTGGTAACAGTTTGAACATTTATCTTTGGGGATGCAAATGGATTTCACTTCAGTCCCATTAGGTGCTTCCCAACCTATGTGGATTTTGTGGCTGATTTCAGCAGGAATACCCAAATTCTGACCTACAGCATCTCAATATCTTCAGCACAATGTAGCAGTTAATGTGAGCTAAGCACAACTCCCTTCATCATTTTTATTCTTGATTCCCCCCAGCAAACTGGTTAGCAGATTTAGTAACAGGTAAAAGTTTCTTACCATCCGGCATCAGGTCGATCACCATTTTTGGGTACGCTATATTAGTGCATCCAACTTCAGTATAACAGTATCTTTTACATTCACTGGGGACCACACAAGCTATCTCCTCTGGCAAGAGAATAAGAAGATGGTGGTCACGTCCAGGAACGTCTCATAATCAGCCCAATGTCTCCGGGACTGGGAGCTCCTTTTACCTGTGTACAGGATGCGACTGATCATTCCCGGGAACACCATGAGAAACATGGGCAGCAGCTTAAGGTACCCACACAGGATACATCCGGCCTTCACATGTGACATGTTCTTGGCTGAGAGACATCGCTGCACAATCACCTGTAAGAACGAAGCACCAGAGGATGAGACTTGTATCTCCTGCATCATTCCACTGAGTGTAGGTGATGCTGAGCTAACGCATAAACCAATGCTGGGCCAACACAGAGCCAAGGCGCTGGGCCAATGGTGGCTACACTGCACTTTTACAGCAGCTTTAGCTCAGTGCCAGAGCCAGCACACAGAAGGGGTACCCCAGGGCTCTGTCCTGGGACCTCTTCTCTTTTCTCTGTACACACTCTCTCTAGGTGACCTAATAACATCTTTTGGGTTTAAATATCACCTCTATGCCGACGACACACAAATATACTTTTCAACACCTGTCCTTACACCTGCTGTACAAACCAAAGTTTCTGAATGTCTCTCTGCTATATCATCCTGGATGGCCCTCCGCCGCCTTAAACTCAACATGGCTAAAACAGAGCTCCTCATACTTCCTCCCAAACCTGGCCCTACTACCTCCTTCCACATTACTGTTGGAACTACAATCATTCACCCAGTAGCCCAAGCACGCTGCCTAGGGGTCACACTCGACTCCTCTCTCACATTCGCCCCTCACATACAAAACATTTCTAAAACTTGTCGCTTTTTCCTCCGCAATATAACAAAGATACGCCCTTTCCTCTGTTGCTCGACTGCTAAAACTCTGACTCAGGCCCTCATTCTCTCCCGTCTTGATTACTGTAACCTCCTGCTGTCCGGCCTTCCTGCCTCTCACCTGTCTCCCCTACAATCTATCCTAAACGCTGCTGCCAGAATCACTCTACTCTTTCCTAGATCTGTCTCAGCATCTCCCCTCATGAAATCCCTCTCCTGGCTTCCTATCAAATCCCGTATCTCACACTCCATTCTTCTCCTCACTTTTAAAGCTTTACACTCTTCTGCCCCTCCTTACATCTCATCCCTAATTTCTCGTTATGCACCATCCCGACTCTTGCGGTCTTCTCAAGGATGTCTTCTTTCTACCCCCTTTGTATCTAAAGCCCTCTCCCGCCTTAAACCTTTCTCACTTTCTGCCCCACACCTATGGAATGCCCTTCCCCTCAGTACCCGACTAGCACCCTCTCTATCCACCTTTAAGACCCACCTTAAGACACACTTGCTTAAAGAAGCATATGAATAGCACTGTGGATATTCTGAACAAGATACATAAAGCTTGGCCCCCTGCAGACGCACTTACCAGAACTCCCTCCTACTGTCTCTGTACGTTCTACCTACCAATTAGACTGTAAGCTCCTCGGGGCAGGGACTCCTCTTCCGAAATGTTACTTTTATGTCTAAATCACTTATTCCCATGATCTGTTATTTATATTATCTGCTATTTATTTGATTACCCCATGTATTACTACTGTGAAGCGCTATGTACATTAATGGCGCTATATAAATAAAGACATACAATACAATACAATAACAGGTGGGGTCTGCTACACTTTGCAACTCCCTAATAATCTCATTATTGTTTCTTTCATTACAGCAGGAATACTACAAAATGAATACCATTTAATTTTTTTTAAATAAAATGCAGAGTTGGTTTGATAAGAAAAAAAATAAACTTTATATACGTAATTAATTTAAAAAAAAAATCTTACCCTTAAGGGTTATAAAGCTGAAGTTGTCTGGTCTGAGACCACTGGATGCTTCGTTTATAGTTATTTAATTATTTTGGCATTATCTGTACATATTTTTATTCTTCGTTCATCGAGAATGTAAATGCTCATTAGCTTATGAATAGGAACAGTCCAGACAGTGTTTAAACGGTTTTTGGACTGTCCCATCTGTACCTGATCCGTGCACCAGTACCATAGGGCCAGGATGGTCAGACCAAAGATGAGTCCTGGCCACGGCATGTCCCCGGTGATGGGGTCCCGGAAGATGTGGAATGCGTCAGCTCGCGGGGTGTAACATTTCTCATCAATCGTGATGGTTTCGGTATTGTTATTAATCGTGTAGCTGACTACAGTAGGAATGGCTTTCATATATTTTTCCATAAAGGCCTCGTATCCTCCAACTTTAGAAAACGCTGAGGAAGAGAGAAAGGAGCCGGCAGTCAGTGTGAGACAAGTGACTAGTAACAGAGAGGAGCTCATGGTCAGTGCAAGACCAGTAACATAGATGAGCCACTGATCAGCGTGAGACCAGTGTGATGGTAAGGGCAATGCAGCTCCTGTTAAGGTTAAGCCCATCTATTGCCCCTATCCGCCTGGACGGATTCCCAGGTTTCAGCAGAGGTATCCACTTTATTGATGCTCATGTCCCAAAACTGTATGGTGCTATGTATTTGTAAATCTTTATTCTGTGTAATGTTGTGATGCATGTATTTCTGTGGTTCCTTGATGTGCGAGGCTGGTAATACACTTACCTCAACCAGCACACCAGAGAAGCAGGGCTTCGTTCATAGAGGAGGGCGAGGTGCAGTGCTGGGGACAATGTCAGAGTGGGGATGAACGGAACTCGGGTCTGGGATGCATTGGCTCAAAGAGCGGAGCCTTTGTCCTTCCCAGACACTGATGCACCTATCACTGCGGAAGATATCCAGCCGGCTATGGCAACCGTTGCTGGGTATGAGCCTCGTAGGTGCTGTTCCCACTGGCTGGTTTCAAATCCTTGCTCTCCACCCTAGCGGGCTGTCCTAGCCACGCCGACACCAACTCAGATTGGTCCATCGCAGGCGAACCCTCGCTCTGTGATTGACCAGAGCTGATTGATTGCTACCCCTTTTCCCATACCTTTCAGTGGAGACGGGGAAATTATGTAATGTGTAGCTGACCTGACCTCCACATTTCTCTCTGGAGTTAGCTTGTAAGCTAACTAAGCGGTGTCCTCAGAGGCTTGGCCGGAAACACCCCAGAGCGAGGCTTTGTGCTGATCTGAGCAGGAGATTTGAACTTGCGCTTCTCAAAATAGCATCCCTGAGGTCTTGAGAGACCAGAACCCCTGCGGACGTTGAAGTACTTCTGGGTATGCTCTGCCCAGCACCTATCTAGCTCGGATTCCCCAAGTAACCACTGTTTTGATGAGTCTCAGCTCTTTTCTGTGACTGTCGTGCTGTTGGCTCCGGACGAAATAAATACACTTTATTGAACGCCTTTGTCCTGTGCTGCCTTGATCCTGGTGCATTGTCCTGGTCTCCCGTGATAACCAATAACAGAGATTAACCGGTGGTCAGTGTGAAACCAGTGACCAGTAACAGAGGAGCCGGCAGTCAGTGTATGATCAGTGACTAAAACAGAGAGGAGCCGATGGTTAGTAACCGTGAGCGCCCCTCATGTCATCCCAGTCTCTAATGAGCTTTAGTTCAACATTTCAACTCACCAAACCCCATGAGGATGAAGGATCCCACCAGCATGATGATGGTCTGCAGAGTGTCCGTGTAAATCACAGCAGCGAGACCCCCTACAGAGAGAGAAGATGCTCAGCTCAGGAGGGGAGAGAGGGAAGGACGGGGGTCACCAGCTCACTTCCTTTCACCTGAACAGATCCAGTCTACCCTGATAACTGTGGGCAGAAGCTTTCCGTGTAAAGCTGTGAGAAATGTTATTATCGTGTCATTTGTATTGTCCTATTGATAGAAAAATGGAACATCACGTTTACAATAACAGGAACGTAGGAATTTACATTACGATTCCATTTGTGACCCCTGTCATGGATTAATACTGTCATTGCGTAGGTAACATTTAGCGGTAATATTAGGTGCTCCGTGTCAGGCGTGCTGATAAAGTGACGTTACCGCAGACATTCGAAAACACTAATCTGGGGTGCTCAACTCCAGTCCTCAAGCTCCCCCCATGAGGTCAGGTTTTCAGGATGTCCCTGCTTCAGCACAGGTGGCTCAATCAGTCCCTGCTTCAGCACAGGTGGTCCAGTCTTCTACTGAGCCTCTGATTGAGCCACCTGTGCTGAAGCTGGGATATCCTGAAAAGCTGACCTGTTGCGGGGGCTTGAGGACTGGAGGTTCAGGTTGTGTTGAAAGCTCCCCCCGATCTGAGTGTTTGAGAGCTGGGGACCCAGGATATGGGGGAGCGGAGGGCTGCAGGAAGCCAGCGACACTCACAGGGTGACCTTTGTGCGTGCGTGAGGTTCTATTATTTTACGATGGGTTAATGTGTGTGATATCTGCTTGGCTCAGGTCTTGTTCCTCCTTATCGCTCCTTACCGCAGGGTGATGCCGCGTGTGCACTTTATTTGCACGGACTCCCTGGATACAGATTTTTTTTCCTGGTAACATGTTTTTCTTCTTTATAATTACCACTAACGAGTGGCTGGCAGGAAAACAGGTTAACCCTTCACTGCCAGGAAAGGCCAGAAAAGCTTAGCAGCACAGATGTTAAAGGTGCATTACAACACATACACGTATGTGCCTATATACATCCATACAAACATACATATCCACATGCTGTAAGGGTGCTATGCAATGACAGTACCATGCAGTGTGGGTGGCGTGTAGTGACGGTGCTGTGTATGGACTTGGCTCACCTGTAACAGTGTACAGAGCTGTGATAAGGAGCAGCATAACAATGGCGATGTATATATTGATCCTCATTGCCTGCTGGATAAATATGGCTCCTGAGAACATGTCCGACTGGAAGAAAAGAACAGGAATTGCTAGTGTAAGAGTGCAGGGTGCAGTAAGGAGCAGTGGGAGAATGCAGGGTGCAATATGGAGCAGTGGGAGATCGCCGGGTGCGATAGGGAGCAGTGGCAGGGCATCGGTGCGGTAGGGAGCAGTGGGAGAGCAATGGGGGCGATAGGGAGCAGTGGGAGAGAGTTGGGTGCGGTAGGGAGCAGTGGGAGAGCACTGGGTGCGATAGGGAGCAGTGGGAGAGAGTTGGGTGCGGTAGGGATCAGTGGGAGAGCACTGGGTGCAGTAGGGATCAGTGGGAGAGCACTGGGTGCGATAGGGAGCAGTGGGAGAGCACTGGGTGCGATAGGGAGCAGTGGGAGAGAGTTGGGTGCAGTAGGGATCAGTGGGAGAGCACTGGGTGCGATAGGGAGCAGTGGGAGAGAGTTGGGGTGCGTAGGATCAAGTCAGTGGGAGAGCGCAGGGGGCGATAGGGAGCAGTGGCGGGCACCGTGTGTGCGTTAGGGAGAGTGGAGAGACACTGGGTGGCGATAGGGAGCAGTGGGAGAGAGTTGGTGTCGTGGGATCTGGGAGAGCACTGGGTTGGCATAGGGAGGCTGGGAGAGATTGGGTCGCGGTAGGACCAGTGGGAGAGCTGCGGGTGCGATAAGGGAGCATGTGGAGAGAGTTGGGTGCGGTAGGGAGCAGTGGGAGAGCACTGGGTGCGATAGGGGCAGTGGAGAGTTTGGGTGCGGGTAGGGGAGTCAGTGGGAGAGCAATGGGGCAGATATGGAGCAGTGGGAGAGATTGGGTGGCGGTAGGGATGTGGAGAGGGCCGGTTGCGATAGGGATAGGGCAGGGTGGAGAGGTGTGGGTAGGTGAGAGCTCCAGTGGGAGAGCACTGGGGCGATGGTAGGCAGTGGGAGAGAGTTGTGGTGCAGCGTAAGGTATGCATGGGGAGAGCACTGGGTGCGATAGGGAGCAGTGGGAGAGAGTTGGGTGCGGTAGGGATCAGTGGGAGAGCGCCGGGTGCGATAGGAGCAGTGGCAGGGCACCGGTGCGGTAGGGAGCAGTGGGAGAGCACTGGGTGCGATAGGGAGCAGTGGGAGAGAGTTGGGTGGCGGTAGGGATCGGTTGGGAGAGCACTGGGTGTATAGGGAGCAGTGGGAGAGAGTGGGTGCGGTAGGATCAGTGGGAGAGCGCCGGGTGCGATGAGGGACAGGTGGAGAGAGGGTGGCGGTAGGGAGCAGTGGGAGAGCACTGGTGCGATAGGAGCAGTTGGGAGAGAGTTGGGTGCGGTAGGGAGCAGTGGGAGAGCACTGGGTGCAATAGGAGCAGTGGGAGAGAGTTGGGTGCGGTAGGGAGCAGTGGGAGAGTCACACGAGTGTCTAGGGAAGGGGCATAGAGATGCTGGGTGCCGTTGGGAGCAGTAGGAGAGTGCTGGGTGCCGTTGGGAGCAGTAGGAGAGTGCTGGGTGCCGTTGGGAGCAGTAGGAGAGTGCTGGGTGCAGTTGGGAGCAGTGGGAGACTGCTGGGTGCAGTTGGGAGCAGTCTAAGCACTGCTTGCCGTAGGGAGCAGTGTGAGAATACTGGGAGTGGGGGAGGTTATAGAGAGCCGTGTGAGAGAGCTGGGAGTGAGGGGGTTAGATAGAGCTGTGTGAGAGTGCTGCAAGTGGGAGGGTTATAGAGAGCAGGGTGAGGGCGCTGGTAGTGGGAGGGTTAATGAAAGCAGTGGGAGAGCGCTGGGTGCGGTAAGGAGCAGGATGAGAGCACTGGGTGCGGTAGGGCGCAGTGGGAGAGAGCTGGGGGATGGTAGGGCGCAGTGGAAGAGCACAAGGAGCGGAAGGGAGCAGTGCAAGAACACTGGGAATGGAAGGTTATAGAGAGCAGTGTGAGAGCGCTAGGAGTAGAGGGTTATTGAGAGCAGTGTGAGAGTGCTGGGAGCGGGGGGAGGGGGTATAGAGAGGTGTAAGAGCGCTGGGAGTGGGGGGTTATAGAGAGCAGCGTGAGAGCGAGCGGAGAGTTGGAGGGTATTATAGAAAGCCTGTGGGAGAGGCTGGGGGTTGCGGTAAGGAGCGGATGATGAGAGCACTGGGTGTCGGTAGCGCTGCGCATGGAAAGCGGGTGTTGAGGTAGGGTCGAGTGAAGACACAAGGATCGGAAGGAGCAGTGCAAGAGCACTGGGAATGGAAGGTTATAGAGAGCAGTGTGAGAGCGCTAGGAGTAGAGGGTATTGAGGAGCAGTGTGAGAGTGCTGGGAGCAGGGGGAGGGGGTATAGAGTGGTGTGAAGAGCGCTGGGTAGTGGGGCGTATAGAGAGTCGAGTTTAGAGCACTGGCTTGGGGGGGTATAAGACAGTGTGAGAGCGCTGGGAGTGGGGAGTTATAGAGACCAATTTGAGAGTGCTGGGAGTGGGGGGAGAGTTATACAGAGCAGTGTGAGCGCTTGGAGTAGGGGGATATAGAGAGTAGTGTGAGAGTGCTGGGAGTGGGGGGATATAGAGAGCAGTGTGAGAGCGCTGAGAGTGGGGGTTATAAATAGCAGTTTGAGAGCGCTGGGGGTAGGGGGGTATAGCGATCAGTGTGAGATTGCTGAGAGTGGGGGGGTATAGAGAGCAGTGTGAGCGCTGGGGGTAGGGGGGTATAGATAGCCATGTGAGAGCACTAGGAGTGGGGGGGATAGAGAGCATTATGAGAGCACTGGGAGTTGGGAGGGGTTTATACAGAGCAGCGAAGCACTGGGAGTGGGGGGGGGGGGGTGCTGGGAGTGGGGTGTTATAGAGAGCAGGGTGATAGCACTGGCAGTGAGGCGGGGCTATAGAGAGCAATGGCAGAGTGCTGGCAGCGGGGGGGGGGGTTATAGAGAGTAGTGTGAGAGCGCTGGGAGTGGGGGTATAGAGAGCAGTGTGGGAGCACTGGCATGGACGTGGGGGGGTGTATAGAGAGCAGTGTGAGAGCGCTGGCAGTGGGTTGCCTGGTACAGAGCGGGCATTTGGGGGGTATAGAGAGCAGTGTGAGAGCACTGGCAGTGGGGGGTTGTATAGAGAGCTGTGTGGGAGCGGTGGCAGTGGGGGGTTGTATAGAGAGCAGTGCGAGAGTGTTGGCAGTGGGGGGGGGGGGAACTATAGGGAGCAGTGTAACTTACTGAGATCTTGGTGACAGACATAGAGCAGCAGAGACAGAACAGACAGATAAATCCGGATCCGATCCCCTCCAAATCGTTTCATTAAATATTCCGGCATTGTCACCACCTGAGACCAAAACATAGGCCTGATATATATATACAAAGCCTGACACATATACAGTACACAGGCACAGACTGATACATATACAAAGCCTGGCATATATACACACCGACTCGATACCCTCGGCTACAAAGGCCTTCACACATACTAACAAAGACAACACACTACAATACTGGCCTGATACACAGACTGACACATATACACACAGACTGACACATATACACACAGACTGATACATATTCACACACTGACAGACACACAGACTGATATACACACAGACACATATACACAGCCTGACACATATATACACCCCCCCCCCACACACAGTGATGCACATTCACAGACTTTAGCATATTCACACACTGATATACATACACATCCTGATACATATACACACACTGATACATACATATACACTGATACACAGACTGATACATATACACACACTGATACACATACTGTATACACAAAATGATATGTAGCCCCCCTGCTATGGACTTCTAGTAGTTAAGGGATTAAGGTAATGACCCTAGAGGGTTAACTGTGTGGGGTAACACAGAGTTACATATTTCCCCATTATTTAATACAGTGTGTCTTGCAGAAAGAATAGCCCCTCCCCAGTAGTTCTTGTGACCAGTGATGTCATTACAGGGAGATGGGATGATATCTCTAGCATGCCCCAGTATTCTAGAATCAGGTTCCTCAGTAGTAGCAGTTGGAGAGGGCCTCACTGTAAGTTATGTATATAGGTGTAAGTGTATAGTTATGTGTAGTAAGGATATCCTGACACCTTTAGTGTTTTCAGTTAGGGAACGTGCCCTATACAGATAGAGCCCATAGTAATGAACAAAGATTGTTCTCTGAACGGAGGAGAAGAAGGCAAGTGCTCAGCGGGGAGTAGAGACTCCGGAGCATAGTCGGATGGAGTTAACCTGAGAGTCCCTAGTGACGCCCCCCTCCAGTATGGACGAGGTAAACAGTGCACAGAGTGAAGGGATACTGATCCCTGAAGATAGTGTACAGTAACCTCCCGATCTGATAAGTATAGAGGAAGAATGCCGCCCACAGTAAAGGGATACTGATACTCGAGACTAGAGTGTGTCCCTGTAACAGGGACTTATCCATGTGGAAGAAACTCTCTCTAAAATCCAGCAGGGATCTGGTTAAGTGCAGCAGGCAATTGACCAGACTCCACCTGGCCAATTAAGTCTGTAAAGAAAAGCCTCCTGTTTCCAACAGGAGAGAGATTTTCCTCAGTACACAAGGGTGCTGACAAGAGGGAAGAGGTCTTGAGCAGCAAGGCTGTGCTGAGATCAAGACACCCAGAGACCTATATTCCTGGACACAGGGGACCCAGGAACCTACCAGAGACTGACATGAAGGGCTACCTGTTTTAAGGTATCTCTTGAGACTTTGGGGAATAGGCTGTTAATGGGGTTATCCCTCCAGCCCTGCAGAAAGGGACTAGGGAAGTAAGTTAGCCCTTACAAGGGATAGGTGTTTGTTGTTTTTGTATATTTGTGTTTGCTGTGCTATTTAAAGGAACAGGCAATAAAGCCTTATTTTAATTTCACCTTAAAAATGGTCTCCATTGTGTACCTCTGCACACATCTCTTACATATGGTGTCAGAAGTTGGGATGAGAGGTGGTCCTTGAAGTTTAAAGGGGCCCTGGAGACTGCCTGTGAAAATGTTTGTGCTTTTGCCAGCATAAGTTCCTGCAACAGTCTGAGCAACAAAACAGAATCACGTGCAGCAGTGACCAGAATTAAAGGACTACACATCTAGGCAGGAAAACTACACTGCAACAGCGCCTCCCGAGGTCAGGAAGCAAAATACACCTGATACCGCCAAAATGGAGGACAAGATGTGGCGTTCCTGTAATGAACCCAACCCACGGAAGAGTGGCCCTTCCGGTCATATAAAGATACGGATGAGGATAAAGATATGTCTTATGGTGAACCCGAACCGAGTCACACCCAGAACACACCCCATGGATGGTGGAGGTGCCTGAACTTGGTACGTACCAAAAAGACCGCTCTCTATGAGGACGCATGTGATTGGCAGGAGCGGGAGCAGCAGAGCACTGAATATCTACGCCAGCTAACGCAACTGCAAGAAAAGCCTGGTGGATACAGTGAAACTGCTGAAAGTTCAAATAAAGAAGGAAACCCCAGTATTCCTGATAGGACGGAGTTGTCCAAAACAAAGAGGCGAAAAAGGACAAAGAAAAGCGGTTCTTCACTTACCATGGAAGGAACAGCCACGTCCGCAGATCCAGCTGAGAAAAAGGTGGTCCGAGATGCCCTGCAGCCTAGAGAAAATTGAGAATTCGTCCCGCGGATGACAGAATATCCAGAGGGCCCAAGGCAGAAGTCGTGTACCCCAAAGAAGTGTCTGTCCGGTGCCAACAGTGAGGAACCGTCAACCAACCATACCAGGGAAGCGGAGCCGGAACCAGTGAGTGACGATCCCTTGACCAGCCCTGAAGATGCACTGCAAGCTGCCAGGCATAACTGGGATCTGACAAACGACAGGGGGTGCCCAGTGCTACAGTACATCCATATGACAAAACATACATGGTAATAATTACAACAAATAATGCTTCAGTACTAATAATAATGCTAATACTAATAATAATAAAATATGTTTTTTTAGTTAGCACCTCCCCCAGAGCTCACATCACCTCCCCCTTTTTAATGGTGGATCTTCTCATTTTGCTGCAGGTAAAGAATCTATTATGGTTCTTCCCCCTCATTCAGAGGTATAGGGAACAGATGCAGTGTAGTGTAGGACTTGCACTTATTATGGTTTACCTTGACGATTTGGTGTGCAGGCTTATGATGCTTTGGCCAAAATATCTAACTAAAAAAACATATTTTATTATTATTAGTATTAGCATTATTATTAGTACTGAAGCATCATTTCTTGTAATTATTACCATGTATGTTTTGTCATTTGTATGTAGCACTGGGCACCCCCTGTCGTTTGTTATATTCACTTGCCATAGGCCAGTGGCACTCTATGTGACATTACATATAGTCAAGATTAGGAGGGTGTGGGCGTTTGAGCTTGCTGGGTTTGTGTGTGCTAATTAATAACTGGGATCTGCTCCGTGAAGAAGTGAAACCGGAGAGAGAAATTAATGCTGAGCTACAGAAGACTGTGCTCGCAATTTACTCGGCATCCAAGACCGAATTGGCGGATCTCAAGACTGAGCTAGATACTGAAACGCTACTAATGCCACCATGGTGGAGAAACAGAGCAAATCTGACAAAATGATTGCTAACCTGAAACAGAAGTATGACGAGGCACTGAAAGAAATTAGTCTATGCAAGAGGTTTGCAATCGCCATAGAGAGGTGGAAGTCTCTCAGAATGAGGTTCACACTCTCAGCATAGAACTGAATGCCTCAAGCCAGGAGGTCAACAGTGTCCGGACAGAGATGGACATATCCCAGAAGGAGGTTCATTCTTTCCGCATAGCACTGGATGCCTCACACCAAGAGATCAGCAGTTGCCGCACAGAACTGGAAGACTCTAAAAAGGAACTTAACAGACTCGTTGAGGAGCTGGCCATCTAAAAAACTATCCTCGGTCTTAATATGGATCTCAAAGTCTCTCAGAAGGAGCTTCAGACCCTCAACTTAGAGATAGAAATCTCACGCCAGGAGAACGGGAGTCTCAAATCAGAAGTGCGTAAATGGAAGGAGGGCTACAAGGAGGCCCTGAATATTACAGAGACTTCAAAAAGAGAAAATTTATGGCTGAAAGAAGAAAATTCTGATTTGACAGACCACGTCAATGAAAAGAAGGAAAAGCTGCACGAGCTACAAAAATTAAAGAAACTATTGGAAGATGAAAAGTTTGCAGCATTGGAGCAACACGCACAAGCAGAGCACCTTTTGCAGAACCAACTGCAAGGTCTGCGTGCGCACCTACAGATTGCCAAGGAGAAGCAGCGGTCTCTGCAGGAAGAAAATATGCGGGCTGCTAAAGAAATACAACTGCTGCAGGAACGTCTGATTACCCAGTGTGTCCCCGCCGAGCAGCATGAGAAACTGAAGGCTACCCTGAGCATCAACAGAGCATTGCTAGAGGCCAGGTGAATCTGTACAAGAGGGAGCACAAGAAGGTCCAGAAACTGAGGCAAGCAGCTGCGACCCGAGCGAAGAAATTTACAGTGCTCCACAATATAATGAAGGAGACATGGAAGCAAGCTCAGAGAAAGCACAGGGAAGAGATAAAGACCCTGAGAGGAGAATTGCAGGATGCACTCAAGAAACAGGGATCTCTCGCTGATGAGTTGAACTTGCAGCAAAGCCTAGAATTGGAAGAGCTAAAGCTGTCAGCTAAACGCACTGCAACTTGCAGCTCTGCAGACGCAGATCGCTGAGCTCAAGATACAGCTCGCCAAAAAGGAAGAGGGTGAAGAGGTGTCCATTCGTCAAGGGGCCAACCTGACACTGCACTATGAGGCCAAAATGGCCGATTCCCGTAAATTGCTGGACAACATGGACAATGAGAGGGCCTGGCTGCAGCTTGAGCTGGACAAAGTCCAGGAGGAGCACCAGCAGCCACAGATCAGAAATAGAGGAAAGGAAACAGATTTAAGCCTTGCTCTGAGTCAACTGGGAGATGTGGAATCTCAACTCGATTCCAAAGAAGCTGAACTGGCAACTGCATTGAGTGGAAAAAGAAGTGCAGAAGGACAGCTTCAAGAGCTGAAAACTCAAATCGCTATTTTTGAATACTCTTTAAGTGATACCATGATATGGCACGAGTCTAGGATAGTAGAAATAGATTCCAGACATCAGACTATTCAAAAGTAAGCTGACAGAGGATTTGCAAGACCTGAAAAAGGGTTACAAGGAATGGACATTTAGTGCTAAATTGGAGTCCACGGAAAAGATGGCGAGAGAAAGCTATTTGCGTAAACGCTCTGCTTCTGTTGCCATACAGTCTGCCTACAAAGAGAGGATCGCCCGACGCAAGGGAAATCTCATGACCACGCGGTCAGTAGAAAGACTGCACTTGGAAAAAGTTCTCCTCGAGCGACTGAGGAGTGCTGATCTCCAGCACCTTCTAGAGGAGACAATAATAACCTGGAGAAAGAGCTACAATCTCTGTGAGACTGAGGGTTCTCTTCCTCCATCCACTCGAGCCGCAGAGATATCTCGAGTGAGAGTGGAAGTATGGGCTTTGGCCGTGGTAAGCCCGAGCTTCCCACAAACAGGGGAGGTATGTAACAGGGACTTATCCATGTTGAATAAACTCCCTCTAAAATCCAGCAGGGATCTGGTTAAGTGCAGCAGGCAATTAACTAGACTCCACCTGGCCAATTAAGTCTGTAAAGAAATGCCTCCTGTTTCCAACAGGAGAGAGATTTTCCTCAGTACACAAGGGTGCTGACAAGAGGGAAGAGGTCTTGAGCAGAAAGACTGAGAAACTGAGATCAAGACACCCAGAGACCTATATTCCTGGACACAGGAGACCCAGGAACCTACCAGAGACTGACATGAAGGGCCATCTGCTCTAAGGTACCTCTTGAGATTTTGGGGAATAGGCTGTTAATGGGATTATCCCTCCAGCCCTGCAGAAAGGGACTAGGGAAGTAAGTTAGCCCTTACAAGGGATAGGTGTTTGTTGGTTTTGTATATTTGTGTTTGCTGTGCTATTTAAAGGAACAGGCAATAAAGCCTTATTTTAATTTCACCTTAAAAACGGTCTCCATTGCATACCTCTGCAGTCTTACAGTCTCTTACAGTCCCCTAACCAGGATCCACCAGATACGTCATCCAATGTGACGACTGATGCATGTACACAGACCGATGCATGTACACAGACCGATGCATGTACACAGACCGATACATGTACACAGACTGATGCATGTACACAGACCGATACATGTACACAGACCGATACATGTACACAGACTGATGCACATATACACTGATAGTATCTGTGACATTTCGCATGGACCCAACACGTATATTGATACTAACATTGATGCCTGCCTCTTTATTCTTATATACTGTAGTTCTCAGAAATGCACTTAGCACCATAGAATCATTTTATTCTCATACAGCACCAGGCAGGTCAGTGTAAGGAAAATGTGACACATTTATATGAAGAGAACACGTCTGCCCCAAAGAGTTTACAATCTGAGGGCTCTGGTGTGTGACATGGACAAAGGGATCCTAGTGTGCATTTCCAGGGTTAGGAGATGTTGGGGAGAGGCTGGTGACTTTCTTACTCGTCCCTTTATTATTTAAATGTTTCCTGAATAACTGGGAGACGACAGGTGTCACTTACTTACCCCGGCTTTGATGTAGATCGGCACAAAGATCCAGCCAAGAACCACCATCATCACCAGAGCCTGAAACACAGAGCACGTCAGTGTTCATAACCTAACCATGCAAAAGAGAAAAAAACAAAGTGCACGACTCCCATAGGGTAAATAAGTACATATATTGTGACAATATAAAGCGTAAAACATGCACGTACAAGAAGGTTATTCAAACATGCAGGGCATGCTTAGGGTACATGTTACCATTTCTGGATGTAGATGACTTGCTACGTAAGGAGCCCTCTGCATGCACAGCCTCCGGTCCGGTCAGAAGCCTCTCATCTGTTGCAGCAGAAAGTATCCAGTTGTACTTAGTAGCAAAGTCCGTAACACAGTACCCACAGGGTTACACAGAAGGAACACTGGAACAAACTCTCCTACACCTCTAACCCCCCGGCTGAGCCCGATGAAGAGTAAAAGACCTCCGTTCTATCAGAATGGTATGCCGGGTTAATGACGTCACTGTGACACGCCGCAGAATCAGCGACGGCCGGTTGAGTAATTAATGAAGTGTATACATTCCCGCAGGTAGCTCAAACAGGGTCAAAAACACGGTGATAATTTCGGGAGAGAGTGTCCGCAATAGTAAACAATCCTACGCGTTTTGTAGATTACTCTACTTCATCAGGGAACGATTGTTTACTATTGCGGACACTCTCTCTGTGGGTACTGTGTTACGGACTTTGCTACTAAGTACAACTGGATACTTTCTGTTGCAACAGATGAGAGAGGCTTCTGACCGGACCGGAGGCTGTGCATGCAGAGGGCTCCTTACGTAGCAAGTCATCTACATCCAGAAGTGGTAACATGTTACCCTAAACACGCCCTGCTTGTTTGAATAACCTTCTTGTATGTGCATGTTTTTACACTTTATATTGTCACAATATATGTACTTATTTACCCTATGAGAGTCGTGCACTGTGTTTTTTTCTCTGTTGCATGATTCCTGAGTGATGTCGAGCCATCCAGTCTAATAGGCTGCAGACTCTCTACAAATGAGTAAAGGTTTTTGTATGTAGTTTTAATATATACCACTTATTTACTGAATGGAATACGATTTTGTGTTCCCTTAAACCACTCAGTGCACTTTAATCATATTGTTCCTTATTGGTTTGATATGCACTATAGGATTGTATTATCATAATACTTAAATAACTTTTTATCACAATTAGTGTGCAGTTTTTATTGTTTTTCTTTATTCCCATAACCTAACCGTGTGCAATGCTAGACATGGCAACACAGACTTTACTGTGTCTCTTTAGTTTAGAGGCTACAGGAAAATAATAAAGAAAAATTCCTGAAAACAAAGTTGACGTTTCCTGTACACCCACAATTGAGACCAACAGTAAAGATCCAGCACTCTGCATGTATTATATACAGAGCGTGTCTGCATCTGTGTTATACAAGGAGTAGCGTGTGCATCTGTGTTATACACAGAGCAGCATATACACAGAGCAGAGTGTATATCTCTATTATATACTGAGCAGTGTGTATCTGTATAACACATCACTGTGTATCTATATTATAGACAGAGCAGTGTCTGTATTATACGCAGAGCAGTCTGTGTCTGTATTATAGATAGAGCAGTGTGTCTGTATTATATACAGCACTGTGTATCTGTATTATACACTGAGCAGTGTGTGTGTTACAAGCAGAGTATCTGTATTGAGTGAAACCTCTCACATTCCATTCGAAGGCCCCGATGACGATGCCGCCAGCAGCTGCCGATCCTGCAAGACCCACAAAGTGAACACTGCCGATGTTACTGGCAAACAGAGATGCCCCGATCTGCAGTGGGAGAAAGCCGAGGGTCAGCCTGCGACTGGGCAGGGGTCAGCGGTTCTAGGCTAGAGTCTATGTGCAAGATACAGATAGAAAGTGTTAGTTCCTGCTCAGAGGAGCTTTCTGAATCCTGATTAATGATGTCATCTTCGAGCCATGACATCACCAGTGTCCTTGACATCCATTCCTCCTCTGAACAGCTTTTCTATCTTTTTTTTAATCAATTCTTTATTTCTAATTTGTTATTGTTATAAACAGTTATTTTTTCATATGCATCTAACATTCTTTTACAGATTACAAATTACGACTGTGTAGCCCAGGGGCGGCCAACTCCAGTTCTCAATGGTCACAAACTGGTCAGATTTTCAGGATATCCCTGCTTCAGCACAGGTGGTGCAGTCATTATGACTGAGCCACCTGTGCTGAAGCAGGGTATAAGAATTCCAGTTTAGTTACATTTTTATATTGTAATTAGGTTTGAATCCAGTGTATAAAAACAGGATGCTACGCTTGATATTATGTTGATTTCCAACTATTCTTTTCTATACATATTATATCACACATATGATATTATTCTAATGGTGGTGAATTGGTATCTTCTGTAGATTAGTCACATTGGGATAGTATTTTAAGCTATAATGGGATTGCAGCTGGGTTGGGTTGTCTGAGCAAAGGGGCCCTGCAGGTGAGATTTGAGTGACCATCGACTACTGTGGTTAAAACTGATGCAATCATAGGAGTGTATAGCATCATGTTGGATTAACAGGAGTTCTAAGATTTTTCCAGAAAACATGCCATATTTGGTAATAAACTTGTATGGAGGATGGGCAGTTCCTTATCAGATATAACATCTGTTTTGAGCTGTAGGA
Source organism: Ascaphus truei (assembly GCA_036426205.1). Lineage (NCBI taxonomy): Eukaryota > Metazoa > Chordata > Amphibia > Anura > Ascaphidae > Ascaphus > Ascaphus truei. The sequence goes on from CM071584.1 coordinate 5,782,757, forward strand.
TCTTATCTGGTAATAGAATTTGTAGTAGCAAGGGTTGACTAAGGGATATTGCCTGGATAAATATTCAGCAGTGTTTAGCTAGTGTGGCAGGACGGCCTCACTGTGGGGTCAGTAAGAGCCCTAAACAGTGGGTTAGGCTGTAACTGCAGTGATTTATTCTCCACAATAACAACAAAAGTATAGGCACTCTGTCCCTTTAAGGAAAACCAAACAAAAAAATAAAACCCTACTCCCATTGGGAGACTAACTACACAGCAGGTCCCTAGCTATCCACCTGGGTAGCTAGCCTACTTTCAGATAAACCAATACTATGCAAATTTCAAATGGAAATATGAAAGTCCTTATCTGCCAGTCGCTGGGGAATCCCTCTAGGGGTCTACAGGTAGTTCCCTCAGCAGGGTTGGAATGCCGGTTCCTTGTACACCGCTCCCTACAGCCGCTAGTTGGCCCTCGTGGCAATCTTCTGTCTGGGGGTGAGTCTCAGCTGGTTCCAGCAGACCCTGCTTCCTGCAGGCCTGGGGAACCAAATATAAGTGATCTGTCTGAAACATCCTGGATGACTGCTGACAGGAAGTGATGTCATCTTGTACAAAGCTACCACGGACATCTTGCTTCCTGGAAAATCCTGCCCTTACTCCCCTGACAGGAAGTAAGTCTCTCTGGCCTTTAAATAGCAGGCAGTTGCCCTTGGACTTTGCTCGTGCAAAGTACTTGCTTCCTTGTACTGTCTGAGCTCTGCCTTGCCTTTGTTTTGCCTGCTGCCTATCACGACCTTGCAACCGGACCAGACTACACTTTGCCTGCCGCCTGCCTCGACCTCGGGAACCAGACCTGACTACTCTTTGCCTGCCGCCTGCCTCCACCTTGGAACTGCACCTGACTACCCTTTGCCTGCCTCGACCTCGGAACCAGACCTGACTACCCTTTGCCTACCACCTGCCTTCACTTCGGAACCGGACCTGACTACCCTTTGCCTGCCGCCTGCCTTCACCTCGGAACCGGACCTGACTACCCTTTGCCTGCTGCCTGCCTTCACCTCGGAACTGGACCTGACTACCCTTTGCCTGCTGCCTGCCTCGACCCCGGAACCATACCTGACTATCCCTGCATCTCAGGTCTCTGATCCCAGGCCAAGATCGGTGTATTACTCCCTACCTCTGCCCTGCAGGTCCATATCCTGTTCTGCAGTCAGCAATGTTACATGTTGCACAAACCACTCAATGGACCCCGCAGAGGTAGCGAACGCCGTTTCCCATCACGGCCCGCTTCTGGGAACCCATGCCACCCATCTAGCAACGCTGGATCAGAAACTGGACTCAATTTCTGCTACGCTGCAGACCCTGTGCAGCCACCTTAGCACCCCCAGCGTGACCTCATCTGTGCCCCTGCCTGTAGCGCGTGACGCTGAACCAGTATCTGTGGTCCTAAGGGAGCCACGGATCCCGACTCCTGTTCGCTATGGAGGGCTTCCCTTGGCTTGCAGTGCCAGGTGCAGTTCGACACACCACCGTCATCCTTCTCTACCCACCGCTCTCGAGTGGCATATTTGTTCTCGCTCCTCACGAATGAAGCATTAGCTTGGGCATCACCTCTTTATAAAAAGGGTTCCCTTGTTGGACGATTCCGTCGCTTTCATGCAAACATTCCGGATAATCTTTGATACCCCCAGTTGTGCGGCTTCCGCTAAATTTGCACTACTACAGTTAAAGCAAGGCTGTCGCACTATGGGACAATATGTGGTGTCGTTTGATTACCCTCTCTCGTGGGGGCTCTGAAGGCCTTGATCTCGGCCTAAGGGCCCTGTGCACCCTGTCCATCTTCCACGTGTATGCAATGGGATTCCCTGTAATATGGGAAAACAGCTTCTGTAATCAGGCTTCCAACTCCTCTGCCTCGATTGTCTCCGGTATTCCCCGGACTCTGATGTTGGAGCATCGCCCCCTGTTATCCATGTCCTCAATCCATAGAAGCATGTTCTGCATACTCACCTCCAGTACTTTTACATTATGGGATAGCCATTCCTGGGCTTCCGATATTGTTTCCGCTCTCCGTCTCCAGCTCATCCACTCTCGCACCCAGCGAGGCGATGCCTTTTTTTTATCTCACCCACTTTATTTGTTACTTATTATTTGTTTTATGTCCATCAGGATGTTCTTCGTATCGTCCTTCATTGCCAAGTTGGTCCGGCCCGGCCAGCCCCTTGTGGCGAACTCTGCCTGATCGTCTGCAATCTCCCTCTCTCTCATTCTGGCGAGTTCCTAGGGGAGAAAGATGGCGCCCTCGAACCGTCCGCTGCAGTTTTGTCTCTGATCGCCAGAAGAAATGGGTAAGCTCAGTATTTTTCTTCTTGGTGGGCATCCGAGGTGTTTTTGTTATGTTATTATTTAGTTTTGAGGTGCGTTGTCTTCTTTAAATCATAGAAATGTATCTCCCCCCACCCCCCCATGGAGCTCTGCGTCTAAGCAGCCATTTTGTCCACCGCTAGTCGGAACATACTCTTTTTCTATCTTTATCTCCCCTCACATTTCCTCCCAGACAGAGTAGGGACAGCGAGCCACTGGGATGGGCCACCGCAGAAGTGAGAGGGGGGTGAGCAGTGAATATAAGTGCTCTCTACAGGTCAGCAGTTTGTGAGAGGGGGCAGTGTAGGGATGAGCAGGTCAGTGTAGGGATGAGGAGGTCAGTGTAGGGATGAGGAGGTCAGTGTAGGGATGAGGAGGTCAGTGTAGGTATGAGGAGGTCAGTGTAGGGATGAGGAGGTCAGTGCAGGGATGAGGAGTGTATGGCATGAAGGCACACAGCGGCCTGACGTAGCCTGATGGCGGGGGATGACGCACACAGCGGCCTGGCGTAGCCTGATGCGGGGGGAGGGATGCGCACACAGGCCCTGCGTAGCCTGATGGCGGGGATGATGCACACAGCGGCCGTGCGTAGCCTGATGGCGGGGGATGGATGCACACAGCGGCTGCGTAGCCTGATGCGGGGGGGGATGATGCACACAGGGCTGCGTACCTGATGGCGGGGGATGATGCACACAGCGGCTGCGTTAGCCTGATGGCGGGGGATGACTGCACACAGCGGCTGCGTTAGCTGATGGCGGTGAGGACGCACACAGCGCCCTGCGTAGCCTGATGGGGGGGATGATGACACACGGCCTGCGTAGCTGATGGCGGGGGATGACGCACACAGCGGCCTGCGTAGCCTGATGGCGGGGGATGACGCACACAGCGGCCTGCGTAGCCTGATGGCGGGGATGGCGCACACAGCGGCCTGCGTAGCCTGATGGCGGGGAGACGAACAGCGGCCGCGAGCCTGATGGCGGGGGATGACGCACACAGCGGCCTGCGTAGCCTGATGGCGGGGGATGATGCACACAGCGGCCTGCGTAGCCTGATGGCGGGGGATGACGCACACAGCAGTACCATGTAAGCTGGGCGGTGGATACAAGTAGCCCGGGGGGGGGGGGGGGGAGGGCGGATGCTCGGCGAACCGTGTAGCCTGAAGCGGGGATGGACAGCACAGGCGCTGTACGCGGTGGGGGGCGTAGGCTGCGTTGCTTTGTGTGCGCTACGTCTGGCTATGCTTGCTTTTTACTCTTCCCATGTCCGTTATAACGCGAGCGGAAATCTTTATTCCCTGTCTTGTGCAGGTCACGGAGCTTAACGAGCCCCTGTCTAACGAGGACCGGAACCTGCTCTCCGTGGCGTACAAGAACAGTTGGTGGGGGCTGCTGCGCTCCCTCGTGGCGTTGTCAAAAAAAAAATCAGCAGCAACGACAGAAGAACCTGGCTGACGGTAACGATAAGAATCTGGAGAAAGTGAAGGCGTACAGGGAGAAGATCGAGGCTGAGCTGGAAGGTGTGTGCAACGAGGTCCTGACTCTGCTCGACAAGTTCCTCATCAAGAACTGCAACGACTTCCAGTACGAGAGCAAAGTCTTCTACCTGAAGATGAAGGGCGATTACTACCGCTACCTGTCCGAGGTGGGCTCCGGGGAGAAGAAGCGCAGCGTGACGGATTCGTCCGAGGCCTCTTACAAGGAGGCCTTAGAGATCAGCAAGGAGCACATGCAGCCCACCCACCCCATCCGCCTGGGCCTGGCCCTCAACTTTTCCGTCTTCTACTACGAGATCCAGAGCACCCCGGAGCAGGCCTGCCTCCTCGCCAAGCAGGCCTTCGATGACGCCATCGCTGAGCTGGACACGCTAAATGAGGATTCCTACAAGGACTCCACCCTAATCATGCAGCTGCTGCGTGACAACCTGACCCTGTGGACAAGTGACCAGCAGGACGAGGAGACAGGAGAAGGCAACAACTGAAGAGTCCTGCATCTTGCTGCTGCCTATCTGCTCCCCGTCACCACCTGCCGCCCCCACCCCACCTCTTTCCTACTCCCCTCCATATCCCCGTGCTTATCACTTCCCCGTATCATCGGCACAACCGCACAGACCCCGCTACCTGTCCAGGGAAGACGGCTCCTCCCGGGCATTGCTGGATTGCGTTGACGCGTCGGCCGTTTCTCTGGTTAACCTCGCATTACGCAGGGTTGGGGGGGGGGGGGGGGAAGCTGCAGTTTCAGAGAGGTGCCTGCACTCCCCTTTCAGTAGGGCGTGTACGGGCTGCAGTGATGGAAAGTGATTCCGTTTTTATTCTGTTCAGAAATGCTGGTTTTAGTTTTCTCTGTGCCGTGCTTCTTGTGCATGTAAAGTTACCCCATGAAGGAGGCACCTCTGCAGCCCTGAGACAGGCGGCCGTTCCGTTGGGAGTCTCGCCTGTTGTATTCGCTTCCTATAGACTGTTTTTGAATGTGAGGTTTTGATTTGCCCTTTTTTTAACTTATGACGTGATGATTTTGCTTCCGGTCCGTGCACCTCCGTGGGTTTCAATGCTTGGACGTTTTTCTTCCGCTTTTTATTTTATTTTTATCCGTTCATTTGAGAGGGTCACATGTTTTGGGTTGTAAGCTGTGTGCCTGTCGGTCCAATCCGACTGCACCTTCTCAGTGTGTAATAATCGCCTGTTACGATGGACGCCGATTGAAATGCCAGACACCCCAATTTAAATGTTTTGGAATTACATGGATGAAATAAATGCTGCTTTGAGGATATTATATCTACACTCGGGCTCTTGTCTGTCTTTCATAGAATGCGCTTGGCAGCTGCTCCCCATCCCTTACACAAGGGTGCTCATCTCCAGTCTTCAAGAAACCAGTCAGGTATTAAGGATATCCCAGCTTCAGCACAGGTGGCTCAATCATTGAGCCACCTGTGCTGAAGTTGGGATATGTTTAAATCCTGACGTGCAGAGGGTCTTGAAGACTGGAGTTGAGCACCTGTGCATTAGGCCTCGGCCAAGGTACTTGCTTGCTGGCGGAGGCGCGCTTCCGCTCAGCACTGAGCCCCTACAGCCGCAATTAGAGCGGCTTTAGTAGGGGCTCGCCTACGCTTCCGCAAGCGTGCGGAAGCGTAGGTCTTAGGGAAATTTAAAATTTCCCCGCTTGCCGGAGCGCAGGGCCGGTCACGTGAGCGGTTCGCCCAATGAGGGCGAACCAGCTCCGTGACGTCACTGGCCCGCCCCCTGACGGTGCGCAGGGAAAGCACCCGCTTTCCCTGAGCCTCAGCACGCCAGCGGGGAGCCTGGCCGAGGCCTAAAACAGATATGCTGACCTTTGAACTACATCTGGGGGGGCCTCGTTACTGACGGTAGCTCTTTGGTAGAGGTAGGAGCAGGAAGGTGGTGGAACTGGATGAGGAGAGGTATGGGGGGGGGGGGAGCAGAATCTTCTGAGCTTTAGGAGCTGAGGTCAGAATATTATAATACTATCAAAACTCCTATCGCCTACACTGATTAGATAATGGGTTTTTCCATCACCGTTATTTACTGAATAATGGATCCGAGCTCTTATTGAATGTTGCAGAAGACTAAGTGCTCATCGCTGGTCACATGAAGAATGGTCTCCGGGGGGCACAGACCAGCTTCCTGGGCTGGAATTGTTTCTCTTTAGGAGACAGAGATTTCGATCTTGAAAAATGAATTAGTGGAACTCTGCAAATGTCTGTACCGATTCATTTAACACCCCTGCTGATCGTTTTACATTAATCTCTAACAGAACATGGAGAATCTCGGCTGGATCTTACAGTGCATGGTTACCACTTACAACAGGCCTGCGTATTCTGCAGGGCAATATAATGGGGGGTGAAGGCTGTAAAATGGCATTGTTCAATAGCATAGGAAGCATGGAGCCTGAGGAGCTTACAATCTAAAAGGCAGGCAGAGAGGAAAGAAGGTACACGGGGTGATAGGGAGATGAGACACAGGTTTGTGCTGGAGATGAGGCTGATTTATCTTTCCTGCCCTCCATGCTGGTACCGAAATGATGTGCCCTGCCTGAATAGGCCACAGAGTATCGCTGCTGCTATGAAAGGGAGGAGATGAGTGTCACTGGACCATGAAGTGAAGAACTTTTACGTTTTGACCTCGTGTAACACAGCTTTCTGTGACGGGTGTTCTTATAGAAACCCTCCTGCTGGGGGAGGTGCAAGGGTTCACTCGTACTACCCCAAGCTCCAGATTGACGGCAGAACCCACACAAGGACCTGGCACTGCTTACCCATTCACTTCTCCACTGCCGGTTTCACAAGGGACGTGGTGGAAAGCGGGGCCCTGATAGCACGGTCTCTGCGTCAGCGCTCAGACAGCTCTAAGACATTCCTCTTGTCTAATGACAACCCTCTTGTTTAATGTGACCTGAATAATCCAGTGACGGGTGAGATGTGACAATGTGTCACTGACATCCAGACCCCAACAGTCATTGGTCTGTTTCCATGGCAACCGTGTGAGATCATAGACGCTTCTGTTTCCATGGTAACAGAACAGAAGCTAGTGATGCTGCAGTGGGGATGCTCCTGGTACCTGCATGTGTTCCTCTTGTACGTGCTCCTGGTTTTGAAGCTGGCAGCAGTTGGTATGCGTGTTTGACCCCTTCACGGCTAGAGACCAGCGCAGAGCAGCTCCCCATACAGTGCAATGAAAACCAGGACAGAACACTTATGTAGGGGGCTCTTCCATTAAGCAACATTGGCAGCTGCCCAAGGCCCTGCAGCTGAGGGACCCCCGGGCACAGGCTTCCCTGTTTCTGGCTGTCTGCCTGCCCCAGGTCTCCAGCAACACATGGCACACCTGGGATACAGCACAGACCTCTCGCCTCCATGCAACCCGCAACAGTGTTATACTTCTGTTTCTGACTTGAGGGCAACCCAAGGTTGTCTCATCTTTGTTATACATATTGCAGCCACGGGAGGAATGTGGGGAGCTGTGAGATCCAGGGGAAGCTTCACTCTGCAGCTCAATATTCATTCCCATGCTAAATATTGCCACTGAAAGCTGCAAAACATTGAGGCTACAGGGTCACCCATAAACTATTGAACAGGCCCCCCCAAAACCTAGAGCGTCTCTGAGCGCACCGCAGGAATGTTCTGTCACCCAGAGGTGGGGGGGTTGTGATGTGTGCACAGGTGTCATTATTGTACCTCCCTCTGCTTATTTACCATGAGAGCTTGCAGAGCGAGGACTTCACTCACACTCACAGAAATGTTTCCTGCAATAGATTGTAAGCTCCACGGGGCAGGGACCTGTGCCTGCAAAATGTCTCTGTAAAGCTCTACGTAAAACTAGCAGCGCTATACAAGAACATGCTGTTATTATTATGTGCACGCAATAAGTTGCCCAAACGCTTCCGAACATCAGCAGCTGCCGGGGTGTCGTGGCTCCTCCGAGCTCGCTTCTGCCATGTGCTGCCCTCATCCCACACCTCGCCCGCTGCAGATCCCTTTCCTCCTCTAGGAGGTGCTGTTGCCCCAGCCCTGCGGAGCCTCTGCACATGTTGGAGCTCTGACCTTGAATCCCAGGCAGCTGGTAAAGATTGAAACATTACAACGTCTGAGCCACGAGGTCAAACGTTCTTATAAAATTACCTTTTTCTTCTCAATTACATAAAATAAACCCTGAATTAAACAGTTTAAAGCCTACTGGAGGGAATAACAAAATATTAAATATAAATAATCTTTAGGGATGCGTCCAATACGATTATTGATTTAAGAACTCATATGTATCTGATACGGGTCTCCAGCTTCTCTATAACATCACTTTATTGTCCTGTACGGAAGGTGTGTTAAATACCTGCAGCAGAAGCTGAGGTTAGAAGACACTGTGCTATCTGTAGACATTCTCTATAGGTAAGGTTTGCCTTTCCACCCCAAAGTAAACCAGCGGTTCCCCAATGCCAGGAGTGCCCTGTTTGTGCTCCTAATGTGACCTGTTAGCAGCAGGGATGGCAGTAGCTTTCAGCTGGGTGTGAATGGGTTAAGCAGCAGCTTGGGGATCTGTAGTGAATCATTACGGTGAATTTGACCAATAACTCCTTCCCTAGCAGTGTAATAATTACTTGGGTATAACTGCCAAACTGTTCAACCACCTGTACTTAACTCACAGTCCAACGCCTCACCCAGTACAGAGTGCAGGACCACACCACTGCAACACTCACCCACACCAGCACTCATACTCACCCACACAAGTATCACGCTCACCCACCCAGCACTCGCACACACGAGCATCACACTGCACACACACAAATATCACTCACCCACCCAGCAGTCATACTCACCCACACAAGTATCACGCTCACCCACCAATGCATCGCACTCACCCACACAAGTATAACACTTTGTTCACATTGCACCTATGCATGCATCATACTGCACTCCCTTTCACAAGTGCATCATGCAACTAATTCTCACGCCAATGCCCAGAACAATGCTTCTGTGTGGCCTACAATGAAGGAACGCCTACAGTCCCAGATACTCACACCCCCTCACTCAGCAAAACTGTCACTTATAAGTAGCCCTCATCATGAGGTGGGTTTATAAGAGTTGCTATATCTCAGGGTTGGGTGTTCTCACTGAAACCCGCAAGGTGTTAGAGCTAAGCCTTATCCCCTCCTCCCAGGAAGCTTTGGGTCCTCTGAGTCTCCTGTGGCTGTGGGGCCTTTCCCCCATCCTGTGATATCTTAATAGGTCAACCCAGATCCACCAGTGTCAGCTCGTTATCTCCCATGTAAGGTCCATGCCCAGGCTGCAGGTTATTGGTGGATGGTCAAGGTTATAGGTCACCGCAAGGTTCCTTAAGTGTTTATCTTTCTGTAAATGTAAACTGTCAGTACCTGGGATACACAGAGTCTGCGTGCAGGTAATGAGTAACCACTCGAGTGCAGGCAGCATAGCCATCTCAGCATTGTCTGCGAGGAACCGAGTCTTCATTCTTCAGCTAATTTTTTTGTTAAAAAGTAAAACAAATACAAACTGTCCAGTTCTGCACAAATGTACAGAGCTGCCGCAATGCCTTAAAGGGGGAAGTGGGGCATTGTTCGGAAGGTGCTGGTCTCTGAAGTGGGGTGTTTACCTTAAAGATTACGTGTGTGCTCTGAGTGACTGAGCAATCTTATCTCCCTGCTGTGCCTAAGAATAGGAACGCTAAAGAAATAGTATCTTTCTTATTTTTCACTTCTCCCTTTCACAGCACATTTCCTCACGGCAGGGCGATAGGATTCAGACTTCAGGGCTTTTCCTTTCAATCTCAGTCTTCCCATTTTCTTTCTTCGAGAGAAATTAAATAAATAAATTAATCTTTCTAATGACTTTCTCTGTGTTTTTGCCCACGGGAAGGACACATTGTACCATTAAGTGAATGAAGCTGAATGTGCAGTGAATCTGTCCCTGTGATTGGTTGGCTCAGACAGCCAGCAAATTCTATGGGTTGAAAAGGGAGTAGAAATAGCATATTCTGTACAATAGTTATTATGCAATACACTGAGAATGTGTGAGTTTACAGTACACAGGTTACTCAAGTGTGGGTGTCTAGGAACATTTATTGGCAGCCATATTTAATGTGACCCATGGTAATTGCACATTGTGTTAATGTTTTACATGAGAGCAGAGCTGCTGGGTTGTGATAACACGCAGTGTTACACACTTCCCACCTGCACTGCGTTCTGTGGCTTACACGGCAGATAGTGTTCACAGTCAGGGCCACATCTCAGTAACAACCCCTTACTCTGAAGCACGTCCAGACCGTGCCAGGGAGTAGTGACGGTAGGGGCAGCCTGGCTCAGTATATTCAAGTTTTAGCTTGCTGGTTGCTCCTATCTGTCAAGATGACAACCCAGGTATTGGGTTACAATGGCCATCTGCCTACAGACAAAATGTCTGCCAGCACTATTAATATGTGTGTGCCATCTGTAGAACCAGTTTATTTAGTGTTTGTGACTTGTGTATTTTTTGTGGGATTCATTGTGTACTGGGCCCTTGATTAGATTAGGAAGGCCAGTCCCCAATGAAACCAACTGCCATCTTTTGTCTGGGGCCAGGTGCTGTTCTTCGGAATCAATGGTGAGCTGGGGAAGGGCCGGGCCACCTGCTGGGAGGACATACACTTCACATGGAGGTCTTTCGCTCGGGCAGAGTGGAGCCTATCCCTGCAGGAGGTATGGAGCTGTTATGAGGAATCGGGGCCTGGGTCCTTGCTCCGTTGGTCCAATCTCATTGGTCAGTTCCAATTTCCCACACTCCCAAGCACGCCCCTACGGGCTGCCCTAGAGTACGGCCACCACCCCCAGCCCTGATTGATCCGTCTCGGGTGAGCCCCCGAGCTCTCATTGGTGTCGCAAAAACAATCTCTGTCCTGACTGGCAGGCACCCAAACGTCTATTTTTCTGGATGGAGGCGGGGGGTCTATGTAAGTCGACACCGATTAGAGCTCCACAGTAATTCTTGGTTGGTCTGGGTGTCAAGAGACCAGTTGGAAATACGAATAGTGACGCGAGAGGCGGTGGTCCCAAGTTACTGGGATATCCTGAGATGGACGGATCGTGGGGGTGTCCTGGATAAGCTCGCTCCAGCAGCGACCAGCAACTAGGAAGATGGGAAACCCATCTTGGTAAATTGTAACACAAGAAAAGGAAGCCTAGTATGTAGCACTCTATCGCTGACTGGTGGATTAATTAAGAATATAAAATAATTTTAATGTCAACCAACGAATGTAAAATAAAGAGTGTTAAAAAAATACAACAATAACTGGCTCTGACCGTAGAATGAGCACTATAAGAGTACTCGTAGAATGAGCACTATAAGAGTACTCTTAGAATGAGCACTATAAGAGAACTCACGCTCGAACATAGATGTCTGTGGTGAACTAGAGGTCAGTCATCACACATGGTCCAATGTCAAGATTGGAGAGACCCTTGTAAGGGTGATAATGGGGCAATGTATATATAGCCCCTTACCCTGTATTGATGGGATATAGTTTGATGTACTAATATCCCCCAGCCCAGTACAGTCTGTGTCTATGATAATCCAGTATTCAGTGTATGCTCATCGAGTATGCAATCATGTAGGTGAAGGATAAAGTGTGTCTATAGCTGCACCCCTCTCATGGTGTAATTGTTAGCCACACAGTCCTGGTATATCTAAAGGTGCCATAAAGGGTGATAATACCACAAGTTCGCATACTTCTTCTCGCACCCTCATGACAATTATAGCCATATGGACTACTTCTTTGTATCAAACAGACTAGTTCCGTAGGCATCATATGCTAGGATCCATGATATTTCATGGTCAGACCATGCATCGATTGAACTCAGGTGCTCCCAATTTAGCCTGGACAGGCCTGGAGCGAACTGGAAGCTAAATGAGGCAATTCTAAAAATCCCACAGATCAGCCAATTGATGTAATGAGCTAGAACATTTATTTAGGATAAACGAGGATAGCGCAAACTCAAAGATCATTTTGTGGGAGGCGCACAAGGCCGCTCTTCGAGGCACACATTAGTATTGCGCAGGGCGTAAAAAAAAAAGAGAGACTCAAATTTTAAAACTACAAAAGAAACTGTCGGAAAAGCCCGGAATTTTTACTGGCTGCGGGAGGCACAGGTGGGGCAATGTTTTGCCATGCCCTGACACCTGCCTGCTAGTAGGCAGACATGGTGATCGGGCAACCGGTACCAGAGATCGGGGAGCCCTTTCAGCTGGTGGTGGTGGCTGTTGTATGGCCCCTCGTGATCCCCAGTCGGTGCAGTAAGAGTTATATCCTCACTGTGGTGGATTTTGCCACGAGGTAACTTGAAGCAGTAGCACTCTGTTCCATAAAGCCCCACAAGATAGCAGGTGCGCTGATAGATATCTTTGCTAGGGTAGGTTTCTCTAGCGAGATCCTGACTGATCAAGGAATGCTGTTCATGTCTGAACTACTCCAATGTCTAACTGCGGGGTTAAACAACATCACACTGCCCCCTACCATCCTCAAACAAACAGACTGTGTGAACGGTTCAATGGGACCTTATAACAGATGTGGCACATTTACAGCGCCTCCTGTTTGCCTACAGAGAGGTGCCCTAGGTGTCTACCGGCTTCTCGTTTCTCTATGGACGCCGGGACCATTGGCTGCTTGAATTGTTCCATGAGGGATGGGAGGGGGAGATCACCATGAACGATACCAATTATGTGGTGGCTTTTGAGTGAAGATCAGACAAGTCAGTGGACCTACAGTACCACATTAATATGCTGAAGGCATATGTAGCGAGTGGGCTGGTGGGGAGGACTGTGTGTAGTCTGCCACTGGGACACCCAGTTTGCCAAGCTTTGCCCGATCTCCTTGGGGAAGCCTGAGGGACGATCTGCAGATCAACTGGGCATTGGAGCCCAGCTCACTGCTCCCCAACGGGTACAGGTAAGAGAGTTACTAGGGAGGTATTGGGTCCTGTTTACAGACAAGCCGGGCAGGACCCACTTAGCTGATAATACGGTGACCAGGAGCCCTCCTCAAGAATGCCTACCTGGACTAAGCCAAAGTGAACAGGAGCATAGAGGGAGAGATGGAGATGTTGGCCCTCGAGGTCATGCCCCTAGTCACCAAAGTCCCTGGGCTCGCCGGTAGTCCCCAAGAAGGACGGAACCACAGTTTTGTGTCGACTAAAGCCAGCTCAATGCCCAGACTATGAAAGATGCTTTCCCCATACCCCGCATGAATGAGCTCCTAGATGAGCTCACTGGGACAAGTTATCATCAGTCTATCATGGTTCTTAGCCGCAGATATTGGCAGATCCCATTGACACCAAAGACAAGGGAGAAGTAGTCCTTCATCACTCTGAATGGCTTGTATGAATTCTCGGTAATGAAGAATGCACCAGCCACCTCATAACGCCTGGTCAATCAGTTGTTGGAAAGCATGCAGGGGTATGCTCGGGCATACCTGGACGATCTGGTGGTGTTTAGTAAGACCTGTGATGAGTTAGACCTGCACGTAGCTGTGGTCCTCAACCGGATTAGAGGGGCTGGCCTGACCCTGAAGCCCACTAAGTGTCTGCTTGGCATGGCAGAGATGCAGTATCGGGCCATCGGGTAGAAGGTGGGGGGTCAGTTCAAGCCAGAGGCAGTCAAGGTAGAGGCTAACCCTCCCATTGCAGAAGCAGGTGCTTTTGTTCTTGGAGACGGCCAGGTATTACCAGATATTTGTCCTCAGTACAGTGCTATTGCTAAGCTCCTGGTGGACCTGACCAAGAAAAGGCTCCCCCGGTCTGTGACTTAGTCTCCTGATTGCGAGATTGCATTCCTGGTTCTTAAGGATGCCTTAGTCAACACTTCTATCTTGGCAGTCCCCGACTATGAGAAGTGGTTCCTGGTACAGATGGATGCCTCTACCAATGACATTGGTGCAGTGCTCAGCCAGGTAGGCGAGGATGAAGGTTTATTTCAGCCGCAAGCTCATAGATTGGGAAATCGCATATGCCACTATAGAGAAGAAGTGCTTGGCCATTGTTTGAGCACTAACGAAGTCCTATTTCTATGGGCGATCTTTCCCAGTGGTAACTGATCACAACCCCCTCAGCTGGCTACATCATATATCTAGGGAGAACTGTACATTTTTGCAGTGGACCCTGGCCCTTCAAGAGTATGACTTTACTATTCACTATATGAAGGGCAATGTCAACGGACTCTACCGGCATGATGATCCCACCCCAGGCCAGCCACGGACTCCCATCAATCCAGGAGGCCAGCCCATCGGGACTGCTGCCCTAGGGGTCTCGTCTTGAGGGGGAGAGGTGTAATGGTAGTGCAGCTTGGCTCAGTATATTAAAGGTTACATTCGCTGGTTTCCCCTGTCACGATGGCGATCCAGGTATTGGGTCAGAATGGCCATCTGCCTACAGACAAAATGTCTGCCAGCACTGTTGGTATGTGTGCCACCTGTAGAACCAGTTTATTTATTGTTTGTGACTCGTGTATTTTCTATGTGATTCATTGTGTGCTGGGCCCTTGATTAGATTAGCAAGGCCAGCTCACAATAAAACCAACTGCCATCCTTTGGGGCCAGGTGTTGTGCTCAGGGAACAATGATGAGATGGGGAAGGGTCAGTTCAATTTCCCACACTCCCAAGCATGCCCCTATGGGCTATCCTAGAGTACGGTCACCTCCCTCAGCACTGTTTGGTCCATCTCAGGCAAGCCCAAAAGCTCTGATTGGTGTCACCAAGACAATCTTTGTCCTGATTGGTAAGCACCTGGACTTCCATATTTCTGGGTGGAGGACGGGGGTCTGTGTAATTCAATGCCGATCGGGGCTCCATAGTCATTCATTGTTGGTCTCGGTGTTGAGACCAGTTGGAAATACAAATAGTGACCAATAAGGCTATAATTCCAAATTAGTGGGATATCCTGGGACGGATGGATCTTAGAGGCATTCTGGTTAAGTTCACTCCAGCAGCACCCAGCACCTAGTAAGCTAGGAGTCCCCTCAATCTTGGTAAGTTGTAACCGTGTTAAGCATCTGTGTTGCTACATGTTTGCTCCGGCCGAAATAAACCTAATTTATTTAACCTTGTTCTGTCTGGTGTTTGCGATCCTGGTGTCAATCGTCTGGTCTCCCGTGACAGAGAGTGACACTTGTATCCATAGTACTGGAGAAACCAGTAAACACTGTGGTTTGGTGGCTCATTGAGCCACTACTCTGACAGCCTGTTTGGCAACACCTGAGTGTCGCACCCTTTGCTTTGACTCCTCTGATGCCCCACATTCCTGACACGCAGTGTGCAGATGACACTCTCATACACTCTTATCATGGGATGCCAAAGAGCAGAAGAGATTGGGAAGAGTTCAGACGTCAGATACTTATCTGCCTCCTGAGTTTGGGAAAGTAAAACGGGGCAGGTTACACATTGATGGGAAGGAGAGGGGCGGGGGAAGATCTGTGAGACAGGTTTATAATTTACCTAACCTGTGAGGCACACACCTGAGAGGAAACAGAGGGACCAGTAGGCAGCTTGGCACAGCGGCCTCCAGCGTGAAGTGGGCAGGATGGAGACGACCCCGAGCACCAGCATGACCCCGAGCACCAGCATGACCCCAGGCAAAAACGAAAACTCCATCCCTATCAACAACGCCGCTGATATCTCGGTGATAGTGATATATTTCATTGTGGTCCTGGCTGTGGGGCTATGGGTGAGTAACGGCATTTCTACTTCATGTATTTCCTCAGGGAGAATGTACCCAAGTGAATAAGTGGGAGCATTAACCGCTTCAATGCTGAGAGAGCCTGTAACATGTTGTAGATCTGTGAGTGATACGCAGGAGGCTTTGAGGACTTGGATGAAGCAGGAGAAAAATATACGAAGACATTTAAAAATAGCCGATAAGATTTCATCTCAAACATGATTGAGAAGACGCAGAGCATATGGTTGAACTTACGTTTTCTCTGAGTGCAATGCCCCAAGCACCATAGGTATATGGGGATATACCAAATAAGTAAACATGGGAAGGATGCTGGTCCAGAAAGTAATCAGATTGCCAATATTTGGAGTCAGGAAGGAATGTATTTTTCCCTTAAGAGATATCAGTAGATGATGTGTCACTGGTTTTTTTTATTGCCTTCTTCTGGATCAATATACTATATGGATATAGGATAAAGTATCTGTTGGCTAAATTTAGCATAGGTTGAACTTGATGGACATATGTCTTTTTTCAACCTCGTCCACTATCACTATATAACTATATATAAAGCCGCGGTACTGAGCTCGGATGCAGGCGGGCACAATCCTTTGGGAGTGGAGGAAACCTTTCCAGCTGTTAATGGGGCAGCACGAGATGTAGTTTGTACACAATCCTCCCTCAGATCTCAGCCTCACATACGCTTCAGTCCGGGGTTTCATTACTGAGCTTCTTTTATGTGGTGATGTAGATGAAGATGCCAAGATCTGACACCTCATGCGTGACCTTGGGAATGTCCCTTCACCCCTATGCACCCAGGTTGTCACTGTCACCTCTCTTATGGGGAGGCTGTTCTGTACACATGGAGAAGCGTGCCCACACAGTGCAAAGCTGTAGGAATACACATAGGTAATCTTGGCTGATACAGGTAAGGGGAGAGGTTTCATGCAGTGAATTAAGAGAAGTGAGTTTAATGGATATATCTTGCAATGTGTGGACCCAAGTCAGCCAGAGAAGTCTCTTGTGTGGGTCTAACTGTGTGACTTTGTCTTGTGTCCCAGGCCATGGTGAGGACGAGTCGTGGCACAGTGGGAGGATTCTTCCTGGCAGGACGCAGCATGGTGTGGTGGCCGGTGAGTGGACTATAGAGGAGGTCTACCCTGCTAGAGCTACTGGCAGAATATTGCTGTAGAAGCCCTAATGCATGCAGTGTATTGCACAGCACAGGGCTAAGCATCAGTGCGCTGTATCGCTGTCTCCCACAAGATACTGCCACGCTTCTGTGTAAGAACAGATTGTCTTAATGCCACATTTAAAGGTCTGTATGCAATATTCTGTCTCTGTTGGTTTCTCTGTTCAGACTGTTCATGCAACAGCATGAATTTGTTGGAGGAGAGGGAGGGATACATACTACATAAAGCAGCATGTCTCGGGAGACTGGATACATGGAGTGTTATTGACTGTGGCAGATAATGGAGATATTAGGCCTGGTTTATGGTTTATGATGAGCTCTGTTTGTTACGCTTCATGCAGCAGAGAGACAATCAGTGACTTGGGACCGGATGTGAGAAGAACATTTAGGGGCTGAAAGATACAGTTGTGTGTAATCTACATAAAGACGATATTTGAAGACAAGGAGGCTAATGAGGTCACCAAGTGAGAGTGTAAATAGAGAGAGGAGGAGTGGTCCCAGGACAGAGCCCTGAGACACACCAATGGACAGGCCAACAGTAGAAGAGGACGAGCTAGCAATGGAGACACACCTAAGGAGTGGTTAGGAAGATATGAGGAGAACCAGGAGAGAGAATTGTTACGGATACCAATGGAGTAAAGATTTTGCAGGAGTAGAGGGTGACTGATAGTGTCAAACGCAGCAGAGAGGGTCAAGCAAAATTAGAAGGGAGTAGGCTGAGGCCCTCAGAATTGGCGGTGTGTAGATCATTAGCTACTTTGGAGAGGGCATTTTCCGGCTTATCATTATGTTGCTGTATCACTATTTGTCATTCTTGCTGAGCTGCACATAGTTTGCCCCCAGTAGCGGGCAGTGAGTGAGGGGTCAGGTTTATACCCCTCCTGTGCCCTGAGCTTTGCAGGAACTCCCTTGCAGACTTTCTGGAATTCCCCGTCCTGCAAAAAATCCACTCGGGCATAAAACCCCTCTGTGAGTCAAACTCCTATCCAAATAGTTCTGATGTATTCCGGCGGAGGTCTTACCGACAGTGGCAGAAATGTCAAAACACCGAGCATCAGGTGCAATCCTGATGTGAATATGTCAAGGCACCTTCATAATTTACCCCCTACCGACTCCAGGTCTTAATGTGGGCCAGTAGGAGGAGTCAGAAGTTACACGGTGCATATATTACAAGGGAATGTATTAAATGTTCAGTTTAAGACCATAATGTTTCTCAATTTATTTTGCAGCAAAAAACAGCCCAAATGTACACACACCCCATACAAACACACTAGACATATATACACACACACTCTACACACGCCCTGCATTCCTTGGGCTCTTTGCTCTCTACGCTGGGTTATGTAAGCTCCTGGAGATGGTGTGTTATTGCGGACACCTTATCCATATGTTGAAAGTCCACACTTTGCTAATGTTCCTGCGCAGGGTTATAGAGGTGGAAATGCGGTTAATGATTGGAGGTGATTGCATTTTTAATACCTGTTATTAAGATTAATAATTTATCTGCTGTGAGACGCAGATCAGGATATAGCTCCATAAACGCGTTACACTCTCCACCAATGAATTCCTTCTCCTGAAGGGGTCAGTGGGTCAGTCTAGTCACAAATACACAACACGGTGACCACAACAATAACAGTGACAACATGTTAGAAGTCTTCCTCCCTCCCACTGACCATCACATGTCAGACCCCTACACTGACCTCCTCACCCCTACACTGACCTGCTCATCCCTACACTGACCTGCTCACCCCTACACTGACATGCTCATCCCTGCACTGACCTGCTCACCCCTACACTGACCTGCTCATCCCTGCACTGACCTCCTCACCCCTACACTGACCTGCTCATCCCTACACTGACCTGCTCACCCCTACACTGACCTGCTCATCCCTACACTGACCTCATCCCTGCACTGACCTCCTCATCCCTGCACTGACCTCCTCATCCCTGCACTGACCTCCTCATCCCTGCACTGACCTCCTCATCCCTACACTGACCTCCTCATCCCTACACTGACCTCCTCATCCCTACACTGACCTCATCCCTACATTGACCTGCTCATCCCTACACTGACCTCCTCATCCTTACACTGACCTCCTCACCCCTACACTGACCTCCTCACCCCTACACTGACCTCCTCACCCCTACACTGACCTCCTCATCCCTGCACTGACCTCCTCATCCCTACACTGACCTCCTCATCCCTACACTGACCTCCCTCATCCCACACGACTGCTCTCCCTACACTGCCCCCTCTCAACAAACTGCTGACCTGTAGACAGCTTATATTCACTGCTCACCCCCTCCTCACTTCTGCGGTGGCCCATCCCAGTGGCTCTCGTTCCCTACTCCTGTCTGGAGGAATGTGAGGGGAATAAGTATAGAAAAAGAGTATGTTCCGACTAGCGTGGACAAAATGGCTGATAGCGCAGAGCTCCATGGGGGGGTGGGGGGAGATACATTTCTAGATTTAAAGAAACAACGCACCTCAAAACTAAATAATAACATACAAAAACACCTCGATGCCCACCAAGAAAAAATCCTGAGCTTACCCATTTCTTCTGGCGATCAGAGACAAAACTGCAGCGGAACGGTTCGAGGGGCCATCTTTCTCCCCTAGAACAGACTCGCCAGAATGAGAGAGAGGGAGATTGCAACATCAGGCAGAGTTCGCCACAAGGGGCTGGCCGGGCCGGACCAACTTGGCAATGAGGACGATACGAAGAACATCCTGATGGACATAAAACAATATAAGTAACAATAAAGTGGGTGAGATAAAAAAAAAGGCATCGCCTCGCTGGGTGCGAGAGTGGATGAGCTGGAGACGGAGAGCGGAAACAATATCGGAAGCCCAGGAATGGCTATCCCATAATGTAAATAACTGGAGTGTGAGTATGCAGAACATGCTTCTATGGATTGAGGACATGGATAACAGGGGGCGATGCTCCAACATCAGAGTCCGGGAATACCGGAGACAATCGAGGCAGAGGAGTGGACCTGATTACAGAAGCTGTTTTCCCATATTACAGGGAATCCCATGCATACACGTGGAAGATGGACAGGGTGCACAGGGCCCTTAGGCCGAGATCAAGCCTCAGAGCCCCCACAGAGAGGGTAATCAACACACCACATATTGTCCCATAGTGCGACAGCCTTGCTTTAACTGTAGTAGTGCAAATTTAGCGGAAGCCGCACAACTGGGGTATCAAAGATTATCCGGAATGTTTGCATGAAAGCGACGGAATCGTCCAACAAGGGAACCCTTTTTATAAAGAGGTGATGCCCAAGCTAATGCTTCATTCGTGAGGAGCGAGAACAAATATGCCACTCGAGAGCGTGGGTAGAGAAGGATGACGGTGGTGTGTCGAACTGCACCTGGCACTGCAAGCCAAGGGAAGCCCTCCATAGCGAACAGGAGTCGGGATCCGTGGCTCCCTTAGGACCACAGATACTGGTTCAGCGTCACGCGCTACAGGCAGGGGCACAGTGAGGTCACGCTGGGGGTGCTAGGTGGCTGCACAGGGTCTCAGCGTAGCAGAATTGAGTCCAGTTTCTGATCCATCGTTGCTAGATGGTGGCATGGGTTCCCAGAAGCGGGCCGTGATGGAAACGGCGTTCGCTACCTCTGCGGGTCCATTGAGTGGTTTGTGCAACATGTAACATTGCTGACTGCAGAACAGGATATGGACCTGCAGGGCAGAGGTAGGGAGTAATACAACCGATCTTGGCCTGGGATCAGAACCTGAGATGCAGGGATAGTCAGGTATTGGTTCCGGGGTCGAGGCAGGCAGCAGGCAAAGGGTAGTATGGTCCAGTTCCGAGGTGAAGGCAGGCAGCAGGCAAAGGTAGATCAGTGTCCAGTTCCGAGTGAAGGCAGGCAGCATGCAAGGGTAGTCAGGTCCGTTTCCGAGTGTGAAGGCAGGCGGCATTGCAAAGGGTAGTCAGGTCCGTTTCCGAGGTGAAGGCAGGTGGCATGCAAAGGGTAGTCAGGTCCGGTTTTCCAGGTATGGCAGGCGGCAGGCAAGGGTAGTCAGGTCCGGTTCCGAAGTGAAGGCAGGGTAGCAAGGTATCAGGTCTGGTTCCGAGGTCGAGGCAGCAAAGGGTAGCTCAGGTGGCAGTTCCAAGGTGGAGGCAGGCGGCAGGCAAAGGTAGTCAGTCTGGTTCCCGAGGTCGAGCAGGCGGCGGCAAAGTGTAGTCTGGTCCGTTGCAAGGTCCGTGATAGGCAGCAGGCAAACAAAGGCAAGGCAGAGCTCAGACAGTACAAGGAAGCAAGTACTTTGCACAGCAAAGTCCAAGGGCAACTGCCTGCTATTTAAAGGCCAGAGAGACTTACTTCCTGTCAGGGAGTAGGCAAGGATTTTCCAGGAAGCAGATGTCCGTGGTAGCTTTGTACAAGATGACATCACTTCCTGTCAGCAGTCATCCAGGATGTTTCAAGACAGATCACTTATATTTGGTTCCCAGCCTGCGGAAGCAGGGTCTGCTGGAACCAGCTGAGACTCACCCCCAGACAGAAGATTGCCACGAGGGCCAACTAGCGGCTGTAGGTAGCGGTGTACAAGGAACCGGCATTCAACCCTGCTGAGGGAACTACCTGTGACCCGAGGGATTCCCCAGCGACTGGCAAAAGGACTTTCATATTTCCATTTGAATTTGCATAGTATTGGTTTATCTGAAAGTAGGCTAGCTACCCAGTGGATAGCTAGGGACTGCTGTGTGTTAGTCTCCCCATGGGATTAGGGTTTTTTTTTTTTGTTTGGTTTTCCTTAAAGGGACAGAGTGCCTATACTTTTGTTGTTATTGTGGAGAATAATCACTGCAGTTACAGCCTAACCCACTGTTGGGCTCTTACTGACCCCACAGTGAGGCCGTCCTGCCACACTGCTAAAACACTGCTGAATATTTATCCAGGCAATATCCTTAGTCAACCCTTGCTACTACAAATTCTATTACCAGATAAGATCCTACAGCTCAAACAGATGTTATTCTGATAAGGACTGCCCATCCTCCATACAAGTTTATTACCAAATATGGCATGTTTTCTGGAAAAATCTTAGAACTCCTGTTAATATCCAACATGATGCTAATACACTCCTAGATTGCATCAGTTTTAACCATAGTCTGGTCACTCAATCTCACCTGCAGGGCCCCTTTGCTCAGACAACCCAACCCAGCTGCAATCCATTATAGCTTAAAATACTATCCCAATGTGACTAATCTACAGAAGATACCAATTCACCACCATTAGAATAATATCATATGTGTGATATAATATGTATAGAAAAGAATAGTTGGAAATCAACATAATATCAAGCGTAATCATCTGTTTTTATACACTGGATTCCAACCTAATTAACATATAAAAATGTAACTAAACTGGAATTCTTATACCCCCTGCTTCAGCACAGGTGGCTCAGTCATAATGACTGCACCACCTGTGCTGAAGCAGGGATATCCTTGAAAATCTACCAGTTTGTGACCATTGAGAACTGGAGTTGGCCGCCCCTGGGCTACACGTCGTAATTTGTAATCTGTAAAAGAATGTTAGATGCATATGAAAAAATAACTGTTTATAACAATAACAAATTAGAAATAAAGAATTGATAAAAAAAAGATAGAAAAGCTGTTCAGAGGAGGAATGGATGTCAAGGACACTGGGGATGTCATGGCGTGAAAATGACATCATATCAGGATTCAGAAAGATCCTCTGAGCAGGAACTAACACTTTCTATCTGTATCTTGCACATAGACTCTAGTCCTAGAACCGCCGACCCCTGCCCAGTCGCAGGCTGACCTCTCGGCTTTCTCCCACTCGCAGATCGGGCGCATCTCTGTTTGCCAGTAACATCGGCAGTGTTCACTTTGTGGTCTTGCAGGATCGGCAGCTGCTGGCGGCATCGTCATCGGGGCCTTCGAATGGAATGTGAGAGTTTTCACTCAATACAGATACTCTGCTTGTACACACACACTCGCTTCAGTGTATAATACAGATACACAGTGCTGTATATATACAGACACACTGCTCTATCTATATACAGACACAGACTGCTCTGCGTATAATACAACACTGCTCTGTCTATATATAGATACAACAGTGATGTGTTATACAGATACACACTGCTCAGTATATAATAGAATCATACCACTCTGCTCTGTGTATATGCTGCTCTGTGTATAACACAGATGCACACGCTACTCCTTGTATAACACAGATGCAGACACGCTCTGTATTAATACAGGCAAGTGGCTGGATCTTTACTGTTGTCCTCAATTGTGGGTGTACAGGAAACGTCACACTTTGTTTTCAGGAATTTTTCTTTATTATTTTCCTGTAGCCTCTAAACTAAAGAGACACAGTAAAGTCTGTGTTGCCATGTCTAAGCATTGCACCCGTTAGGTATGGGAATAGAAAAACATAAAAACTGCACACTAATTGTGATAAAAAGTTTTTAAGTATTAGATAATACAATCCTATAGTGCATATCAACCAATAGGAACAATATGATTAAAAGTGCACTGATGGTTTAAGGGAACACAAAATCGTATCCATTCAGTAAATAAGTGGTATATATTAAAAACTCATACAAAACCTTTACTCATTTGTAGAGATGTGCAGCCTATTAGACCGGATGGCTCGACATCACTCAGGAATCATGCAACAGAGAAAAAACACAGTGCAACACTCTCATAGGGTAATAAAGTACATTATTGTGACAATATAAAGTGTAAAACATGCACATACAAAAGGTTATTCAACAGCAGGGCGTGTTTAGGGTAACACTGTCCACTTCTGGATGTAGATGAACTTGCTACGTAAGGAGCCCTCTGCATGCACAGCCTCCGGTCCGGTCAGAAGCCTCTCTCATCTGTTGCAACAGAAAGTATCCAGTTTGTACTTAGTATGCAAAGTCCGTAACACAGTACCCACAGAGAGAGTGTCCGCAATAGTAAACAATCGTTTCCCTGATGAAGTAGAGTAATCTACAAACGCGTAGGATTGTTTACTATTGTCGGACACCTCTCGTCCCCAGAATTATCACCGTGTTTTTGACCCTGTTTTGAGCTACCTGCGGGAATGTATACCTTCATAATTACTCAACCGGCCGTCCGCTGATTCTGCGGCGTTCACGTGACGTCATTAACCGGCATACCATTCTGATAGACACGAGGTCTTTTACTCTTCATCGGCTCAGCCGGGGGTTATGAGGTTGTAGAAGTTTGTTCCATTGTTCCTTCTCTGTTTACCACTTGTGGGGTACTGTGTTTACGGACCTTTGCTACTAAGTACACTGGATACTTTCTGCTTGCAACAGATTAGAGGCTTCTGACCGGACCGGAGGCTGTGCATGCAGAGGGCTCCTTACGTATACAAGTCATCTACATGCCAGAAATGGTAACATGTAACCCTAAGCATGCCCTGCATGTTTGAATAACCTTCTTTGTACGTGCAATGTTTTATACCTTTTATATTGTCACATATATGTACTTATTTACCCTATGGGAGGTCGTTGCACTTTGTTTTTTTCTCTTTTGCATGGTTAGGTTATTACCTGACGTGCATCTGTGTTTCAGCTCTGGTGATGATAGTGGTTCTTGGCTGATCTTTTTGTGCCGATCTACATCAACGCCGGGTAAGTTACAGTGATACCTGTCGTCTCTCCAGTTATTCAGGAAACATTTAAATAATAAAGGGACGAGTAAGAAAGTCACCCAGCCTCTCCCCAACATCTCCTAACCTGGAAATGCACACTAGGATCCCCCTTGTCCATGTCACACACACCCGAGCCCTCAGATTGTAAACTCTTTGGGGCAGACGTGTTCTCTTCATATAACTGTGTCACATTTTCCTTACACTGACCTTGCCTTGGTCTGTATGAGAATAAAATGATTCTTCATTGGTGCTAAGTGCATTTCTGAGAACTACAGTAGATAAGATATAAGAGCCAAACATCAATGTTAGTATCATATACGTGTTGGGTCCTATGCGAAATGTCTACAGCAATACTATCAGTGTATATGTGCATCATCTGTGTACATTGTATCGGTCGTGTACATGTATCGCTGTGTACATGCATCAGTCTGTGTACATGTATCGGTCTGTGTACATGCATCGGTCTGGTACCATGCATCGGTCTTGTACATGCATCAGTCCGTCACATTTGGATGACGTATCTGGTGGTATCCTGGTTAGGGGACTGTAAGAGACTGTAAACTGCAGAGGTATGCAATGGTAGACCGTTTTAAAATAATATTAAAATAAAATAGTTTAATAGCTGTTCTTTAATATTGACAGAAACCACAAAAGTCAAACCAAACACCTCTTAAATTCAAATAAAAATTTAAAAAATTTTTCTCTTAAATTGACTTATAATAAAATTTCTCACACACTTTCTTTATTTTTAAATTACAAAATATTTTAAAACACTTCAATTAGTATCACTCCTCCCTCTTCTTCCCCTCCCCTTTTTCCTCCCTTCACCCCCCCTCCTTCCCCCCCCTGTTTTTTTTCCTTCCTCCAATGTTTTTTTTCTCCCCTCTGTCTCCCTCTTCTTCCACCCTTCCTCCCCTCCTCCTTACTTTACCCCTCCCCTTTTTCCCCCCCATCCCTCTTTTCTCGCTCTCCCCTTCTTTCTTTTCTCCCCCCTCTCTCTCCCCCTTTTTCCCTTGCTTCCTTTTTTCTCTCTTTTTTCCCTTTCCCCCCCCCGCCCCCCATTTCCTTTTGTTCCTTCTTTCTCCTGTCTTCCTTTTCCTTTTCCCTTCTGTCTCCCCTTTCCTCCTCTCCTTCCCCTTTTTTTTTCTTCCTTTTTTTTCTCCTTTTTCCTTCCCCCCTTTTCTTCCTCTCCCCTTCCTTTCCCTATCTCCCTCTTTACTCCCTCTTTCTTTTCTGACTCTTTCTCCCCTTTCCTCTCCCTTCTACTTCCTTTTTTTTTTTTTTCCTCCTTTCCCTTTTCCCGCCCTTCTCTATCCCTTCCTTCTCCCACACCCCCCCTTTTCTTTTTTTATCTTTTCCTCATTTCTACCCTTTTCCCTTTTCCTCCCCCCTCCCCCTCTTCCCTTTTCCATCCCTTCTCTTTCTTTTATTTTTTCCCTTTATTCCTTTCCCCTCCCCCACTTTTTTCTCCACTTTTTCCCCCCGGTGTGCCCTTCCCCTCCCGGCTTCTTTCTGTCTGTTCACTTCCCTCGCCCGCCCCCCCCCTCCCCCCCCCCCACCCCCCTCTCCCTTGTAGGGCTAACTTAACTTCCCTAGTCTCTTTCTGCAGGGCTGGAGGGATAATCCGCTATTACCAACATATCTCTATTCCACCAAACTCAGAGGGTACCTTAATGCAGATGGCCCTTCATGTCAGTCTTCATGGTAGTTTCCTGGGTCTCCTGTGTCCAGGAATATAGGTCTCGGTGTCGTGAAATCTCTAGTTTCTCAGTCTTTCTGCTCCAGACCTCTTCCCCCTCTTGTCAGCACCCTATGTGGTACTGAAGGAAAAATCTCTCTCCTGTTGGACAGGAGGCATTTCTTTACAACTTTAATTGTGCCAGGATGGAGTCTAGTTTTATTGCCTGCGACTGCCTAACCAGATCCCCTTCTGGGATTTTAGAGGGAGTTTATCACATTGTATCAGTCCCCTGTTACAATAACCTCCCCTTTTTTGTGGAAGCTCGGGCTTACCACGGCCAAAGCCTCATAACTTCCACTTCACTCGAGATAATCTCTGGCGGCTCGATTTATATGGAGGAAGAGACCCTCCAGTCTCACAGAGATTGTAGCTCTTTCTCCAGGTTATTATTGTCTCCTCTAGAAGGTGCTGGAGATCAGCCTCCTCATTGCTCGAGGAGAACGTTTTCCAAGTGCAGTCCTTTTTCTTACTGAACCTTGCGTGTTCATGAGATTTCCCTGCGTCGGGCGATCCACTCGTTGTAGGCAGACTGTATGGCAAACAGAGCAGATCGGTTTAACGCAAATGCTTTCTTTTCTCTATCGCCATCTATTCCGTGGACTCCAAATTTAGCACTAAATTTCCATTATCCTTGGTAACCCTTTTCAGGTCTTGCAATTCCTCTGTCACTTAACCTACCAGTTTTGAAATTTCTGATGTCTGGAATCTATTTCTACTATCCTAGACTCGGCCATATCCTGGGATGCACTTAAAGAGTCTTCAAAACTAGCGATTTGAGTTTTCAGCTCTTGAAGCTGTCCTCTGCATCTTCTTTCTTTCGCACTCAATGCAGTTGCCAGTTCAGTCTTCTTTGAATCGAGTTGAGATTTCCACATCTCCCA
This sequence comes from Ascaphus truei, assembly GCA_036426205.1. Taxonomy (NCBI): domain Eukaryota; kingdom Metazoa; phylum Chordata; class Amphibia; order Anura; family Ascaphidae; genus Ascaphus; species Ascaphus truei. The sequence continues at coordinate 5,809,752 of CM071584.1, forward strand.
GTTGACTCAGATACATAGGCTTCAAATCTGTTTCCTTTCCTCATTTTCTTGATCATGTGGCTGCTGGTGCTCTCCATCCTGGACTTTGTCCAGCTCAAGCTGCAGCATGCCCTCTCATGTCCATGGTCCGCATTTACGGATCGGGTAGAATCGGCCATTTTGGCCTCATAGTGCGTGTCAGGTTGGTCTCCCTTGACGACCATGGACACCTCTTCCCCTCTTCTTTTTAGGCGAGCTGTATCTTGAGCTCACGTCTGCGTCTGCACAAGCTGCAAGTTTGCAGTGCGTTTAGCGACGCTTGAGCTCTTGCCAATTCTAGCTTTGCTGCAAATGTTCAACTTCATAGACGAGAGATCCCTGGTCTTGAGTGCAATCCTTTCAATTCTCCTCTCATGGGCGTATTATCTTCTTCCCTGTTCACTTTCTCTGAGCTGCTTCCTGTCTCCTGTCCCCTCCTTCATTTTTTGTGGAGCACTGTAATTTCTTTCTTCGCTCCCGGTCCAAGCTGCTGCCTCAGTTTTCTGTGAACCTTCTTTGTGCTCCCCTCTTGTACAATTCACCTGCCTCTAGCCATGCTCTGTTGATGTCCATGTATCCTCAGATTTCTCATGCTGCTCGGCTGGACAACTGGGTATACAACGTTTCCTTGACAGCAGTTGTAATTTCTTTAGCAGCCCGCATATTTGCTTCCTGCAGAGACCGCTGCTTCTCCTATGGCAATCTGTAGGTGCTTCACGCGACTTGCAAGTTGTGTTCTTGGCAAAAGGTGCTTCTGCTTGTGCGTGTTGCTCCAATGCTGCAACTTTCATCTTCAATATTTTCTTTAATTGTGTACTCGTGAGCTTTTCCTTCTTTTATTGACGTGGTCGTCAAATCAGAATTTCTTCTTTCAGCTATAAATTTTCTTCTCTTTTGAAGTTCTCTTTAAATTTCAGGGCTCCTGTAGCCCTCTTGTCCACTTTACGCACTTCGATTTTAGACTTCCCGTTATCCGTCTCCTGGCGTAGATTTCTCTATCCTCTAATATGTAGGTCTTAAGCTCCTTCTGAAGCTTTGTGAGATCCATATAGACCTGAGGATAGTTTTTTAAGGCCGCTCCTCAACGAGTCTGTTAAGTTCCTTTTTTAGAGTCTTCCCCGTTCTGTGTGCGGCAACTGCTGATCCTTGTGGTGAAACGAGGCATCCAGAGGGGGTTCTATGCGGAAAGAATGAACGCTCCTTCTGGGATATGTCCATCTCTGTCGGACACTGTTGACCTCCTGCTTGAGGCAATTCATTCTATGCTGAGAGTGTAACCTCATTCTGAGAGACTATTCCCCCACCTCTCTATTGCGATTGCAAACCTCTTGCATAGACTAATTTCTACTAATTTTCTTTCAGTGCCTCGTCCTACTTCTGTTTCGGTTAGCAATCATTATTTTGTCAGATTTAATGGCTCTGTTTCTCCACCATGGTGCATTAGTAGCCGTTTCAGTATCTAGACTCATTCTTGAGATCGCCAATTCGGTCTTGGATGCCGAGTAATTGCGACACAGTCTTCTTTAGCTCAGGCATTAATTTTCTTCTCTCCGGTTTTCACTTCTCACGGAGCAGATCCCAGTTTATTAATTACACACACAAACCGCAATCTCAAAACGCCCACACCCATCCTAATCTTGACTAATTGTCATGTCACATAGAGTGCCACACTGGCCTACATGGCAAGTGAATAAACAAACGACAGGGGGTGCCCAGTGCTACATACAAAGACAAAAACTACATGGTCCTAATTACATAGAATGATGCTTCAGTACTAAAAATAAATTGCTAAGACTAATAATAATAATAATTTTTTTTTTAGTTAGATATTTTGGCCAAGCATCATCAGCTGCACACCAAATCGTCAAGTTAACCATAATAAGTCAAGTCCACACTACACTGCATCTGTTCCCTATAACCTCTGATGAGGGGGAGAACCATAATAGATTTCTTTAACCTTCGCAAAAAATGAGAAGATCCACCTTAAAAAGGGGAGTGATGTGACTCTGGGGAGGTGCCTACTAAAAAACTATTTATTTCTTATTAGTATTACATATTATTAGTACTGAAGCATATTTGTTGTAATGATTACCATGTATGTTTTGTCATATGGATTGTACTGTAAGCACTGGGCCACCCCCTGTCGTTTGCTCAGATCCCGTTTATGCTCGGGCAGTTTGCAGTGCATCTTCATGTCTGGTCCAAGGATCGTCACTTACTGGTTCCGGCTCCCTTCCCCTGGGATGGTTGTTGACGGTTTTCGTCACTGTTGGCACCCGGACAGAAACATTCTTTGGGGTACACGACTTCTCTCTTGCCTTGGGCCCGCTGGATATTTCTGTCCCGCGGACGAATTCCCTCAATTTTCTCTAGGCTGCAGGGCATATCTCGGACCACCTTTTTCTCAGCTGGATCTGCGGACCCCCCCCAGTGGCGTTTCCTTCATGGTAAGTGAAGACCGCTTTCTTTTTCCCTTTTTCGCCTCTTTTGTTTTGGACAACTCCGTCCCAGTCAGGAATACTGGGGTTTTCCTCTTTATTTGACTTCACTGTATCCACCAGGCTTTTCTGCTTGCGTTAGCTGGGCGTAGAATTCAGTGCTCTGACTGCTGCTCCCGCTCCTGCCAATCATCATGCGGTCCTCATTAGAGAGCGGGTCTTTTTTTTTGGTCGTACCAAGTTCAGGCACCTTCCACCATACTCCACCATCCATGGGGTGTGTTCTGGTTGTGACCTCGGTTCGGGTTCACCATAAGACATAATCTTTATCCTCCATCCGTATCTTTTTATGACCGGAAGGGCCACTCTTCCGTGGGGTAGGGTTTATTCATGAACGCCACATCTTGTCCTCCATTTTGGCGGTATCCAGGTGTATTTTGCTTCCTGACCTCGGGAGGGCTCTTTTGCCCGTGAGTTTTCCTGCCTAATGTGGGTAGTCCTTTAATTCGGTCACTGCTGCACGTGATCTGTTTTGGTGCTCAGACTGTTTGCAGGAACTTAGGCTGGCAAAAGCACAAACATTTTCACAGGCATTCCCAGGGCCCCGTTTAACTTCACCAAGGACCACCTCTCCTCCCAACGTCCTGACCAACCATATGTAAGAGACTGTTGTAGTGCGAGGTCAATCAATGGAGACCGTTTTTAAGGTGAAATTAAAAATAAGGCTTTATTGTGCTGTCCTTTAAAAGACACGCAAACACACATAACAAAACCAACAAACACCTATCCCTTGTAAGGGCTAACTTACTTCCTACGTCCCTTTACTGCAGGGCTGGAGGGATTAATCCATTAACGCCTCATTCCCCAAATCTCAAGATTGGTTACCTCTAGACAGATGTGCCCTTCATGTCTCTGTATCTCGGTAGGTTCCTGGGTCTCCTGTTGTCCCAGGAAGTAGTCTCTGGTGTCTTTGATGCTTCAGTTTCCGTCTCTCATTTTCTGACAGACATCGTCCTCTTGTCAGCACCCTGTGTCCTGATGAAAATCTCTCTCCTGTTGGAAACAGGAGGCATTCGTTTAACAGACTTAATGGCCAGGTGGATTCCTAGTTATTGCCTGCTGCACTTAAAACAGATCCCTGCTGGATGTAGAATGGAGTTTATTTCAACATGGATAGTCCCTGTTACAATACCTCACCTTCGGTTTGCTGGGAAGCTCGGGCTACCACGGCCAAAGCACATACTTCCACTCTCACCGAGATATCTTCTGCGGCTCGGTGGATGGAGGAAGAGAACCCTCAGTCTCACAGAGGATTGTAGCTATTTCCCCAGGTATTATTGTCTCCTCTGAAGGTGCTGCTGGAGATCACACTCCTCATTCGCTCGAGGAGAAACTTTTCCAATGTGCGTCTTTCTACTGACCGCGTGGTCCTGAGATTCCCTGCGTCGGCGATCCTCTCTTTGTAGGCAGACTGTATGGCAACAGAACAGAGCCTGTTTTACGCAAATAGCTTTCTCTCGCATCTTTTTCCGTGGACCCAATTTAGCACTAAATGTCCATTCCTTGTACCCCTTTTCAGGTCTTGCAAATCCTCTGTCAGCTTACTTTGAATATCTGATGTCTGGAATCTATTTCTCTATCCTAGACTCGTGCCATATCATGGTATCACTTAAGAGTATTCAAAATAGCGATTTGAGTTTTTCCGTCAGCTCTTGAAGCTGTCCTTCTGGCACTTTCTTTTCACTCAATGCAGTTGCCAGTTTCACTTCTTTGGAATCGAGTTGAGATTCCACATCTCCCAGTTGACTCAGAGGCAGGCTTAAATCTGTTTCCTTTCCTCTATTCTGATCTGGGGCTGCTGGTGCTCTCTCCTGGACCTTGTCCAGCCTCAAGCTGCACCAGGCCCTCTCATTGTCCATGTTGTCCAGCAATTTACGGGAATCGGCCATTTTGGCCTCATAGTCAGTGTCGGTTGGCCCCTTGACGAACGGACACCTCTTCACCCTCTTTCCTTTTTGGCGATCTGTATCTTGAGCTCAGTGAATCTGCGTCTGAGAGCTGCAAGTTGCAGTGCGTTTAGCTGACAGCTTTAGCTCTCCAATTCTAGCTTTGCTGCAAGTTCAACTCATCAGCGAAGATCCTGTTTTCTTTGAGTGCACCTGCAATTCTCCTCTCAGGTCTTTATCTCTTCCCTGTGCTTTCTCTGAGCTTGCTTCCTGTCTCCTTCATTATATGTGGGCACTGTAAATTTCTTCGCTCGGGGTCGCATGCTGCTTGCTTCCTCATTTCTGGACCTTCTTGTGCTCCCTCTTGTACAGATCACCTGGCCTCTTAGCAATGCTCTGTTGATCTCAGGGTAGCCTTCAGTTTTCTCATGTGCTCGGCGGGGACACACGGGTATCAGACGTTCCTGCAGCAGTTGTATTTTCTTTAGGGCAGGCCCGCTATTTTCTTCCTGCAGATACCGCTGCTTCTCCGTGCAACTGTAGTGCGCACGCAGACCTTGGGCAGGTCGGTTCTGCAAAAGGTGCTCTGCTTGTGCGTGGTTGCTCCAAGCTGCAACTTTTCACTGCATCTTTCCAATGTTCTTTAATTTTTGTAGCCTCGTGCAGCTTTTTCCTTCTTTTCATTGACGTGGTCTGTCAAATCAGAATTTTCTTCTTTCAGCCATAAATTTTCTCTTTTTGAAGTCTCTGTAATATTCAGGGCCTCCTTGTAGTCCTACCTCCATTACGCACTTCTGATCTGAGACTCCCGTTCTACCTGCGTGAGATTCTACGTCTAAGTTGAGGGTCCTGAAGCTCCTTCTGAAGAGACTTTGAGATCCATATTTAAGACCGGGAATAGTGTTTTTTTTTAGATGTGCTCTGTCCAGCTCCTCATAAACGAGTCCTGTTAAGTTCCTTTTTAGAGTCTTCCAGTCTGTGTCGGAAACTGCGGATCTCTTGGTGTGAGGCACCAGTGCTATGCGGAAGAATGAACCTCCTTTCTGGGATATGTCCATCTCTGTCCGGACACTGTTGACCTCCTGCTTGAGGCATCAGTTTTTCTTGCGTGAGAGTATGAACCTCATTCCTGAAGACTTCCACCTCTCTATGGGCTTGCAAACCTCTTGCAAGACTAATTTCTTTCATGTCTATTCATCCTCGTCATACCTTCTTATTTCCGGTTAGCCTCAGTTTTGGTCAGAGATTTGCTCTTTTCTTTCGCTCTCACCATGGTGGCATTAGTAGCGGTTTCATTCCAGCATCTAGCAGCTCGTCTTGAGATCCCGCCATTTCGGTCCTTGATGCCGAGTAAATTGCGAGCACAGTCTTCTTAGCTCAGCCTTAGTTTCTTTTCTCTTCCGTTTTCACACTTCTTACGGAGCAGATTACCCAGCATTTCGTAATTGCAGCACAAACAAACACCCAGCCAAGCCTCCAACAAACGGCCCACACCCTCCTAATCTGACTATATGTAATGTCACACTAGATGCCACAGTGCCTATGGGCCAGTGTCAATAATAACCAAACGACAGGGGTGCACCAGTCTTACAATACAAATGACCAAACATACATGGTAAGAATTACAAAAAATATTCTTCAGTACTAATAAAATGCTACATCTAATAATAATAAAATAGTTTGTTTTTTTTAGTTAGATATTTTGGCCAAGCATCATAACAGCTTGCACATGCCCAAATCGTCAAGGTAAAACAACCATAATAATGCAAGTCCTACACTCACTACAAACCGCCATCGTTCCCCTATACTACCTCCGTGAATAGAGGGGAAGACCATATAGATTCCTTACCTGCAAGCAAAATGAACAGAAATCCACCGCCTTAAAAAGGGGATGGTTGATGTTGAGTCTCCTGGGTGGAGGTGCTAACCTACAAAAACTATTATTATCTTATTATTAGATTATCCTATTTATACTGAAGCCATTATTGTTGTAACTTATTACCATGCATGTTGCTTTTTTGTCATATGTATGTTAGCACTAGCCCCCTGTCCTTTGTCAGATCCCAGTTTGTCCTGGCCCAGCTTGCAGTTCATCTTCAGGGCTGTCAAGGGATCGCACTCCTGGTTCCGGCTTCCGCTCCCTTCGGTATGGTTGGATTGAACGTTCCTCACTGTTGGCAAACCGGACAGACCTTCTTTGGGGTACAACCGACTTCCTGCCTGTGGGCCTCTGGATAATCTGTTTCTTTTCATCCCAGCTATGACGAATTCTCAATTTTCTCCTAAGCCTTGCAGGGCATCGTCTGCCACCCATTTTTCTCAACTGTCTTGCCGTGACTGTGTGCTGTTCCTCCACTGGTACCTTTAGAACGCCCCCCTGTTTCTTTTGTCCTTATTTTTTTTCGCCTCTTTGGTTTGGACAACTCCGTTCCTACATCAATAACTGGGGTTTCCTTCTTTATTTGAACTTTCCAGCAGTTTCACTGTTAAATCCGCCAGGCTTTTCTTGCAGTTGCTTAGCTGGCGTAAGATATTCAGGCTTCTGCGCTCTCCCAGCTCCCTGCATCACATCGTCCTCATAGGAGCGTATCCTTTTGGTCACTACCAAGTTCCGGCCCTCCCACCATCCCTGGGGTGTTTGTTCTGGTGTTTGGACTCGTTTCGGTTCCCATAAGCCTAATCTTTGATCCTCATCCTATCCAATCTATCGTTATATGACCGAGGGCCACTCTTCCGGGGTTGGGTTCATTCAGAGAACGCCAACATCTTGGTCCCTCCATTTTGGCGGTATCAGTGTAATTTGCTTTGACTCTCGGAGGCTCTGTTGTTCAAGTGTAGTTTTGACTCTCCTAATTGTAGTCCTTAGATTCTCGGTTCATGCTGCCGGGATTCTTTTGTGGTTGCTCACGCGTTTGGCAGGAACTTATTGGTCAACGGCACAAACTTTTCACACTGCATCTGCCAGCCCCTTTAAAACTCAACGGACCCTCCCCACCCTTCTTCTGTCCCAACTTTCTGACACCATTTGTCAGAGATGTGTGAAGGTACAGCGTAATGGCGACCATTTTTAAAGGGGAATTAAATAGAGGCGTTTATTTGCCTGTTTTCCTTTAATACTAGCACAAGCAACACAAATATACCAAACCACAAACAAGCTATCCTGTAGGGTCTGCACTTACTTCTTCCCTAGGTCCCTTTCTCTCAGGGCTGTAGGATAACCCCATAAACCAACCCGTATTCCCCACAGTCTCAAGAGATACCTAAAAACATGGTAGCCCTTCACATTTCAACCTCTGGTAGGGTTCCGGGTGTCCCCTTTTTCCAGAATAGGTTCGGGGTTCTTGATCTCAGCACCAGCCTTTCTGCTCAACCGACTCGTCCCTCTTCAGCACCCTTTGTACCTGAGGAAAAATCCTCTCCTGTTTGGAAAACTAGTGAGGCTTTTCTTTAAACAGCGTTAATGGCCAGCTGTTGGAGGTCGGTCAATTGCCTGCGCACTTAATCAACATATCCCCTGCCCTGGATTTATAGAGAGTTTTCTTCTCACATGGAATAAGTCCCCCTGGTTACAGGACACACTTCTACTGTCTCGGTTAATCCAGTATCCTTTAACGTGGGCGCAATTCTTCCCTCTATACTTCAGATCGGAGTTACTGTAACCTCTTAGCTTCAGTTATCAATATCCCCGTTTCACATCTCTGATGCAGCTGTTTTAACCCCCTCGTCCATAACTGGAGTGGGGGGCGTCACTAGTGGACATCTCTCAGGTTACTCCATCGACATGCGTTCGGAGTCTAATACGATGTCATCAACTCCCTCGCTGATCACCTTTCGACCTTCCTTCTCCCTACCTCCCGTTCAGAGAACATCTTTTGTTCATTACTATGGGGCTCTATCTGTTTCTAGGGCCGTTCCCTAACACGAAAACCTAACAAGGTGATTCAGGATATAATACCTCTTACTACATACCTAATTACACATTACACCTATTTTCAAACTTACCTGAGGCCCTCTCCAACTGCGCTACTACTGGGAACCTATTCTCGAATTCTGTGGCCATCAGAGATATCAATCCCATCTCCCTGTCTGAACACACCTGGTCCAAGAACTACTGGGAGTGGGCATATTCGTTTCTCGCAAGACACACTGTATAAATATGTGTGAACATATGTAACTCTGTGGTTTACCACCCACATCATTAACAACCCTCTAGGGTCATTACCTAATCCCCCTTAACTTACTAGAAAGCCCCTAGCAAGGGGGCTACTTCTTTTGTGTAATACGTATGTGATCAGTGTGTGTATAGATGTATCATCGGTTGTATCAGTGTGATAGTTGTAATCTTGTGTGTTATGTATCATTGTGTTATGTCTAGTCGTGTGGATATGCTAAAGTCGGTGAATGTGCATCAACTGTGTGTGGGGGGGGGGTTGGGGGGTAATATACTGTTTCAGGCTTTGTATAATTGTCTGTGTGTATATCCAGTCTGTGGGTCCTGTCAGGTGTGAATAGTATCATCCTGTGTTATATGTGGTCGTCTGTTTGTATAGTGTCAGTCTGTGTAATCAGGCCATTTTGTTTATGCGTGTGTCTTTGTAATGTCCAGGCTTGTATACTGTATCAGTCCTGTTATACTGCCCGGCTTTGTTATGTACAGTCTGCTGTCCTTGTCTGTATTTGTCGGCTCTTGTATATATTACAGCCTATGTTTTTGGTCTCCAGTAGTGGTGACAAGAGCCGAATTTTCATGAAACGATTGAGGGGGATCGTATCCGGTTTAATCTTGTCTGTTCTGGTCTCTTGCTGCTCTATATTTGCACCAAGTATCTCCTAGTACGAGTTTACACTGCTCTCTATAGTTCCTCCCCCCTCCCCCATCCCCCTGCCAACACTCTCGCCACGCTCTCTATAGCAACCCCCCACTAGCAAAACACCGCTCCCAACCTCCAACCCAGCCTCTATACAACCCCCACTGCCACTCTCGCCACTACTGCTCTCTATACCCCGCAACCCACCTGCCAGCGCTCTCTACACTGCCTCTATACAAACACCCCCCCCCCCCCCCCTGCCAGTGCCCACACGGCTCTCTATAATCCTCCCACTCCCAGCGCTCTCACCTACTCCCTCTATAACCCAAACCCCCCCCCTCTCTATCACCCCACCACACCCACACCTACCCCCCCACCTGAAAAAACCCACAACCCCCACACCAAAACAAACCCCCCATACAATACCCCTCCCCCCCCTTCTCTATCCCCCCCCCTCCCCGCTGGTCCAGCACCTGCCATTGCTCTCTATAGCCCGCCCGCCCAGCCCCCTCCTCACTGCCATTGCTATCACCATCACCCTGCTCTCTATAACACCCCCCCACTCCCCCCACCCCCCCCCCTCCCCCCGGCCTATCTCCCATCACCTAATCGCCCGGGGCTTCGCATGCAGGACAGTCAGCAGGGCAGGAGAGGAGCTGTTAAAGAGTGATTAACCAATGAGAACCAATGATGTCACATGGACGCAGTGATGTCAGACTTCAGCCTGAATGCTTGCAGTCAGCAGATTGAGATGGTTAACAAGGCAGAGTAACACGACTCTCTTGGGTGTGACACGGTGGTAACCCAACTCCTGAGGGTCTCAGTGCCTCAATGTAAGAGAAAAAAACCGCTATAAAGACTTGGTAAAACTAGGCTGGAGATACAGCAGTGAAAGCATTCACCCCTGTAACGCCTGCTGTCTCATCATGTGACAGGTTCAGAATGTAAGATTCCTTTAACCCCTTCAGTATCAGAGAGGCACAAGCACCCTGCAGAGCACTGTATATGAATGTGTCATCTTGCAATCTCTGGCAAGTTAAGTGTTAAAAACTTCTCTAAATTAGGCCTTTAATTGGATCACACGTACACACATGTACACACGTATGTAAGGAGTGCATGCACATGTATGTAAGGAGTGCATGCACATGTCGCAGACTCGCGCCGGCCCCCGGGAGAGAGGTCCCAGGGAAGGTTTCGCAGACTCGCGCCGGCCCCCGGGAGAGAGGTCCCAGGGAAGGTTTCGCAGACTCGCGCCGGCCCCCGGGAGAGAGGTCCCAGGGAAGGTTTCGCAGACTCGCTCCGGCCCCGCCCCTCCTCCCGGGAGAGGTCCCAGGGAAGCAGTTTGTTCCTTGAACTCAAAATCACATTTATTGTTACTCAAATTGACAGCGTCTCCTGACCCAGCGATGGGTTTGTGGGATTTCAGGGACTGGTCGCCAGCGCTGTATAGAAGTGTGTTTTTATTCATTAATAAGCGTTATATCATTGTTGCTGCCTTAAAATATGTGCATTGACAACGGAACGCGCGACACACACAGACACACACACGTTAGGTTTATAGATTGAACTTGATGGACAGAAGTCTTTTTTCAACCTCATCGACTATGTGACTATGTGACTATGTGACTATGTGACTATGTGACTATGTGACTATGTGACTATGTGACTATGTGACTATGCTTCTTTCCCAGTGAGTGTTGTGTCTGGGGTGGAATTGGGGTAATTTGTCAGCACCGTGACACAGAGTTTTGGTCCGTGCCACGTGATAGTCAGGCCACGGCTGGTCCATGGGAGATCATTCTCTTGGGACTGTCACCCCCCGTCAGCTCCCCTGCCCCCTGCGGGCAGCTACCTAGCAGCGCGGCGGCCTGGCTCCTTCCTCCGAAGCTGCGGCTGAACGAGCTGTGCCTACTTGCGTAAGAGGCGGGTCGGCTGGGCAGCCAGGGCAGGAGGAACGGAGGGATCTCCGAATGCAGCAGCTCTTCCTCCACCAGGGCCACCTCAAACCACTTCCGCTGGAAGGCGGTGAAATCCTCCATGGAGGAGGAGTGCCAGGCCAGGCCGGGCTGGGCCAGGCTCGTCGCTGCCGGGGCAAGTGGGAGGCAAGGAGTTAATGTGGACAACACTTCAAGTCTGCTTCCCCCCCCCCACGCAGCCCCCGTCTCCAGGCACGTCCCCCCCGCACCTCGCTCCGACTCCTTCTCAGGAACGATCCGGTACAAGTAGAAGCCGTAGATGAATGTTCTGAGCGTCTCTCCTGATGCGTGCGAGATGTACTGGTCATCCAGCAACTTCTGCGGTGCACAGAGAGGGTGCACACGTTATAGAGGAGAGACAGAGGCAGACAGAGAGAGAGAGGCACGAGAGGAGAGAGAGGAGAGAGAGGAGAGAGAGGCGCGACACGAGAGGGGAGAGAGGAGAGAGAGGCGCGACACGAGAGGGGAGAGGGGAGAGAGGAGAGAGAGGAGAGAGAGGCACGACACGAGAAGGGAGAGAGGAGAGAGAGGCAGGAGAGAGAGAGGCAGGAGAGAGGAGAGAGGGGCGCGACACAAGAGAGGAGAGAGAGGCACGACACGAGAGGCGAGAGAGAGGCACGACACGAGAGGGGAGAGAGGCGAGAGAGAGGCACGACACGAGAGGGGAGAGAGGCGAGAGCTCTGCACAGCACACAACTCCCTGCACAGTGCTCTGCAGAGCGAGCGTTGCTCTGCACAGCGGAGGCCCCTTTCATGTAACATGATGAACATTATCTGATTGCTCATTCACTGTCCTGTTCTCCCCCAAACTTACCCCTTGTGTGCCCACCTCCCCCCCCATCCCCGACATGCCGTCTGTCTCCCCGTGTCCCCCCTTCCGTGGCACTACCTGAGTTGATGTCACAGTCCCAGCTGCTGTTCCCGGGAGCCCGCACCGTGTACACGGAGAGCAGCAGCCACCCGGCGGGGCTGTACATGTGACCGTGGCAGGAGCGCCGCCCCCCCAGGTCAGGGAGAGCCACGGATCTCACACTCTTCTTGACCACGGCCAGAGCGTAGAGAGGAGGGAGACCTGCGGAGAAACACAGAGCCTGACTGAGCGCAACACCTCACAGAGAAGAGACAGCGAGAGAGGCACAGAACCCCTGTGTGTCGCTGCAGTGGTACAGGCCCCGTCTGTGTCATCAGGTCCTACCTCTCTGTGTGAGATTGAGCTGCTTCTCCTGCCCTTGAGGATCTGTAGGGCACTCTGACACCTCACCTAACGGGATAAAGAAAAATGGCGCTAGAATTACCGAGCTCGATGGGTTAATGTGATAGTACCACGTGAACTGAGAGCACCGCTGATGTACCACAGACTCCTCCATGAGCATACAGTAGCTCTGCATATAAACTGGCACACGCGTGTTCAGATACAGACAGTGCGCGTGCCACAGAAGGGGGGGGGTATGAGAGTATCCGCTGACTCACCCCAGTACTCCACGGCAGCCGGCTGCAGCCCGCACCTCCCCGCCATGTAAGCGTGAGTGGCATCTAGCGACACCGCGTCAGCCTCGTTACTCTGCAACACAGGCGCGGTGAGTGCAAGAAATGGGCCCCGGGGGGGACGGGCACACAGGGGGAAGTGCACAAAGAGGGGTACACAGGGAGAGGGGCACACAGGCAGTGGTACAGAGGAGTGGTGCACAGGCAGGGACACACAGGGAGGATTACACAGGGAGGGGTGCACAGGGAGGGACACACAGGGAGGGGTGCACAGGGAGAGGGGCACACAGGCAGTGGTACAGAGGAGTGGTTCACAGGGAGGGGGACACAGGGAGGGGTGCACAGGGAGAGGGGCACACAGGCAGTGGTACAGAGGAGTGGTGCACAGGGAGGGACACACAAGGAGGATTACACAGGGAGGGGTGCACAGGGAGAGGGGCACACAGGCAGTGGTACAGAGGAGTGGTACACAGGGAGGGACACACAGGGAGGGGTGCACAAGGAGCACTATCTTTGCTCATACAGACACGTAGAAATACCATGCTCACTGCTGAAATTGGTTATTGTCTTTAAAGTGGTTAGAAAGGAAAGGTATACAGGGATACACCAAATAAGTAAACATGGGAAGGATGTTGATCCAGGGAGTAATCTGATTGCCAATTCTTGGAGTCAGGAAGGAATTTATTTTTCCCCTTATGAGATATCATTGGATGATGTGACTCTGGGGTTTTTGTTTGCCTTCCTCTGGATCAATAAGTAAGTATAGATATAGGATAAAGTAACTCTCGTATAAATTTAGCATAGGTTGAACTTGATGGACGTACGTCTTTTATAAAGCTCATCTACTATGTAACTCTGTAACATCCGGTGAAATGACCATATTATTCTATTTCCTCTGTCCCTCCCCGGTGTTACCGCCTCCCCAGCATGGGAAGCGTGGCCCTGGGCGGCTGCTGCTTGGTCTCTGCAGCCGGTACCTTGATCATCTTGATGCAGGCCGTCAGAGAACTCGCCCGCATGCAAACCAGCGGGTCCGATCTGACGCTCAGCGCCCAATCCTCGCACTTCTGCAGCTCAGCGGCGCTGATACAGCACCAGCGGATAACACTGTGATCCAGAGAGATACCTGGCACAGAAAATGTATGCACTGTGTGTGTAACGTGCAACACAGAGAGATACCTGGGCACAGAAAATGTATGCACTGCGTGTGTAACGTGCAACACAGAGAGATACCTGGGCACAGAAAATGTATGCACTGTGTGTGTAACGTGCAACACAGAGAGGCCCTGTACATGCAACAGGGAGAGGCACAGAGGAGAGGCACAGTATATATACACACACACACACACATTATTTATACACATATATACACACACACACAGCGGCAGATTTTAAAATCCGCCGCCCCCTCGGCACTTGCATGTGTCGCCGCCTCCTCGCTGCCGCCCTCCTGCTCCTTTGGAATCCCAGCGTCAAATGACGCCGCGACGTCACCAATGTGACATCGCACGGCGGAGCTTTGCCATGGAAACATGGCGTCATTTGTTTCTGGCATGCGTGTCCCCTGCAAGTCCCACCTGCACGTTTCACCTGCGTCTCACCTGCGTGTACCCTGCGTCTCACCTGCTTGTCCCATGTGTCTCACCTGGGTGTCCCCAGCGAATCTACAATGCGTGTCCCCTATGTGTCTCACCTGCAAGTCTCACCTGCGTGTCCCACCTGCATGTCCCCCGTATGTCTCACCTGCATGTCCCCCGTATGTCTCACCTGCGTGTCCCACCTGCATGTCCCCCGTGTGTCTCACCTGCGTCTCACCTGCGTGTCTCACCTGCGTGTCTCACCTGCGTGTCTCACCTGCGTGTCTCACCTGCGTGTCTCACCTGCGTGTCTCACCTGCGTGTCCCACCTGCATGTCCCCCGTGTGTCTCACCTGCGTGTCCCACCTGCATGTCCCCCGTGTGTCTCACCTGCGGGTCCCACCTGCATGTCCCCCGTGTGTCTCACCTGCGGGTCCCACCTGCATGTCCCCCGTGTGTCTCACCTGCGGGTCCCACCTGCATGTCCCCCGTGTATCTTACCTGCATGTCCCCCGTGTGTCTTACCTGCATGTCCCCCGTGTGTCTCACCTGCGTGTCCCACCTGCGTGTCCCCCGTGTGTCTTACCTGCGGGTCCCCCGTGTGTCTTACCTGCGGGTCCCACCTGCATGTCCCCCGTGTGTCTCACCTGCGTGTCCCACCTGCATGTCCCCCATGTGTCTCACCTGCGTGTCCCACCTGCGTGTCCCACCTGCATGTCCCCCATGTGTCTCACCTGCGTGTCCCACCTGCGTGTCCCACCTGCATGTCCCCCGTGTGTCTCACCTGCGTGTCCCACCTGCGTGTCCCCCGTGTGTCTTACCTGCGGGTCCCTTGAGAGTCTCACCTTCGTGTCCCAGTCCTTTAAGGAGAGCCACGTAATCCAATCCCAGTACCCCTGCCACGTCTGCATCATCCCCCAGGACCTGCAGCCCCGTCGTGGAGTCATGAAACAGGAGGTTCTGCCCCCCAAAAGGGTCTGACGTGAAGAGAGAGAAGCGATCCCTCTTCCTCCCACGGGGACCGAAGAGACCCTGAGAACAGACAGGATGGGAAATATATATACACACATAGCCTATACTTACTGTATATATACACCCAGCCTACACCTACTGTGTTGAGCAGACGTCTATACATGAGCAGACGTCTATACATGAGCAGACGTATATACATTTCTCACCACAAGTGCAGGCAACTGTGTAACTTACATTCTTACGCTGCGGCCATGCTAGGAGCGTGAGCGCGCGTGGCGGACGTCACGCCGCGTCTGCTGCAGGGGCGATGTGTGGCCTGTGGGGTCTGGAAGAGGAAACGCAACCAAGATCAGGTCTAATTGGAACTTGGGGGCGTGGCCGTGACGTCACGTGAGCGGTTCGCCCTCATTGGCTGAACCACGCACGTGACCCGGCCGTGCTGCGGCAAAATCAAAAGATTTCGTCTCCTCCAGCCTCGCTCTTGCCGACGCGCGAGTGCGGTCGCGCACTATGGACGTTTGCATAGGCTTTCAAGTGTTTGATCGCGCCGTGCCCGCTCTTAGCATGGCCGCAGCCTTAGGCTACGGCCCCAGTTACTGCGTGCACGTGCGCGTCGGAGCGCCTGGCGGTGAGTGCATCAGTTTCAGCCGCGATCTGTGGTCACGATAGGACGCGCGTCCAGGGAAGAGCAGGGGGAGCAAAGACAAGATTTGTGGCGGGGGGTGGCGCGTCCATGACGTCACGCGGCTTGTTCGCCAGAACCGCCGCCGTGACGTGGCTGGCGCTCCGCCGCCGCGACAGAAGTCACATTTCTTGACTTTTCATCGCGCTTTCTGCAGGCGCGCGCAGGTCGTGACTGGGGCCGGCCCCATAGAGGGCCGCATCTTGTTTGCGCCGCACACGTCGTAGCGAACGCAGCCGCGAGCACCGAGGCCTGTGATACATGTGTTGCTCATCATACAGCAGTGAGGACTCTGGGGGTTTCAGTTACAGGCAGTCCTCGCTTTACAACGCTTCGCTTTACAACGAATGGCTTATCCAACGCTGTGCAATGCATCCCTATGTTCATTTTTACAACGCCAAAACGGCTTATCCAACGCTCTTACAACGCTTTGCAAAGTTGTTTATGTCTGTATATATATCATATAATATTATACTATAATATATAATATTATATTTTGTTATTATATATAAAATACAGTATATACACTATATCATTTATCTGTGTGCTGCATATCTTATTGCCTGCATAAAATATTTTGTGTATTTTAGCATTAAAAATGCCTTCAGGAACGGAACCTTTCATTTAAAGTGTTCCTATGGGAAAACGTGTTTCGCTTTAAGACGTTTCGCTATCCAACGCCATTTTGAGTAACGCATTGTGTCGGATAACAGAGGACTGCCTGTATGTGTTTCCCACTGCAGACCTTACTACTATTGTCAGTGTCAATTCATCAACCACAGTTTTGGACAGTGTGTCGGGTATCTATTTAGATAATCTGATCCTAACAAGCAACGCTACAGTATATGTGAGAGCAGTGTGGTTGGAGCACACGGATTCAAAGGCCTGCCTTCCCTTGCAGAGGGATTTTTTAAATACAGGATTATTAACTCCTTATGGGGCAAATGTGCAGTTAAGGTGCCTCTAGCGCCTACTACCGTAACACCATCTGAATTTTAGTCCACTTATGTATATATTCTCACACCGTTTCTTATATTTTATTTTTAAATATTTTTCCTTTATTGGTGTCTTTTAAAGCACGTACATGTAGATATTGATATAACATTCACAGCATAGCATGACAAATCGTTGTAAAATACAGGCACATGGCAGTGAGGTATTCTGAGACACACAATAAACCTTTTTTTCCCATTTTCAGTGGTGAAAAGAGAGGGGATGACAAGGGAGGGGTGGATAGTTGGGAACGACATGGGGAAAAAGAGGGGGAGAGAGGGGTGAAGGGAGGGGGGAGGGGATTGTGGTGGGGAGAGGCGCATCGGCCCTCGTCCGCAAGGGTATTAGTGTTGGAGCAGGGCTTGCATCAGTGTCGGGGCCCCCGAACCTGGCCAAGGCTCCCAGGTTCTATAGAACAGTCTCTCCATATTCATGACCCCGTCTATTCTTTTGATTACTGTTCTCCTGGAAGGGGCCTTGTCTTGTTTCCAGGCCGCCGCGATGCAACATCTGGCGGCCCTAAGGATCGCCGAGGAAAGTCTGGCTATAGGGGCGGGAAGGTCTTCAATTGGTTTCCCCAGCACGTACGTCAGGGGGTCCAGGGGGACCTCCAAATCCAAAGTTTCAATCAGGAGACTCTGGATCCTGATCCAGAACCTCTGGATCTCCGGACATGTCCACCAAATGTGGGGCATGTCCCCCCTTTGACCACATCCTCTCCAGCACACGTCCGAGGTGCCTGGATAGATCTGGCTCAGTCTACTCGGGGTCAGGTACCATTGGAATAAAATTTTATAAATATTTTCCTTCGTGATTGAGCAAATTGATGTTCTGGTAGCAGCTTCCCAGATATCCTCCCAGTCTTCCAGGTCGATTGGGGTGTTTAGCTCAGCGCTCCATTTTTGCATATAGGAGTGTGATTGAGATGCCTCTAATGTTCTATACACTTCGGAAATTAAGCCTCTCTGATATTCCCCTTTGAGACAGAGGGTCTCGAATCTAGTGCACGCTGGGAATTTAAGGCTAGGGGATTGGGCTCTCAGGTAGTGCCTAATCTGTTTCTTATATTTTGATGTAATAAAGTTTTTTTTTTTATTGTTATTGCTTATTATTCTATTGAATGCCTTTGGGGGAGTATTTGTACCCTGGATAATATTATCTCCATTTATGTGTACCTTCCATTAGTGCAATTAAAAAGGGATTCTTTTTGGATTACATTTCTTTTCAGTCGCTCACAACACACACACACACACACACACACAATCCCTACTCACTCACTCACGACACACACACAATCCCTACTCACTCACGACACACACACACACACACAATCCCTACTCACTCACGACACACACACACACTATCCCTATTCACTAACACACACACACACTATCCCTACTCACTCACAACACACACACTATCCCTACTCACTCACAACACACACTATCCCTACTCAC
>CM071584.1:5830248-5846950 GCA_036426205.1 Ascaphus truei
GGGGGGGGCGTGGCAGGGTCATTCAGGGGGGGCGTGGCATGGGTCACTAAGGGGCGGGGGGATCTAGTTCTCTGACCTAGAATTCCTGATAACCAGGATATTCAGTGATGATAATAATAATAATCTGGTCTGTCCCAATAATAATATTAAACCCATCGTGTTGGTTTTAGGTTCTTTGGCTCCGGAGGTTTCGCCCTATGGCTGGGCAGAGTCCCTGCGAGGAGCCTCCGTACAGGTGAGTGAGGTGCACAGGCCTGGCCTATTACAGGGGTCACTGCAGGAAGCCCCATGGGGAGAGCCACACTCTGTATTTAGGGTGGCGCTTGTGTTGTAATGACAGTGGTGATTGTCTTTAAAATGCACCCCAAAATGTTCTCACAAAGACATCCTGTCAGAGACCGGGATCTGTCAGTGTAAGAGGTCTGACTCACAGCGGCCATATGTGAATCTACCTGTACTTGCGAGTCCTAAAGGGGATCTGGAAATGAATACAGGACACATTAATACAGGGTTACCTGCTCACTCATCATCTCGGCGCCTCCATCTCCGTCTCCCACTTCTTCTTCTTTTGCAGATGGAAGGCGTCTCCACACTGCATCTGTTGGCCAGGCCCTCAGATTTCGGCCTCTTTACGTCCTGCTGGGGACCGGTGGAGGCTACGCAGGGTACAAACAGTATGAAAATTACCAAAACCATCGCTTGGAGCGGCTTGGCTTAGTGGTTCCCCCGAAATTGGCACATGCCTGGGAGGTAGGAGCTGCCCTTTTCTACTTTGGGTTTGCGGATCTCAGAAAGGTCCAGTTATTGCGTTCAAATGTTGTTGTTTTTTTTTTTCATTAAATGACACATAATGTGCAGTGTTTGTTGGCTCTCTCCTCGGGACGCCCCAGACAGGCTATGTTTAGATATACAGAGTTAGGGGAGCGCAGGATGTTCACAGCGATACCATGTAAAAGATAAAAAAAAACACGGCGCAGTATGGAACTGATGAACAGGATTCCAAGGAAGGCGGTCACGACAAAACGCATTGAATCCAGTCCATTGCTGAGTACGAGAGGTCCTGGCAGCCGGAGATACAGCGTGTTAGCACTTCCCCCGTTACCTTCGTCACGATCTGAAGCGACGCACGCGGGAGACCCGAATACACGCGCCGGCGGAGAGAACGCCAAAGAGACCGGGATTTTGTACCATTAACTGATTTTAGAGTGTCAAATGTGAGTGCGTTTTCATTTGTATGCCAATGTCCATGAATATATCTCTAGAATATACTACACTATAAGAGTCCTTCTCTTTTGTATGGTTACGGTCTGGGGAAGAGTTTACCGCCTCTGTGGGATCTACGCTGAAGGTCTGCAATCATCATTTGCTCCAATCAGAGAGAGACCGTCTCTGATATGCGCTAACATTATGGATAAAGTGTGAGTTGAATTCACCTACAGCTCCCCTCACTATATCTTTTGGGAAAATTGGTTGCACTGTCGTGTTTTTGATCTTTGATCTTTTACATGGTATCGCTGTGAACATCCTGCACTCCCCTAACTTTGTATACCAACAAGAAAAAAAGACTCCAGAACGGTCTATCAAGGGTTTTTGAGCTGCTCTTCAATTTATTTAAAAAAATTGTCGGTGTTGGTGGTGTGTGTGTGTGGTGATATGTGAGGTGTGTGTATATATTATATATATATTATCGATATATAGATATATTTATATATATATATATATATAATTCACTTCTATGATTAAGATTTATTTACCAAATGTTCACTATTTTATCATTTATTCACAATTCAATATTGTATGCACGAGCACTTTATTTTTGTGTATCAACAAGTCACAAGTATTACTCACTTAAACTGTTAGAGCGCCCGGTTACACACCCTCCGATTTGTGTTATGTTTAGATATAACCAGCTATTCACATATAAGATTAGTGCAAATGCGTGCTTGGGAATTCATTGATTATTCCCGATATCGGTTCTGCAGGGGTATTCTGGGAGGAGCGTGCAGAAGCACTGGTGTGCTGCCGGCCTCGCTGTGATTTGCTGTTTTACTCTGCCCTCTCACAGAATGATACCAGTAGTGCCCAGGGCAGTCAGGAAGCCTCATACCCTATGCCAGCCTCGGGTGCAGCAAGCGTTAGGTGCGAGCTCAGATTGCATTAGTGCTTCAGGTCCTGAGCATCAGCAGAGGAAGTTATCCAAGCGTCAGCACCTTGTGTAGATATTAATCAGACGAGCTCCGCGTGGAAACTAGTTCTTCAGGTGACTGTCAGGTGACATGATTTTTACATCATGGTGATGTGAGCAGTGTTAGAGCCTCCGTTGCTCAGACTGTGCTTTCCACTCGGCTCTAACCGGACATAATATTCTATCCAGGCTCTGTCTGAGCCGGACCGTGATTACGTGGGAGTCAGAAGGTCACTCCTGTGGTCCCTTTACTCCTTGCACAAATGATGAGAAGTTGGGAAGATTCCCTGCGTTCTGTTGATGGCCCCGTCAGGAAGAGGGGTACATTCTTCTGTACGTTCTTGGATGGTTTTGCTCTGCACCGCAGACTACATTGTCAGATCTTGTTTCATGTCTGTAATTGTAGCTGCTTTTGTGACACACGCCTGTGTTGTCCCAGGTTAGAGGTGAGTGCATGTTCAGTGCTGCTCCCAGTGTGCTATAACCTGGGGGTTCTGTGGGATTGGCGGGTCTGTGGTTGCTGTTGGTTTCTGAGAGCGCTATCTCCTGTGACTGCGAGGCAGAGGGGTGCAGCGTGCGTGTGCTCAGTGACTGTACTTTGGGTATCTCACACGCACACACTGCCTTTCCCCGGGACATGTAATGAAAGCTCTTATACAGTGGTGGGGGGCCCGGGCTGTTGTTTGCACTGTGTATTATGGGGGAGCAGGGGAGAACAGATGAGACCTGGCAAGTGTGTGTGTTGGGATGCACTTCTGAGTATTTGAACATTCTCGTTTAGAACAAATGTATTTTATTTTGCTAAATGTGTATGTAAGTTGCTGCATGTTCCGAGGTCAGTCTTGGAACCTCTCTGTCCTTGGAACACTCTCATATACACGCGTCTCCCCCTCTCTCCTACTCCCCCTCTGTGCGGCCTCCTCATTCGCTCAGCCCAGTTCCTGAGACCAGCTTCCTTATTCACGTTCTCTATATTTCTGATCAGTATATTGATGTTTCACGGTTTGTGCCGCTGTGCCTGCATCGCACACTGCAGGCCTCCCTGACACACACGGGTGAGATCAGGATTTCATGGGTATCTGCCCAGACTTGGTTACCTTCGGTGGGAAATGGCTCCTGTCCCGCAGTTAAAGAATCCTTCAGATTTTGTGTACGTTTTGCATCTCTGTACCCAGGGAGTGCGAGGCGCGTGTGCGTGTAGCAGTGCTGGGAGCTGATGCACACTGTAGTGAGTCGCTGGATACGTGGAGTGTTTGCAGCGAGCTCAGAGCAGCACGGTTATCAGTGCAGACGAGGGGAAATGTGTGAGCTGCTGAGACGCAGCAGCAGGAGGAGCCAGAGACTCTGCTTATCCCTCAGCCCAGCATAGAATTAGTTTGTGTCGTCACATCCTCCACCAGTGCAGAAGGCAGCAGAGAGACTGGCGGCTTCAGCCCTGACGATGTGCCAGTCGCAGGGTGGGCAGCTTGCTCCGGCCCTTCACCAGAGGAGATGGTGAGATGCCGGAAACCAGTAACCAAACCTCCTCCCTCCCGCTGTAACCTGCGCAGAGTGAGACTTCATGTCCGCAGGACGCGAGCAGCCAGTAGCTGGGCCGAGGGGGACCAAACAAACCCATCAGAACCAGCTAAACCTGACAACAGCACCCCCAGTAGACGTGCACGCTTCAGGTACCCTCGGACTGCGGGTCAGCTGGGCCCCGGGGGAAGGGCAAGGGAAGCGGTGGCTAAGCCTTTGTTTGGCCTAATTAGCCGAAAGCTCCTTATGTATTCAGCGGGGGAGGGGGGAGAATGGTGTTATTGTGCGGGTAGCCGGGCACAAAAGCAGCTGGCTCAGCATGAACTGTGCAACTGAGGCACCGGGGCAGGGAGGAATGTGTCAATGGATGGGGAGAGAGGCAGCTGGGCAGGGATTGGTCGGCGGCTGTCTGCAGTAAGGGGGAGGGGGGAGCGGGAGGAGGCCGTGGATACTGGTACCCCATACTCCGGGCTGCTGGGCACGGATGGGGGCTGAGGATTGCCACGCTCTGGTGAGTCCTCGCTGCCTGCAGAGGCGGCTGCTTCTCCTTCGTGCGTGGGAACCTCGGAGATGTTTAGGGGGCACTCGCAGGGGGTGTTGAGGGTCTCCCCCCTCGGTATAAAAGTCTCGGGGGAGGGCGTGTGGGGGGGCGAAAGAGGCAGTGTGTCTGTCATGTTTCCTGCTGCATTGACAGGGTTAATTTTGTATTGTCCTGTCTCTGTTCTGTTTCCTTAACACCCTCCCCCCATCCGCTGTAACACCCCCCCCCTCCCTCTTTAACACACCCCCCCCCCTCCCGCTGGTAACACCCCCCCCCTCCGCTGTAACACCCCCCCCCCCCCTCCCGCTGTAACACCCCCAGGAACCAGTGTGAGGAGACCAATATAGCCCTTGTTAGTTCCTTATCCTCTGCTGAACACCGTCTCCTCTCTGCTCTATTCGTCTTTACGTCACTCGAACGTTTGAAACCTTTCTCTCTTTCGGTCCCCCCCCCCCCCCGAGCCTCTCCTTCGGCCCTGTGTACGTCTGTATATTTGTGTACATTTCTGTGTGTGGGAGGAGTCGGGGTAGCCACCGCTGTATGGTGATAGTGGGATGGGGTGGCTGTAATGATGTTATTCTTCCCCACGGGGCATGGTTTGACTCCCACGGCTCTTGATTTATCCCAAATGAATTGTTTAATACCCAGCATTGTATATCCCTTGTGGGTGCGTGTATAGCTCTTATCTTTTATTTCCCCCACTAAATCCGTGCCCACAGGTGAGTAGAGGGTAATGCTAGCTAAAGGAGGTAGTTAAACTCCAGCAGGCTACACCGGTGGAGGTAGCAATGACACCGGATCTCTGTAACCGTGGAAACGATCAGATGCCATAGGATTGTAAGCGCTGTAGGTTGGCGTCTTGTCCGCCCGTTGGCACTGGGTGGTGCCAGGTCTCTTGCATGCTGTGCCCGTCTTCCACATCAAGACTCTGTTGGCGATGCCCAGTCTGTGCTGGAGAGGGACCCACTGACGCTTGTCTGTCCCACAGGTTGCAGTTCCCCCAGCTGGCACTCAGACGGAGGTTGGGGCAGCTGACCTGCATGTCTAGGCCCGCCCTGAAACTGCGCTCGTGGCCTCTCGCAATCCTTTATTACCTTCTGCCCTTCGCTGTGCTTAAGCCTTTGGCCAGAGTAGGATGGCGGCCTACCAGCAGGGTAAGTGTCCTGCCTGAGTGACCCACATGCAGGAGGCTGGTCGTGTTAGTGGAAATGTGGGTGCGCGTGTGAATGTGTCTGGGCGTTTGCGCTGTGAGAAACCCTCTCCTCCTCCCCCCGCACGGAGCCGGGAATAGGACTCGTATCAAAGTGTGGAGGACGACTTGTAGGTGGCTCAGTAGCTGGGTTGTTTCTTTTTAAAGCAGGAGCAGCCAACTCTAGTCCTCATGGGCCACCAATAGGCCAGGTGTTTAGGATATCCCTGCTTCAGCACAGGTCAAAAAGACTGAGCAACAGATTGAGCCCCCCTGTGCTGAAGCACGGATATCGTGAAAACCTGTCCTGTTGGTGACTCGAGGCCCAGAGTTGGTCACTCTTGTTTTAAAGACTGCAGCTCTTGCGCAGGTCATGTTCCCGGTGCTGACTTTTAGAGAGCAGATTTTCCAGCCGATAAATGGTATTAATATATAGTGTAGGACAGAGATAACAACAGGGTAACGGATATAACATGTCAGGGCGCTGCACCCGAGGCCTAAAAAGGCTTTTTTGCGAAAGTTTAACTTTGTATATCTGCAGGCGGCATCATTCCAAATTAACCCCTTCAGTGCCAAATCTCTGCCGTGTGTTGTAGGGCTTCTGGGTAAACATTAAACAGACTACATGTTGTTAACTGTATTCTGAAAGAAAATGTTGGTGTTGGGGTTCTCTGAACATGTGGCTTCCTTTCCCCATGTGCATGTGGGCCAGTCCCAGGGCAGCTGCTGTCACTGCATCGCGTCCTTATCCACATGGGGAATAGACTCATTTGCTGTTATCGGCTATATTTTAATCTGCATCATACCTACATTTAACCCTTCGCTCAACAGAGGGGCCAGAAGTGTTGCAGAACAATACACACACTACATGCACTGAAGACAACACTGGCAGTAATGATAAACATGCCACTGTAGCACTCTGAGACAGGATGTGGAGCGAGGGGGACGGACCTCTGACCCTCAAGCTGTTTACTCATTGAATGGCTGGTGTTAACCCCCTTTCAGTTTGCAGTTTCTCAGCTCACACAGGGGGCTTCCCCTCTGCTGTCTCCCTGCAGGTCGCCCTGTACAAGACTGTGCCCACGCGGCTCCTCTCGCGGGCCTGGGGCCGCCTAAACCAGGTGGAGCTGCCGACGTGGCTGCGGAAGCCGGTGTACAGCCTGTACATCTGGACGTTTGGGGTGAACATGAAGGAGGCGGCGGTGGAAGATCTCCACCAGTATCGCAACCTCAGCGAGTTCTTCCGCAGGAAGCTGAAGCCGCAGGCCCGGCCAGTGTGCGACTCCCATAGCGTGGTGCGTGCGGGACTCGCTCTGTACCACGTGCTGTGCCACACTATAAGGTTAACATCTCCTGCACAGGAGCGGCCAAGTAGGGTTGCCAGGTGGCTTCTCCAAAAATACTGGACTCAATGGTGGAAGGTGCATCGGGTCACTGTGTCCAGGGAGGTAATACCGGACACATACATGTCCAGTATTACAGTATCTCTCATTTTTTTTATTGGACAGTATCCAAATACAGGACAGTCCCGTTCAATACAGGACACCTGGCAACCCTACGGCCACGTAATCCTTTATTATAAATAAACCCTTGTGACAGGGTCACTGATATATAAGCAGATTGTCCCCACAATTCGTGTCCGGTATAAAACCAAGTGAATGGTGTCTGTGCACTATGGCCATTATCATAAACTGATCAGTGTGTAAAGGTGTGGCTATCTCCAGTCCTCAAGGGCTACCAACAGGTCAGGTTAAGGATATCTGCTTCAGCACAGGTGGCTCAACCACTATGCCCACTGATTGAGCCACCTGTGCTGAAGTAGGGATATCCTGAAAACCTGGCCTGTTGGGACTGGAGTCACCGACCCCTGATTTAGGCCTCGGGCATGAGCGCTGACCCGTGCTGAGGCGCGCTTACGCTCGGCAGTGAGCCCCTGCAGCCGCAATGAGAGCGGCGTTAGCAGGGGCTCGCGTGCGGAAGCGTAGGCGTTGCCAAATTTTTCGTTTTTCGCGCTCACGAGAGCGCAGCGCCGGTCACGTGAGCGGTTCGCCCAATGAGGGCGAACCAGCCCCGTGACGTCACTATCCCGCCCTCCCCGACGGCACGCGAACTAAGGCCAGGGAAAGCACCCGCTTTCCCTCAGCGCGCCTCCGCACGGCTGCAGTCACCATGGCCTCAGCCTGACCATGAGAGACGGGCCCCACAGACACCCCAGCAGTTTGGTACAGAATAAAGTCTGGCGGGGAAGGGGGTTTCTCACGTCGCTTGTCTCTGCTCCTCAGATCAGCCCGTCCGACGGGAAGATCCTGCACTTCGGCCGAGTGAAAAACTGCGAGGTGGAGCAGGTTAAAGGGGTCACCTACTCTCTGGAATCCTTCCTGGGGCCGCAGACGGGGGCCGAAAACGTGTCCGTCAGCAAGAGTAAGGCCGCGGTTATACTGGTCGCGCCTGCCGCCCGAGCGACCTGTGAGGCATGGCTGTGACGTCACACGGCTGGTTCGCCCTCATTGGCCGAACCGCTCACGTGACCTGGCAGTCGCACGACAAACACAAAATCCTTGCTCATGAAACCGCTGCCGTGCTTCATCGCGCGCTCTCCGGCCTGCTTGAGAGGTGGGGCCTGTTCTTCGCGCCGATCACGCGCACTATGAACAGGGCCTAAGATCATGGGGTGGGCTATTCAGTCATTGGCGAGTCACAAGATGCTGGCTGCTTGTGGCAGCAGTGAGTCCTGCACTGTACTAGAACCACCGACCCCCTTATCTCTTCACTGTAAGGAGTTAACTTCTCTGGGGAGATCGGATTATGAGTGAGCGTCTGACAATTTGTTACTTTCCAGCCTCGTTCCAGGAGCAGCTCGTCACACAGGAGGGGAATGAGCTGTATCACTGTGTCATTTACCTGGCACCTGGAGATTATCACTGCTTCCACTCACCCACCGACTGGAATGTGTATCACCGTCGGCATTTCCCAGGTAGGTGTCGGTCAAGCAGCGGGGCCCTCTGTATACCCAAACTGGCTGAGCTCAGGCAGTCCCAGCGCTGGTACAATGACACAATCCTAGGTGTGCAGATGTAAAGATGATCATTTCTCTGTCCCGCAGGGTCACTTATGTCTGTGAATCCAGGAGTCGCTCGCTGGATTAAAGAACTCTTCTGTTACAATGAGCGCGTCGTACTGAGCGGGGGGTGGAAGCACGGATTCTTCTCGCTGACTGCCGTCGGTGCTACGAACGTGGGGTCCATCCGCATCTATTTCGATAGGGTAAGTGCGGAGCCGCGCAGTTTTGATGTGCGTCGCGTCGCTGGGTGTGCCGCTCGCTTACGGGACGTCCCTTCTCCCGTTTCAGGATTTGCAAACTAACAGCCCTCGCTACAGCAAAGGTTCTCACAACGACTTGAGCTACGTAACGAACAATAACCAGGACGGGATCGCCATGAGGAAAGGGGAGCAGTTGGGGGAATTTAATCTCGGTTCCACCATCGTCCTGATCTTCGAGGCGCCGAAAGATTTCACCTTCAATCTGAAAGCTGGACAGAAAATCCACTTTGGGGAGGCTGTGGGTTCCCTGTAGGAAGCAGCCACATGCTGCTGCCTGGAAGTAACATGAAGCCAGGGAGTTCATACATACAGGAGGGGAGTCTGGGAGCTGGGCCGCTATCTCCCAGCAGCTCCTCTGTGCGGGTTAAATGGTGACCAGGTGCAGGCCGGACTCCACGCAGATCCAGCCTGGCCGCCTCTTAGTCTCGGCCTTGTATTTCTGTGTGTGGTGGTGGAAGGGTTTGGAGCAGGACCGCAGTATGTATTGCAGGGGGGGGGGGGGTCTGGGATGGAGAAGGGACCGCAGTATGTATGTGCAGGGGGGGGGGGGGGGGGGAGGGGTGGGGGGGGTGGGGGGTCTGGGATGGAGCAGCGCGTCTTTAATCTTCCCTTTCTGTTTCATGGCAGCAGTCACTTGTTTTCTAACCTGCGAGAAAGTGATGCTGTTTCCTTTATCAGGAATCAGCTGGGGGGGTGAGGGGGAGGGGGAATTGGATCCAATAGCCATGCACTGGAGAGAGAGAGGGAAAATGCTAACCTCAGGGAAGTGCTACCCTAACACCGCCGTTATCTCATAGTTGGGGATACCGTCAGCTCCCGTGTGGGAGGAGGGGCCAGGGTCCGGCGCAGACCCTGGCTTCAGAGAATCACTGCCCGGTTATCTCGGGATGAAGGAGATCTCTGGCTTCCTGGCCAGAAGCAGTCCTCCTCTGCCAGCCCCGTGCAGGGTAACCTCCACTCGGGGAAGCTGTAGCACATTACTTTTGTATGTCTGGAAAGAGTACGATTTCGTTAACACATTAACTCATTTAATAGCTGACCTTTTTTAAATAAAAATGGAAGAAAAAAAAAACACCTGAGCAGTCCTGTCTTTGAGCCAGCTTTGTGTGGGGGGCAGAGTCCTGGATATGACACGTGGGAGGGGTGTGATCCATACATCCGTCACCTTCCCTTGGTCTGTAGGAGCAGTGTGAATGGGTTCTCTGCGTCAGAGAACAAACTGTGAGCAAGGTACAGTCCTCAGTGCTGTGAACCCAGCGAGTCTGTGATCTCCTGTATACGGGTAATGTAACTGCGCACCTGTGTCCTCTCCCCCGCCAGCTTGTGCGCCAGCTTCTCCATCTGCAGCTCCAGCTGTGGGAAAGCAAGAGAGGCGCTTACAGGGTGAGGCGCTCGGGCGGGGTACGGAGCCGCTGCCCAGTCCTTATTCCAGGGACAGTCCTGGGAAATCCAGCGGCACTCGCATGAACCTACAGATTTAGGTTAGGATCGACCACTGCAACCCAATGGGAATTGTGTGTGTTTGGGCGTGTACTCTAAATTACCACTACAAATTGTAGGCTAAAGATTAACAACATAATTAGATGTGATCACTGGCAGAAGCTCCGTGCTTTGCAGGCGTTACGTGTTTGCTGGGAAGTGCTCTGGCCCCCAATACATGGAATAACGTTCTAATAACCCTACAGGGTCCCACATTGAGGTTGTGTGGAGCGGTGATATTCCCACCAGCTTGCGGAAGGTGTTTTTTTACCTGCTGCAGTTCGTTGTGCACCTCATGTGTGATTGATTGTTCGTCTGGTCTCTGCTCCGTGTCACTCGTCTCCAGCCACCCGCGCAGGATCCCTGCTTGTCTGCGCCAGGCCCTGAGAACAGAGGGGGGTCAGGTTATTGGTAAACCCTTTATCCCCATCCCTCCCTGGGAGCCAAAGTGCCCAAACACCCACACACGGCATGAGGAAGCCTCAATTACTTCCTCTTCTCTCTCTCCCCCCTCGGACATACTTTAGATCCTGCTTCTGGTTCTGGTATCTCTGCATTACGT
This sequence comes from Ascaphus truei, assembly GCA_036426205.1. Classification (NCBI taxonomy): domain Eukaryota; kingdom Metazoa; phylum Chordata; class Amphibia; order Anura; family Ascaphidae; genus Ascaphus; species Ascaphus truei. The sequence goes on from CM071584.1 coordinate 5,841,044, forward strand.
GCTTAATCTGCACAAGTTCTGTTTCCAGGTCAGCAGACTGTCTCTTCTCTGTGAGTCTCTCATCCATCTGCTTCCTATAACCTGCAGCAAATGAAACTCATTAATGCACTTCCATACTGGACGGGTCTGTCCTGGGCAGCAACTGATGGCAGGGAGAAGGCTGTCTGCTGTGTGGAGCAGCTGGGACCAGCACAGTTGGTATAAGAGTTTCAGACCAGTGTCTGTTGCAGCTTTCTGATAGGATGAATCATTACATCACAATGGTCCTTACCTGCAGTGTCATGTGTCAGTCCTTTCGCCCCCCGTAAGAAGTCGCTGGGCGACAGAAGCTGCTTGGAATAATCGGACTGCACTCCTGAGCAGGGGGGGTTTACACTTCCAGGCTGTTCCGCAAGGTGAGGTAAACGGCTGGTCTGCAGCAATGGGACAGAAAAGCCTTGCGCTCGTAAAGCAAATACATTGGGAGAAGACGGGCTTCCCACAATACACTGGGTCAGGTCAAAGGGCAGAGAAGACAGACTGGACCAAGAGCCAGAGAACAGGGACTTGGGAGATGTATTTGTGTGGGTGAACGGTGCAAGTGCAGCAGGGAGCATCCAGCCGCCTTGTCACTACTTACTGTATCTGCTCGAGACATGAACAATGAAGGAGGCATGAGTTCTGGGATGGGAGCGGCAGGGTGTGGGATGATGAAGGGAGGAGGTGCCGCGGACACCAAGCTTGAGGAGGAGAAGTGTACCGCAGGAGCAGGCGTCACTTCTGAGTGGGAAGTTCTGATGGACGCAGGGTGTGGAGGTGGAGCAGGGAAGCCCTCCACGGGAGGCGTATGGTGAGTTCTGATGGACGCAGGGTGAGGAGGTGGAGCAGGGAAGCCCTCCCCGGGAGGGGTATGGTGAGTTCTGATGGACGCAGGGTGTGGAGGTGGAGTAGGGATCCCCTCCACGGATGGTGCGTAGTGGTGGTTTTCTGGATGACGCAGGGTGAGGAGGTGGAGCAGGGAAGCCCTCCCCGGGAGGCGTATGGTGAGTTCTGATGGACGCAGGGTGCGGAGGTGGAGTAGGGATCCCCTCCACGGGAGGCGTATGGTGAGTTCTGATGGACGCAGGGTGAGGAGGTGGAGCAGGGAAGCCCTCCCCGGGAGGCGTAGGCTCCTTCCGTAGAGACGTTTTCAGGGCTGAAGTCTGATGCGACGTGTCCAGCTCGGGATGATCCGATTTGCTGCAGCTGCTGTATTTAAAGACATGGTGTAATCACTTTGCTGCGGAATAACTGACGGAAGGTGCCGGTACCTGTATTGCTTCCACAAAGAGCGAGAGACTTTGTGGTCTGTGACACATGTGGCCAACATATTTACATGGCTATATAACCTTTGGTCTCTTCATCGTCCGGCACTGCACCGTCTCTGGGTATTGGAAGTTTCTCCCTTACCTGAGCACCTCACTCAGCATCCCTCCTCTCTCCAGCGAGCGCCGCAGGAAGTCCGGGGTGCGAGGTTTCAGCCGCTGTGACCGGGACTCACATCTGGTAAGAACAGGAGATGTTACAGTGACAACCCGGCTTATCCCATCATCTCAGGAGCGCGTCACGTGGAAATGATCAGCGTTCCCTTCATTGTGACCCTGGAACGGCAGGTTAATGACAATCTTCTATCCGGATAACATCATCTCCACCTCTCCTCTCCTGCAAAGTACACAGGAGAAGGGGGACAGAGCTGCCAGCACGGGTATGGTGACAAAGCTTTGGGTGCTTTTTGTGTGTGTGCTAGTTTTGCAGCCAGGAGACTTTGATAATAGCCCCCCCCAATCTCCCTGTGACTTACATGGTGCTCAGGACAGGCTCCCCCCCAGCTAGGATCTCCACACTCGCTTTGCCCCTCACAGGTCCCGGAGCACCCTGCGCAGGCGTGCGCCTCATGGCTCCCTCTGCCTGTTCCAGCGCACGAAAGGTCACTCTCTTCTGACGGGGAGGTCGGGGCTTCCTCCGGAGAGCCTTCTCCTTCCAGATCATGGCACAGCGATGTACTGCGAGGTGCTGTGTGTACACCTCCTGGGGTAGAGACCACAGGGGGAATTAAAAATCACTAATGATACCATTAACGAGGGCAAATAAAACCGCTGCCAAGTATCCGTGTAACACTGCAACCACAGCTACCGCTACTTAACCCCATCAGCGCCAATGGCCTTAACACAAGATGAGGCTGCAGGTCAGGGTCTTAAAATAAGTGAGCCCAGCCCTGGATCCAGTGCCGGTTCCTCTCACCTTCACTTGGTTCTGAGTCATGAGCTGGGCTCGGAATTGCTTCATGCCAGACATGTATCGCAGGATCCTGGTGACTCCGTCCTGTAGCAGATCTGCACGATATACCTCCACCGCCTCAGTAAGGCGGCCCTTCTTCCGCCGACGCTCCCAGACATACCCTAGCCAGCCGTCAAACACCTACACAACAAGGTCACCGGTAAACCATGTGAGGGGCCCAAACCCGGGGCTGACCCTCTAATCCCAAAATGCAGCACAGAGTTGAATTGTACCTTTCCCTGCAGAGTGAGGGACCAGTGCCACAGTGATTGTACTGTCTGTGCGTCCTGCGCCTGCTTCTCCACCAGCTGTAACACACACGTACAATCAGCTGTAACACGTGCACACACCCTCAGCTCCACCAGCTGTAACACACGCACACACGCAGACACGCAGACACACAGACACACAGCTCCACCAGCTGTAACACACCCTCAGCTCCACCAGCTGTAACACACACACACCGCTCCAGCAGCTGTAACACACACACACCGCTCCAGCAGCTGTAACACACACACACACAGCTCCAGCAGCTGTAACACACACACACACAGCTCCAGCAGCTGTAACACACACACACACACACACACAGCTCCAGCAGCTGTAACACACACACACACCCAGCCTCAGCTCCACCAGCTGTAACACACCCACCCTCAGCTCCACCAGTTGTAACACACACACACAGCTCCAGCAGTTGTAACACGCACACACACACACACCCACCCTCAGCTCCACCAGCTGTAACACACACACACAAACGCACACACCTCCACCAGCTGTAACACACACACACCCAGCCTCAGCTCCACCAGCTGTAACACACCCACCCTCAGCTCCACCAGTTGTAACACACACACACAGCTCCAGCAGTTGTAACACGCACACACACACACCCACCCTCAGCTCCACCAGCTGTAACACACACACACACACAAACGCACACACCTCCAAAAGCTGTAACACACACGCACACCCAATGGTGGTCAAATATCCAGCAGACATGAATATGTAATGATAAAAAGCTTCCCCTTTACCATTTGGTGCCATCGTCTCAGGGAAGAACGGCAGAGTCTTTGTCCCAGGAGCCGGGCTCCCTGTCGCTGCAGCAGCTGCACAGAAAATGAATGCTCTGAGTATGCGGTGCTTACAGACTGGAAAACCTAATGTATGCCCATGACTATTCTGAAGGGTCTTGATACAGGGAGGTCTGGGATATTACACCCATACAGCACCCCCAAATACTGCTCACCAATTTCCTCAAGCCCTGAACATGACACACTTTCCACTTTCTCACGCAATCCTTCAGCAGTCTCCTCCCATGATGCATTGCTGCTGCTTCCATCTTGACTCGCATTGCCCGTGTCGTGTGGGTGAGTTCTCTCCAGTACAGAAATAAGCAGCGGACCCGCCCTGAAATAGACAACATCTGAGTTTGAGCCGGAGCGGGTCCCCCCCTCTCTGAGCCGCCCTGCGCCGTGCATGCAGCTAACCTCTCTGCAGACACGCGGCCGCCTGCCTCACTGCCGCTGCCTGTTGCTCTCTGTGATGTGCCCGCACACAGGCAGTGTCCCGCCATGCCCCCAGAACCTGAAAACAGACAGGGTCACTAGGTATAGGCCACAAGATTCCAGGCTGCAGAGGCAGAGGCCTGGCGGGTTACCTGTGCGAGTGTTGCAGTTCTGTAGCACTGAGCAGCCCGGGCTTCCTGCCTTCTCTCCTCAGCCTGGGCCGCTCCATGTCTCCTCCAGGTACATAGCGCTGTTCTGAGAGGCACAAAAGACAGACCCACCTCATGCAGCAGGACAGCAGCCCCAGGACAGCAGCCCCAGGACAGCAGCCCCAGGACAGCAGCCCCAGGTCACAAACCCACACCCACATATCTTGGGTCCACTCTGCCAAACTTTAATGGGCTCACCCTCTGTTTTTAACTTGGTCCCCGGCACCTAATGGGGTTTAACCAAGAACACGCACCTGAGGCTCCTCGTTCTCCTGCCATCCTCCGCTCAGCTCAAGAAACGGGCAAATAAAGAAGAACCTATAACATGGTGAAGACGGAAATCCTGGCGGAGGCAGAGGACCCTGGAGGTTATTAATCTGAGGGTCTTCAGTTACAGGGCAGGGATGAGGGTACTACAATGAAGAGACAGGGGGGGTAGTGTGGGAAGACATAATAACGGTCTCTCTGCTCTGTGTACTGACAAAGAAGGGAGAATGGAGTAGGAGCTGTGATACCTTTTATTGGACCAACATGTAGTTTATATTACAAGCTTTCCAACCTTCCTGGTACGGCCCGAAGAAGGATACTGAGAGGTTGGAAAGCTTGTAATATCAACTACATGTTGGTCCAATAAAGGTATCAAAGCCCCTACTCCCTTCTCCCTCCTTTGTCAGTACACAGAGCAGAGAGACCGTTATTACGTCTGCACACACTACCCCATGGAAGAAAGGACCAACACAGCTACCCAGCCTTCTTTGCTCTGTGTGACTCAGACTACTGATGACTAAACCACTTGTGGCACTTGAGTAGTTAATGCTGAAGACCAGAGGACTCACCGCAGGACAGAGCGGTCACGCTGCTTCTCTTTCTCAGCCACGTGACGTAGAATGTTCTGTGAGGATTTGTGATAACGCTGCAGAGGAAGGAAGGAGAGGAAGACACAGCTCAACCACAAACACATACAAGGGACGTGTGTGTAATGAGAGATTCTTCCCCCCACACACTCGCACCTGCAGCAGACAAGGACTGTGACAGGATACAGAGTCACACACACACACACTCACACCTGCAGCAGACAAGGACTGTGACAGGATACAGAGTCATATACACACACTCACACCTGCAGTAGACAAGGACTGTGACAGGATACCGAGTCATACACACACACACACACACACACACACACCTGCAGCTGACAAGGACTGTGACAGGATACGGAGAGTCAGACACACACGCAGCAGACAAGGACTGTGACAGGATACAGAGTCAGTCAGAAACACACGCAGCAGACAAGGACTGTGACAGGATACAGAGTCGGACACACACACCTGCAGCAGACAAGGACTGTGACAGGATACAGAGTCGGGGACACACACACACCTGCAGCAGACAAGGACTGTGACAGGATACAGAGTCAGACACACACACGCAGCAGACAAAGACTGTGACAGGATACAGAGTCAGACACACGCAGCAGACAAGGACTGTGACAGGATACAGAGTCGGACACACACACACGCCTGCAGCAGACAAGGACTGTGACAGGATACAGAGTCGGACACACACACACTAGAGAGAAAGAGAGACGAGCGTCAGAGGGGGCTCAGATTAGGAGAGAGAGTAGCGAGCGTCAGGGGGGCAGAGAAGAAGAGAAAAAAAAGAAAGGAGACGAGGGGAGCGTCAGGGGGGCAGAGAGGAGAGACAGCGAGCGTCGGGGGGCAAGAGGAAGAGCAGCGAGCGTCAGAGGGGGCTAGAGAGTAGAGAGCGACGTCAGCTGGGCATCAGAGGAGAAGCGAGCGTCAGGGGGGCAGAGAGGGAGAGAAGAGACGGCGAAGGGGGCAGAGAGTAGAGAGAGCGAGCGTCAGAGGGGCAGAGTGGAGAGAATGCATCAA
>CM071584.1:5847024-5919970 GCA_036426205.1 Ascaphus truei
CACCTGCAGACAGACAAGGACTGTGACAGGATACAGAGTCGGGACACACACACACCTGCAGCAGACAAGGACTGTGACAGGGATACAGAGTCAGGACACACCAACACGCAGCAGACAAGGACTGTGACAGGATACAGAGTCAGACACACGCAGCAGACAAGGACGTGACAGGCTACAGAGTCGGACACACAACCACGCTGCAGCAGACAAGGACTGTGACAGGATACAGAGTCGGACACACACACACACTGCAGCAGACAAGGACTGTGTGACAGGATACAGTCAGAACACACACACCTGCAGCGGACAAGGACTGTGACAGGATACAGAGTCGGGACACACACACGCAGAGACAAAAGACTGTGACAGGATACGGGAGTCAGACACACACGCAGCAGGACAAGGACTGTGACAGGATACAGAGTCTGACACACGCGCACACTACCCTTATGCCACGAAGTACCCGTGCCAGCAGGCAGTGCCGGTCGGTACTGCAGATCTGCATGGAGATGTCTTTGCCACCTCCCCTCCGAGCGCCGGAAAGACAAAACTTGCCACCCACAGAAGTCCGTTTCAAGCGTCAGAGGGGGCAGAGAGGAGAGAGCGAGCGTCAGAGGGGGCAGAAAAGAGAGACAGTGTTAGAGACAGCGTTAGAGGGAGCAGAGAGGAAAGAGAGCGTCAGAGGGGACAGAAAAGAGAGACAGCGTTAGAGGGAGCAGAGAGGAGAGAGAGCGTCAGAGGGGGCAGAGAGGAGAGAGAGAGCGTCAGAGGGGTCAGAAAAGAGAGAGAGTGTTAGAGGGGGCAGAGAGGAGAGAGCGCTAGAGGGGGAAGAGAGGAGAGAGCGAGTAAGGGGGTAAATGGAGAACACTTGCTTTAAAAAAAACAAAAATGAATGTTGTGATAATTAAAATCTTGACAATTAAATGTATAAACTCATATTGGGGCATATAGATTTATAGATCAGTGCCTCAAAGTAGAACTGTAAACATACTGGTAGTGGCTGCTGTGTTGGCCATATAATGGGAATAAAACAGCATGCTAATACACCAGTCCTGCCGCCTGACACAGCTCCCACCTTCATCCTGAGCACATACCCTAATCTGCAGGCTCACTGCCCAGTGCTTTAAAGCCAGTGACTCCATCCCACGGGCCGCTCGTCTGCGCTGCAACTGGACCATCCACCCGTGCCAGGAACCTCTGCAACAGAGCAGACACTGTTAGCCGATCGTGAGGACGCGGGACGAAGAGTCTGGCAGTGAGAGAAGAATCTCCGTGCTAGCCCAGGCCGGGCTGGCGTCAGATCTCAGGAGGGAAAGGACGCGTGTCCCCCCAGCCGGAGGACATTGTTGTCCGCTCACCGCAGGGTTACGTGCTCCCTGAACTCCAGAGCCTCGCAGAGCATGTGCCGTTTGGTCCTGCAGATTTTCACATAGATCCGCCAGTGGTGCCACGCCCGGCACAAGACGCGCGTCTGAGCTGCGGACAGCAAAAGTAAAGCTGGGACTGGAACTACATGTTGAAGATAAAACTGTTCCGTCTGCTCCACGGATCGAGGCTCATCTGAGACAACACTCTAACCAAGTCCCACTTCTCCCCCCCCCCCCCCCCAAACCTCCCGCACATACAGCGCCGTCCCATCGGCTGCCAGCCCGGGACATCCCCACTATCGTCGTCATAGATCTATTTCTATCACCAGTTCGGTCAGACTTTGCTCACCGTGGCTCTCCGCGGCCTGGTCCTTGTGTCTCTTCTTGCGTTGGGTGAGCACATACCTCCTCCAGGCCTGGAAGGACATGTTGTACAGAACGTACCTGAGAGACGGAGACAGGGTAATGTCAGTTGAAAACTAAATATCATAAGGCAGGCGAGGGTATTAGTTTCTAAGCCTTAGGGACATGCTAGGGCAGGGGGTGCTCAACTCCTGTCCTCAAGCCCCCCCAACAGGTCAGGTTTTTAGGCTATCCCAGCTTCAGCGCAGGTGCCTCAATCAGTATCTGCTCAATCAGGATTGAGCCACCTGTGCAGACGCTGGGATATCCTGAAAACCTGACTGGTTGGGGGGGTTTGAGGACAGGAGTTGAGCCCCCCTAGTGCTAGGGTATTGATGGGTCACCCTGTCTGACCTGTAATGGCAGTCAGCTCGGACACTGAACTTCCACTCCTTGCGTAGCACCCACCACACCTCCGCCCACCTGCCAAAGCAGGAGCGCAGCAAACGGCGACCATGATGAAGCCTGCAATAACAACAACAGCAGACTGTCATGAGTATTTGTGAGAAGCAGCTCAAACAGGGTGCCTGCTTCACACCTCAATAATACAGAGACCACGTGTATTACACTCGCCTGGAAGATCACGAGGAAAAGTATCAAAAACAATGTGGCACATTGGCCATTTACAGAAGAGGAAGGTCATCCTTGACCTTGAACTGCAGCCTTACCCCCAAGAACGTGTGTCCTGTTTAGTGCGGGATTTTACCAGGCACACAATGAACACAGAGCACAGCCATGTCTTGTGGCCCTACATCGACGCAAGAAGGCAGACCTCCGGGTGAGAGAGGAGCTCCTCCCCATGTTTACCTAGCCGTAGATGGAAGGACCCTTCCAAACGTCTTCCTAACCCACGCGTGCAGGAATTTTCTGGCCAGGTGTCTGGAAGGTGAAGAGAGGGCGGTTATGGTCTGGTGGTTTTTTTTTTCATACTTCGATCAGATGACGTTTCAAGAAGAAACAGACAAGATATGAACACGCCCTTCGGGACTAATTCTGGGGGTCAGCTGAGGATTCATCCGGTAACCAGAAGGTACTTCATGTCCACGGTGCAACTGATCAAAAGCCCCCTGTACATAGGATAATGTCAGTACTGCGTGCCCTGATAAAGGCCCTATTTCGTGCATTGGGCAGGTACCAGGCCGGCACTGTGTGTGATACATGACGTCCTACATTTCTTTTAGCTTCTTAAACCAACTCACAAGCGTGTTACTCAGGTGCTGCTGTCTGAGGAATCCATCAGAAGGAGAGGCTTCAGATAATATATTATTCCCATACGGGATATACAGTATACACTGAGCCGGCAGAATCCCGGGGGGGTTTATACCGGTCACTGGCAGCTCACCTGATGCGCAGCTCTTTCAGCCTCCCGCCACGGTTCCACGTGTACGTCACGCGGTACGGGATGGAGCGCGGGTTCCTAGGTGCCCTGACTGAGGGACACAGACCCCTGTGCAGGGTTTTCGAGGAACAAGACTTCTGTGTGTTGTGCCTGAAACAAGAAGAAAGTGAGGGGAGACAGCCAGTCCTGTCAGATCACAAAAGGTACAGCTTTCCCAGCTACACTAGTGAGGCTCACACACATATATACACACACACACGCACACGCACACGCACACGCACACACACACACACACACACACCCCTGATACCAAGAAAGCACCAACTGATGTGTTACTGTCATACAGGTATACAGATGAAAGAGTGACACACACACACACACACACACATATATATATAATAATAATATATGGAATAATATGTGTGGTGTGTGTGTTTGTCACTAGGTGTATACTATGAGAATGAATTAGAAGGAAAAATATAGTTGTGATGTGTGGGTGTATATAGGATTGCCTATTCCTGTTTTCAGTTGCAATTTGGTGTTGGAAATATAGTTGTTTGTACACACGACACACACACACACACCACACACAAAGACACCCAGAAACCCACCATCACCACCACAACAAAACACACCACACGACAAAAGCACACACAGAAAAAGCAGCACAGCAACGACACACACACACACACACACACACACACACACACACACACCTCGCCGCCCGATCCATCCCGTGCCCGGTGTCGGGTCTCGCGCCTCCAGTTCCTGGAATTCCCTGCCCACAACCCAGCGTGCGCGCGCGCTTCTTCCCAGCTCGTTGCCATGGAGATTGGACGCCATGAAGCGCCTGCGTAGTGTGATCCCCGCAGCGCCCCCTGCCGGCCCCTGGAAGACAAAACAACACACGGGGGGGGGGGGGCGGACTCACAGTGCAATCATATTACTGCATGGGGACGAACACAGACAGCAGTGATATTACAGGGAGTGACAATGCCATCAAGTGTGTGACACTGCGCACCCAATGTGTTGACCACTGCCATCAATGTGTGAATACGCTACCCAATGTGTGTTGACAACTGGCCACATCAAGTGTGTTGACAGGTTAAGGCGTACCCAATGTGTGACTCTGACACTGCCATCAAGTTTGTGACACTGACACGGCTATCCAATGTGTGACACTGACACTGCCATCAAGTGTGTCACATTGACACTGCCATCAAGTGTGTGATACTGTCACTGCTATACAATGTGTGACACTGACACTGCCATCAAGTGTGTGACACTGACACTGCTATCCAATGTGTGACACTGTCAGTAACATCAAGTGTGTTACACTGACACTGCTATCCAATGTATGACACTGCCATCAAGTGTGTGACACTGACACTGCCATCAAGTGTGTGAGACTGGCACTGCTATCCAATGTGTGACACTGCCATCAAGTGTGTGACACTGACACTGCCATCAAGTGTGTGACACTGGCACTGCTATCCAATGTGACACTGACACTGCCATCAAGTGTGTGACACTGATAAAAAGAAGCCAATCCCTGGCACTAGAAACAATATACAGTGATACAACAAATATACATGAATACAAATACATGGGGGCCACTGTTTGGAGTCAACTTCTGGGACTGGTTCTCAAAGAAAGACAATTGGGACCAGTTTCATTTGTTTTTTATTCATGTATATTGGTTGGTATCGCTGTATATTGCTTCTAGCACCATGGGTTGGCTCTTTTTATCATTGTATGTAATCAAGTTTGTGAGAAGACTTGCTCTTTCTCCCTATGCTGCCACTCCCATTAGAAGTTATTTCACTTTGTGTTGGGAATTGTTCGTTATTGTTCTAATAGTACTGTACACTAGGTACTATCACCTCACGGGTATTATTGTTCTAATAGTACTGTACACTAGGTACTATCACCTCACGGGTACTATTGTTCTAATAGTACTGTACACTAGGTACTATCACCTCACGGGTATTATTGTTCTAATAGTATTGTACACTAGGTACTATCACCTCACGGGTATTATTTTAGGTGGAGCGCTTTTTTGTATGCTTTAACAGTAGTTGTGTTAAGTGTGTGACACTGCCATCAAGTGTGTAACATTGACACTGCCATCAAGTGTGTGACACTGACACTGCCATCATGTGTGTAACACTGCCATCAAGTGTGTGAAACTGACACTGCCATCAAGTGCGTGACACTGACACTGCCATCATGTGTGTGACACTGATACTACCATCAAGTGTGTGACACTGACACTGCCATCATTTGTGTGACACTGCCATCAAGTGGTGGTAACACTCACGACTGTCATCATGTGTAACACTGCACTGCCATCAGTGTGTTGACCTGACAAAACTATGTGACACTGACACTGCCATCAAGTGTGTGACACTGACATAAACTATGTGACACTGACACTGCCATCAAGTGTGTGACACTGACATTGCCATCATAGGGTTGCACTGGACACTCCATCATTGGGACACTGACACTTCCATCAAGTGTGTGACACCAACACTGCCATCAGGTGTGTGACACTGACACTGCCATCAAGTGTGCGACACTGACACCGCTAACAATATACATTGTGCCTCCTCCCTTGCAATATACACCTGTCAGACAATGACGTGCCGTCACGTGCTTAGCATCTGTCACGTGACCCACGCTGTCCTTTGTTCACGTGCTGTGACTATTCGCACGGCAGCCAGAGGGTTAAAAGTCATCCGAGGCTCCGCCCCGTGACGTCACCTATGACGTTACACGCCCCCGGGTGTCCTCCTGACGTAACACGCCTTTCGGTGTGTGGTGTGAACCGGCGCGAACACCCTGCGAGCGGCGTCGGCAGTGGGGAAAGGCCGGAGAGGGGACCGCGCGGGGAGAGCGCAGGCGGCAGGGAAGGCCGGCGCGTGCCGTGCGCGCTGTGCGTGCGTTGCTGTACGTGCGTGTACGTGCCGTGCGTCAGGCGGCGCGTGCGCGCGCAGGGGGTATTAGAGGGAGGGAGGGGGGAGCCGGCACCGGGAGAGATGGAGCTGCGGGCAGGTGAGACCGGGGGGTCAGGATGGCACTCCGGGGGGAGGCTGTGGGGTAGGCTCATATCCGGGAGCAGGGGAGAGACACACCTCCCCTGTGCTGGGGTAATTAGTTACACCGAGAGAAGAGGGAACCATATCCCCCCTGTATTATCCCCACCTGCATCACTCTCTTCCCCCACCCCTGTATTATCCCCACCTGCATCACTCTCTTTCTCCCCCCTGTATTCCCCACCTGTCATCACTCTCTTCCCCCCCTTTGTTTATCCCCCACCTCATCCTCTCTCCCCCCTGTTTCCCACCTGCATCACTCTCCCCCCCCTGTGTATCCCCCACCTGCATGCACTCTCCCCCCCTGTGTTATCCCCACCTGCTCTTCACTCTCTTCCCCCCCTGGTTATCCCCACCTGCATCACTCTCTTCTCCCCCCCTGTATCCCCACCTGCCCACTCTTCCCCCCCTTCCTCCCCACTGTATTATCCCCACCGCATCACTCTCTTCCCCCAATGTATATCCCCACCTGCATCACTCTCTTCCCCCCCCCCCCCCCCCTGTGTTATCCCCACCTGCATCACTCTCTTCCCCCCCTGTATTATCCCCACCTGCATCACTCTCTCCCCCCCTGTATTATCCCACCTCATCACTCTCTTCCCCCCTGTATTATCCCCACCTGCATCACTCTCTTCCCCCCCCCTGTATTATCCCCCGCTGCATCCACTCTCTCTCCCCCACCCCTGTATTATCCCCCACCTGCATCACTCTCTTCTCCCCCCCTGTATTATCCCCACCTGCATCACTCTCTTCCCCCCCTTGTGTTAATCCCACCTGCATCACTCTCTCCCCCCCTGTGTTATCCCCACCTGCATCACTCTCTCCCCCCCTGTGTTATCCCCACCGGCACTCCTCTCCCCCCCCCTGTGTTAATCCCCACCTGCATCCAGTCTCTCTCTCTCCCCCCCCTGTGTTATCCCCACCTGCATCAGTCTCTCTCCCCCCCCTCCCCCCCTGTGTTATCCCCACCTGCATCAGTCTCTCTCTCCCCCCCTGCTGTTTTATCCCCCACCGCTCCTCCTCTCTCTCCCCCCCTTGTTATCCCCCACCCTGCCAATCCAGTCCTCTCTCTCACCGGCCCCCCCACCCTGGCTTATTTCTCCCACCGATTGCTCGCTCTCTAGGGCTCGTTCGCCCCCCTGTGTGTCCCTACAGCCTGCATCATGTCTCCTCTCCCTCCCCCCCCCCCCTCCCCCCTGTGGTTATCCCCACCAGGCGTCATTCCTCGTCTTACTCCCCCGCCCCCTGTGTTATCCCCACCGGCGTCATTCCTTGCTCTCTCCCCGCGCCCGCACCACCTCCATCTCCCCTCCCTGGCACCTCGTCTCTCTCACTCCCATGGTCCGCGCTGTCCGTCCGCGCGTCTCGGGTCCCAGGGAGCTTCATCCACCTCCGCCGTACTCTCCTAGACCCGTCCCCGGCAGAGGGGGGCCGAGAGGTGCCCACTGTGTTACCCCACCGGCATCATTCTCTCCCCCTCCCCCCCCCCCCTTTGTTATCCCTACCGGCATCATTCTCTCTCTCCCTCCCCCCCCCTATATCTTTCTCCTTCAATCCCTGTCAGCCCCTCTATTTGGGCACTCGGGCCCCGGGAGGGATAGTTCTCACACATATCTATAATGGGGGTGGTAACTGCCCCAGTGTATGGTGGGTGATGCCCCGGGGTAGGTAGGACCCTTTTTGGGGTTTGGTGGCTCGCTTGATCTTAGCGGTAGGTTGTTTTTTGTTCTGCCCCTGGCAGGTGTGTAGTAGTTGCCCGGGCCTCAGCATGGACCATAAGGAAGATCCTGATAGCAGGGACCCTCTCTGTGACATTGAGAAGACCATTCAGAGCAGATCGCAGCATCACTACTCCAAGGTGGGTGACACGGAGCGAGGTCAGTCACAGTCAGTCTCACCTGCGGGAGTCCTGTGAATCCTGTGAGATGCAGCCCACCTGTGACACTTACTGCGGTGTATTCTCTGTCAAGGTGTTTCTCTGGGTAATTGGGTGTTAACCAGCTCCCCTCAAACTAATTACACGGCAGTTAAAGTCCCATCATCTGTTACTGTCAGTTCCTACAGATGAGATGCTCTGATTCTCTTTCACAGGAGCAGCTTTTGGACATAAAGGAGCACCCCCACTCCAGGCAGAGACCCTCCTGCCTGCTGGATAAATATGACAGGTAGGCCCTGAGTGGAGCGGCAGGCAGTCTGTTTCTGCCTCCGCTTCAATGTTGGTATAATGTGGTCTCTCTGTGTTGTTGTCACAGTGATGGTGTGTGGGACCCTGAGAAGTGGCACGCGTCCCTCTATCCGACCTCTGGCCGCAGCTCTCCCGTGGAGGGTTTAAGGAAGGAGCCGGATACCGACAGGGCCTCTCTAAAGCGCAGGATAGGTAAGCCGCTCAGTGACACCAAGCCTCGGACAGTACTGTGTCCCATCACCTGCTTCTGATGTTATGCAGGGGGTCATGTGTGGGATATTACACTTGTCCATAGAACTCTGGTCAGTGGGGAGAGTCATTTGTGGAACGGGCCCTTTAACTGTTGGCGTACCTCCATGTTTGCATGTCCCCCTGCAGACCCGCGAGAGCGTGTGAAGGAGGATGATCTGGACGTGGTCCTCAGTCCACAGAGGCGGAGTTTTGGCGGTGGGTGCCACGTCACCACTGCCGTCAACTCCCGTCAGGCTGGGAGTCCCCTGGACAACAAGGAGAACGAGAGCCTGCGTCTCATGGGCGGGCGTAGGATTGGCAGCGGCAGGATAATGGCGGCCAGAGCATTCGAGCGCGATCCTCGAGGGGGAGAAAAGGATTTGAGAGACCCCCGGGAGGGCAGAGACCGGGAGAGAGATTACAAGGACAAGCGTTTCAGGGTGAGAGTGTGCGGCCTGGAATAGGGTGTATGATGCTCTGTCCCGGTGTATACTGAAGTACGCGGTACCTGTGACGGGCAGGAGCGGTGTGGTGTGTGTGTGTGTGTGTGTGTGTGTGTGTGTGTGTGTGTGTTGGTTTTCTGCTCAACCATCCAGGTTATCCTGTCTCTATTCTTTTTACTTGTTCACTACAACCTCCTCGGAGAGGCAGTTCTATGTATCCACTACCTTCCAATAAGGATTCTCCACCCCAGTTAGCTGCGTTATTTGTAGTGACGTGCTGTTTCTGGTCACACTGAGGTTACCCCCTTTGTGCCACTTCAGAGAGAGTACGGTGACAGTAAGCGCGTGTTTGGTGAGCGGCGGAGGAACGACTCGTACACGGAGGAGGAGCCGGAGTGGTTCTCAGCGGGTCCCACCAGCCAGTCCGAGACCATCGAGCTGACCGGCTTCGATGATAAAATCCTCGAGGAGGATCAGAAGGGACGGAAGAGAACGCGGAAACGCATGCCCTCTCTCAAAGGAGGTGAGGAACGCGTTGACTCTGCACCCCCGTGGACCTCCCACGTCTCCAACAGGACAGGCACATTGACTTAACCCAGGGGTGTGCACAAACTGGGGGGGAGGGGGTGGTGCACGAGGCCTCTATAACACACCTTACCGCGACGTGTCGTCATGGTAACCTGGCGTCAAATGATGCTGCGGGGTGACGTTGCTATGGCAACGTCACATGACCCCGCGCGTCATTTGAGGCCGGGGTGGGCGTGTGAGCAGGCAGGGGTGCGCACGGGAAAAGTTTGCGGATCCCTGACTTAACCCTTCATTGCTGGAGGTGCCAGGAGCTCTATGCTTGGCCATGGATTTCCGACTCGTCTGGCAGTGACGGTTCTAGCGGCCTAGTATTTGTCTTGGTATTCAGCTGCATGCAGCATCTTCCCTCTAATGCAACAGGAAAGGGATTTCGTAGCTTAATAATAACTTTATTTCATATAGCGCATTTCTCCCAATCTGTCAAAGCGTGTTACAGTACAGCGCACGTTCTGCAGCACATAGGAATGTTAGACACCGTCCCTGCCCAGATGAGCTTACAATCTGTTTTTGGTGCCTGAGGCACAAGGGGATATCTTGATATAGTGCGGATAAATGGATGATACCACACTATTTGAATGTTCTATTCTCCTCCGTTGAACCGGGACATCACTGATCCAACCCCCATTGTGGGTACATGTAGGAAGATGCAAACTGTTGGTGCAATAACGTTTTTGCTCCTAGCAACAGACAACACAAAGGGGGGTGCAGTATAACTCTCAATCACCCGCTCTCGTCAGGTGTTCTCTCCCGTCCTGTGCATACGTGCAGCTTCCTCCGTCTGCTCCTCTCTCCACTGGAGGCCACCGTATCAACCCTTCATCAGGGCAACTCGCTGACGTCAGAGGTCCCGCAGCGTCTGCAGGTGAGAGGAGGAGACGGAGGAAGCTGCACGTATGCACAGGACGGGAGAGAACACCTGACGAGAGCGGAGTAGGGTTGAAGTGCGCCCCAAGTCACTCCCTGCACGATACCTTTGGGGAGATTGTGAATTATACTGTACACCCCCTTTGTGTTGTCTGTTGCTAGGAGCAAAAACGTTATTGCACCAGCATTTTGCATTTTTGTTCCTACATGTACCCACAATGGGGGTTGGATCAGTGATGTCCCGGTTCAACGGAGGAGAATAGAACATTCAAATAGCAGTGTGGTATCCTCCATTTATCCGCACTACATCACGATATCTGTTTGTGCCGTGACCACTGATTGTTTTACATTCTTGATTTGCAGTTGGGAAACTGCAAGTGTTTGGCAGCACCTGGTGTGTTTCACTCACAAGGCACTAATCATTTGTATATTATCACTATATCATACAGTATGTAGTAGTTTGTGTTTTCTATGATCACTACATCACCAGGATTATAAATTTGCGCCTTGGTATATTATATTTACAAGGGGATAAAGTGACTTGCCCAAGGTCACAAGGGGATGAAGTGACTTGCCCAAGGTCACAAGGGGATAAAGTGACTTGCCCAAGGTCACAAGGGGATAAAGTGACTTGCCCAAGGGCACAAGGGGATAAAGTGACTTGCCCAAGGTCACAAGGAACGGACACCAGGAATTGTACTAGGTTCCCCTGATTCAAACTGTTTAAAGTCTGTCTTTCCTCACTGAGCCGCTCCTTCCAATGTATATATCCCCCTGTGTAGGACTCTGACCCTGTTCCTCTAACATCACTAACCCATCTTGCGTGGCATGAAGTGGGCACCCCCTTTCCATTACACGCAGTGCTGTGTACCCAGCTCCTTATTTTGAAGGCGCTGTGATCTTATTACTGGGCTCCTTTCTTTAAAGGACCTGGCGCCTCACCCTATCAGTTGTGACTTTGCTGACACTAGAAGCATGCAGGGCCTCACTTCCAAACTGTTTCCTCTGCCAGGGTTTGAATGCAATGGGGCAATGCTAGAAGAGGAGCCGGTTCTTCCACCTGAGCCCAGCACCGACCAGGAAGTGCCTCGCGAGGCGGTTCTGCCGGAGCCAGCCCCGGGAGAGTTCGACTTCAATGAATTCTTTAACCTGGATAAGAGCGTGCCAGGTCTGGCATTGGTGAGTCCTGGGCAGCTGGTGGCACCTGGTATCCCACGGAAGCACCGACTCAGCTTACCCTAGTTTGATTTAGGGATGGAGGGCGCCTCACGCAGGCTGTTGCCAAAGTAACGTGAGATTGTCCGATTGTAGCTGTGAGGTTGGTATTAACCTGCACCGTAAGCTGAGAGATGCTTCCTGGGGTCCCTAGTTTTGGGTTGGTGAGCCTGGCACATGGTTTGTGTTTGCACTCCTGGTGGGTGAGTCACAGTTCTGTGTATGCATGACGGGTGTAAGGTTTTTACCTGGGCTGATATTTCACTGAATACCTTGTTCTCTAACCCACTCGTGACTACCATGTGCTGTGGCCACGTGCTCTTGTTCCTGCTCAGCTTGGCTGAACACTGCCTCTGGTATGAAGGCACGGCGGCTATGAAGTGATTTGTGTCGGTGAAATTACGGCGTGATCGTGAAAAATGTCATCTGCTAAATACAACCCCTGTCATAAACTCTTCTGCTAGTTGTGGACTCTCCTATTAACTGGCTTCTCTCGGTAGTTTAATGAGTGCTGTGTGTTGCTTTTGAAGAGTCTGCATCATGCCATGGTGCAGACACCATTGGGGGCTCAGGCTCTGGTTTGAGTGGTTCTTCCTGCTTTTGTCAATGGGATTCCTTCTGTCTGAGCCATGAGGTTTCGCAGCCGCTGCTGTGGAAGGCTGTCTTGTGGTTCTGTGCATATGATGTTGCTGGTAAAGAACTGCAGAGTTTTTTTTTTTTTTTTATTTCTGCTGGTGTCTTGCCCGTGTTCGCCATATTACGCTGTCTGTGCCTGGCTCTCGGGTCGGTCACCCATTTCTTGTGTTCTGGGCGGTTCCTGTGCTGTTAGTGTCCAGGTTGATTTTATGTAAGTGATTGGTGCAGTCCGAGCCATGACTGGAGCTCGTATTCACACCAGATGTGCCGCACCCACAGAGCAGCCCTGTATCTAGCAAGTAAGTGTCTCTTCCCCCCCCCCCCCTCCTGAGCTGAGGCGCCCCTTGTCCTCCCCCCTGTGTGAGACGGGATGTCTAACGCTGGTCCTTCTCTACCCTGTAGATGATAGAGGATGTGCTGGGGGAAGGCTCTGTGTCCGCCAGCAGATTCAGCAGATGGTTCTCCAATCACAGCCACTCGGGGAGTCGCTCCAGCAGCCTGAGGTCCACCCCCCACGAGGAGCTGGAGAGGCTAGCGGGTGAGAGGGGAGGAAGGGGCGAGGTGGGGTGGAGGAGGGTGGCAGGATGAGGCTGGCGGGTGCTGATCGGAGTACTCCTGTCTGCAGGTTTGGAGCAGGTCATTCCCTCCCTGGGACAGAACTCCGGGAATTATTTTGCTCCCATCCAATTCGAAGAAAACTCTGACAACAAAGTGGACATACTGGAGATGCTGCACAAAGCCAAAGTGGACCTGAAGCCACTGCTGTCCAGCTTGACTGCCAATAAGGAGAAGCTGCGAGAGAGTAGTGAGTCTGGGAGGGGTGAGGGGAGAGACATGGTCCCTTCTGTGGTTTGTGTCCAGTCTGGGGGAATTGCAGCCCCTTACGGACATGTATTGTATTGTATGTCTTTATTTATATAGCGCCATTAGTGTACATAGCGCTTCACAGAAGTAATACACGTGGTAATCAAATAAATAACAGATAATATAAATAACAGATCATGGGAATAAGTGCTTTAGACATAAAAGTAACATTTCGGAAGAGGAGTCCCTGCCCCGAGGAGCTTACAGTCTAATTGGTAGGTAGGAGAACGTACAGAGGCAGTAGGAGGGAGTTCTGGTAAGTGCGTCTGCAGGGGGCCAAGCTTTATGTATCATGTGTTCAGAATATCCACAGTGCTATTAATATGCTTCTTTAAGCAAGTGTGTCTTAAGGTGGGTCTTAAAGGTGGATAGAGAGGGTGCTAGTCGGGTACTGAGGGGAAGGGCATTCCAGAGGTGTGGGGCAGTCAGTGAGAAAGGTTTAAGGCGGGAGAGGGCTTTAGATACAAAGGGGGTAAAAAGAAGACATCCTTGAGAAGAATGCAAGAGTCTGGATGGTGCATAGCGAGAAATTAGGGCTGAGATGTAAGGAGGGGCAGAAGAATGTAAAGCTTTAAAAGTGAGGAGAAGAATGGAGTGTGAGATGCGGGATTTGATCGGAAGCCAGGAGAGGGATTTCATGAGGGGAGATGCTGAGACAGATCTAGGAAAGAGTAGAGTGATTCTGGCAGCAGCATTTGATAGATTGTAGGGGAGACGATAGGCAAAAGGCCAGACAGCATGAGGTTACAGTAATCAACGGGGAGAATGAGGGCCTGAGTCAGATTTTTAGCAGTCGACACAAAGGAAAGGGCGTATCTTTGTTATATTGGCGGGAAAAAGCAACAAGTTTTAGAAATTTTTGAATGTGAGGGGCGAATGTGAGAGAGGAGTCGAGTGTGACCCCTAGGCAGCGTGCTTGGGCTACTGGTTGAATGATTGTAGTTCCAACAGTATGTGGAAGGAGGTAGTAGGGCCAGGTTTTGGGAGGAAGTATGAGGAGCTCTGTTTTAGCCATGTTGAGTTTAGGCGTGCGGAGGGCCATCCAGGATGATATAGCAGAGAGACATTCAGAAACTTTGTTTGTACAGCAGGTGTAAGGTCAGTGTTGAAAAGTATATTGTGTGTCGTCGGCATAGAGGTGATAATTAAACCCAACAGAATGTAGTGGTCACCTAGAGAGAGTGTGTACAGAAAAGAGAAGATGTCCCAGGACAAGCCCTGGGTACCCCCACGAGAGATCAATGAGAGGAGAGGAGGTGTTGGCAGAAGAGACACTAAAGTATGATGGGAGAGGTAGGATGAGATCCAGGATAGAGCTTTGTTCCGAATACCTAGAGTATGGAGAATGTGGAGAAAAAGAGGTGGTCCACTGTGTCAAATTCTGCAGAGAGGTCGAGTTAATATGAGCAGAGTGTATGTACCTCTGTCTTTGGCGCATGGATGTCGTCAGTTATTTTAGTGAGGGCTGTTTCGGTGGAGTGAGCAGTGCGGAAGCCAGATTGTAGAGGGTCTAGGAGAGAATAGGTGTATAATGTTCTCTATTCCCAGTCATGACATTAACATACTAGCCCAGGGATGGCAAACTCCAGTCTTCAAGGGCCACCAGCAGGTCAGGTTTTTAAGGATGCCGAAGAATGAGCCCCTGAAGCAGGGACTGATTGAGCCACCTGTGCTGAAGCAGGAATATCCTGACCTGTTAGTGACCCTTGACGACTGGCGTTGGCCTCCCTCGCTCTAGCCTTTAAAAAGATCTTGTAAGCCATTAACCCTTTATTACTCTCCTTGATGTCACCGCTCGGGGGGGCGGGGGGGATGGATATATTTTAACGAAGGGGACTCTGTTTCTTTGCTGCTTGGATGCATAACTTTTTAAATCTAATCCTAAAAATGTTAAAAAAAAAAAATATATGCAGGTAAAGCCTCCCGAGTGCACGTGTGTAAGGATGCTTTTCGTATCCTAGAGGAGAATTTAGGGCGCCGCTATGCAATGTACAATGTAACCGGCGTCCGGCTCTGTGTATGGGCGTGTTCTCCGCAGCTCACTCTGGGGTGGTCCTGTCGGTGGAGGAGGTCGAGGCCGGGCTGAAGGGATTGAAAGTGGAGCAGGACGGGAGGAACGCCACTCCCTTCATGGCCGAGCAGCTGGAGGAGGCGCTGTCTGCCATGGTCGGACCCAGGAAACCTCGGCGGGACGGCGATATGTCTGCCTTCAACAAGCTAGTGAGCAGCATGAAGGCAAGTGGGACTCTGCCTTCCCAGCCCAAAGTCAATGTAAGTACTTGCTTGAAGATCTGAGGGGCAGGAGAAGCCCACTGAATGCTCTGTGCGCCCCCTCCCCTGCTTGTGGCTGCAGGTCTGTGCTTGCTCTGCCCGGGGGAACCAGAGCTTGGCCAGGGAGCCCTTGGCTGTGCTTGGTGCTGTGTTTGAGGTTCTCATCTCTGGACGTTCCTTGGCTTCTGGTCTTCATTCAGTGGCTTTGACTCGTGCGATGTCTGACGATGCTCCCATTCATAGTGGCTACAAATGACACTACTCTCGTACTGCATTGATCTGCTTGCTCTGGCTGTGTTGGTCGTCATGCTGGTTTGCCATCACTTTGTGGCTGTAGGAAGTCCTTGCAATGTTTAGTCTGAGCTTCTTCCTGGCCGTGTGTGGCAAAGTCTTGGTTTTCCTGCGTTTGTTTTCAGCTGATGCTTTATTGATGCTTTCATCAGAACCTGGTAGTGTCTGATTTGTGATGTCATATGTGGTTTTGTTTGTTTGTTTTTTAAGCTGTGTTCACTTACTAATGGGGCTGTCACTTGGGTGTTCTCACCTTGGGGCTGATTTTGTTTTGATCTGGTAACCTCACATACAATTCCTTCTTCCCATTAGAGAAACCTAGACAGCCACTTGTTGGCGTCCTCTGACGTCAGCGGTCCCGCTCTGCAGCGGAACATCCTGCAGGTACGGATCCTGTTGCCATAATGGGTTATACACTCCTGGCTGTTTTTGGTGTTCCTGCGGCCTCTATCTCCATGCTCCTGAGGAACATCAGCAAATGATTCTCTTGTCTCCCATCTCCAGGACCTTCTGGGGCCTCCTATGCACGGCCCAGCCACCTCCAATGTCCTGAGCAACCTGATGGGGGCGCTGGACCCTGCAACCTCCCTGCTGCGGAAGCGGACTCCCTCTCCTCAAATGCCCCAAGTGTTCCCCACACGTGCTGCCTCTGCGGATTACCTGCGTGCTCCGATACCGTCTCCGATCGGTAAGGGCAGTGCTGCTGATCCGTGTCTTCGCACACTCTGGGCTGGGGTATGTAGGTGACATGTAGCGTGTTGGATTTCCATCTGTGGACCCTGTGTATGCAGTCTTTCCATGGCCAAAAGACGGGGGCACACACACGCATTACCACAGGTTGCTGGTGCTCAATGTTTCTCCTCCGTGCAGGTTTTGCATCAGGCCATCAGCACCTTCATGGAGAACCGTTCCTCCCCGGGATGCTGAAATCTGACAGCCCTATGATGTCACAGGTATAAACCTGTCACTAAACCTTCCTGACACTGCTGCTTCCGTTCTGTCTGCAGGAGCAATCTGGCACCAGTGCTAATAATGTCCTTCCCTGGTATAATGAGGCATCTTGCGCGGGCCCTCATAGTCTGAGTCTTCCCGTCTCCAAACTGATATCCAACTTACTTCAGTGCGTCCCTGTACTGTCCCAGCGTCTCAGAGCCTGAGCGCTGCTAATCCTGGGACCCGCAATAAGCCGCCTCTGTGCTTTGTTTTTTTTTTTTTTTTTATTACTGGCCTACACCAAAACAATGTCCGACGCGCCACGCTATGAGACCACGTGTCCTCGCTCTTCTATTTATTGCTAAGACCTCGGGCATGGTCAGAGCTTACGTGCTGAGGTGCGCTGGTACTTACCAGTGAGCCCCTACAGCCGCAATGAGAGCGGCTTTTGTAGGGGCTCGCCTACGCTTCCGCAAGCGCGCGGAAGTGTAGGTCTTAGGTAAATTTTAAATTCAAGCGCTTGCCGGAGCGCTGGGTCGGTCACGTGAGCGGTTCGCCCAATGAGGGCGAACCAGCTCCGTGACGTCACTGGCCCGCCCGCCGACACACCCCCGGACGGCGCGCTGTCTAAGGCCAGGGAAAGCACCCGCTTTCCCTCAGCGCGCCTCCACACGCCAGCAGGAACCCTGGACGAGGCCTAAGGTAGAAGATGTAAGTGTTCTGGAGGAGCAGCTGATTTAGGACTTCGATGCACGTTCCCTCTGTGCACCCAAAAATGGGGCCAATTGTGCTTCCCATAGATAAATATATAGATATTTGATTCTATATATTTTATATTCTATATATTTATAATATTCTATATATTATCGCGGTGAAAATATACTCCTGTGATTAATTTTCTTGATACTAATTTTCCATGCGATATTTCGATGTGACCCCACTCACTCAGAAGTAGGCCCCATATCTACTTCATGCATTAATAACCCAGGATCCCGCTATGGGAGTTGGCGCTTTTTTTGTTTTCTTGCTTTTTCTAAATCTGTCAGGAAATGAGCATGTCCGATCACTCCATTACTGAATTGGGCGCCGCCCTGAAGGGTGAGGCGTTGGTTCGGTGCCGTCGCAAACCTTGTCCTCTGTTACGGAGACACCGGGGAAGGTCTTGTTGTCTCTGAGCATTGATCGGATGAGGTGCTGCTGGCAAGGCGTGTGACATGGGCTCTCTTTGCTGCTGGCAAGGCGTGTGACATGGGCTCTCTTTGCTGCAGGCAAGGCGTGTGACATGGCTCTCTTTGCTGCAGGCAAGGCGTGTGACATGGGCTCTCTTTGCTGCTGGCAAGCGTGTGACATGGGCTCTCTTTGTCTGCAGGCAAGGCGTGTGACATGGGCTCCTCTCTTGCTGCAGGCAAGGCGTGTGACATGGGCTCTCTTTGCTGCCGCACGGCGGAGTCGTGTGTGAACGGGCTCTCTATTGCTGCAGGCAAGGCGTGTGACATGGGCTCTCTTCCTGCTGCAGGCAAGCGGGTGACATGGGCTCCTTTGCTGCAGGCAAGCGTGTGACATGGCTCTCTTTTGCTGCAGGCAAGGCGTGGGACATGCCTCTTTGTCCTGTCAGGCAAGGCGTGTGACATGTGCTCTCCTTTGCTGGCTTCAGCAAGGCGTGTGACATGGGCTCTCTTTGCGCAGGCAGGCGTTTGACATGGCTTTTGCTGCAGGCAGGGCGTGTGAATGTGCTTCTCTTGCTGCGGCAAGGCGTGTGACATGGGCCTCTTGCTGCTGGCAAGGCGTGTGACCTGGGCTCTCTTTCTTTGAGCTGCTGTCAAGCGTGTGACATGGCTCCTCTCTCTTGCTACAGGCAAGTGAGCTTGTGCCACATGGTGCTTCTCTTTGCTGCTGCAAGGCGTGACATGGGCTCTCTTTGCTGCAAGCAGGCCGTGTGACATGGGCTCTCTTTTCTCTGCTGCATGGGCAAGGCGTGTGACATGGGCTCTCTCTTTTGCTGGCAGGCAAGGCGTGTGACATGGGCTCTTTTCTGCTGCAAGCTGTTGATATGGGCTCTCTCTTTGCTGCAGTGCAAGGCGTGTGACTGGGCTCTCTTTCGCTGGCAAGGCTGTGACATGGGCCTTGCTGGCAGGAAGGCGTGTGACAGGGCTTGTCTCTTTGCTGAGGCATGCGTGTGACATGGCTCTCTTGCTGCTGGCAAGGCTGTGATATGGGCTCTCTTTGCTGCTGGCAAGGCTTGCTGTCACATGGCTCTCTTGCGCTGGCAAGGCGTGCTGGCTAGCAGGGCGTGTGACATGTGGTCTCTTGCTGCAGCAAGGCGTGTGATATGGGCTCCTTGCTGCGGCAAGGCGTGGTGACATGGGCTCTCTTGCTGCAGCAAGGCGTGTGACAATGGGCTTCGTCTTCTGGCAGGAAGGCGTGTGACATGGGCTCTCTTTTGCTGCAGCAGGCGTGTGCATGGGCTCTCTTTGCTGCAGGCAGGCGTTGGACTGTCTCCTCTTTGCTGGCAGGCAAGGCGTGTTACATGGTGCGTCGTTTGCTGCATGCAAGGCGTGTGACATGGGCTCTTTGCTGCAGCAAGGCGTGTGACATGTGCTCCTCTCTTGCTGCAGGCAAGGCGTGTGATTATGGGCTCTTTGCTGCAGGCAAGGCGTGTGACATGGGCTCTCTTTGCTGCTGGCAAGGCGTGTGACATGGGCTCTCTCTTGCTGGTCAGGCAAGCGTGTGACTTGGCTCTCTTGCTGCGGCAAGGCGTGTGACATGGCTCTCTTTTGCTGCTAGCAAGGCTGTGACTGGGCTCTCTTTGCTGCAGGCAAGCGTGGTGACATGGCTCTCTCTTGCTGCAGGCAATGGCGTGTGATATGGGCTCTTTGCTGCAGGCAAGGCGTGTGACACTGGGCTCTCTTCTTTGCTGAGGCAAGGCGTGTGACATGGGCTCCTCTCTTTGCTGCACAAGCAATGCGTGTGACATGGGCTCTCTTTGCTGCAGTTCAAGGCGTGTGACATGGCTTCTTCTTTGCTGCAGGGCAGGCGTGTGACATGGCTCTCTTGCTGTCTGGCAATGGCGTGTGACATGGGCTCGCCTCTTTGCTCATGACGGTGTGACTGGGCTCCTCTTTGCTGCAGGCATGCGTGTGACATGGCTCCTTTGGCTGCATGCAAGGCTTGACTGGGCTCTCTTTGCTGCGGCAGGCGGTGACATGGGCTCTCTTTGCTTCTCTTGCAGGGCAAGGCTGTGAGTGCTCTTTGCTGCTGGCAAGGCGTGTGACATGGGCTCTCTTTGCTGCTGGCAAGGCATGTGACATGGGCTCTCTTTGCTGCAGGTCAGTGCACTGGATATCCATCAGGCTGCATTAGAAGGATTAATACCACACGAGCTGGCAAACTACTACCAGGCCGGCTACGGCAAGCTACATATGGACACGGGTCGGGACGGCTTCCGGAGTAGGTCAGTGTCCCTGGGACAGGGGGTGGCAGTGTTATCTGACGGCGATAGGAATGTCACATGCTGCGTAATGCCTCGTCCTGACCAGTCCTCGTTCTCTTGTGTTCAGGCAGCAGCAGAGGATGAAATCTCCAGTATCCAACCTGCGGGGCGCGTCCATGTCTCCGGGACCTGGGGCCACCGTCACCAGCATGGTAAGAACTGATCCCATGGGTGTCAGCGGTGTCGGTGATACCTTCTCTTGGTTCCTGGTGTCACAGGGGTGGGTCTTGCACCTTAGCAGAGGTGTGTGCTTTCCTGTGAAACACGGTGGCATATAGCATTGGATCCATACAAATGTTTTCGGAGTATATTGCTCTGAAAACGTTAACGTCGTAGGTTTGGGCTGCGGGGGTCGGGTCGCCTGCTGCGGGGGTCGGGTCGCCTGCTGCGGGGTCGCCTCTGGCTACACGGGTTCTGCGAGGTGTGAGCACTGCTCAGTCCGTCTCTGGTCTCCGTAGCTCTCGCCGTCCTTCACACCTACCTCAGTGATTCGCAAGATGTACGAAAGCAAAGAGAAGAGCAAAGACGAGATGTCGGTGGGGAAACCGAGCGTCCGCGGGAAGGAGGAGGGGCAGAGGGCGCAGGAAGGTAACGTGTGTGTTTCCCATCGTGTTACATACGACCACGCACACCACATGCTTGAAGCTGCCACTGACGGTTGCTCCGCTACGGTGTGCACGCTGTCCGTACATTTTAAACACTGCAGAGCGCCTTGGTCTGCGCAGGTAAAGCTCACGCTCTCCTGTGGTGGCTCCCGGCTACTGCTGATATATTCGCTCATTTTACATACTACAAATAGACCGCGCACACTTCATGTTCACTACTCCGTCTCTCCTGTGGCTCCACTGCTATAGTGCTAATTGCATACACCTGCTAGATTTGACCCTCTTGCAGGGGCCAGCAATGCACTGCAGTCGGTGGGTACCCCCTTTAATCACGATGTGCTGGGGGTAAGTTGTCCATTGGTATCAGTGTTGTCTCCTGGTAACAGACGGAGCCCTGACGGGTCCTGGGTCCGAGGACACTGCCCCGGACGCATCTCTGGAGACGGGTACCAAGTTTCCGACGTCTCGGCGCTCTGCGTGCACGCCGCCACTTTCCCACCAGAGCAGATACGCCAAAGACCAGGACTACCGTCCCAAATCTTCAGGGAGGAGAACTCCCACCGTGGCATCGCCGGTGCCCGGGGCCACCTTCCTACGGCCGCTTCACCAGGTGCCCATTGTGCCAATCGTCCGGCCGACCCACCAGCTGCACCCAGGGCTGGTTCAGAGGATTCTGGCACAGGGGGTACCCCCCCAACATCTTCCCCTGCTGCAGGCAGGTCTGTATTAAGGGTGGGGGCAGTGGGAGGTAGCCGAATTAACTCTTAATAAGCCGTATGTTAGTACGGCACTGGGGTGATTTTTATGAATATTGATTAACTCAACAGATTTAAAGTACTCTGGTCCTGAATAGTCTGGCCTCGGTTTCTTCTTTTCCCTGCAGGACTTCTACCTCCTGGTGTTGACCTCTCCGCCCTACAGGGTCTCGCCCCCTCTGCCCTTGGTCAGCCTTTCTACCCGTTGGCAGCAGCAGGTCACCCACTACTGAATCAGCGCTCGGCAAACCCCCTCCAGCTGGCCATGATGCAGCAGAGCTCTGGTACGGCACTGGGTGTGGTGCGACGGTGCTGGTTTTTAGTGCTTCACTTTTTGGTCCGGCTAGTCCGTTTTCACTGGTCAGAACTTCTAAGCGCTGAGGTCCCTGGGGTCTCCCCTTTCTGGGGAATATTTTATATCGGACACGGACCTGATGCTGTCCAGATATTTGTCTTCTAAATGTATTTATTTACAGGGACAGTTTAACGTGCCGAGGTCTTTAATTTAAAAAATAAATGCATGACTAAATAACAGTACACTGACCGAACCTCTCCCGAACCTCTCCCGAACCTCTCCCGAACCTCTCCCGAACCTCTCCCGAACCTCTCCCGAACCTCTCAGAACCTCTCGAACCTCCTCCGAACACTCCCGAACCTCTCCCGAACCCCGACCTCCCCACCGCTCCACACCTCTACCGCCAACACTCGTGTACCTTCCCTTTTCGAACTCCTCCCCGAACCTCTCCCGAACCTCTCCCGAACCTCTCCCGAACCTCTCCCGAACCTCACTGCAACTCTTGGTACATCTTCCTGCTGCAGTGTGAGGTTCTGTGGTGTCTGTGTCCCAGGCATGGCACTGATTTACCAGAGCAATCATTACTTGGCATTTCAGGTTGGGCTTTTTTGTTTTATTAAATCAATAACTTTATGGGAAGTCTGACTCTTTAAAGAGCACGAGAGTGGTCACTGAATCTGATACGTCTTGTATCCCGTAACTCCTTTCCACCCATTATATGGTGAAGCAAATGTACACAGCCGTGTGCGCCTGTTAAACACGTCCCCCTCCAGGCGCAGCTGACACATTGTGTCCTAGCCATGCAGTGTGTGAATGCAGTGCTTTCCTTGGCCCATGCTGGGTGATGACTCGGTTCTGTGCGGGTCTCCTCACCTCGTCTGTTCTGCAGGTTCCGGTGCGCAGGGTTTCCCGGGCCTACACCTTCCCCCGCAGGGCATGACCCGCCACGGCCTGCACATGATGGATCAGCGCCCTGCACAGAGAAGCACTTCCCCCGTGGGACTGGCCAAGTGGTTCGGCTCCGACGTCCTGCAGCAGCCGCTCCCCTCCATGCCAGCGAAAGTGATCAGCGTGGACGAACTGGAATACAGACAATGAGGCAGAGCCGGGCGTCTGACTGCTTTCCGTCCCCAGTCTGACCGCTCCCCTGGCAGCGGGTGACGTGCCTCTGATCCGTGTCCCGAGGACACCTCTGCTCCACTTTCATTTTGTTTTTGGTTTAGATT
Source organism: Ascaphus truei (assembly GCA_036426205.1). Taxonomy (NCBI): domain Eukaryota; kingdom Metazoa; phylum Chordata; class Amphibia; order Anura; family Ascaphidae; genus Ascaphus; species Ascaphus truei. The sequence goes on from CM071584.1 coordinate 5,870,123, forward strand.
TTGGGCTGCTCTGTGCAGGGCCTATTCAGAAACTGCAGAAGAAGTGGAGCAGTTTCTCCCCCCTCTCCGTCTGCTGAATAGCACTGCAAACTGCCTGGAAGGATGGGCAGCACCTCTCGTACCCTTGAAGCCCTTTTTGGGGAAGGGTCACTTATATATTATTTTCTTATAATTTAGCAGAGCTGAGGGGAGCAGGAAGGTTTCCAGCAGATGATAATGAATTGGAGATCCTTGTGTATAGACTTGTATAAAGAACCTCCCCCCCCCCCCACACCCCTCTCCCTCCCCCTGTGTATATACTCCCACTTAGGGTAGTTTTTGTTTGGAGACTGTAGCTGTACAGAAGATGTGTGCTTTTTTTTGTTTTGGTTTTTTTGCCACTCACCAAGTCCAATCTCTCCCTTTAATTGTACATGTGGCTTTTTTTTTCTTTCAATTAAAACTGCATATGCCAACGGATTGAGTTTGGGTGGTGATTCTCCGGTTTTTGACGCCTCTCCTCTTGGTCACGGTCTGTACAATTCAACGACTTGTATCTAAAGTCCTGCATCGTGCGTGATCCCAGGCAGCACGGATTCTTTTATTGTGACATGCCGGGATGGAGATGTTTTGTATACACGTTGTAAGGCCCCCGACCCTGTCGCACGTGAAGCTATGTCCCCAGTGGCCGCGCGTGCGCACCGCGCACAAGGAACAGCCCTCTATGGGATATGCCCCAGTCGGCACGTGTGCATGCCCAAGGCCCGATGCGCAACCGCCGTGGCAAAAAGACAAGATTTTTGGTGCGGCGGTTCAGCCAATGAGGGCGAACCGGCCGTGTGATGTCATGGCCACGCCCCCCACTCCCCCGTCAGATATCCTGCTCGTCAGTTCAAGCACAGCCACAGACCACAGGTTGCAGCTAAAAAGGGTGCACCCGGTGCGTGTGCTGCCGTGACCCCCGGTGCGTGTGCGGCCGTGACCCCTGGGCCCCAGCCTAGGACTGGAACACGTTGCAATGCTTGGAATTGGATTAGAAGACGGTAGAATGGATAACATTGGTTGAAGCGGCGGTGCTAAACTCCAGTCATCGAGCCCCCCCAACCAGTCCAGGTTTTTAGGATGTCCCAGCTTCAGCACAGGTGGCTCAGTTGAAGACTGCTGAAGCAGGGACTGAGCTGCCAGTGCTGAAGCAGGGAGATCCTGAAGACATGTTGGGAGGGGGGAGCTTGAGGACAGGAGTTGAACACCCCCCCCCCCCCCTGAATTGAAGGGTAAGTGACAGTGTTTGGGTAAGGGGGCTGCAGTTAGAGGCGAGGCAGGTGACCAGTTGTACTGGGACCGGCGCACTTTAATATTTGTATTGATGCTACAAATTTGATGGGAATGTTTTTTTTTTTTGGTTTTTTGACACTTTATAAAATGTTCTACCAGGAAGTGATTGAGTTACCACCTCTCCGCTTTTCAAGTATGTCCTGTGCAAGATTTTGCATCAGGGTTAATACTCCACGGGGTGTGTAACTGACGGATTTGGTGCTTAGTGGATGGTCCAACGCGTCGGCAGTTAAAATTTAATGCTAGAGTGCCAAATAATGCAGTGGGATCCACACAATCCGAAGGCAGAAAACGCGTAATAATGGCTCTGGTCAACCAGCCAGCGAGGGAAGGGGCCGGAGTCGTTTTTAATCTGAGCGACGGCAGTGGGAGAGCCCGCGGGATGTTGGGTGTTGTAGTGGAGGGGTGTGGCAAGTCATGGAGTACTTGGGTGACATGATATAGACAGGATTTCTAGAATATTTTTTTCCCTCGGGTATCCCTAAAAGTTTCCTGCAATTTCTGGTCATTTGAAAATTGTATCAAGTACAGAATAATTTGCACTGCATCCTGATCTTACATATTAGAGAGGGTTGGGGTTCCTTCAATGCATCTGATCTCAGACGTGCTGCTATTAGAGAGGAGTTGGGGTTCCTTACAATGCATCTGACTCAGACGCGCTATTAGAGAGGGTTGGGGGTTCTTAACAAAAAAAAGTTTGGGAACCACTGGTAAGATCTGCGGTGTGTCACACTTTGGGGGCGCTGGGGTTTTACAAAGGCCCCGCGTGCTTCCCAATGGCACTTAATTAGTGCTGGGGGGAACCGCTAAGCCTCGTAAACCTTACTTACCGTGGCTTCTTACACGCGTTCACCATTGATTTCATTTACGTCTGTGGCTATGGCAACAATGAACTCATAAAATAAAGCCGCTCCCTGAGGGGGGGGCGCGGGAGAGAGGGGTAACTGCCGGCAGGGGGGGCGGCAGGTAACATAAGTTTGCGCGCCCCTGGTATATCATTGGTGGAAACCTCACCCAGATCTCAGTTTTCTGGAGACCAGATCTCAAAGGATTAAATATTGGAGATTTGTGCGTCCAAAGAGAGACTTGCCAGATGGTGTAGGTACGATCTGTACTGTGGGTTTCGGTACGTTTTTTTTTTCAAATGACCGATAATTGCAGGAAACATTTTAGGGGGGACCCTTGAGCCCCTGTTAAAAACAACTGGTCTACATCAGGCCTATCAGGTAGATGACCAGTCCTTAATATGTACAGCTTGGAACATGGTGGTGCAAACGGGATGTGACTTTCTGGGGGTGGGGTGTCTTTACTGGAGGTTGTGCACCCCTGGTTGAGGGGGGGAGGGGGGGGGGCGGGGTTCTATGATAGAACTTTCAATAAAGTGACTCTCAAAGTAAAGGAGAGAATGTAAGAACACGCATTCTCTTACACCCTGGCGTGGAAACAATGTAAGGTTACATAGATGCGGTTAAGGGGGGAAAAAAAAGCATTGCGATCAACCGATGTTAATTTTAGACAAACTGTGTAATTATAGGGTGAGGAAGCAACTTCAACCAACACGGAAGAGTAATGGATAGTAATAGAGCCTTCCAACACAGGTGGGCGGGGGGCCAAAAGAGTAAACGATTAAAAACAGCTTGGGATGGGACAAGAGTCTAAAGCCAAAACACAACGAATGGGGTCCTAAGGTTTATACATACATAGCAGAGTCAGATGGGCCAGGCTCGGCCCATTTCCCAAAGTGGTTCTATCTATGTGGGGGTTGTCCTTCGGGACAGTTGAGCGCCCCTGGTGTTTGGGAGTTAAGTACATTCTTCAAAAACAACTGGTCCAGAAGGCAAGACCTACAGTACTTAGGAAAGGGGTTTGTAGCCTTTTTTAGGAGGCTTACTCTTCCACCCTTCATACGCCCTCCAGCTACTGTCATCATACGCCATCCAGCTACTGTCATCATACGCCATCCAGCTCCTGTCATCATACGCCATCCAGCTCCTGTCATCATACGCCATCCAGCAACTGTCATCATACGCCATCCAGCTACTGTCCTCATACGCCATCCAGCTACTGTCATGTGCGGCACTGTGGCAAATCTCCCGCCACTCACGTCAATGTGTTGTAAGGTATGGTCATCTCATGTTTGTTTATCCCATTGTTTCCCTGGGGTTCCACGATTGGATCAAAAGGGTGCTTTGGAATTGCCCTCCATTCTCCCAGAGCAGGCTTGTTGCTATGGGCTGGACATCCTCCATCCTGATTGGCTGTTGCTGGGTAATGCAGCCAATCAGGAGGTGATGCCAGGACCCTGGGGGTGTGGCTAAGCAGGAGGAAGCAGCATGGTAAGGGGGGGGGGGGGGGAGGCTGGATCGGTCACTGTCCTGTTGTGGGGGGTGACTCACCCACTGAGCACTGACTAGGTGGGACCTCAAGAGGAAAAAAAATAAATATATTAAACCCTTGTTTAAGGCCAATAAGCAGTAATGAACTTGGACCATGGTTGTGGTTTTTGCGAAAAAATAAACCCATTGGTACAAGCATCATGTGTACTATATGTGTACTATATGAATACTATAAATGGTGGGTGTGGGATATTCTCCCAAAATCGGGTCTCAGCTGTCCCAGGGATAGGTATATAAATGAGGTATAAGTCTTGAACAAGGTATATGAGAGCAATGATAAGTGCTAGGGAGACTCAAATAAGCAATGAATGCAGTGGTACTGTATATGTGTACTGGTGACGCTGTGTGGCTGGCTCAGATCTCCATACAGTATATACCATAAAGGTCCCAAACAAGCCCCAGCAAAACCAAAAAGTACATACCATGCGAGTCCAGGAAACTGAAATCTCCCACTTACAGCACAGCTCTGTCCTTGTTGAATGGGTGCATCACGTCCAGCATAGCAGAGAGAAGGATGGTCCCAGGGGGGGCCTTGGCGGAGCACTATCCAAGAAAAGGAGGGGGGCTGCATATGCTCATCTGCATGTCTTAGGCAGGTCTGCAACCCCGCCTTTCACCATTATCACCCAGCACACAGCACTTCCACTGCAGCAAGGGATTCTGGGAAATGACATGCAAATGAGCACACAGTGCCACTTTTTGGTTCAAAAACCATTTTTAACATGGTTCCCTATAGGCTTAAGCTTGCTGAATGGTCACAGCTTTGAGCACAGCCAGGGTGTGTATGTGTGTGTGTGTGTGTGTGTGTGTGTGTGTGTATACATATATCCATAGAGATACAGAGAGACTACAGATATATTCATACACACTTACAGATCTGTTATTGTAACCAAAAATCATACATGATCACATGCCAACATTATGAACTATGAAAGAAGATTAAGGTAAGTAATGTCTTACAGAGTTAAGACACCAGAAAACATAACATAAAAATGTATGCTGTTATATGGGTAGTTACTTAAAGTTGTATGTCAATAATATTAGCATGAAATGACTATCTACATTACAAAAATAACCCAGATACATCTCATCTTGAACAATAGCTAAGTGAATGTCAGCTTCCATTAACATGGCAAGTGTATTATAATGTTGTACCATTAATCAACTGATGATTAATACATATTCATATGTTATCAAATATGCCTTCATTCAGTCAGTGAGCATTTCTAAACATTCATGTGTACAAGGACATACTTGAATGTTATCAAGCATCTGTACATGATCATACATACACTATGCATGAAATAGTCTGCAGTAAACACCACCAGGACACCAACAAATTTAGTGAATGTGATTATTTATTTTTGTTTATCCTTTTGAGAGCGAGTCACAGGCCTGCTTGTTGGCTGTTGTGTTTGCCTTTTCCCTTTGGCAACTACTCTGGCCTTAACTGTACGACTTGTACTGGCCTGTGGCAATTCTGTGGCACTGGGTGTGGGCTGTTGCACTTCAGGGGCACTGGGTGTGGGCTGTGGCACTTCAGTGGCACTGGGTGTGGGCTGTTGCACTTAAGGGGCACTGGGTGTGGGCTGTAGCACTTCAGTGGCACTGGGTATGGGCTGTTGCACTTCAGGGGCACTGGGTGTGGGCTGTTGCACTTCAGGGGCACTGGGTGTGGGCTGTTGCACTTCAGGGGTACTGGGTGTGGGCTGTTGCACTTCAGGGGCACTGGGTGTGGGCTGTTGCACTTCAGGGGCACTGGGTGTGGGCTGTTGCACTTCAGTGGCACTAAGTGTGGGCTGTTGCACTTCAGGGGCACTGGGTGTGGGCTGTGGCACTTCAGGGGCACTGGGTGTGGGCTGTGGCAGTTGTGAAGCAGTTGATAAACATTGCAAGAGTGATGGTGGAGCAGTTTCTTGTTTTGGTGTTTTAATCTTTTTCTAAAAGCTGGTTAGTAGTAATTGTTGCCCTAACTTTATTTTTCGTGTCTCATTTGTAGGTGTCGGTTCCAGATTTTGAACAGATGTAAGCGGTTGGATGTTGAGAGGGACCTGCACAGAACTTGCACCTACTGTACCGGTATCATCCAGAACTGGGGAATGAAGAACTGATGACTCAGGAGAAAAAGTTGCAGCATGTAAAGATCCATCCTCAGATGGGGTAAAGTGGAATTGTTGTTCTCTTGTTGTCATTCGCAACTGATTTGCTTGGCTGACATTCAGAACTAGTGCATGTAATGTCCTGTTTACATTTTGGATTTCTTTAGGAACTTGGATGATGACTTTTTGAATTTGTGACAATTCTGATATTGACCTTTCATGCATCCTTTCATGCAGTGACAGCATCCTTTCAAGCACTGACATCATTTCTGAATGGTGACTATTTTCTTCACCCAAGATTCGTTCTTCAGAAGCTGCAATAGCTGAGTAGGTGTCACGAGCAGGAGGACTTGAATGCTGTGTTAATCCAGGAGTGGCAACAGCTTCATGGTCACTTGAGTGAATTTGTCCTTGAGCGGCAACATCTGGTTCTACAAATAAAGAAAGACACTATGAACTGCCATGGAACTTTCACTTGTTTTTCAATATAATGATAGTTGTTCTCATAGTGGAACACATAACATGTTTCCATAATTTTTAATTTGTGTCCAATTAAAAGATGATGCTTGAAGTAACAATGACGTTTCGACTGAGTCTGAAAGAAGAATGAATGAAAGGTTGTTGGAACCTCACAACTCCTAGCTGATAGGTTACAACACACACAATACATGTTGTCAGGAGACACTACATCTTCTGTGACAATAACTGATGTGAAGTTAATTACATGTGAAAGGCATTTATTTTGCATGGCACATGAAATTCAACAAATGTACACATTACATGTGCTGCACCTCAAACATTCACCTTCCATGCTTGATGATGACCTTGATGAGACAGGTGATGAGACATGTTCAGTGTCAGGTGTCCCAGGAGCTGCAGGAGCAACTATATAGAAGAATAACATCAGAATTTTATTGACATGTGTACATAATTAGCATGAAGTTTGTGTAGTGGGAGTATTTATGGCTAAATATCAGCATCACATAACGAAATGACAATGATATGTTTCAGGCAAGCTGTACATTATCCATCTTAACATAAATGTACATGTGAACCTAATTGGCACATTTATTTCAAACACCATACAACATACAATGTTCATGCAGGAATGCTTTGTAAAATTAAGTGTTCTGTTGTACATACACTGCATATGTTGTGTAGTAATCTAACAATAATAATGTACATCACTACCATGACAGCAAAATATGAGTGAACGAATGACTAACGTATGTTTTTCATATATAGTGCCCTGGTGGTTGAAAGTATTCAGATAATTACCATTTCTAATGAATGTGATTAACTTCTGTTCACCTTGTCAGCGTGTAACAACTGTAGTCCCTCCCCCCAAGACGTGACACCACCTTGACCTTTTATTTGGTTCTACCACCTGTAAGCCGTCCCACAAGACTTGACCCTACCATGACCCTGTGATCTGGCTCTGTGCCCGACCCCACCCCCTCTGTTCACCTCTATGCTGTGATTACATATTAATTGCAGCTGGTTTCACACACCGGTACATGAGCGAAATAAAAATCTGAAGTGGGCTACATATGAACACAATTAAATACCATATGGTACATGTTCCTATTTATGCTCTCATTATACTACATGAAGCGAAAAATGAGCTTTAATAAAACATAACCAAATGTGTTTGTGCAAATTATTAATGTTCGCCTTTCAATGCAAGACTTGATTAGGCAGTAATGGCCTGTTTATAGGTGTAACATAGATTATAACTAATATATATATTAAATGGTAGGTGTGGGATATTCTCCCAAAGTCGGGTCTCAGCTGTCCCAGGGATAGGTATATTAATGAGGTATAAGTCTTGAACAAGGTATATGAGAGCAATGATAAGTGCTAGGGAGACTCAAATAAGCAATGAATGCAGTGGTATCATACCATATCAGTCCAGGAAACTGAAATCTCCCACTTACAGCACAGCTCTGTCCTTGTTGAATGGGTGCATCACGTCCAGCATAGCAGAGAGAAGGATGGTCCCAGGGGGGGCCTTTGCGGAGCACTACCAAAGAGAAGGAGGGGGGCTGCAACCAGTTGGGAATAAAAACGCTTTATTTATGTGGTCAAACAAAAGTACATGGTCACTTTGACGCGTTTCGGGACCAGCTTTTATTCCCAACTGGTTGCAGCCCCCTCCTTCTCTTTGGTAGTGCTCCGCAAAGGCCCCCCCTGGGACCATCCTTCTCACATTTGTCACCTGGTGGAAATGGAGCTGAAAATATTCCGATATCTTTGTCTCCTGGCAAACCCTCCACGACGACAGGAAGAAATTTTTACCGCATCTGCTACTCCAATGGAGTTAAGATAAAAGCTTGTGCTGGCGGCCCACCTCCAGTGCCAGAAGCATGCATCCGTTGTGCTTATATTTTTTTCTTTAAGTTTGCCCTGATATCATCGAATCTCTTCCGACAATTCGCCCGGTCCCTGACATGATTCCCACACGCAGACACAGCCAATGTTATTTGCTCCCACATTTCTTTTTTGGATGCTGAACTTGTCCGCCCTTGAAATACATACAAAATATATGACGTTAATTATTATTAGAAAAACGATCAGTTTCCTAAACTGCTACCTGTTCCAAGAGATACCAAACATGCTGGTTTAGGTGGAATATGTGTACCACATGAGCATTTACGTGTAAACATACAAATGTAAGGAAGCTTGCATGAATATTGTATGAACTTTGTCAAACTTTTTACACTGATTGTTATGGTCGTTATAAAGCATGAAGGAATATGTGTGTAACAATTAACTTTAATTGATAGATATTATAGAATAACATTTTGATATTAAGACATCTCACATGACCTAGGATAACATGTCTTTGAACAATCAATGCAAAGATAGACTTACCTAATAAATGACCATACAGAGAGTCATAGTGCTCCAAAATCCCTGTGACAAGAACTCTGTTTTCCTCTTCATTGAACTGAGGATTACGTGGCTGCTCCAGATATTTCCTCCAAACACATGCAGGCCAAGAGCTTGGCTGCTGCTGACTGGACTCTCCTTCTTCCAATGGAAGAGACTCCAAAGCGGGCCACCACCAACCACCCCACCACCAGACACACCAGCAGCACCAGCAGCAGACACCCTATCAGCACCAGCAACAGACACCACAGCCGCACCAGCAACAGAGCCACCAGCAGCACTCACACTCCCAGCAACACCACTCGTACTCGCAGCAACAGCACTCCCCTGAATCCTACGTTCACTCAGACGCGTACTCACACGACTACCAGTACCACTCACACCAGCATCACTCTTCCCACGCCTTGCGGTCATACCTCTAGCACTCACAAAGAACAGAAAAGAAATTTAAAGACAATCACAAAGTGAAAACAAGACAAAGATGTTAACAAAACAACACAGGACAAACCTCTCCCAATACACAACAACTCTCTCAGTCAATATGAAATATGTAAATCGCCCAGCTCTGTGTGTGTGTCTCTCTCTCTCTCTCCCTCCCAACAACACAGAGAATGAATAAAAATACACACTGCCTTTAAATGGGCCGCTCAATCCAAAACATGCTTGCTTCGGCAGATTCAGCAAGAAAAAACAAATAGGTAGCGCTATATCCCACAGTGAGCTGGCAGCCGGTGATATAACCCTGACCCCTAGTCAGGCTATAGAAGTGGAAAAGAAGTTATATCAGTGGCGCTCAACACTGTAATGATCAAAGCAATTCTAATAGATATTATAAAATATATATTATAAAATATACAACCAGAGCCACGGAAATCGCCCGTCTGATTGGATGCTCCACGTGGTAAGGGTAAACATGTAAATATACAAAGAAATCAAATCATAGCATAATACTGTAAAACATACACATACATAAACAAACAACACTTAAAAACGCTGAGAACAACAGGTAACTACTCACAATGGCATTTAATATGGATCAAAAAGTGAATTTGCGTCTGCATGCATACCTGTTACATGCTGAACCCCCCGCCCCCAGCGATGACGTCACGGAGCCAAAACTCGCGCGAGTTGATCAGAGAGGCCATTCAGCATGAGAGGATTCAGCATGTAACAGGTATGCATGCAGACGCAAATTCACTTTTTGATTTCAGCATGTAACAGGTATGCATGCAGACGCAAATTCACTTTTTGATAAAGGGACGCAGGTCCCGAAACGCGTCAAAGTGACCATGTACTTTTGTTTGACCACTTAAATAAAGCGTTTTTATTCCCAACTGGTTGCAGCCCCCCTCCTTTTCTTGGATAGTGCTCCGCCAAGGCCCCCCCGTTTGGGACCATCCTTCTCTATGAATACTATATGTATACTATATGTATACTATATGTACTATATGTATACGTGCTTCAGTGCAATAATCCATCTTCTACGAAGAACAGATAATGATCCATGTTAGAGACGTGACGTTACCGTACCAGCCTTTTGCTGCCACGTTACAATGGAGACCGGGAAAGGATGGAAGCGGCGCAGCCCTTCACACAGGCATCATAGAGCAGAGCTACTACCCACCATGTATAGGTCTCCTTAGGCCGAGTCCATGCTGCCTTCGCCCGCGCGGAAACGTGCGCCTCCGTGACGTCACCCACGTGAAGCGGGTGCGTTTTTCCAGACATGCTAGAAGCGCGGGGGGGGGGGGGGGGCGTGTCTGATGTCACAGAGCTGGTTCTCCCTCATTGGGCGAACCGCTCATGTGACCTTCGCCCGAGAAATCGGTTTCCACTGATTCCTTGTGCAACACGCCGCCGCCCCCCCACCCCTCCTGTCGCGCGTGCCTGCGCGATCAATGCCTTAAGGCTATTGGAGCGCTCCGCGCAGCCTGCAGCAGCATGGACTCAGCCTTGGAAGAGTTCTCCAGGAAGGAGACAACCTCCCAAGACCACAGGAGAATCTGCGCTCGTCTGACAATGAAATGCGGAATATTTATTAAGATTCGGCCTGTAACGTATTTACAGATGTGAGGACAACAGAGCACAGGAAATCTTAAAACATTTCCACTCAGATCCAGTTTATCATGAGGCGCGGACATGCGGGGGAACAGAGGGGGGTTATTTCTTCACGATTTGGATAACGTCCTCATCTTCCATCAGGTGGTCTTTGCCGACTTTCTGGGGGTTGTGTTTCACAGACGAGCCCCAAAGCATTGCACTGAGCGGAGGAGAAAACTGTCAGAGACAAAACCTCAGCCACCCCGGAAAATCATACAACCAGTCTACATTTAAAAAGCAGACACCTCTCTCCAGCAGATCACTACGAGGAGAGCCCGGTGCTCCCTGTAAAAACAGACAGGGTGGGCACTTACTATTTGAACTCCTTGATAAGGTTCTTGTGGATCTTGGTACAGAAATCCTCCACGGTTGTGTGGGTATCTGGCAGAACCACAGGGGACGTGTAATCCGGTAACTGCCCTTTGGGTTTGGTGTAACTGCAAAGTAACAAGAAGTTCTGATTAAACTGCTCTGGGGCTTCTCCTGACGGACATAGAAAGGGGCTTAGGAGGGATAGAAGTGTGAAGCCGCACTCGGCACAACTTTATATTGCAGGCAGTGGGGTTCCTGCGGCCCTCCTGTCCCCAGCTCACTCACATCCGCACCAGGCGCAGGTAGTCCCACATCTTCTCCAGGAGGTCATCAAAGTTCCAGCGGTGATGGGCAGAGATGGGCACGCAGTGTGGCACTTTGTAAATCACATCCAGCTCTTCCAGGGAGATCTGGTCAATCTTATTGAGCACGTAAATGCAGGGGATGTAAACCCTGCGGAAGACAAGAGGGTCAGCGGCTGGGCAGGGGCAGGGTCAGCGGCTGGGCAGGGTCAGCGGCTGGGCAGGGTCAGCGGCTGGGCAGGGTCAGCGGCTGGGCAGGGTCAGCGGCTGGGCAGGGTCAGCGGCTGGGCAGGGTCAGCGGCTGGGCAGGGTCAGCGGCTGGGCAGGGTCAGCGGCTGGGCAGGGTCAGCGGCTGGGCAGGGTCAGCGGCTGGGCAGGGTCAGCGGCTGGGCAGGGTCAGCGGCTGGGCAGGGTCAGCGGCTGGGCAGGGTCAGCGGCTGGGCAGGGTCAGCGGCTGGGCAGGGTCAGCAGGGTAATACTCCCACGGTGTGTAACTGAAGGAATTTGGGTAGCATTGGTGGAATGGTCACGGCGTGCGGCAGTGTAAGTTTAAAATGCTATGAAGTGCAAAGTAATGCACGTGGGAATCCACAATACGAGGAGTTCAGAACGGCTGGGGGGAAATAATGGCGCTTGTCACACAGCCAGCGAGGGAAGGGGCATGGGGAGTCGTTTTATCTGGGCCGCGCAGTGGGGAGAGCCAGCGGGGTGTGGTGTTGTAGGAGGGTGTTGGCAGACAGGGAGGATGTGGTGACATTATATAGACCATGATTCTAGAGAATAATTGGTTCCCCGGGATATCCCTAAAAGGTTCCCTGCAATTTCGTCTCGGTCATTTGAAAATTGTTATCAAGTACAGAAGATTGCACGCATCTGACTCTCACATATTAGAGAGGGTTGGTGGGTCCTTACAATGCATTGATCTCAGAGCCGCTATTAAGAGGGGTTGGGCGTTTCCTTGCAATGCTCTGTCTCAGACCTGCTATTAGATAGGGTTGGGGTTTCCTTAACAAAAAAAAGTTTGGGAACCACTGGTATATGATTCGCGTGTGTGGGCAAACGGGGGGTCGCTGTGGTTTTCAAAGGCCCCCCGCGGCCTTCCCATGCAATTAAATTAATGTGCTGGGGGGACCGGCGAAGGCCTTGTAAACTTACTTACTCGTGGCTTCTTAGCACGCGCACCATTGATGTATGTGAACGTCATGGCTATGGCACCATGACGTCATTAACGCCGGACTCCTGAGGGGGGGGGGGCGCGGAGGAGAGGGGGAACTGACCGGCAGTGGGGGGCGTCATGAGAAATAAGTTTGTCGGCCCGCACTGGTATAGATCATTGGTGAACCTCACCGCAGAGCTCAGTTCTGAGACCAGTATCCAAAGGATGTAATAAATTGGAGATTGTGCGTCAAAAAGAGAGACTGCAGTGGGTGTAAGGTACGATCTGGTATTGCTGTGGGTTTCTGTACAGTTTTTTTTTTCAAATGACTCGATAATTGCAGGAAACATTTTAGTGGGTACCAGTGCAGCCCCTGTTAAAAACTCCTGGCTACAAGTCAGCCTTATCAGGTAGATGACCAGTCCTTAATATGTACATAGCTTGGAACAGGGTGTGCAAACGGGATGTGACATTTTCTGGGTGGGGGGGTGTGGTCTTGACTGGAGGTGTGTCACCCTGGTGAGTGGGGAGAGGGGGGGGGGGGGGGGCGCGGGTTCTATGATAGAAAACTTTCAAATAAAGTGATCTACAAAGTAAAGGAGAGAAGGTAAGAACAAGCATTCTCTGACCACTGGCGGGTGGCAAATGTAGTTACATAGATGAGGTTAAGGGGGGGAAAAAAAACATTGCGATCAAAACCGATGTTAATTTTAGACAGAACTGTACTGTAATTATAGGGTGAGGAAGCACTTCACGGAAAGAGTAGTGGATAAGGATAGCCTCCACCACAGGTGGCAGGGGCCAAAAGAGTAAAACGAATTAAACATGCTTGGGATGGACAGAGAGGCTTAAAGCCAACAACAACACGAATAGGGTCTGAGGTTTTACAGCTCAGAGGGGCCAGGCTCGGCCCATTTTCCAAAGTGGTTCCTATCTATGTGGGGGGTGTCTTTTGTTTGGGACGAGTTGAGCGCACCCTGGTTGGTTTGGGAGTTAAGTTACATTTCTTCAATCTGGCCATAAGGGCAAGCAATACAGGTACTTGGAAGGGGTTTGTAGCCTTTTATAGGAGCGCAGACTTCTTCACACCTTATTACTCGTCACCCTGAATACTGGCGCCCCAACCCCTAAAAACGTGGGTCCAAAAGTTAAGCTGCCATGTTCTCGCGCTGCATATTTAAGATTCTTCCCCCCTCTCACCCCCCGTTGGCCCGTGTTTGTAGTGGGTGCTGCGGCCTATCAGCTGTAGCGATTTGTGGCGGCGAGGGAAGATGTGGTGGATGTGTCACAAACACTGGTTCGTCCCTCGTTGGCTGAACCCGGATCCCGTGACGCGGCCGCTCGCGGAAAAAAAATCATTCGTAGATGAAGAAAATTTCTGCATCGCGCCCACTACGGCCATCCTCATTGACTTCCACAGATTGTTCTCGTGGCGCGCAATGTGGGCGGCTTACTATAATCGCGCCTTGCCATGCAGGGACTTAGCCAGGTCCTCGTTATCTTGGTTCGTTTTCCACTTGGGGACTGGAGATTTCACCCAATCTTCTCCCTTTTTAGTTTTCATTCCTGTGTGGGAGCAATTAGACACGTAGAGTGGGCAGGTGTCGGATATATACCCGACATCTGCACAGGAGCTAATCTTCCCCTCGGCTTCCTGTCCGTGGCACTAGGCCACGCTTATAGTCCCGGGGACGTGATGTCGCGTCAAACAAAGTTATTGAATCCATCCGTTGCTTATAGTAGAAGCGGGCTTGGTCGCGATCGCTGGAAGTCCATTACATTTGATGTTTCAGCCGCAGCGGTCGCCTGGGACTAGTTAGCGCGCCTAGGACTGTTCTGCTGTACAGAAGCAACGGGTTTGGATGGGGGAGTATTAAATACATGGGGTCCCCTTTTTGTCATGTTGACCATATTAAGGCAGGGTCCTCCACTCAATACCCCCCAAACCATCGGTATTAACCCCAAGAAAAATGGATATCTCAGCTTCACAAGGTGGTGCAGTCAAAGACAACACTTCTGAAGCTGGGATATCCTTAATACCTGACTTGTTGGGTGGGGGGGGGGGGGAGGTTGCGTCTTGAGAATCCCTGCATTAAAGACACCCGAGGAATAGGGCGTTTGAAACCATGAGGCTCCGTGATGGATAATATGTATTTATTTAGGAATGACATGTCAGTCCTCCGTGCACGCTTCTCTCGATAAAACTCCCCACTGCTGTGTGAGTCTAGGACCCCGACGTCTTATTCCTGGCCTATACCATCCAGCTACGTCAATACGCGTCAGTCCTGTGTCATACGCCATCCAGCTCCTGTCGTCATACCATCCAGCTCCGGTCGTCATACGCCGTCCGTCATGTGCCATACGCGTCCAGCTCCTGTCGTTCATACGCCAGTCCAGCTCGTCGTCATACGCCGTCCAGCTACTGTCGTCATACGCGTCAGCTCCTGTCGTCATACGCCGTCAGCTCCTGTCGTCATCACGCAGCGTCCAGCCTCCTGTCGTCATACGCCATCCAGCTATGTCGTCATACGCCATTCAGCTCGTCATCATACGCCATCCAGCTCCTGTCATCCATAACGCCAACAGCTACTGTCATCATACCAAACAGCTACTGTCATCATACCCATCAGCTACTGTCATCATACGTCCATCGCTCCTGTCATAATACGCCATCCAGCTACTGTCATCATACGCCAAACAGCTACTGTCATCATACGCACTCCAGCTCTCTGTATCATACGCCATCCAGCTCCTGTCATACGCGCATCCAGCTCATGTCACATACGCCATCCAGCTCCTGTCATCATACGCATCCAGCTCCTTCACTACGCATCCAGCTTCCTGTCATCATACGCCATCCAGCTCCTGTCATCATACGCCATCCAGCTACTGTCATCATACGCCATCCAGCTACTGTCATCATACGCCAAACAGCTACTGTCATCATACGCCATCCAGCTACTGTCATCATACGCCATCCAGCTCCTGTCTCATACCTCATCCAGCTACGTATCATACGCCACCTGCAACTGTCATCATACGCCGTCCAGCTACTGTCATCATACGCCGTCCAGCTACTGTCATCATACGCCATCCAGCAAGTGTCATCATACGCCATCCAGCTCCTGTCATCATACGCCATCCAGCTCCTGTCATCATACCCACCAGACGTCACTCGCCCATCCTACATGTCATCATACGCCATCCAGCTCCTGTCGTCATACGCCATCCAGCTCCTGTCATCATACGCCATCCAGCTCCTGTCATCATACGCCATCCAGCTACTGTCATCATACGCCAAACAGCTACGTCAATCATACGCCGTCCAGCTCCTGTCATCATACGCCATCCAGCTCGTCATCATACGCCATCCAGCTCCTGTCATCATTAGCCATCAGCAAACTGCATAAACGCCATCCAGTACGTCATCTAGCCATCGCTCTGCATCATACGCCATCCAGACTGTATCATACGCCATCCAGCTCTGTCATCATACGCCATCCAGCTACTGTCATGTGCTGGCACTGTGGCAAATCTCCCGCCACTCACGTCAATGTGTTGTAAGGTATGGGATCTATGTTTGTTATTTCCCATTGTTTCCCTGGGGTTCCACGATTGGATCAAAAGGGTGCTTTGGAATGCCCTCCATTCTCCCAGAGCAGGCTTGTTGCTATGGGTGGACATCCTCCATCCTGATTGGCTGTTGCTGGGTAATCAGCCAATCAGGAGGTGATGCCAGGACCCTGGGGGTGTGGCTAAGGCAGGAGGAAGCAGCATGGGAAGGGGGGGGGGGGGGTGAGGCTGGATCGGTCACTGGTCCTGTTGTGGGGGGGTGACTCACCCACTGAGCACTGATAGGTGGGACCTCAAGAGGAAAAAAAAAAATAAATATATAACCCTTGTTTAAGGCCAATAGCAGTAATGAACTTGGACATGGTTGTGGTTTTTGCGAAAAATAAACCCATTGGTACAAGCATCATGTGTACTATATGTGTACTATATGAATACTATAATGGTGGGTGTGTGGATATTCTCCCTAAAATCGGGTCTCCAGCTGTTCCAGGGATAGGTATATAAAGAGTATAAAGTCTTGAACAAGGTAATGAGAGCAATGATAAATGCTAGGGAGACTCAAATAGCAATGAATGCAGTGGTATTTGTGTACTGGTGACGCTGGTGTGGCTGCTCAGATCTCCATATATACCATAAAGGTCCAAAAAAGCCCCCAGCAAAACCAAAAAAGTACATACCATGCGAGTCCAGGAAACTGAAATTCCCACTTACAGCACAGCTCTGTCCTTGTTGAATGGTGTGCATCACGTCCAGCATAGCAGAGAGAAGGATGGTCCCAGGGGGGGCCTGGCGGAGCACTATCCAAGAAAAGGAGGGGGGCTGCAACCAGTTGGGAATAAAAACGCTTTATTTAAGTGGTCAAACAAAAGTACATGGTCACTTTGACGCGTTTCGGGATGCCGTCCCTTTATCAAAAAGTGAATTTGCGTTGCATGCATACCTGTTACATGCTGAACCCCGCCCCCAGCGATGACGTCACGGAGCCAAAACTCGCGCGAGTTGATCAGAGAGGCCATCAGCATGAGAGGATTCAGCATGTAACAGGTATGCATGCAGACGCAAATTCACTTTTTGATAAAGGGACGCAGGTCCCGAAACGCGTCAAAGTGACCATGTACTTTGTTTGACCACTTAAATAAAGCGTTTTTATTCCCAACTGGTTGCAGCCCCCCTCCTTTTCTTGGATAGTGCTCCGCCAAGGCCCCCCGTTTGGGAACCATCCTTCTCTATGAATACTATGTATACTATATGTACTATATGTACTATAGTATACGTGCTCTAGTGCAATAATCCATCTTCTACGAAGAACAGATAATGATCCATGTTAGAGACGTGACGTTACCGTACCAGCCTTTTGCTGCACGTTACAATGGAGACCGGGAAAGGATGGAAGCGGCGCAGCCCTTCACACAGGCATCATAGAGCAGAGCTACTACCACCATGTATAGGTCTCCTTAGGCCGAGTCCATGCTGCCTTCGCCCGCGCGGGAAACGTGCGCCTCCGTGACGTACCCACGTGAAGCGGGTGCGTGTTTTTCCAGACATGCTAGAAGCGCGGGGGGGGGGGGGGCGTGTCTGATGTCACAGAGCTGGTTCTCCCTCATTGGGCGAACGCTCTAGTGAACTTCGCCCGAGAAATCGGTTTCCACTGATTCCTTGTGCAACACGCCGCCGCCCCCCCCACCCCCCTCTGTCGCCGGTGCCTGCGCGATCAATGCCTAAGGCTATTGGAGCGCTCCGGCAGCCTGCAGCGCATGGACTCAGCCTTGGAAGAGTTCTCAGGAAGGAGACAACCTCCCAAGACCACAGGGAATCTGCGCTCGTCTGACAATGAAATGCGGAATATTTATTAAGATCGGCCTTGTAACTTATTACAGGTGTGAGGACAACAGAGCACAGGAAATCTTAAAAACATTCCACTCAGATCCAGTTATCATGAGGCGCGGACATGCGGGGGAACAGAGGGGTTATTTCTTCACGATTTGGATAACGTCCTCATCTTCCATCAGGTGGTCTTTGCCGACTTTCTGGGGGTTGTGTTTCACAGACGAGCCCCAAAGCATTGCACTGAGCGGAGGAGAAAAACTGTCAGAGACAAAAACCTCAGCCACCCCGGAAAATCATACAACCAGTCTACATTTAAAAGCAGACACCTCTCTCCAGCAGATCTACGGGAGAGAGCCGGTGCTCCCTGTAAAAACAGACAGGGTGGGCACTTACTATTGAACTCCTCTGATAAGGTTCTTGTGGATCTTGGTACAGAAATCCTCCACGGTGTGTGGGTATCTGGCAGAACCACAGGGACGTGTACGTGGTACTGCCTTGGGTTTGGTGTGTAACTGCAAAGTAACAAGAAGTTCTGATTAAACTGCTCGGGGCTTCTCCTGACGGACATAGAAAGGGGCTTAGGAGGGATAGAAGTGTGAAGCCGCACTCGGCACAACTTTATATTGCAGGCAGTGGGGTTCCTGCGGCCCTCCTGTCCCAGCTCACTCACATCCGCACAGGCGCAGGTTAGTCCCACATCTTCTCCAGGAGGTAGCTCAAAGTTCCAGCGGTGATGGGCAGAGATGGGCACGCAGTGTGGCACTTTGTAAATCACATCCAGCTCTTCCAGGGAGATCTGGTCAATCTTATTGAGCACGTAAATGCAGGGATGTAAACCCGCGGAAGACAAGGGTCAGCGGCTGGGCAGTGGGCAGGGTCAGCGGCTGGGCAGGGTCACGGCATGGGCAGGGTCAGCGGCTGGCAGGGTCAGCGGCTGGGCAGGGTCAGCGGCTGGCGGGCAGGGGTCAGCCGGCTCTGGGCAGGGTCAGCGGCTGGGCAGGGTCAGCGGCTGGGCAGGGTCCGCGCATCGATGCCACCGCAGACGCAAGACACAATCATACCGGTTCCCCTCCACCACATCAATGAGGTCATCGGCGGTGGCGTCGCTGCGCAGAGTGATGTCTGCATTGTGGATCTTGTACTCGGCCAGAATGCTCTTCACGGTGTCACCGTCCAGCTCGGTCTGAACACACTGAGGGGGAAGGAGGAGCAACAGCGCAATATGGTCAGGGGTGTGGGCACTGCACTGTATGACAAGTATCTCTGTACACTGGGCAGAGCCCCACTGACGATTGGATGGCTTACAAACATGGTTTGTCACCTGCTCCTCTGACCCGATCAGTGGCCGTGTGTCCTGCCTCTCCCTTTGCACCCCACCCAGCGCCCCCTCGGAGTCCTGCTGTAAACACACTCCCTACCCCATCCCTGCTTTGCCCTCCTCGTGCCCAACCCACAGCCACTCCTCCGTGTCCTCCTCCATGGCTTACCGTGGCCGTGAGGTTAATCCCCCCCTTGTCTTTCTTTTTGTACCCGATGTTCGGGGGCTGCTTGTTCAGTCGGATCCCGAATCCCTCCAGCTCGTTCTCGATGATCTTCTTGTGTCCTAGCGGTTTCAGCACATCCAGGATAATGAGGATCAGGTTGCAGGTTCGAGCCACTGCAGAGACCAGAGACACGGTCACCCAACCTCCCCCCAACATCAGAGCCCAACCAACCACTAGGACAGAGGCGCTCACCTGCGATGACTTGACGACCTCTGCCCTTTCCATCCTTTGCTCCCTCGATGATTCCAGGGAGGTCGAGCAGCTGCAGGGAGAGAGGAGTGTGACCTGTGAGGCAGGTACAGGAGGGGGGGAGGGGGGTTGTTGCTACTAGAACCCTGCCCTTCCTGTGCCATCTAGAACATCACTGAGACTTTGTATACATTTTTCCATGTAAAACAAGTTCTCCATTGTGATGACATCACTAATATGTGAGCAGCTGCACAGGAGGCAGAGCGTGATGCTCATGGTCAGGGAGAACAGGGCAGCGAGGAAGGAGAAAGCAGTCTGTACTTATGTCTACGGATGTGTAACCAAAACAGGGAGCGCGAGATGATCCCCTCCCCAAGGCTGCGCACCTGGATCTTGGCTCCCTTGTATCTCACGACTCCGGGCACCGTTGTCAGCGTGGTAAACTCGTAGGCTGCCACCTCGGAGTAGACTCCGGCCAGGTTACTGAGCAACGTGGACTTTCCCACGGACGGGAACCCCACGAACCCGATCCGAGCATCTCCCGTCTTCGCAACGTCGAAACCTAAGGACGGAACATTTTTGAGGTACCAAAGAAGTTCACAGGCCCGAGGTGCCCGGGCCCTACATCCAGGAGGTGCCCCGGGACCCACAGCCCTGTCGTCCACGGGTCCCTGTGAACCAGCAATGCCTGATTATTCTGCACAATCTGATCGCCTGTAATACGGGGTGCAGGAGACTATGTCTGATGTGGGAAGCGGCTCAAGTACTGATCCGGGGATCCCACATGTACAGATCCGGGGAGTGAGTGCAGCTGGATTTGGGTAAGATTGTAATTGATCGTTGAGTCCCAATGGGAGAAAAGTGCTATATAAAATAAAGTTATTATATTAAAGCCGCCTCCTCGCTTGGGTCACCCGATACTGTTTGTTCATAAATAAAAACAGTGATGTAACTCAGTCCGATCAGCAGATGAGGGGAGAATAAAGGTGATTTCTATGAATAGGATTGTGTGTGCTCATTATAGATCCTGCTCATTATAGATCAGGGGGCCACAAGGTGTGTCAGCAGGGGGGGGGGGGGGGGGGCACAGGGGGGGGCTGGCTATTGGTGTTAGCAGGGGAGGGGGATTGCAGGACGGGGCAGGCGGCACGATGAAAGGGGGTCACGCACCTTCTCCGGGTCCCCCTCCTCCGCCACCCTTCGGGGTGATGAGCTCTCGGCGCAGTTTGGCCACACGAGCCTTCAGGAGCCCCAGATGATGTGCGGTGGCTTTATTCTTCTGGGTCCTGGCCATCTACAGGACGGAGCGAGGGGTCACATGTCAACTCACAGACTAATGTCCCTGACATCACCTGCCCCGGTCCTCTCCCCGGACACCCCATGCTGCCCCCAGTCTAACGTCACCTGCCCCGGTCCTCTCCCGACACCCCATGCTGCCCCAGGTCTGACGTCACCTGCCCCAGTCCTCCCACCCTTGACACTCCCTGCAGCCCCCAGTCTGGCATCACCTGCCCCAGCCACCCCATGCTGGCCCCAGTCTGAGGTCACCTGCCCCAGTCCTCCCAACCTTGACACTCCATGCTGCCCCAGGTCTGACGTCACCTGCCCCAGGTCTGACGTCACCTGCCCCAGTCCTCCCACCTCTGACACTCCAGGATGCCCTAGGTCTGACGTCACCTGCCCCAGTCCTCCCATGCTGCCCCTGGTCTGACGTCACCTGCCCCAGTCCTCCCATGCTGCCCCTGGTCTGACGTCTCCTGCCCCAGTCCTCCCATGCTGCCCCCGGTCACACAGTACTTAGTCCCCGGGATACACGTGTTGGGTCAGAGTTGATAATCTACCTCGGCCTCTATCTCGGCGATCTTCGCCACCGTCCCGCTCATGGTGAAGCCGGATCCGCCCAACCAGCCACCGGAACCGCACACCCAGAGACCCGGAGCCGCCGGAGCCGCACAACCCGAGACAGAGGCCCGGAATCAACAGAGAGAACACTGCGCGTGCGCAGCCGGGAACACAATCACGTGCGCGATGACGACGCACTAACGCCCCGCCCCTTCTCGGCTGCGAGTCCTAGAGAGGAAGAGTTGAGTGACTATCCGGCCTCACTCTATCCCCACTCTATGGTAACTGGCGGACTACGAGTCCTCCCGCTGGCTTTACCCATTATCTCCTGCACATTACATCAGAACACCATACTAACTTCATGTAAACAACAGGCCAACTGCATGAACCCAACATGCTAACTGCATGTAAACAACATGCCAACTGCATGTACCTAGTGTTGCCAGGTGTCTAGTCCATGAAATGTCTGTGAATTGACTGTATAACCCCTGTTCATTGAATGTAACCATGTATTTGTTACACAAGTAATAAGAAAAAAAAGGCACTGGTACTCAGGAAACAGAGAACAATACTTGAGTTCAAGAGAGCGTGTACCATAAAAATGAATGATTTAATGGATCATGCAAAAAACAGCTACATTAAGGGGTACACAGACCCCACCAACGCGTTTCGAGCGTAAGTCTTTCTCAAGGTGGACTTTGAGAAAGAGCTTACGCTCGAAAACGCGTTGGTGGGGGTCGTGTGTACCCCGTAATGTAGCTGTTTTTTGCATGATCCATTAAATCATTCATTTTATGGGTACACGCTCTCTGAACTCAATATTTTCCTGTTTCCTGAGTACAGTGTCTTTTTTTCTTATTACGTGTGGTACTTACCTCAGAAAAATGGACGCACACCCCCTGTGTGGAAGAAGGCTGATAGCCATGAGGACATCGCCAACCCTAACGTGAGTTATTACCATCACATGCAAGTATCCATTACGATATTCATATGTCTGGACACTTTATTGTGAGGTCCCTCACCGCATTGGGACCCTAGCCTGCTAGTCGGATTGTAATGGAGTAGTGATTACCAATACGGTTGTTCCACGTGTTTATGGGTTGGCAGTCCCTAATTCATTATTCACGGGGTTATACCACAGGAATCATCATTCAACTTCATTGAACTTCATTTTTGTTTTACACAATTCCTTGGCTTGTTTTTAGAGCACCACACATTTTTTTGTTTCATATATTTGTTATAACTCTGTGCCCAGGACATACGTGTAAACGAGAGGTAACTCTCAATGCATTACTTCCTGGTAACACCTTTTATAAATAAAATCAAGAAAATAAGTATTGAACCGGACTGTCCTGTATGTGGACACACTATCCAGTAAGAAATGAGAGGTAATACTGGACGCAGTGATCCACACGGTGTATATTATTTATTTTATTTATTTATAAAATATTTTACCAGGAAGTAATACATTGAGAGTTACCTCTCGTTTTCAAGTATGTCCTGGGCACAGAGTTAAGATGACAAATAATACATGGTTACAAATAGTTACATAAATTAACAGGGTATACATATACAAGACATTGCATGCGCAGTTAAAGATAATAAATATTATGGGCGTATGAAACAGTTACAGACCAGATTAAAATGTGTGTATGTATGGCGGGAAGACGCAGTGATCCTCACGGTGTATCGGGAAGACGCAGTGATCCTCACGGTGTATCGGGAAGACGCAGTGATCCTCGCGAAGGTCGAAACAGCTGTCTGTGGGTGGTTTTCTGGGTATGCGCCTTAACCCTGGCTGTGCTCAAAGCTGTGACCATGCAGCAAGCTTAAGCCTATAGAGAACCATGTTAAAAATGTTTTTTGAGGCAAAAAGTGACACTGTGTGCTCATTTGCATGTCATTTCCCAGAATCCCTTGCTGCAGTGGAAGTGCTGTATGCTGGGTGATAATGGGGAAAGGCGGGGTTGCAGACCTGCCTAAGACATGCAGATGAGCATACAGTTGTATTTGCATATATATATATATATATATATATATATATATATATATATATTATATATATATATATATATATATAGTATTTGCATGAAAGGTGCTGCAGGTGTGAGCTGTTCATGTTGTACTTATCTTTGCCATGAATAGCTGCAGGAAAATGAGAAACGCGTTAAGCCATTAAATATTACAATAATGTCACTGCACTACGAGTCAATACATTAAACAGACCCAATGTACCTGCGTTTCTAGGAGGGACGTGAGACAGGGGACTTCTCGGGGCTTTCCTGCACGCTCACTGATTGAATTGCTAGCTCTTCAGGAGAGCAAAATAACGTGGAACCTGCAGATACAGCGAGATCAGTCTGTCTGTGTACTGTGGCCTCCATCTAGCGCTACATACAGCTGACACACAGTTTATTTCAAAGCAAAAGTGGGGCAAAACTACATTGGATGGTCCCATGAAAAAAATCCTATTGGAATCAATAGGGTTATTTGAGCAATGTTTTCGCGCCACTGTAGTTGCAGGGTTCTGCTGCCCTGCGGGAGGTACCGACACTGCTAATACCCTCATGTAATACTGGGGGGGTCTTTGTACCAAGAGGCGCAAATTCAATTTTTGGATTTCAATTGACACAGGACGACAACAAAAAGGATTGCGTGTGCGTGTCCATGTACCATGGCTATTGTAAAATGAATTCAACTAATAATTTATATTTATTAATACTAGTTAAAATACACAACATTTTGCTTTAATTCTAATTGTGCGACGCGGGTCTGTGACACAACGCAGTGTGTCAAAGGCCAACACAACAAACTGCGTCATGTGTAACAAGTCACATAGTGGCCTTCATGCCAAGCAGTTTCTAAAACTTTGTATTATTGTTTAGCACTGAAATTGCACGAAGATGTAAGCGCACAAACAACTTTCTGCACAGGGGATGTGGAGTATTTGGGGTGGGGATATTGGAGTGTGATGCAGAATATTGGGGTGCAAATACAGACTATTGGGGAATTATTGTGGTGTGATACAAAATATTGGGGGGTTATCGAGGTGTGATGCAGAATATTGGGGTGCAATAGATTTTTTGGGGAGTTATTGGTGTGTGATACAGAATATTGGGGGGTTATTCGAATGTTATCCACATTATTGGTGTTCAATACAGATTATTGGGGCATTATTGCGGTGTGATACAGAATATTGGGGGTTATTAGCATATGATGCACATTATTGGGGTGCAATACAGATTATTGGGGGGGGGGTTATTGCGGTGTAATACAACATATTGTTTTTTTTTTGAGGTGTGATGCAGAAATGGGGTTGGGGGGTTATCGAGTTGTGAATACAGATATTGGGGGGGTATCGAGGTGTGATGCAGAACAATTGGGGTGTGCATAGAATAGATTTTGGGGAGTTATGTGTGTGATACACGTATTAGGGGGTGTGTGTCATACACGTTATTAGGGGGTGTGTGCGTGTGTGATATGTTATAGGGGGGGGGGTGCAGGGTATAGTGACTGAATACCGGGGTGCATGTTAAAGTGTGTCTATATTATCCGGGGGGGGGGGTGTGTGTGCAGGGTCTCCCAGGCTGCGCACAGGGGCGGGGGGAGTGCTTAGAGAGGGGGGCTGTGGGAGGGGGGGGGGGAGTGCTCAGAGGGAGGGGGGATGGGGGGTGGGGGGGGGGGGCGGACACAGATTCTCAGCCCGGGGGGGGGGGTGGGGGGGATCAGACACAAAGAGGCTGCGGCGGATCCGGTCAGAGCTGCCCGTGTGCCCGGTGCGGGGGGGTCTCCGGTGCCCGGTTGGGGGGGTCTCTGTGCGTCTCCGGTGCCCGGTTGGACGAGGGGGGGTCTCTTTCTCTTGTTGTATGGGGGTCTCCAGGGGGTGGAGGTGCTGGAGTTAGCGCGGCCGCTGCCATCTTCCTGCGCCGCGCACCGACAGCGCGCACCGGAGCCCCGGGACTCACCGGACCGCGCAGCGCGGCCCTGCATGGGCAAGGGGGAGGAGCCACGCGGGAACGCGCACCAGGTGACATCACCGTGACCCCAAATATTATATCTGGCTGGGCCCCCCAACATACCCCTCAGTATCCGCCTCCCCCCTGTATGTCATAGAGGCACCCCTATATATCACCCTGCACCCCTATATATAATCCCCAACCCCTATATATCACCCTGCACCCCTGTATATCATCCCTAACCCCTTTATATCACCATGCACCCCTATATGTCATCCCTAACCCCTTTATATCACCATGCACCCCTATATATCATCTCTAACCCCTTTATATCACCCTGCACCTCTATATCATCCTTGACCACTTTATAACATCCCTAAACCCTTTATATCACCCTGTACCCCTATATATCACCCCTAACCCGTTTATATCACCCTGCAGCCCCAAATGTTATAGGTACCCTAGTATATTGAGATATAGGGGCCCAGGCTGCACAGTGCGATTGAAACCTCGTGATAACCTTTATAGGGAATTACTAAGGATAAATTCTATTACAGCCCCTTTATACCCATGTGCCCCAAGCGAGGGCACGCCAATATAATGCCACTGTACTCCGCTGTATGTTCCATAGGGAAACGCAACTATCCTTTAAAGATGACCCAGTAAACGTACACCCCCATTATATCGGTATGGATACCCTAATACCGCAGAAACCAATAATAACCCCATTGCAGGCACCCCAGCTTCTGCCCCTTGTTTTCTTAACACCACTATATACCTCAGCTTCCCCTGCCCTCTGCCCTACTGCACTGCACGGATCCCCTGGTATTTCCCGTTTAGGGACACCCCACAATCCCCGTCCTGCCACAGAAGGACCACCTGCCCCCCCCCCCCCAGTTTGCCCACTTGATACCCGCTCCGAGACCTCACACTGTTTCTCATCCCTGGCTTTCTTTCATGCTTAGGATCCGCTGGGAAGCTGTTCCATGAATATACTGCCCTGTCCTTGAACAAGGGCCCGCTTAGGGTTACCGCTCGCCCGAGCCTCCCACCCTACAGACCAGCCCCTGACGACGCCAGCTCGCCATAGCATGGAGCGTCTGGCAGAGGGCTGCGGCCCGTCGTATTACACCTACCAGGTGAGCCGGCACAGCGCCGACGTTCTGCAGAACCTCAACCAGCAGCGCAAGAGTGGGGGACTCTTCTGTGACGTAGTGCTGCGCGTGGGAGAGGACAGCTTCCCCGCCCACCGCGCAGTGCTGGCCGCCTGCAGCCAGTACTTTGAATCGGTGCTGGGGGAGGCAGAGGGGCCCAACCCCCGCGAGCTGGAGATGCATACCATCAGCTCCAAGGTGTTCGGGGACATCCTTGACTTTGCGTACACCGCGCGCATCGTCGTGCGTCTGGAGAGCTTCCCCGAGCTCATGACGGCCGCCAAGTTCCTGCTCATGCGCTCGGTCATCGACATCTGCCAGGAGGTCATCAAGCAGTCCAACGTACATATCCTGGTGCCCCCCGCACGGCCGGACCTCATGCTATTCCGCCCGGGGGGCGCCACCGATCTGGGCTTCCCGCTGGACATGACTAACGGGGCTGTGCTGGGGGGCTCCGGCATTGCGGGGTCCCTGGGGGTGGAAGAGGAGGATTCGGTGCGCCCGGGGCAGGCAGTGCCAAGCCAGGCCCCGCTGCTGTCCTTGGGGGGCTCCCCACATATGCTACACCCCCAATACCAGGGGGGGATGCAGGGGCTGGGGGGGAAGCGAGGCCGCGGAAGGCCAAGGAAGCCCAGCGTGTTGGACTCTGTGTTGTTCGGGACAGCGGGGGGCTTGCGGGATGTGGGGGTGCTGCCCTGCGGGCTCTGTGACAAAGTCTTTACGGATCCCCTCCGCCTGCGGCAGCACGAGGCCCAGCACGGGGTCACCAGCCTGCAGCTGGGGTACGGGGACTTGCAGACCCCCCGCCTGGGGGAGAACGGGATGGCCCAGGAGGAGCTCGGGACCCCCAGGAAAAGGAGCCGGGCCAGGAAGCAGGTGGGGTGCGACCTGTGCGGCAAGATCTTCCGGGACGTCTACCACCTGAACCGGCACAAGCTGTCCCACTCCGGGGAGAAGCCGTACTCCTGCCCGGTGTGCGGCCTGCGGTTCAAACGCAAGGACCGCATGTCCTACCACGTGCGCTCGCACGACGGCTCCGTGGGGAAGCCCTACATCTGCCAGAGCTGCGGGAAGGGGTTCTCCAGGTAAGCGCCGCAGACCCCCGGGCCGGGGCGAGGGGGGCGGGGCGTCACATGATGGGGTGAGCTGGATCAGGGGTGGCCAACGCCATTCATCCAGGGCTACCAACAGGTCAGGTTTTCAGGATATCCCTGCTTCAGCACAGGTGGCTTAATCAGTGGCTCAGTCAAAGACTGAGCCACCTGTGCTGAAGCAAGGACTGATTGAGCCACCTGTGCTGAAGCAGGACTGATTGAGCCACCTGTGCTGAAGCAAGGACTGATTGAGCTACCTGTGCTGAAGCAGGGATATCCTGAAAACCTGACCTGTTGGTGGCCCCGGAGGGCTGGAGCTGGCTCCCCCTATGTTAGATTGACCTTTCCGTCTGTGTCGCCCCGGAGTTATAGGGAGAAGGGTATGAAGCGGTCCTACATCGCCGCAGTGGGAGGAGTTAAGTGGCTCCCATATTATAATAGGATACGCCAGGCGCGAGGCGCTGTTTATAGGGTTACAAGAGCCGTCCCCTTCCCCGCAGCAGGACACATAACACTGACATATCTCTGCCCCGAGGACCTCAGTCTTAGTGTGCGAGAGGGGGGTGGGGGGTGTTAAGCCATGCTTTCCCACTTCAGAGGGCAGTGCCATAACCACAAGGATGCCCCTCCTCAGGGACTTTTCTAACACATGAAATCTACAGACGTGTGCGTGTGACACAAGATACTGTCCCTCTGTGGGACGCCATCTCAGACCGTGTGCACCAGGCCCCCCACCCCCCAAATGGAGGATTGCAGCCTGAGCTCTGATTGGTTGGGGGCGAGGGAGGGGGGGTGAGGGGGGGTCTGCAGCAGCACAAAGACAGACTCTCCTCCCCCACCAGGAAAATGTGGAACACGCCCCCCCTCCTGCCAGGTAGGGGGGGGAGCGGGTGTGGTGCTGTCAACGAGGTGGGGGGGGAGGAGTACATCCCTACCCCCCCCCCGGCTCAGTGAGGGAGGGAGGAGTAACATCCCCCAGTGCCAGTGAGGGGGGGGGGGGGGGGGGGGGGGGAGGGGGTGCTGGTGCTGTCACAAGCATGGGGGGGGGGGGAGGGAGGAGTAACACCCCCCAGTGCCATTGAGGGGGGGGAGGAGGGTGCTGGTGCTGTCACAGAGATGGGTGGGGGGAGGAGTAGTCACCCCCCTCTCTGCACCTCTCTGCATAAAGCAAACACGAGGACAGTATGTGTACATACGTATATACACGCACACCCGCAGTTATACGTATACACGCACACCCGCAGTTATACACATATACACGCACACCCGCAGTTATACGTATATACACGCACACCCGCAGTTATACGTATACACGCACACACGCAGTTATACACATATACACGCACACACGCAGTTATACACATATACACGCCTGCACGTGCTTCTCAGCTTTCTTTGCAGGGAAGTGGGAATACCCCGTGAATTAATAAGTACACGCGTGTGCATGTAACTTACCACTTCCATATTGACATGGGAGCTAGCCCTCTAAAACATGGCATGTCCCGAGAGAAACATAGACATGTAAACACACCCACGTGTCATGTATGCACAGCTACACATATATACATTGTATGCACACACACAATATAAATATATACACACACATATTTGTATACATTGTGTACACACATATATACGTGTGTGTGTGTGTATGTGTATATATATATATATATATATAATACACACACACGAATAAACGATTCCGTTATGTGACTAACTAAATGATTTTATTTGTGTGAGCTTTCGAGATACACTGATCTCTTCTACACACACACAGACACACACATTGCGCACACACACACATTGCGCACACACACACATTGCACACACACACACACACACACACACATTGTATAACTTTATTTATATAGTGTTTTCTCCCAGTGGGGCACAAAGCGCCTCACAGTTATAGAAAGGGATAAAGAAGAAAACAGTTAAGGTTATAAGAGACGGAACACAGGGAAAGATACAGAACAGGACGGGTCGGGGCTGTCGCTATTAAATACCGGACAGGCTGTGGGTCAGTAATTAAATGCCTGGGTTAGCAGGGAGGTCCTGAGCCGGTTACAGATTCCCAGAGAGGGGCCTCTCGGGCTTTACAGGGCAGACTGTTCCAGAGCGTGGGAGCAGCATACACATGTACACACAACCATACATATACACATACACATTGTATACACACACATACACATTGTATACACGCACACACATACACATTGTGTACACGCACACACATACACATTGTATACACACACATACACATTGTATACACACATTGTATACACATACACACATATACACATTGTATACACGCACACACCTATACACATTGTATACACACACACCTATACACATTGTGTACACACGCACACACATATACACATTATGTATATACACATTGTGTACACGCACACACACATACACGCACACACATACAGGCAGTCCTCTGTTATCCGACACAATGCGTTACTCAAAATGGCGTTGGATAGCGAAACGTCTTAAAGTGAAACACGTTTTCCCATAGGAACACTGTTTAAATGAAAGGTTCCGTTCCTGAAGGCATTTTTAATGCTAAAATACACAAAATATTTTACTCAGGCAATAAGATATGCAGCACACATAAATTATAGTGTATATACTGTATTATATATATAATATATATATTATATACACATAAACAACTTTGCAAAGCGTTATAAGAGCGTTGGATAAGCCGTTTTGGCGTTGTAAAAATGAACATAGGTATGCATTGCACAGCGTTGGATAAGCCATTCGTTGTAAAACAAAGCGTTGTAAAACGAGGACTGCCTGTATACACACGCACATACATATACACATTGTGTACAAACACACAGACATATATATATATATATATATATATATATATATATACACATTGTGTACACATAGCCATTCACATCTTTCTTTCACTGTCCTCCCTCGCTCTCCCTCAGTTTGACACTCGCTCTGCTCACTCTCCCTCAGTTTAATGCTCTTTCCTCTCTCCCTCAGTGTGACGCTCTCTCTCCCTCAGTACGACTCTCTCTCAGCGTGACGCTCTCTCTCTCCTCTCTCTCCCACAGGCCTGATCACCTGAACGGACACATCAAGCAGGTTCACACATCCGAGAGACCGCACAAGTGTGAGGTATGGCTGGGGTCGGAGGTGAGACTGGATCCTGGGGGTCCGTGTCCTGAGAGAGTGAGTGCGTGTCCGAGACACCCCGCCGTGTGCGCACAACTTAAAGCACCAGTCCCACTTTGCACTGGCCTCTCCTGCTGCCCCTATTCTTCGTATTTTGCTGGCCGCCCTATTATCGGAGTGCAGCGTTTTGACTCGTGATCCTGGTAAAACAGCACAGGATTCCCCCCCCCCCCCCTCGCACTGCAGAGAAAGCACTCACCCAGTTAACATCTGCTGTGTCTTTTTTCTGTATTTGAAATTGAGTCCAGGACAATAGTTATAATGGAGTCACATTGCTCTGTGACCGCTGTGACGATGTCACAGATGCAGTGATGAGGGCCGGTCATCCTGAACAGGTCTCAGAATTCACCGTTTCCTTTTAAGGGATCAGTCCCTCCTAGGATCAGAGTACTAATGGCAATGACACGGTTAAGGGGTCAGTCCCTCCTAGGATCAGAGTACTAATGGCAATGACACGGTTAAGGGGTCACTCCCTCCTAGGATCAGAGTACTAATGGCAAGGACACGGTTAAGGGGTCACTCCCTCCTAGGATCAGAGTACTAATGGCAAGGACACGGTTAAGGGGTCACTCCCTCCTAGGATCTAATGGCAATGACATGGTTAAAGAGATAATCCAAGCGGCACTTTAAAAAACAAACACTTTTTTTTCTTTTAATATACTCAGCCTTGGGTTACCTTTATTGGAAACTAATTACCTCTGCTGCCGATCGATTCGTTCTCTCGTTGTCGATCAGCAAAGATCTTGCTTCCCAGGGTTCACTAAATGGCCGCCTTTCAGTTTCACTCAATCCTTCAGTCAGTGTAACTCAGCAGCTACAATGTATCCTGATATTACTAAGGTAACATTATCTATTGTTACAGTTTGCAGCTGAAACTGCTGGGAATATTGGCAACCAATGATCACAAACAGGAAAGTGTTGCAAGGATCTTGCACTGCTGGGGAGGGGGCTAAAGCCTGCTATTGAAACCAAAGTATGCTCAGTATATTAAATATTTAACTCATTAATAATGGCATTCAGAGTTGAATAAAAAAAGTATTATCTAATACTACAGAACTGATTAACCCCCCGTAGTATATTTCATGGATTACTCCTTTAGGCCGCGATTATAGTAGGCGCGATAGCGCGTGCAATTTCGTGCGCTGTGCGAACAAACTGCAGCAGCCTGATCGGGCCGTCCACAGTGTGCGTGGGCGTGATGCAGAGTGGGACGCAGAGCGCGACGCAGGGCGCGATGCGGAGTAACCGCGCGGCACGTTTTGGTTTTTTTTGCGCGTCACGTGAGCGGTCCAGCCAATGAGGGCGCACCAGTCTGGTGACGCCTCCCCAATCGCTCCATCGCAGCGCACCCATCACTCGGGCGCCAGGCGCACGCTACGCTGTGCGCTCCGGCACGCCCCTGCTATAATCGCGGCCTTACGGGTCACATCTAGAAGACTGATGTCTTTCCTTCCCAAAGCGACATCTAGAAGTACTTTTAAAAAACAATGTTTCACGTAACTTTGTAAACACGGTGAGCCGACACTTGGAAGGGTCCGATGTCACTGTGTGTTCAACAAGAGTTTGCACAAGCAAACCCCCCCCCCCCTCCCTCCTTATCGTTACAGGCTTCCTGATAAGGACAGGCTGGGGATAAGGGGAAAGAATACAAGCCCCCAAAGAAACTTAGCTTGTAATTCATTTCCCCCCCACCCTCTCTCCATAAAATGAAGGTAGCCAGACCTTTGCTACTATCATGGTTATATTTGTTTAGGGAAGCCAATTAGACTGTTTAAGTTTTTTTTTTTTTACAAAAGGTTGTTTTTCGCCCGGCTACGTGGGGTTGCGGCATCTTTAAGGGAGCCCACGAAAATGATTTTACACCAATTTTTCTCCAAACTAGAAAACTGCTGAAGGATTTGACAGTGAAGTGCGCAGTGAGCAGGCGAGAGGAGGAGGACAGGTAATTTATCGGGAGAACAGAGAAATAAATATTTTATGGCCCAAGGAAGGGGGACTGGTGATTTAATGGGTCCCGTGTCAGGTAACAGAGAGGCGTGTGCAAGTGCGAGTGTGCCGGTGTGTGTCTGTGAGTGTGAGTGCGCCGGCTTTCCCTGATCGTTGTGTGCGAGTAACTCGTAACAATAACACAGGTTCCCTCACATACTGGAACACACATGACCCGTACACACACGCACACACAATGACGGTCACACACACACACTATGACAACACCAGGTCACACACACACACACAATGACGCTCACACCAGGTCACACACACACAATGACGCTGACACCAGGTCACACACACACACTTTGATGCGCGCACGCACACACACACACACACTAAATCACTCACACCAGGCCATACACACACACAATATGACGCTCACACCAGGTCCCACTCAGTGCCACACACACAATGACACACACCAGATCACACACAGTACACACACACATACTGACGTTCACACCAGGTCACACTCAGTGCCACACACACATTAAGACGCTCACACTAGGTCACACACACAAACTATGACGCTCACACCAGGTCATACACACACACTAAGACGCTCACACACACACACACACACACTAAGACGCTCACACTAGGTCACACACACACTATGATGCACACACCAGGTCATACACACACACCAGGTCAGACACACACACACACTAAGACGCTCACACACACACTATGATACACACACACACTAAGACGCTCACACCAGGTCTCACACACACACACCCACGGTCAGTGACTGCTGGTTAATTCCCCTCCCTCCCCCCCGCTCCCCCCCCTGCAGACATGTAACTCTTCCTTCGCCACGCGGGACCGGCTGCGCTCGCACTTGGCGTGTCACGAGGACAAGGTACCGTGTCAGGTGTGCGGGAAATACCTGCGGGCGGCTTATATGGCCGACCACCTGAAGAAGCACAGCGAGGGGCCCAGCAACTTCTGCAGCATCTGTAACCGAGGTAACCGGGGGGGGGGGTTGTTACCAAGGTAACCAGGGTACTCAGGAAGCAACCGCGGGCATCATGCACTTCCCAGGTCTCCCTGTGTGTGTGTTGTCTCCCACGTGTTTCTGCATTGGGGAACAGACCCCTCCCTGGGGACAGTGCCCTCCATGCAAGGGAGGGGCGCAGCATGCAGCCCCCAGCGGGGCTCTCAAACCAGTGTTGTATATACACCGGGCTCAGGCAGCAAGGGACCCCGCTCCGTCTGTCATCATATCTCTATATTCCTCGCTCGATCACCATGAAAGTGTGCACGGTTGTAGGTCTGCGATGTAGAGTGACACTATATAAGAAGCACCATGTAGACCATCAGCTGATGTTAAGTAAACTGGTGTCACTGTGTTATGTCAACAAGTCCCAGGTGCACTGCGGGAGGTGCGTGCTCATTACACGAGAAATAGGAGTTTTTTCCAACGTAGCGCGTTAATGTAATCTAATCTGCAACACGGAGCTTACTATAAAGTTTCAGTTCAAAGTGTGTGTACACTATCCGCTCCTCCTGGTGAAGCGCGCGCCCGGAGACGAGAACGCCGCAGTCGGATTGCATCATCGATAACGCGCTGACCCACACATTGTATAGAAGCGCCTGGGACCCTAGTTCTTGCTCTGTCTCAGGCACTTTATAACGCGCTTATCTTCTGCGCTAAACACCATTATGCGCTTGATGAGGTCATCACGCGGTCACCAATCCCAAAGAGTATTTGTTTAGATTATCAAATAATTCTTTTCCGGTAACAATCTCCTGTGATCGGCCTGTGACGGGGAACATTTTTCGTGAAAATGTAGCGATTGTTCTGCAAGATATGGCGAGAAATGACAGGGGTCCCGCGTTTTCTGAGAGCTGCGCGCGTAATCATTTCCCGACTTCCACACGCTGAAGCAG
This sequence comes from Ascaphus truei, assembly GCA_036426205.1. Taxonomy (NCBI): domain Eukaryota; kingdom Metazoa; phylum Chordata; class Amphibia; order Anura; family Ascaphidae; genus Ascaphus; species Ascaphus truei. The sequence goes on from CM071584.1 coordinate 5,904,965, forward strand.
TTATAACCGCGCTACCATATTCTGTCACCTTTATAGCGAGAGGCAGTGCGAAAAAACGCCAATGAGCTGCCTGCGTATTCTGCCCGGGAATTAGCCGGAGGAGCAGGTACGACAGGCAACTTCAGGTGCCAGATTTAGCCCACTGACCACAAGTTGAAGAGCCCTACCCACGGAGGGGCTTATTCTGTCCCGGCCGATCGGAGAGGGGCAGTGGGGGGGGCGGGGGGGGGGCAGTGGCTGTGGTTATAGGATGTATGTGTCCCTGTGCCACCCTGCGGGGGGAGAGGGGGGACAGACACATCCAGTAAGCCCCTCCCTCTGCGCGGTGACCCAGGGACATTGCGCTGAATGAGACTAATGTGCCTGCCCACCAGTGAATCAGTGCAGATAATTAGCCTCCCCGTGGGGGGCAGTCAGTGGGCAGAGAGCGGTCCGAGGTCTGTCTGTCTGTGGCAGCGTCTCACCTGCTTTTATCCTGTTTAGGTTTCTCCTCCGCCTCGTACTTAAAGGTCCATGTAAAAACACATCATGGCGCCCTCCTCAGTGCGGGCCCCCACCGCCCGGAGTCCGTCCCCAACGGGGCAGCGCTCTTCCACTGTGTCCGGACCTGTGGCGTGAAAGGCAAGCGAGTCTGTGCGGAGGGGGGCGCAGGGGAGAGGGGCCGCTAATGTGCTGTGTATAACAGTGGTGGAAATACCTTTTATACAGTGGCGGGGCCGAGTAACCTTATGGCCATCACACATGGACCACTGGTGTATACAGACCTGGCAGTGCGCACGGGGCTGTGTAATGTAGAGTTACTCTTTGTTCTCTGCCCCCCAAGAGCTAACAATTTAATGGCGAGTCTCAGGGCGGAGATATGATTTGCCCACAGAGGTGACGCTTCATTATCAGACAGGGGCTTGTCCCACACGCTGCAGGGCACCCCGAGAAATGCAAGCGGCGTGCGCGAGTGCCTGGCGTGTAAAGAAAAGTGTGGGGGGAGGGTGCACATACTAGAGAGAGTTTCCCGGTATTAGGACAGGGGGTACCCAACTCCAGACCTCAAGGGCCACCAACAGGTCAGGTTTAAGGATATCCCTGCTTCAGCACAGGTGGCTCAGTCAACGGCGGAGCCACTGATTGAGCCACCTGTGCTGAAAAGCAGGGTTATCCTGAAAACGTGACCTGTTGGTGGCCCTTGAAGACTCGAGTGGGCCACCCCTTGTTCTAGGACAAGAAGTGACGCGCAAAAACTGGACGAGACAGAGGGGGGGACATGTGAGGACGTCCTCGTGCACGGGGAGGGTGGGGGGTGCACGGCGCAGCGTACCAGTGCAGGGGCAAATGCAGTGACAATGTTGCGATGCTTTAGATGGACAGAAAGAGGCAGATGTGGGCTTCCTGCGAGAGCCTCACACTGGAGAGTCCTGGGGGATTTGGGCAGCATCCCATGTGCTTGTGACGTCCTCGGGACCTCTAATGGGATGCAGGGTTCACAGCGGCCCTATAAAGTCTGGGGTTGTCCAATTACCTTATTAGCTCACTAATTCCTATGGGGCCACGTTAATTCTATTTATGATCACTCCCCCCTCCCCCTCCCCAATAATATGGAAGCTGCTTGTCCTTCCTTCTTTCACCGGGCCCCTGAGCTCTGGAACAGACTGCCTGTGACCCCCAGGACACTGTCGGCGGGGTACCGCTCCCGGTATCTCAGTGTAACCCCCAGTTCTGCCCCTTCTGTATCCCAGGACATTGCTGAAGTCCAGATTAGGGTCAGTAAGGGAGGGGGGGGGAGGGATCTCCCTGCTCAGCAGTGACTGAGGGGGGAGGCCTGGAGGTGCCTGTAAAGCTGCGGCCCCTCGTGGGTCCGGCGGGCCAGCGTCAGGAAGTCAGGCCTCAGTGTCACCTCCCTCTCGTATCTTGCAGAAGGGGAGAAGTGTCCGCACGGGGAGCAGGAGAGCTCCGATTCCTACGGAGACCTGTCCGACGCCAGCGACCTCAAGTCCCCGGAGAAGCAAACCGCCGCCGGCGCGTACGCCGCCTGCGACCTGGCGATCCCCAAGAAGCTGGAGCCGGAGGCCGAGAAGCGCTTCCCCTGCACGGAGTGCGGCAGCTTCTTCCGCTCCAGGGCTTACCTCAACAAGCACATCCAGAAGGTGCACGCCCGGCCCCTGGGGGCGCCACTGGGGGACATGGGGCCGGTGCTCGGCTCCGCTCTTGGCCCCGTCTTGGGCCCGGTCCTGGGCCCTCCGCTCGGCCCCCCTCTGGGGCCCTCCCTCGGGCCGGCTCTGGGCTCAGCACTGGGCTCTCCCTTCTCCCCCCAACAGAACATGTCGCTGCTGGAGTCGTTCGGGTTCCAGATTGTGCAATCCGCGTTCGCCTCGTCCCTTGTGGATCCGGAGGGGGAGCAGCAGGGGCTGGGGAGCGAGGGCGGAACAGTGACTGTGACATGGGGGGGGGGGATTCTAGACTGGCGTCTCCCGCAGTGCAGCTTCACATGCCGGGGGGGGGGGTAAACGAAGACCACAAAGAGTATCGTCAGATCCTCAGACCCAGAGTTTGCTCCGTGTCTTCTCTCCCCAAGAAGTTGATTCCGGGCTTGTGCCATTGTGCCCCTAAACTCAGGTGGGGGGGTGGGGGGGGGGTCCCTGTGTCTGGACAAACCTTGGGAGTAACCCTCCGACCACGGCTGTTTTCTGGGTGGTGATCCTTCCCTGCACGGGTATGTTGTAATGGGTTGTCCATCCTACCCCGGGGGTTTTGTGGTGGGTGTCCTCCTTGCCCCAGGGGTAGTTGTGTGGTGCCCTCTGCCCAGGGGGTATTTGTGGTGGGGTGCCTTCTTTCTGCCCCAGGGTATTGGTGGGGTTCCTCCCTGCCCCAGGGGTATTATCGTGGTGGGGATGTCCTGTCCCAGGGGTATTTGGTGGTGTGTCCTCCTGCCCCAGGGTTATTTGTGGTGGGTGTTCCTCCTGCCCCAGGTGATTTGTGGTGGGTGTCCTATGCTGCCCCGGGGTATTTGTGGTGGGTGTCCTCCTGCCCCAGGGGGTATTTGTGGTGGGTGTCCCCCTGCCCCAGGGGTATTTGTGGTGGGTGTCCTCCTGCCCCAGGGGTATTTGTGGTGGGTGTCCCCCCTGCCCCAGCGGGGGTATTTTGGTGTGGGTCCATGGTCCCTGCCTGCCGCTCAGGGGTTATTTGTGGTTGGGATAATTTACGTTCCCTAAAGTGACCGGTTAGTAATCCCTAGTGTCCCCCCTCGTTCCTCCCCCTCTCTTCCCTTCCCCCCCCCCCCCCCCCCCCACCCCCTCTTACGCTAGCCGTTTCCCCCCCCCCGGCCCCAGTCTTCCCCCCCCCCCCCCCTCTTCTATCTCCCTCCCCCCCTCTTCCCTCGCCTCTTCCCTCACCCCTCCCGCCAGAGAATCAGTCACTCATCTTCCAAGTGACTACTGGGACCTGCAACGCAAGGATTATATATACTGTATAATACACACGCTGCTCTGCATATAATACATATACACACGCTGCTCTGCGTGTAATACATATGCACAATGCACTGCGTACAGTACAGATACACGCTGCTCTGTGTATAATACATATACACAATGCACTGCGTATAATACATATACACAATGCACTGCGTACAGTACAGATACACGCTGCTCTGTGTATAATACATATACACAATGCACTGCGTATAATACATATACACAATGCACTGCGTACAGTACAGATACATCTAATTGGTATGTAGGAGGGCATTTTGGTAAGTGCTTCTGCAGGGGGCCAAGCTTTATGTATCGTGTCTAGTAATATCTACGGTGCTACTCATATGCTTCTTTAAGCAAGTGGGTGTTAAGGTGGGTTTTAAAGGTGGATAGAGAGGGTGCTAGTCGGGTACTGAGGGGAAGGGCATTCCAGAGGTGTGGGGCAGTCAGTGAGAAAGGATTAAGGCGGGAGAGGGCTTTAGATACAAAGGGGGTAGAGAGAAGACATCCTTGAGCAGGTGGTAGGAGGTGTAGAGTGAGAAGAGCAGAGGGCCAAGGACAGAGCCTTGTGGAACTCCAAAAGAAAGAGGGAGTGAAGAGAAGGAGACACCAGAGAAGGAACACTGAAGGTTGGATAGGTATGACATGAGCCAGGAGACTGCTCTGTCATGGAGGCCAATGGAGTGGAGACTGGAGAACAGGGTGATCAACAGTATCGAGGGCAGCAGAGATTGAGGAGAATTAGTAGGGCGAAGCGACCCTTAGACTTAGCTGTGAGCAGGTTATTGTCCCGTTTTGTTCGTGATGTCTCGGTGGAGTGTAGAGGGTAGAAACCTGGTTGCAGAGAGTTGGAGGAGAGAAAGATTGTCAAGCGGTTGTACTGTATACAAGTCGCTCAAGTAGCTTGGAGGCAAAGGGGAGAAGAGAGATGGGGCGGGAGTTAGGGAGGGAGGCTGGATCACAAGAGGGTTTCCTTAGAATAGGCGTGATGAGGGCGTGTTTGAAGGAAGATGGGAATGTGCCAGAGATGAGAGTTTACAAAGGTGACTTAGCGTAGGGTTTAGTGCGCGGGAGGCGGAGCGGAGGAGATGCGAGGGAATAGGATCACGTGAGCAGGTTGTAGGGTGAGATGATGAGAGGAGCACGGAGACCTCGTCCTCCGTCACAGGGGAACATTAACTAAGGGTGGATTTAAGTGTGCGAAGGGATGAAGGTGGTGAGTGGGGAGCCTGACATGAAGAGATGTCACGTTTGATGGACTAAGTCTTATCTGTGAAGTAGGTGGCAAGATCGTGGGCTGTGCGGGTGGCAGGGGGCCGGAGGTGCAGTTGGGCAGAGGAGGGAGTTAAAGGTGGTGAATAGGCATTGAGTGGTGGAGGACACAGTTTGTAAGAGTGAAGAAAAGTAGGTTTGCTTGGTAAGGGAAAGGGCAGTGTTATAGGAGGAGAGGGCAGTGTTATAGGAGGAGAGTATGAATTTACAGTGGAGGAAATCGGCTTTAGAGCGTGATTTCCTGCAGAAACTTTCAGCCGTGCGTGATCACGTTTGGGGGTAGCGGGTAGCGGGTAGCTGGTAGAGCTTGTGTGCCATGGATGTGTCTTACATTGTCGGGAGTGACATGTGGTGTCAGGGGCTGTCTTGTCTAGGGCTGATGAAAGTGCACTGTTGTGTAGCGAGGTTGCCAGGTCTGGGCAGGAAAGGATAGAGATTTGATGTAGGAGAGGTTGTTAAAAATTGGAGGGGGTATCCCCCTTATAGTCTCCCCCATAACCCTCTCATACCACCTATAACCCTCTCATACTCTCGCCCCCCCATACCCCCAACCTGCCCTGCCATCACTTCCGCCTAACTCCCCCCCCTATATTGCCTCATCCCCTCCTTATCCCCCATAGCCCATGAAAAATAGAAAACCCTGCCTCCAAAAGTTCTATAGAAAGTCCTGTACTCGTCCTCCGGGGATCGCACACTTTGCTCCCAGGCCATGTGATAGGTGAACAAGACCCAAACCAGATCATAGGTCAACTCTGCAGTGGTATAGACAACTGCTCCCAAGTACACGACATACAGTAGAGACCTCCTAGTACATATAAACACTAATTTGTATTATAAAAGAACTATGCCATAAAATGCTAGGACCATTTAGACACACCGCTGTCCATCCAAGATGGAAAAATCAAGAGCCCTTACTACACAGAAGGCATAACTCGCGATGTAAACCGAGAGTCTCTTGGCCGCTGATGGTATTCTTAGTCAGATTGTTTTCCCCTCCGCTGCGCTGCGGCTCTCGTGCCCACCTCCCTCCGGGGTGGTCCCCAAGGACCGTGACGTGACGGAGGCCCTCTCGTGGAGCACACAGTCAACAGCCGCGTGGGTGGGCCACTCGTCCCTCAACTTTCCCTCCCATCCTCCGGTTCTACCAGGGCTTCTCTGGCGCGCTTGCCAGCGCTTTGATTGCCCGGCGCCTTAACGGACAGTAAGTTGCGTCCTGTATGCCAGAGGGCTGACAATTGTAAAAGGCTCCAAAAACGAACCAAGTGGTCCCCAATGCGTCAGTACCATACACAAGTGACTGTCATCTGCCCTACGCGTTTCGTAGACGTTACTCTACTTCCCAGTTGGCTAACAACACTGATACTAGGTGACATACATCTCCCCTAACAATTAAAAACTAATGACCAATTCAGCTAAATATCCTGCCATGTCAATTAGTATCAAATCACTATGTCCTCTTACTACTTACTATACATAGAAATACAAAAATACATAAAAACATACAGATTAACAACACATACCATATCTCCTAAATATCCAATGGAATATCATACTTCATATTATTACCAAAAATACAGAATGAGGCCAAAGGATAAACAAACATTCTAAACCACTTTCATTGTGCACATGCCTTTGCAAATAATTAACAAGAGTCAATAGGTAAGTGCGATCCATTGGACCCTTGGTTGCACTTCGTACTAATATATCGCTTTAGAGTCCATCATCTACCATTAACCTTTTCATCTACCCAAAAATGAACCCAGCGCCAAATCAATATTAAGGCCGTTTGGGGATATAGTCTAATTCATAAAATCCAAAGGCCCTCTCCTATTGTATGTGTGGATATATTATGACCACCGTACTCTCCAATTTGGTGTACCACAATTCAATAGTTACAGACAAGGCCCTTTTGGATTTTTTACACATGATGACCAAAAGTGGTGGACACACTGTGTGATGTTACAACCCTTTTTAAATATTGTAGACGTGTTCATATATGCGTCTAGTATAAGAAAGACATAGGAATTGATACTAATTGACAGGCAGGCTATTTAGCTGTAATTGGTCAATTAGTTTTTAATTGGTATGGGTATATATGTATGTCACCTAGTATCAGTTGTTGTAGCCCCTAAGGAAGTAGAGTAACGTCTACGAAACGCGTTGGGCAGGTGCCAGTCACTTTGTGTTGGTATCTAGACTCATTTGGGACACTTGTTCGTTTTTGGAGGCCTTTTACAATTGTTCAGCCCTTGGCATACGGACGCCTTACTGTCCCTTTAAGGCACGGCAACTCGCGCATGAGACACCTGTTGAACCGGAGGAGGAAGTGAAGGCGATGGCCCAACGCGGTGTTTGAGGCTGTGTGCTCCACGAGCGGCCTCCGTCACTGTCACTGTCCTGGTACCCTTGAGGAAAGTGGGCACAGAGCCGCAGCGCAGCGGAACAACTCTGCTAAGATACCATCAGCGCCAGAGACTCTCTGTACTCGCGAGTTTATGCCTTGCTGCTTGTAAGTAGGGCTCTGATTTTTTCCATCTTGGATGACCAGCGGTGTTACTAATTTGTCCTACCTTTTATGGCATATTCTTTTTATATAATAATTATGTTTTATATGTCACTAGAGTCTCTATGTTATGTGTGTAGTGTAGCATTGTTTTGAACCCTGCAGAGTTGCACTATGATCTGTTTGTGTTTTTCCTATACATGGCCTGTGGAGCAAGTGTGCTGATCCCCTGGAGTATCAGGACTTTCTATGAACTTTTTGGCGCCAGTTTTTCTCTTTCCAGCACTTTCGGCTAGTACTGGCAGTTACTAGCAGCCTTATATTTATTTTGTTATTTTTGTCACTTGGTTGTTAATCTTTAGCCTTGTCACATTTTTTCCTTTTCCCACATAGCCCATGCTTTATCCCCCTCAAACCTAGGGTCACCAGATTTGTACAAGCACAAACCGGGACACACGTCACGTATGCGCAGTTGGCGCTCGCAAACGCCAATCACGCATGTGCGGCCAACAGGCTAAAAAACTAGGATCGCACCCCAAAATGGTCGGGACAGAGCCCTAAAAACCGGACATCTGGTCATCCTGCTCATACCCCCCGTATCCCCCTCCCCCCTATTTTCCACCCCCCTGGGTTTTAAGTGAAGACACTTCTCTCTCCACACACCTAATATTTCTACACCTGTATTGCCTCGCCCCTTCTTCTGCCCGAGATACAAGGTTGCACCTGTATATGTAATCTTTCTGCACCTGTATACACACCTCCGCTTGATCAGTGTTTTCTTTCTCTCGCTCTCTGTTTCCCAAACCGCAAAGTGGCTCAAAAAAAAATGGTCTGGTCTCTCTCTGATTTCCATGAATAAAATTTGGGGCGAAGCTCGGGAAAATTTATACACGAGTGGGAGCCTTCTAAAACTTTCCTCTTCTTTTGTGTGAATTGTAAGTTTGTGAATGTATAAGCGGTGAATACTCCTCTGCCCCCCCCGTCCCCCCCCAGGGCTGACCGTGTCGCCCTCTCCTTGTAGCCCCCTCTGATGACCCCACGCCCCCCCCCTCGCCGCGTATCAACCAGACCTGGGAAGTGAGCCGAGAGTCCAGGAGGAGTTAGCCGCGGTGCAGCCGGTTATTGGCATCAGCCAGAGGGTCCGAGTGAGCCCCCGAGAGAAGAAAGATCTGGGGGCGCTAGGTGAGACTGTGACCTCTGACCCCGCGTGACGTTGGGACACCATGTGGTGTGTGTATATGTGATCCTTCTATTTCTGCTGCTATTGTACTTACCTGTGAGCACAATAGTCTTCCATACACACATATATACGTGTATCCAGTACCTTTCATTTGGCTATATACACATAATAGAGGCATATTGTGGGGTCCCTACTTTATTTTATAGCCCCCCTATTCGAGTGCCCATTGTATATTTCTATAGTGCCAACCATTTACGCAGCACTTTATAACAGAGACAGTAATACAGGGAATTATAATATACCTTACTGTGTGCGTGCCAGCGTCGGCACAGGATGTCCCCACGTGTGTCCTGTCTCTAGGGACACATGTGACGTCCCTTTGTATCTCCCTGCAGGCTACGTCCTGGGCATCCTCATGATTGTGATAATCATTGCGATCGGAAGCGGCATCGTGGTCGGATACATGTAGCAGAGGTTCAGGTCACATGCAGCCCCCCACCCCCCCCCCCATAATATACAGTGGAGTAACATTACTGCAGCGTTCCATCCTCACAATATAAAGTGGGGGGGTTTCGGGGCGCTGGAGGATTGCTCATTTTTGTGCGGATTTAGAGAATATTTGAGAATACTAAGAAAGCAAATAATACATCCATACCGCCTCTCCCATGACGTGTCTGTCCCCTCACCTCCCTTCCCATGACATGTCCTTGTGTTGTGCTTCCTGTTTGATGCTGTGCCCCTCCTGTGCCCCTGTCCCCTCTGACCCACTGCGCTACTCTCCCTCAGGGGCAGAGACCTGAAGCGTCTGCACGATCAGCAGGCGGAAGAGCGACGGATTCAGCTCATAAACCTCCCGCTCTCCGCCTTCCTGAACCCCACGTGCGAGATCGTGGATGAGAACAGCATCGAGGGGCCGTCCCACCAGACCCCAGACCCAGCGCAGGATGGCGCGGTCCCTCTGATCGACGCTACGGGGACCCCCGGGGCGTGAAGGCATGGACAGATGCACAGTGACACAAACATGGACAAGTGCTGCTCTTAGTGCTGGGTTCAGATGAGGGACCGGCTGACAGAGTCACACACTGACATACTCGCGGCAGGCACGGAGTCATCAGAGGGGGGTCTCTGGGATATTAAGTGACCCCCCACTGTCTCTTTAACAAAGGGGGGAGGTGCTGACTTCCTGGTTATTATTTTTGTAGACCTCACACCTTCTACAAAATAGGGGGGGAGGTGATGAAGAATGGGGGGGCTGCAGCGCCGTTGCTCAGGTGCGCAGTGTCACATCTCACGGTTCTTCTGCATGGACACGGCGATGGTTTCCGGGGGGCCCAGGCATCGGCTCGTTTACATGCAGCCACCACAGGGGAGGAAACTCCGGCCGCACATTGTCGGCGTTGGTGGGGGGGGGGGGGGGGTTATAAAGCTTCCTTCTGCGACGTATCTCTGCAGGGGGCGGCGGCAGACGCTGGTTACGTTTTAACTGGACAGAAGCGAATGTACAAATTACAAACAAAAAAACTTTATTGACCTTTTTTTTTAACATGAGTGTTTTGTTTCTATAAATAAAACATTGGCGACAATGTCTGTGCATCAAGTGACCCGGCGGAGAGGTGACCCCACAAACCATTAGTAATGTGCAGGTAACGATGTCACCACAGTGAGGGGCTACCACGCCGGGGCAGGCACTGTAACACCCCCCCCTCATTCTCCCCAGGGATGGGCACTGCATCACCCCCTTCTGAGAGCGCAGTGAGGGGGATACACAGGCGGGAGAGGGCAGGTTAAGCTTAACAGCCCCAGAACCTCACTAAATATTGCTAAACATGATTGAATGATTTCTAGTGAAATTAAACTAACCTGAATCATTGGACCCCATCATTGCAGAAAGCACCAAGAGATCAGTGGAATACACAGTACGTGGAGGAAGCATCTTATTAAAGTGCAGATACCCAAATCAAACCCTTATAAAAAAATATATGTATACACAATCTTCTGAGACTTTAAATTCCAGTTCACAAAAATAAAATAAACAACCCACAATTCCAGAAATGTTCCCCCTGGAGAAAGAGCGGCCATTTTAAAAGTGGTCAAAATCCTTCCCCCAATATCTCCAAGGAAGTGGTCCGGGGATAGAAGGAAATGGCAGCCGATTAAAACCAATATGCAACAGCAACTTGAGATGAAGGACGTCTCCAGCACCCCCCCCCCCCCCTGTACCCCGTAACACGGAGGGGAGCAAAGTTCCAGTCCCTGCTTTGGTCCCGGGAGAATGTAGTGTTGCTGCAGGTTCCAACATTACTTGGGGACCAACGTGAGATCAGAGATGGAATTATAGTGTACGGGAAGAGACCTGTGAGGTTTGGAAAGTTCTGTACACGTGAAGAAGAGACCCGTGAGGTTTGGAAAGTTCACTGTGTACAGACCTCCAGTTCAGCAGCCACAACACTGCGACTATCTTTTGCTGATCCAGCCACTACAAAAGCATTTAAAGAGCTCTATACTGGCACGTGGGGGCTCCCCCAGGGGTCCGAAGACCAAGGATCCGGTTCAAGTAAACTTTTTAAAAAAGTGATGTTTGTTGGGGGGCTTTGCTGCTTTAACAGGTATCAGAACCTACAGAAAAATGCCCTCTATATATGATCAACCTCAGACCGCTTTAGTGTACAAATGTTCCAGTGACCGAGAGGAGCCGGCGGCCGGAGACCCGGTGCGGGAGGAGGGAGCGCAGAGACATTCTCCCCATGGAAGCGGTAATGAGTGCGCTCTCCTCCTCCAGCCTCCGCTGTGGTCAGGGGTCACTGGTCGCCCCCGCGGGTCGCTCCCGGGTCAGCCCATGCTGCAATCTTACACTCTGCTCCAGATCCTCCAGCTCAGAGGGAAGGGGAATCCCCAGCTCCCCCAGGAACAGAGACAGAGCGGTCAGGGCGTCCTGCAGGTGGGAGAAGTCAGGCCTGGGGGGGGGGGGGAGGGGGCGCCGGGGGGGGGGGGGGGAAAGGGGCGGGACAGAGGGGGGGGGGCGACGCGTGCGAGATAGAGGAGGGGGGCGACGCGTGCGAGACAGAGATGGGGGGGGATGGACCGACATCATTTCACATTTGACATGATGTATTTATAATAACGTGTTACCAGGAAGTAATACATTGAGAGTTACCGCTATGTCCTGGGCACAGAGTTGGTATGATGACAGATACAGGATTACAAAGACTCGGTTACATTAAATGAACAGTTATACATTATATATGAAGATATTGCATGCACAGTTCAAGGGAAAGTGTGTGGCATTTATCAATACATCGAGGGGGGCAAGAAATTGGGCAGGGGTGGAAATATCTACAAAAAAGACCGACAGAGCCATGGGCGCGTTCATCCTCTCTTCGTGCCGGGGGAAAGGTACTAAAGCACCCGGAAATTAAGGTGAATGGCGATAATCGGCACAGGAAGGATGGGGTGCATCTGTCAGACAAGGGTTTGGATATGTTGATCAGCGATATAAGGCAGGTCCTTAGAGGACACAGGCAAGAGGGTCTACGCAAGGTCATAGCTCAGGGTGGGTATGTCAGCTCTGGCGATTATCGAGATCTCCCTAATGGTTCATCCAGTTCATGGGTGCATAGCCCAGACAGAGAACTTGGCGCCGACATTTCGGCGGGTCCCAAGAATAGATCGGCAGGCTGAAGACGCCGAACGTGCGGTGGGACCGGCTCTGTACAAAATCCACAGATGGAAAGCTGGGCGCCAACTCGACAGGAGGTCCCAATCCTCCAGTGGGGTGGAGGGGACAGTGTTTAAGCATCCATGGGACGGGGGAGGTAGGACGGCCCGTAGGGCTAACCGGTAATCTCCTCCGTAGTGATTGCACACTAAGGGCCAGCGCGCAGTTAGGGGTGCTAACAAATGTTGTTCAAATACAGCTGTGACCTTTCTATTCCACGTAACCAGGTGCGGCCTCGTTCATTTCAGGTGGGTTTAAGTACATTACAGGAAAGACCGGTGCGATAAGCCTCGCGCTGAATAGTTCTTCTTGTATTTACTCATATTCAGTAATCCTGGGACAATGGGGAATTCTGCCCAGTATCAAAATAACTTTCTGTATCAGTTTCTATTGTAACATGAAGAAGGGACCTGACTGGCCCGGAGAGCTTGCACTTTTTAGCCATTGAAGTTATCACTACCTTATTTGTTTTATTAGAAAAGACTGTTTTTCTGTCTCCTTCTCACGGTTACTGTCAGTAAAACCAGACACGGGGCTCACCTTCCTACCAGACTGGGGGAGGAGTACGGGACGTGGCTCACCTTCCTACCAGAGTGGGGGAGCAGCGGGGGACGTGCGGACAGGGCTCACCTTCCTATTTCGGAGCATTTCCCAGCATCGGTGGCTACGGCAGCCCTCTCGTAGACACCTTCACTGGGAGCCGTGCGAGACCGAAGCCCAAAGTACAGGCCAAGGAATAGGACGAGAGCCACCAGGAGGGCGGCAGCAAGGAGTCCTGAGTACAGGAAGCGTTTCTGCATGACGCTGGGGGGAGGGAAGAGTCGCACAGAGGGTGTGAGATCCCAGCAGATGACCCCTCTCCTAAACAGCTTACAATCTACTGTTGGTACCCAAGACACAGTGTGACAATGGGAACTGCACACATCTCTGTTATTGGCTCTTGAGCTGATATATCCCACTTCATAGGCCAGTGTTTTAACCCAAGACTCATTCCTCTGCTTCTGCTTTGTATTCTCTGTGTGGGTGTCCCGAGAAGGTGTCACGACGGGAGTACCATGCCCGTGCCCCCCTCTGCACCCCGTACACCCGCTGCCGCATGCTGACTCTGCCTTGTGTTCCTGCAGCATGGTGAGGCTGCCTGTGCCTGGTACCACCGCATGCTGCCACTGTTTTCCTGGCTCTCCCTATTGGTTCTGATGTTGCCAGCGCTGCCCACAGATTGTCATACCCCGCGAGTCTCACAGTCCCAGCGATCCATCGCCAGGCCTGTCGCTTCTCGCTGATTCTGCATCTGGTGGCAGTCTCGCTGATTTCTAGCTCCCGTAAACCTCACCGGGGTCTCGGAGAGAAGAATCGGGGCATTTCTAATCAAATTAACCATTTCGGTCCCGGGGAGGGACATCTCTCCTTAAAGGGCAAAGCTTTACCCACAAGAGCTAACGCTCAGAGAAGGAAGTGCACGTGTGATGGAAGGAGTAGGTAGGTGAGGAATGGAAAGGGTTAAAACATCAGTTTATACTGGGGGATGAGGGAGGTGTGTACTGCATAAGGATGCCGAGTATTACTATGGGGGGGAGGGGGGGGCGGTTTGATAACCTGATCCTCACCTGCAGAAGCACTGAGTAACCTGAATCACACTGGGTGGGGGATAAGGGGTGGGGGAGCAAGGGGTGTGAGCCACACAGATCTAACCTGGGATCTGCACAGGTGGAGCAATGTCTAAGCAGCTCTCAGATGCGAAATGTGGCCACAGCTATGCAGAAAGCATGAAGTGTCCTAAAATATGTGACATGCTCAAGGCTTTAGTTCAGGAGTGGCCAACTCCAGTCCTCAAAGGCCACCAACAGGCCAGGTATTTGGGATATCCCTGCTTCAGCACAGGTGGCTCAATCAGTGTCTCAGAGCCACCTGTGCTGAAACCAGGGATATCCCGAAAACCTGACCTGTGGTCGCCTTTGAGGACTGGAGTTGGCCGTCCCTGGGTTTACCCCATCTGTGCTTCCATTCTTTTCTTTCAGCTGGTTACATTTATTTAAGGAAGCCAATTAGGTTGTTTCATTGTTTGTAAATCAGCTAGCAGGGATTGCACCTTTCACTGACCTCACAGCAAAGTGTATACCGTGTGGGAGGGGCGTGCCCGTCCTCGGGCACTTAGCGTGTGAGCTCCTCGGGTCAGGGTACGCTGCGCAGCTTGGATTGTACTGTATACAGCACTGCGTATACTCCCCCGCCTGCAGTGCATTGCACCTCCCTGCTACTAGCCCTTAACCCCTTCCCTTCCAGAGAGTGGGCTGCTTCCTGGCAGTGTGGGGGCATAATGTACAGAGTTACCCCGTGCCCGTAATGTCAGGCCCCTTGGTGATGCTGCAGAGCCCCACATACGATGCTGTGACAGGCAGAGAGCGGGTGGGTGGCAGTGCCATCTGTTCTAGTAATGCGAGCACTGCCAACCCCCTCTCACCCCCCCCTGCCCGCCCCCCTAAATGTCAGGAGATCCGGTATTACCAGCACACGCTCCTCGGACCAGTATCATAGGAGACCTGTGCAGGTGTGCCAGGCGGACCCTGCTGGGGCAGGTCTCAGGGTGGGGCAGGATATGGGGGAGAGGGGCAGAGTCTGGGGCAGTAATGTGAGTCATAGGGACCCCAACGTGTGTGTGTGTGTGTGTGCGTGCGTGCGTGCGTGCGTGTGTGTGACCCTACCTTTCGCCATTATCACCTAGCACAGGGATCTCCAAACTCCGTCCTCAAGGGGGGCCGCCAACAGGCCCGGCTTTTATGGATATCCCTGTTTCAGCACAGGTGGCTCAGTCTTTTGACTGAGCCACTGATTGAGCCACCTGTGCTGAAACAGGGATATCCATAAAAGCCGG
>CM071584.1:5920100-5973641 GCA_036426205.1 Ascaphus truei
TGTGGAGGCAGTGAGAGGGTAGTGTGGAGGCAGTGAGAGGGCAGTGAGAGGGCAGTGTGGAGGCAGTGAGAGGGTAATGTGGAGGCAGTGAGAAGGCAGTGTGGAGGCAGTGAGAGGGCAGTGTGGAGGCAGTGAGGGGGTAGTGTGGAGGCAGTGAGATGGGCCAGTGTGGGAGGAGTGTGGAGGGCCCGCAGTGAAGAGTAGTGTGGAGGCAGGAGAGGGCAGTGTGGAGTGCAGTGAGAGGGTGGTAGTAGGTTGGAGGCAGTGAGAGGGCAGTGTGGCGCAGTGAGAGGGCAGTGTGGAGGCAGTGAGAGGGCAGTGTGGAGGCAGTGAGAGGGTAGTGTGGAGGCAGTGAGAGGGCAGTGTGGAGGCAGTGTGGAGGCAGTGAGAGGGTAGTGTGGAGGCAGTGAGAGGGCCAGTATGTTTTTTTTTTTCTGTTGGCGGCAGTGAGAGGCAGTGTGGAGGCAGTGAGAGGGCAGTGTGGAGGCAGTGAGAGGGTAGTGTGGAGGCAGTGAGAGGGCAGTGTGGAGGCAGTGAGAGGGCAGTGTGGAGCAGCGAGAGGGTAGTGTGGAGGCAGTGAGAGGGCAGTGAGAGGGCAGTGTGGAGGCAGTGAGAGGGCAGTGTGGAGGCAGTGAGAGGGCAGTGTGGAGGCAGTGAGAGGGCAGTGGGAGCAGTGAGAGGGCAGTGTGGAGGCAGTGTGCAGGCGGTGAGAGAGCAACAAGGAGGCTGTAAGGAGGCAGCGAGGAGGCTGTAAGGAGGCAGTGAGAGGGCAGTGTGCAGGCGGTGAGAGGGCAGTGTGCAGGCAGTGAGAGTGCAGCAAGGAGGCAGTGAGAGGGCAGTGTGCAGGCGGTGAGAGGGCAGTGAGAGGGCAGTGTGGAGGCGATGAGAGGGCAGTGAGAGAGCAGTGAGAGTGCAGCAAGGAGGCAGTGAAAGGGCAGTGAGAGGCACTTTCCAAGTGATAAGAGTCCATCTCAGTGTTATTAAACATGCTGTACTCTACTTTCTACATCAATAAGCATTCTTCCTGCAATCACAGATTGCACCGCACCGTGTGCTTTAAAGCTTACAGCAAACACAGCAGGCGCAGAGAGAGGCGTATGTCCGAGAGAAAGGAGGGAGAGAATGGGGAGAGGCCCACCACATGGCCCGAACACGAAGTGAGCAGCAGGAGCAGAGAGAGGCGTATGTCCGAGAGAAAGGAGGAAGAGAAGGGGAGAGAAGTGAGCAGCAGGAGCAGAGAGAGGCGTATGTCCGAGAGAAAGGAGGAAGAGAAGGGGGGAGAGAGAGTGACAGCAGGTGTCGAGAGAAGAGCGAGGAGCGCGGGGGGAGAGGGACGTGTGCCAGAGAGAGACATCCCCGCAGTAGTGTTGAGACAGTGTGTGAGTGCCGCGAGGCATATGCCAGCTACGAGACCGGGCCTGAGAGCAAGATACTTGTCATCGAACCAATAGTCAGATTGCTATCAAAGAAAAAACAGTATAAGAAGAAAGTAGAATTAATATTGATACTTGGGACAGGTGGTTTCAAAGGAGCTCCCAACCAGGCTCTGATGTGCGCTTCCCAAACAGGCTCTGATGTGTAGGTCCCAAAACAGGCTCTGATGTGTGCTCCCAAACCAGGCTCTGATGTGTGCGGTCCCTCCCAAACCAGGCTAGGATCGTGCGCTCCCAAACAAGGCTTCAGATGTGTGCTGTCCCAACCCAGGCTCTGATGTGCGCCTCCCAAAACCAGGCTCTGATGGCGCTCCAAACCCAGGCTCTGATGTGCGCTCCCAAACCAGGGCTCTGATGTCGGCGGTCCCAAACAGGCCATGTGTGGCTCCAAAACCTGATTGTCGCTCCCAAACCAGGGCTTGATGTGGCTCCCAAACCAGGCTCTGATGTGCGCTCCCAAACCAGGCTCTGATGTGTGCTCCCAAACCAGGCTTCGAGTGTGGTCCCAAACCAGGCTCTGATTGTGTTGCTCCCAACCAGGCTCTGATGTGCGCTACCCCCACCAGGCTCTGATGTGTGCTCCCAAACCAGGCTCTGATGTGCGCTCCCACACCAGGCTCTGATGTGCGCTCCCAACCCAGGCTCTGATGTGCGCTCCCACACCAGGCTCTGATGTGTGGTCCAAACAAGTAAAATACTAACTAGTGTCAATATAAATACTGTGACTATCAGTGTGTTACACGCACCTGAGAACATTATCGTGAAAAGTGCAACATATATCCTGTTATTTCTGCAAATAAACTTGTTCTAGACGATCTGAACTCAAAAAATATTGTGTACTGTAATAACCCAATAACCGAGACAGTGAGAGACTGCACTCTGATAGAGACAGTGAGAGAGAGGCAAAGACACATCAACTTGATAGAGACATAGAAGAGAGACTGCAGGGAGGGAAGGTGGCACCTGCTAGTGACAGTCAGAGAGAGGCAAAGACAATCACTTGATAGAGACAGTGAGAGACTGCAGGGGGGAAGAGGTGGCACTCTGCTAGTGACAGTCAGAGAGAGGCGAAGAGACAAGCACTCTGATAGACAGTGAGAGACTGCAGAGGAGGGAAGAGGTGGCACTCTGCTAGAGTGACAGTCAGGAGAGAGGCGAAGAGACAAGCACTCAGAGAGACAGTGAGAGACTGCATGGGGGAAGAGGGTGGGCACTCTGCTAGTGACAGTCGAGAGAGGCAAAGACACATCATCTGCTAGAGACAGTGAGAGACTGCAAGGGAGGAGGGAAGGGTGGCACTCTGCTAGTGACAGTCAGAGAGAGGCAAACACATCACTCTGATAGAGACAGTGAGAGCTGCAGGGAGGGAAGAGGTGGCACTCTGCTGATAGTGACAGTCAGAGAGAGGCAAAGACACATCACTCTGATAGAGACACGTGAGAGACTGCAGGGAGGGAAGAGGTGGCACTTGCTAGTGACAGTCAGAGAGAGGCGAAGAGACAGCACTCTGATAGACAGTGAGAGATGCCAGAGGAGGGAAGAGGTGGCACTCGGCTAGAGGCGACAGTCAGAGAGAGGCAAAGACACAGCACTACTGATAGAGACAGTGAGAGACTGCAGGGAGAGAGAGGTGGCACTACTGCTAGTGACAGTCAGAGAGAGGCTAAGAGACTGCACTGATAGAGGACAATGTGAGAGGACTGCAGGGAGGGAAGAGGTGGCACTCTGCTAGTGACAGTCAGAGAGAGGGCAAAGACACAGCACTCTGATGAGACAGTGAGAGACTGCATGGAGGGAAGAGGTGGCACTTGCTAGGACAGTCAGAGAGAGGCAAAAGAGACAGCACTCTGATAGAGACAGTGAGAGATGCAGGGAGGGAGAGGTGGCAACTCTGATAGTGACAGTCAGGAGAGGCAAACGAACGCACTGATAGAGACAGTGAGAGACTGCAGGGAGGGAAGAGGTGGCACTCTGCTAGTGACAGTCAGAGAGAGGCAAAGACACAGCACTCTGATAGAGACAGTGAGAGACTGCAGGAGGGAAGAGGTGTCATCTGCTTGAGTGACAGTCAGAGAGAGGCAGAAAGACACAGCACTCTGATAGAGACAGTGAGGGGAAATGATATCCAGCGCTCAAAGAAGCTGGGAGATTTACCACAGCCTAAAGAGAGAATACACCCTGACACCCTACAGTACCTACTGAAGGTGAAAGACCAAAGCAAGAGACAGACCTTGGGCCAGTACAGAATGAGTGGAAATAGAACACACAGAACGAAGCCCCAGGAGATGAGACTGTGCCAGCGATGTTGAGCTAGGAGAGGTGTGTGAGAGACACAGACACACACAGAACTGGAAGCCCCGGAGATTAGGACTGTGCCAGCGATGTGAGCTAGGAGAGGGTGTGAGAGAGACACAGACAGAACTGGAAGGAACCCAATAGCTAGGGGAGGGAGTGAGCCTGTGCCAGCGATGTGAGCTAGGAGAGGTGTGTGAGAGACAAGGCAGACACAGACAGAACTGGAAGCCTGGGAGGTGAGACTGTGCCAGCGATGTGAGCTAGGAGAGGTTGTGTGAGAGAGACAGGCAGACACAGACAGAACTGGAAGCCCTGGGAGGTGAGACTGTGCCAGCGATGTGAGCTAGAGGAGAGGTGTGTGAGAGAGACAGGCAGACACAGAAAGAACCGGAAGCCCCGGGAGGTGAGACTGTGCCAGCGATGTGAGCTAGGAGAGGTGTGTGAGACACAGGCAGACACAGACAGAACTGGAAGCCCCAGGAGATGAGACTGTGTCAGCAATGTGAGCTAGGAGTGGTGTGTGAGACACAGGCAGACACACACAGAACTGGAAGCCCCGGGAGATGAGACTGTGCCAGCGATATGAGCTAGGAGTGGTGTGTGAGAGACACAGGCAGACACGGACAGAAACTGGAAGCCCTGGAGATGAGACTGTGCCGGCGCTGTGAGCTAGGAGAGGTTGTGGAGACAGACAGACACTGACAGAACTGGAAAGCCCCAGGAGATGAGGACTGTGCCAGCGATGTGAGCTAGGAGAGGTGTGTGAGACACAGGCAGACACAGACAGAACCGGAAGCCCTGGGAGATAAGACTGTGCCAGTGATGTGAGCTAGGAGAGGTGTGTGGGAGAGACACAGGCAGATACAGAAAGAACTGGAAGCCCCGGGAGATGAGACTGTGCCAGTGATGTGAGCTAGGAGAGCTGTGTGGGACACACAGACAGAACTGGAAGCCCCAGGAGATGAGACTGTGCCAGCGATGTGAGCTAGGAGAGGTGTGTGAGACCCCAGGCAGACACAGACAGAAATGGAAGCCCGGGAGATGAGACTGTGCACGCGATTGTGAGCTAGGAGAGGTGTGTGAGACACAGGCAGACCCAGACAGAACTGGAAGCCCCGGGGAGAGATGAGACTGTGCAGCAATGTGAGCTAGGAGAGGAGTGTGAGAGACACAGGCAGACACAGACAGGACTGGAAGCCCCGGGAGATGAGACTGTGCCAGCGATATGAGCAGGAGAGGTGTGTGAGAGACACAGGCAGACACAGACAGGACTGGAAGCCCCGGGAGATGAGACTGTGCCAGTGATGTGAGCTAGGAGAGGTACAAAGATGAAACACACTTCTCGACTGTGCTGCACACAATACTCTGAAGTGAGGAGCGCCACCTGGAGAAACTCACAGCTCTTATCCAGGAACTTTAATAATAAGAAGAGAACCAAAAAATAGCGATCCTCCAGAGGAAAAAACCCAGATAAACTGGCTGCAACATTATATCAGCACCTGCCACAGGCTGAGATGCCCACTAACCCCCACATCCCTGTGTGTAACTGTTACCCATGTACTGTGCAATCATTATACCCTACCCTGTGTGATTCATGTACGTGTTGTAACCATTATACCCTACCCCGTTATTCATGTACTGTGTAACCATTATACCCTACCCCCTGTTATTCATGTACTGTGTAACCTTATACCCTACCCCCTATTATACATGTATGTTAACCTTATTACCTATTACCCCCCGTTATTCATATATGTGTAATCATTATACCCTACCCGTTATTCATGTACTGTTGTAAACATATACACCTACCCCGTTATTCATGATACTGTGTAATTCATTATACCCTACCCTGTGGTGATTATGTACTGTGTAACCATTATATCCTACCCCTGTGATTCATGTACTGTGTAACCATTATACCCTACCCCTGTTCTTCATGTACTGTGTAACCATTATCACCCTACCCCGTGTATACATGTACTGTTAACCATTATACCCTACCCCCAGTTATTTATTCATGTACTGCGTAATCATTTATACCCTACTCCCTGTTATCATGTACTGTGCAATCATTATACCCTACCCCCTGTTATACATGTACTGTTGTAACCATTATACCCTACCCCCGTTATACAATGTACTGTGTAACCTTATACCCTACCCCCTGTTATACATGTAATGTGAATCATTATACCCTACCCCCTGTTATACATGTACTGTGTAACCATTTACCTATACCTACCCCTGTTATACATGTACTGTGTAACCATTATACCCTACCCCCTGTTATTCACACTTTGGCAATACTGAAATGTTCTTTCGTCGTGCCCATAAAGCTTATTTCATTTGATTTCACTGCAGTGACATCTCTGGGAGACACGTCTGTTCTATGTTGAGTTGCCATGAAGTATTTGGCGTTTCCCAGTTCCTGCCTCACCCCCTCCCCACATCTACCCCGAGATGCCCCCTGACCTGTCTGTGTAGGTGGCATTACCCCTCTTACCCGGGCTGAGCTGTGTCTCTGGGGTACCGCTTCTCCTGAGGATGAGGTGAGAATCACCGGCACTTCTTATTGCAGCTCCCAGAGGCTGGTTAAACTTTACTGAGAGGCGGAGACAGGGCAGAGAAAGTACGGCGTGACCTCCCAGAGCCGGACCAGGTCTCAGACTCACCTGCAGCGGGATTCCGAGCACGTTTAGGGAGTAAGGAGTAGGATGATATCATAATAAGGGGAGGAGTTCCAGTCCTGTCATTAGGACGCAGCTATATGTGTCAATTTACCAAGAAATGGAGCCAGGATGTATAGGTATTTATTTACACAAAAGATTACAACAATACGTACTGTATGTCAAACATGTAAGCACGATAGAAAGCAGATCCCTGCCCTGATAAGCTTCTAACCAGCTGTGTGGGCTTTTTAATTGCTTTACAGCTATCAGGTAGAAGAACAGCTGATGAGATCAACAGAACTTCTGAAGAAGGTACAGTTAATGGTGCACACCTGGGCTCTTAAAACGTAACATTTAATAAGTGTTGAAATAATAAACAGTTACACATGCTGAAAAAATAGTGGCAATATGTGAACATATAAAATGATAAACTCACAGGAGGCGGGGCTGACTGTTTGATATCCACTGGGAGAGACGGCAGTGTCTTTGTCTCAAGGGTTATTTACATTTATTTATTTATAAAATGTTTTACCAGGAAGTAATACATTGACAGTTACCTCTCGTTTTCAAGTATGTCCTGGGCACAGAGTTATGGTGACAGATACTTGGTTACAATAAGTGAGCAGAGGTTATACATTATATACAAGACTTTGCATGCACAGTAAGGAAGTGGAAGGGTGGGTGAAAGCGATCAATCAAAGACCACAATTGGTAAGTGAGATATAATATATATATATATATAATATAATATATATATATATATATATATATATATATATATATAGATATATATATATATACACGTGTTCGACAAATCCATTCACCTACAGGCCCGTGGCGACTGGATTTGACCCCGTAGCGACCTCCATCATGGCTGAAATCAGGGCTGGAATGGGGACGGGACTAGGTGGCGAGTAGATTTTTTGGTTCGAGGAGTAGATTTTTGGGGATTTGTCAACCACTATATATATATATATATATATATATATATATATATATATATATAACACCCCTTCCCAAAATGCTGATAATATATAAGGTAAGCCAATCGTATATACTGCTACAATCACGTTTTGGTTACAGACTGCCACAATTGTTGCTATTTCGCCTGGCAGTCAGATAGAACCACCAAGCAAGCGCCTGCTACTCTGTTGATACTATTGAGTTAAACGTAGACAGCCGGTTCGTGCTGCGCTGCGATCCACCGAGCTTGATCATAAGGCCGGGGCCATGCGCGCATGGGACGGAGCGCGTTGGCGTCACGCGCGCCTGTCTCTGGAGCGATCCGCGGCCTATGGGAATTTGATGAGGCGCGAGACGGGGAGGCGTGACCACGACGTCACTTCCGCATCCATTCCCAATATTGTACACAAACATGGCACAGGCTAAGAAACTTTGCTTGTATTTGTTGATGGTGGATACTTATCTAAAAACTACAGAACAAGAAATGGGGGGGGGGGGCGGGGAGGGGGTACCCAGCACTCAAATGAGAAAAATAAAGTAAATGACAAATATATTATAAAGACGTTGCACTGTGATATTGCCACAATATGACCACATAATATGTATAGATAATCGCAAAGGTCAGAAATATACGTACAACTGTGAGTAACAGCAAAGGGAGTGGGGGAAGAGAAAGGAATAAGGAAAAGACAAGGGAAAAGGGGGAGGGATCAAGACAAATAAGGGGGGCAACGTTTCGGGCGGTATTCCTCTTCTTCTGGACCGTTCCCCAAGATCACAGTGATCAAGCGAACTTCCCTTAAGTCCTATATGGACGGTAACTCCCAACACACTGAACAACTAAAAACAAAATACACCATAGGGCAACCTATAAGGTACTCTAGTGATCCAAGAGTGGGCACCAGTAAATGTATGCCCCAGCGAGGCTAGTGGCAATTAGATCAACCGACTGTAGAGTATATCTCAAGGATAGCCGGTAATTAGCTGAGATAATCTCAAGCAACAATGCTTTATAAGCCAGCAATGAAGGGGTTAATAACAAAACTGCTACAGGCTAAGCACGCCAATAATGTCACAGGATCAGAGTCGGAGGCATAAGGTATAACCAGCACTGGGGGGCTCAATGGGATTACTTGCACCCAGTAGGAGAAACGTCTCAGGAAGCCGCAGTGCGTACGCTGCAGGTCACCAGTGTCAGGAGTTACTGGAGATCTCATCTCTTGAGACTTGAAAAGAGACGTCAGCTGGGCTCTCTCCGTGTATGATCCCAAGGTTCAGCAAAGTATCCGGCCGCTCCGCCTTCTATTACCATGCACCCCACAACTGGAAAAACCTACCTGAGACTCTCAAAACTGCCACTAGTCTAAGCACCCCACAACTGGAACAGTCTACCGGAGACTCTCACAGCCGCCACCAGGCTAAGTGCTTTCAAAACTAAAGCTGTCTCACATTTTAATCTGGTCTGTAACTGTTACATACGCCTATAATATATATTATCTCTTACTGTGCATGCAGTGTCTTGTATATAATGTATAACCTTGCTCACTTAATGTAACTATGTATTTATAATCATGTATTTGTCATCATAACTCTGTGCCCAGGACATACTGGGAAACGAGAGGTAACGCTGAATGTATTACTTCCCGGTAAAACATTTTATAAATAAATAAATAATGTAAATACAGTGCAAAATGACGCCCTACACTGGCTGTAACGTTTTGCTCTCTATGCCAGTCCTGGAACATTCAGAACTGACCCCCAATAAGCCTACAGTTTGTCAGCAGCTGTGCTGGGCGTCCCCTTCCCCACACACCCTAACTTGTATAATGTAGAGTTGTAGCTGCTGCCATAAACTCCTTACTATGAATATCTCTAAGGTTGATAAGTTATCAATTGTATAAGATAGTGACAGAGTAACAGGGCTGGAGAAACCCTGCAGGAAGAGGTCAGGGGTGCTCCCCCACTCAATAGAAACGCGCAGAATACTTGCAGTGTTGTCAAAAGGGAACTGGGCAGAGCTGACTTGGGAAGAGGATAGGGTGCTTGGCCAGGCATGGTGTTCTTTCCTTACCAAGGCTGTCTCACATTTTAATCTGGTCTGTAACTGTTACATACGCCTATAATATATATTTTCTTTAACTGTGCATGCACTGTCTTGTATATAATGTATACCCTGCTCATTTATGTAACTGTATTTGTAACCATGTATTATTTGTCTTATCTCTGTGCCCAGGACATACATGAAAACGAGAGGTAACTCTTAATGTATTACTACCTGGGAAAACATTTTATAAATAAATAAATAAATGTCCATAGGGGGCAACATGTATATGTAACCCCCTATTAGATATATGCAACTGAGATACACACTGACCCCTGCCTGGCTCCTCTCCATGGCATGCTAAGGATGTGACTTGTTGACTTGTTGAGGACATGGCCTCAGCCAATGACATTTGAGTCTGGAGAGGATGGGGTTACAGAGGGAGAGTCGAACTCCCTGGCAGAGCACGCAGGGGCAGAGCTGTCAAAAATTGACTTAAGTGGCGCTGGACAAATGTGAAACATCAAAGGTAATGATCTCAAACAAATGAGAATGATTTGTGAATTCAACCCCAGCATGGATGGTTCCTGGGAATGCTGCTCAGCTGCGGGAATTTCTTTTGTGGATCACGATGATATCTCACGGGGAAGAGAAAATAAAGTGCAAACCTGGTGCATTATCTCAGGGGATGAACCTTCCAAGTGTCTTTAGATCTTAGGTGGCAGATATACTAGACACCATTTGGAAAATAGGTCCTGATCTTGACCAAAAAAAATGTGTTGCCTGAGTCGTGGTGGCCTGGGAACCAGTTTCCGAGTGGGACAACTCAACGGATGCTGGGTGACCAGATGACGGATCGGTCAGATAGTGGAGTAAGCACAGAGCAGCGGTCTACCTGATAAAGGGAGGTGTGATTAGCTACCGAGGGGATCCTCATCACAGATAATTAAAGGTACCTAAGTCTTCGCGAAGACACAGACCTGCTACATTAAAAACACAATCTACAAGAGCTCCAACGGTGTGCTGGCGACCCCACACGGGCCCCTTAGATGCAGGGTCGGGTGATATTGGGCAGAGAGATTGGCATATACCCGCGCGGCGACTCATGTGAATTGTATTGTGCATATTGGGGAATGAGTATCCCCTTTCTGGTTGATATGTATATCTAGTTATGTATTAAGGGCCGTGCTATAAATACGCCTGTGTTATCTACATTCTGGTGTTGTGTTTCAATTATCCCGACCTACGGCCATGTACTAAGTAAGCCATGCAATACTGGCTATTAAAAGGGAGCAGGACTTGGGCCCCCAACTTAGTAGATAGAAATCAGTCTAATGATAATAACGAGGGGTTACATATACAGGGACATCATGTATATAGAGGGTATTATGTATACCGGGGACATCATATTTACAAGCAGGGCCGGAGTCTGACCTTCAGAGGCCCTGAGTTATGTCACATTTAGGAGACCCCAAAACTGAGAAATAGATTTATTGTTCTGACCGAAGGGACCATTGAAAATATAAACATGAAACGGAAATGAATGAGAGCATTATACCGGCGTTGTTATATACAGAGATGGCGGTGTAAAGCTAAAATGAGCAGTGTTTGCACATCACCTTCATTTTAATATTAAAACATTTCATTTCGGGATTTTTAGAGAGCAAAGTCACTGATGACGTCTTCGAAGGATCAGCCACGAAGTTTGTCTCTTACGATGCACGGGATACTTAAGGTCGTATTTGAATGAAAAATGACGTTCAAGAATCTTCTTTTCCCCATACCTTCTTTCTTTATCATCCGATGTTAAAACTTGAAATATATATGTTTTTTGTATTTTTGAGGTCCCTTATAGTGTGAGGCCCTAACATGTTACTTAGTTAGCTTATGCGTAAGTCCGGCATGGTGTATAAGGGGCATCAATCATGTTATAGGGTAACAAGACATCCAGTGTTTTTGTCCTCTGGCCCGGTGTAATATGTGAAACACCTGTGCAGTTGTGTGTCGTGAGTAAGGTTTCCAGGTGTCTGGTATTGAACCGGACTGTCCTGTATTTGGACACTCTGCCCAGTAAAAACAATGAGGTAATACTGGACCTGTATGTGTATACCGGTATTACCTCTCTGGGCATGTACGTGTATACCGGTATTACCTCTCTGGGCGTGTATGTGTATACCGGTATTACCACTCTGGGCGTGTATGTGTATACCGGTATTACCTCTCTGGACATGTATGTGTATACCGGTATTACCTCTCTGGGCGTGTGTGTATACCGGTATTACCTCTCTGGGCGTGTATGTGTATACCGGTATTACCTCTCTGGGTGTGTATGTGTATACCGGTATTACCTCTCTGGGCGTGTGTGTGTATACCGGTATTACCTCTCTGGGCGTGTGTGTGTATACCGGTATTACCTCTCTGGGCGTGTGTGTATATACCGGTATTACCTCTCTGGGTGTGTGTGTGTATACCGGTATTACCTTTCTGGGCGTGTATGTGTATACTGGTATTACCTCTCTGGGTATGTATGTGTATACCGGTATTACCTCTCTGGGCGTGTATGTGTATACCGGTATTACCTCTCTGGGCGTGTACGTGTATACCGGTATTACCTCTCTGGGGGTGTATGTACTGGTATTACCTCTCTGGACGTGTACGTGTATACCGGTATTACCTCTCTGGGCGTGTGTGTGTATACCGGTATTACCTCTCTGGACGTGTATGTGTATACCGGTATTACCTCTCTGGGCGTGTATGTGTATACCGGTATTACCTCTCTGGGCGTCCCCCCCCCCCCCCACATGCCCCTAACATCTCCACAACCCCCACATGCCCCAAATATCCCCAACCCCACATCCCCCCATCTCCTCCCCCTCCACAAGACCCTAATATCTCCACACCCCCACACACCACTAACATCTCCACCCCCTGACACTATCTCCACCACCACACGCCCCTAACATCTCCAGCCCCCCCACACATATGCCCCCCTAACATCTCCACCCCGTCCAACACACGCCCCCCTAACATCTCCACCCCCCTCCCACATGCTCCTATCACCTCACCCCCCATCACACACACACGCCTATCAGTAATATCAAATATTCAAGTCCGGGAACATTTGGGTAACAGTGATCATAACATGGTCTAATTTTAAATAAATTATCAAAAAACATATCACATCGGTTCAACAAAGACCTTAAACTTTAGAAAGGCAGATTTTAATAAACTGAGGACTAATCTACAAGTAATACACTGGGATGATGTTTTTGCAGGGAAAATGTAGAAGATAAATGGGCAGTCTTTAAAACATTGTTAGAAAAGCACACTTATCAGTGTATACCCTGGGGTGATAAGTATAAAATAAATAAGTCAAAACCAATGTGGCTAAATAAACAGGTAGGGGAGGAAATGGACAAGAAGAGGAAGGCGTTTAGATTCTTTAAGTCAGAAGGGACAGAGACATCGTATCAGAATGATAAGGAATGGAACAAAAGTTGCAAAAGGGCAATCAAGCAAACAAGAAGACACAAGTGGTCTCCCACAGGTCCCTTTTAACACTGCACAACAAGGCTGATAATTGTATTAGGGGTATAATACTCCCTGATGTATGATCTAATAAGCTGTATGGGGTACAGAAAGTAACCGCTCCTAACACTGTGGGCGGACAGTTACCAATAAAAGCCTGATATAGGCAAAACAATAAAGTTTTATTAATTACACAAGACAACAACGCATACTCAAATAGCATAAAAACAGTTAAAACACAAGGTATAGGGTGACACCAGAGGGGAATGAAATAAACAATCCAATAATGGATGCATCAAATTAACCCTACTGGGGGTGACTGAAATCAGGACAGGGGGTAGGGTAGGAGGTAAATGCAAATAGCAGGGGGGACAATTGGTAGTATATAGTATAAATGTCTCTGTATAGGCTATAAAACATCAACATATATGCCAGAGAAATAAATATATACCAAGGAGATATAAGTCCCCCTAGAAAGCCTCCTCCCTAGATAAATGACAGGGTGTGTATGTGGTATATAGTAGTAAACCGCAACAAACTCAGCGCACCGCGAATGGTATTCCAGCAATATAACTCCAGTTAGATATCTCACATGCAATCGTAGCAGCTTGGGTTTACTCACAGTACTCAATGCATGAGTTGGTAACCACTACATTGTCAGCTGTTGCAGCAAACAAACACCCTTTCTCCCCCCAGTATACCGGAACAGTCTCACCCGTGACCTCCGACGTCAACGCGATGACGTCATCCCGACGTACGTTTCGCGCTCGGGGGCTGGCGCTTTCTCAAGGTGGGCAATCAAATTAGCAAAAACGGATAATAAAAAAAGGATTGCAATAGAAAGTAAGATCCATCTAAAAAAGTTGTTTAAATATCTTAATAACAAAAAAAAACAAAAAGAAAAGAAAATATAGGACCCTTCCAGTGTGAGATGGGTAGGCAAATTATTGGAGATAAGAAAAAGCTGAGGTATTAAACAAATCCTTTGCCTCTGTGTTTACCAGGGAAGAATCAATTTCAATAGTAGTGCCGCAGGAGGAAGCCACAACCTCCATATTAACGAACAATTGGTTAACTGAGGAAGAAGTTCATAGGCTGCATGAAAAAATGTAACCAAATAAGGCACCTGGCCCCGATGACATACATCCAAGAGTTCTCAAGGAGTTAAGTTCAGTAATAGCCAAACCATTACATTTAATATTCAAGGACTCCTTTTTCACAGGCTCAGTACCACAAGATTGGCGTAAAGCAGATGTGGTGCCTATATTTAAAAAGGGAGCTAGATCACAACCGGGGAATTACAGACTTGTAAGCCTGACATCAATAGTGGGGAAGCTACTTGAAGGTTTAGTACAAGATAATATTCAGGAATACCTAATGGAAAACAAAATCATTAGTAATAGTCAGCATGGATTTATGAAGGATAGATCATGCCAAATTAACCTTATTTGTTTTTTTGAGGAGGTAAGTAGGAATTTAGACCAGTGTAATGCAGGTGATGTGGTCTACTTAGATTTTGCAGAGGCTTTTGATACGGTTGCACATGAGGTTAGTGTGCAAAATAAAGCAAATTGGACTTGGTAAAAATATTTGCTCCTGGATGGAAAACTGGTTGAAGGACAGACAACAGATGGTTGTAAAAAATGGAATATTTTCAGGTTGGGTTAAAGTCGTGAGTGGAGTACCTCAGGGATCGGTACTGGGACCCCTGCTTTTTAACTTGTTTATTAATGACCTTGAGGTTGGCATAGAGAGCAAAGTCTCCATCTTTGCTGATGATACTAAATTGTGTAAGGTAATAGAATCTCAAGCAGGATGTAATTTCTCTTCAGAAGGACTTGGAGAGACTGGAAACGTGGGCAGGTAAATGGCAGATGAGGTTTAATACAGATACATGTAAGGTTATGCATTTGGGAAGCAAGAATAAACAGGCGACTTACAAATGAAATGGGGATAAATTGGGGGAATCCTTGATGGAGAAGGATTTAGGAGTGCTTGTAGACAGCAGGTTTAGCAATAGTGCCCAAAGTCAGGCAGTAGCTGCAAAGGCAAACAAGATATTATCTTGCATTAAACGGGCAATGGATGGAAGGGAAGTAAACATAATTATGCCCCTTTATAAAGCATTAGTAAGTCCACACCTTGAATATGGTGTACAATTTTGGGCACCACTCCTTAGAAAAGACATTATGGAACTAGAGAGAGTGCAGAGAAGAGCCACCAAATTAATAAAGGGGATGGACAATCTAACTTATGAGGGGAGGCTAGCTAAATTAGATTTATTTACATTAGAAAAGGATCGTCTAAATTTGAACTTGATGGATGTATGGTTTTTTTCAACCTCGTCTACTATGTAATAACTATGTAGCTATATAACTATCGCCACCACCACACTCGCACATGCCCCTAACATCTCCCGCCCCCCACGCTCCCATGTCCACCCCCTCTAACATCACCCCCCCAGACACACACCGACAACATCTCCATCCCCCCACACAAGACCCCAACATCTCTACCCCAACACACACACAATGACAACATCTCCATCCCCCCACATGCACCCCAACATCTCCCCCCCCACGCCCCCAACATCTCCCCCCCGCTCCCCCCTGCAACATGGGAGGGTGACCAGCCCGGCTCAGACGTTACCTGTATCCGGGAGGGTTTGATGTATATTTGTTACACAATAAAATGAAGGTGACGCCTGTCTCGTAAGATTTGACTCTCGGCCTGTCCAAGTGCTACTTAATCCGGAATACGATCAAATGTGAACGGCCAACAATGAGAATCGTGCCAAGGGGCAAAGAGATCTCCATGGAACGGGCGGAGATACATTATATAGGTAACCCCTGTTCCACGTCAACCCTCCCCAAACCAGATCTCGGGGCAAGGATAACACGGAAGTAAAATTGCTGGGCACATGTCACACGTTTCAGATGAGACATCCAGAGAGCAGTTATACCCCCGCATTTATACCCCCGCCTACATCAGGGGAGGGCAACGCCAGTCCTCAAGGGCCTCCAACAGGTCAGGTTTTCAGGATATCCCTGCTGCTGCACAGGTGGCTCAATCTTTCATTGAGCCACTGATTGAGCCACCTGTGCTGAAGCAGAGACCGATTGAGCCCCCTGTGCTGAAGCAGAGATATCTTGAAATCGTGGCCCTTGAGGACTGGAGTTGCCCACCCCTGGCCTTCATCATAGTGTATATAACCCAGAGTCTGAAAGCTATCAAAACAAGGACGTCTGCAGCAACACAGCCGAAGAGACCTGCGAGGCTTCGGAAAGCGGTGCTCATCAGGATCACAGGTAAAACCATCTTGTTAGTCCATTATAAAGGTACCCAATCCTGCGAGTAGTATGTTTCTAATACTACACCCATCATTGGATGCAGAGACCACTATACCAAGTGTGGAACAGGAGTGGCCAACTCCAGTCCTCAAGGGCCACCAACAGGTCAGGTTCTAAGGATATCCTGCGCTTCAGCACAGGTGACTCAGTCAGAATGATTAGTTACATAGTAAATGAGGCTGAGGAAAGACATGTCCCTAAAGTTCAACCCAGGTTTCATTTAAATGACAAATACTGATCCTATATCTGTAATTACAGTATATTGATCCAGAGGAAGACAAGCAAAACCCAGGTGACATATCATCCAATGATATCTCATAAGGGGAAAAATAAATTGCTTCCTGACTCCAATATTGGCAATCGGATTACTCCCTGGATCAACATCCTTCCCACGTTTACTTATTTGGTATATCCCGGTATACCGTTCCTTTATAAAGAGATGTCCAGCCTTAGCTCAACATTTTTTAGATCAACATGCAGGGTGTCCAGAAGGTTTATTCTTCAGAGGACTAGAAGTGGTACCCAAAGACCCCAGACGGGGGGATAGGGGAGGAGGGGGGGGGGGGATCGGGACCTTAAATTACAACAGAGAGAACAATTCTGGATTTTTACCTTGCAAAGCCCATTTTGGGTCTTAATGAAATAGTGGAACTTAATTCTTTTCTCAAATAGTGTATTTTGGTCATCTAGCAATTAATGTTTATTGAATGTTTGTTTGTTTATTGGCATTGTAAAGGGGTGTACTCTCATGATGGACCCTATTATAT
Source organism: Ascaphus truei (assembly GCA_036426205.1). Classification (NCBI taxonomy): domain Eukaryota; kingdom Metazoa; phylum Chordata; class Amphibia; order Anura; family Ascaphidae; genus Ascaphus; species Ascaphus truei. The sequence goes on from CM071584.1 coordinate 5,937,150, forward strand.
ATATATTATTATATATTTTTTAATGTGAGTCTTATACTAATGTATTTTTTTTTTCAATTTGACGGTATCATTTTGTAGTTATCTTTTTTTTTTGCTTTCCAGTATAATCCAAAATCATTTCTAAAAGTGAGAATTCCGGTTTATCAACGAGCTCTCTCCAGATATATTAGCAATGTTCTATTTGCCCATCACTAGCAGGACTCTGATCATATTGGAGTCAGCTGCTGTGTTTGTAGGTGTGCCGATGTTTTGCACGATGGGTTAACTGTGCTTTACCTGGGAAGTGTGGAATATGAGAGAGAGAGAAGAGAGAGAGAGAGGAGAGAGAAGAGAGAGAAGAGAGAGAGAGAGAGAGGGAGGAGGGAAGGGAGAGATGGAAGGGAGAGAGGGAGAGAATGCCAAAGTAAGCAAAAAAAGGTGAACTTAATACTTAACATTTCGGCTCTCACAGGAGCCCCTTGAAAAGGCAGTGAGAGCCGAAACATTGAGTATTAAACTTCACCTTTTTTTTGCTTACTTTGGAGTGCCTGTCCTGTTTTGTCTATATATATATATATATATATATATACACAGCATTTATGGACCAACCCCCTGATGAAGTGTAATTCCGCGAAACGCGCGGAGGTTGAGTCATTCAGGGCATAGGGACGTCAGACCTCCTGGCTCGCACATGAGGCTGCCGGCTTCCCTGCTTGTACCAGACCCGGTGTTCCTGTGATTGCTTCCCCCCTCTCCGTGCATCCCCTCTGAACTCCCCCGATCTCGCCATCAGCCTAGATACCCTCATTTTGGGACGACGTTGACGTTTGTGATGCGCGGTGATTTGGTTGGTGTAAGCTTGATACTGCTTTTTATTTGGATAAATGGGCTTGTCACCGGTACTTTCTCCGGTGGCGCGCCTTCTTGGGTGTTATAGGAATGTAACAAGGAATCTTTACCCCCCTCACTCCCCCTCCCCGACACGTTACGGGCCCCCCCCCGGGGCAGGAACAAGCCAACTTAAAGGGCAGCATCCGAGCTCCCCCGGTTACTGAGAACAGAAATGAACGCGGAATCTTTGCCAAACTACTGTTCCCACCTTGGAGCTCATTAGCGCTGGAGTGTGAAGAGAATTGGACTTGCCGTAAGGAAGTAATGTGTCGGTTGCTATGGCCACCTCTCCCCTGCGGTTAATCCGGATCACGCACCGCTGACCCCGTACGGCAACTGCACGCCAGGGGAGGCCGACGCTGGCACAGCGAGGAGTGCGGGCACAATGAGTGGAAATAAACCCCCACGTGGACACGCATAAACCTGTCCCACAGCCCTCTGCCAGACCACAGGCGCCAAGATTAACCCCTTCAATCCTGCAGAGAGGTTTAAGAATACAACACACTTACCTACATTTTACTTTTTTTTATTTAGTAGCGTCTCCGCGTGACTTTCTCCGTCGGGCACAACAGAGCAATTTCCCATGTAGACTACAAAGAGTCTTACCAGACAAGCGGTCTTATCTTTATCCTCTCAGATAATGTCCCTGATGAGGTTTTTCGTTAAGGTTCGTTATGGGGTAACCCACCCACATGAGTGTTAAGGCCATTCAAGTCAATAAGGGTGTGATCACCTGCAACAAGCCTTAGTGATTGCGACAACGGTTTGGTCTGGTAAATCACTGACAGTGTACGCAGCGCTGTACATAGAGGTTTTGCCGGCACGAGTGCCTGCCCCGTGGAGCTTGCAATCTATATTTTCTGGTGCCTGAGGCACAGGGAGATAAAGTGACTCGCCCCAAGATCACAAGGATTTGAAGCAGACTCCCCTGCTCCAAATTCTGTGTCATTGTTATCGGAGTCAGCAGCTTCACCCGCTCGGGCTGCGTCTTCGGCCCAGTGACTCTGCCCCCCGGTGAGAGGGGCACTGCAGCCATATTCGTTTAGGTGAAATGAGGCACCGTATTGTACAGCCGGGGGGGGGGGCTCAACTCCAGCCCTCAAGCCCCCACCAACAGGTCAGGTTTTCAGGAAATCCCTGCTTCAGCACAGGTGGCTCAATCAGTGGCTCAGTCGAAGATTGAGCCACCTGTGCTGAAGCAGGGATATCCTGAAAACCTGACCTGATGGATCCGCCACATCTTAACCTCTCATGCGCACCATCAACGCATTGCTCGCGTGACACAAAGTATAGGTGTGCCGGATCTCATCGCCACGACACCCCCCCCCCTGACTGCTCGGGGGGGCAGTAAAGTTAGTAATGCAATACATTAAAAGGAACGCTCCCCCCCCAGTCTGGCAGTACATGGGTTACACCCGTTTGTGGTTTTATTGTTAAATGCAGAAGCAGCTCCATTGCAGCACGTCAAGCAATTCCTGGGGGGGAAGCGCCGCCTCGACGCATTTTTGGAGTTTCTAAAACTCCATTCAGTTTGTTGTTTTAAATCTAGTAAATTACTCCACAAAATCTCGGGTCCCGTTGCCAGCACAAAGCTCTGTTGCATACACAATCCACCCTTGACAGCGATCTGGATAACGCCCCCCAGAACTACCACCTAAACACCCACCCATTCAGAGGATGTCTCTGCCTCCACTTTTTTATAATTGCTGGGTTGTTATATCACGAGAAGGACTGCACACTCAATGCATGCCACAAGCATTTGAATGGTGAGCTGGTGTAGCGAAACAGGTCTGTACTTGCAACCCAGCACTTGCGCGCTCCATTTCCTACCGACTCCTTTTCCCCCTTTGTCCCCCTCACCAGGATCCGGTTACTTTTTTCTTGTCCCTCCCCCCCAGTCTTTTTTTGTTGCCTTCCCCTCCCCTCTCCCGATTCCGCCCTCTGTCTTCTTTTTTTTAGCCTCCGACAAAGCCCAACAGACCGAAGCTTTTAATTTCGTCTTTACACCCGTATCCCAGGGCCCCCCCCCCCCTCTGTCTTATTTCTGACTCTCCCATCCCCATCCATTCCTCATCGTCTTCCATTCTTTCCCCTTCCATAGCTCGAGGGGTGTACAAACCCGAGCGCCCCAGTATCCCACTGGCTACAGTTGAAGTGCTCCTCATAGGATCCCCATCGCGCCCATACTTGATCAAGACTCCTCCTCCCCCCCCACAGCTCAGACCCCCGTGGGTCGCCGTCCTCCTCCCTGGGAGGACAAACGCAACGGCTCGAACGGCTGTCACCCTGTCCCCCCACGCACACGTGCCACCCTCCTGTGAGGCCCTCCCTATTGTCCCTCGCTCTTCTCCCCTGCCCCGAAGAGCTCCCCCTCGGTTTTTTATCCCTTCTCGCTCCCTCCCCGACCCAAAGCAAGGATACAGAATGTGACCTGATCGGGGGAGGTGGGGTGACCAAGCCCGGATCCAGCATCAGTACATGATAAGGCCCAACCGTAGTCTCCCGGTTCCCACCCCTTTCCGCACCTCCTGTGGCCTCCCTGACCAAGCGGATATAGACTCCCCCACGTGAACGGGAGCCGGCAGGCGTGTGACCAACGCCCACTCATCCTGGCTCAGGACGTGTTTACCCTTGTATCCCGATGGAGGGTGGCCGTGAACGACTTGGCTCAGACGTTACCAACGTAAGAAACAGCGGAGGGTGACCAGCCCGGCTCAGAGTTTTACCTGTATCCGGGGAGGGTGACCACGCACGGCTCAGCGTTTAACATGTATCCGGGAGGGTGGGGGGTGACCAGCCCGGCTTCAGAAGTAACCTGTATCCGGCGAGGTGACCAGACCAGCCAGGACGCACATAAGACGGTAAATGTAGAAGAGAGGGGGAAAAGAAGGGAGAGAATGTTAACAGGGTATCCGCGCGTGAGGGTGAACTGGATCTGTCGACCAGCCCACACGGTCAGACGTTACCTGTTCAGGGATCGGGTGACCAGCCGGAATCAGACCCTCCACGTCTTTACCCCCCCCCCTGTATCCGGGGGAGGGTGCGTGACCAGCCCGGGCTCAGACGTTAACTGATATCCGGGACGGAGGGTTGGGCTGGGGGAGGGTGACCAGAACGGCTCAGACCGCTCTACACTGTATTCGGGAGGGGTCCACGCGTGACCAGCCCGGCTCAGACCCGTTACTGGTATATCCGGGAGGGGGTGACCGCCTGGCTCAGACGTGACACCATGAGACGAAGGACGGCGGCAGGCCCGAGGCGTAGGGGAAACAGAGTCCGGCTAAGACCGTACCTGTATCCGGCTGGACCCGCATCTGGTTAGGTGCGGAGGGGGACACAGCTAGGGGCCTAAGACGTTACCTGTATCCGGGAAGCAGGTGGTGGATCACCAGACCTCGGATAAGACGTTACCGGTATCCGGCGGATGCGGTGACCAGCAAGGATAAAGAAAACCCCCCGGTGAACGGTAGAAGGGAAGGTGAACGCAGCAACCATTCCCACAAAACCCATCGCACCCCCCCCACCCATCCACCCCCCCCTTGATTCTTTTACCTACCTCATTTTTTTCCTTTTTTTTTTCCTTTCAGGCTCAGAGTACCTGTAAATCCGGGCGGGTGACCAGCGGGCTCAGACGTTACCTGTTTCAAGGGAGGGTGACCGGCCGGGCCAGACTACGTTTACCGTATCAGGGGCAGCGGGGGTTGACCAGAACGGATCAGAAGCGTTACCTGTATCCGGCTGAGGGTGACCAGCCCGGATCAGAAGGGGGTGAATGTAGCCGGCCGAGGCGGGCCGAGCGGGCGCTCTTACTTAGCTTTTCTCAGACGCCACGTGAACAACGAACGGTAAGATCGTTACCGGGAGAACGGGAGGAGGGGGAAAAGACCGGCTCAGCCAGGCTAAATGTCTGGATACGGGAGGGTCTTTGAGGGGGGGTGTGATGGATAGTTGTTACACAATTTAACATGAAGGTGACGCCCTTTGTGTCTCGTAAAGATTTGACTAGCGGGCCTTGTCCAAAGTGCTACTTAATCCGGAACGATCTCAAATGGGTGAACGGCCAACGCCAACAATGAGAATCGTTGCCACGGGGCCAAAGAGAGAAGGAATTCTCCATGGAACGGGAGGCAGAACATTATATAGGTAAACCCTGTGTTCCAGTCAAACCCTCCCCAAACCAGATCTCGGGGCCGCAGGGCAGATAAGGATAACACGGGACCCACACCGTAGAAAAATTGCTGGCCGCATTTCACACCACGTTTCAGTGTAGACTCCAGAGAGCATTTAACCCCCCCTCATTTATTTAACCCCCGCCTCAACTAGGAGTAGGAGCCAACGCCAGTCAGCACGGGCCTCCAACCAGTTCAGGTTTTTCCGCGATAAGTCCCTGCTGTCTGCACCAATGGCATGCTCAATCTTTCATTGAGCCACTGATGACGCCACCTGTGCTTGAAGCAGAGACGATTGATCGATGAGTCCCCTGTGCTGAAAGGCAGAGTATCTTTGAAATCGTGGCCCCTTGAGGGGACTGGAGTTTCCCCACCACAGTCCTGGCTCCTTACATACAATCAATGTGTATATACCCAGAGTCTGAAAGTATCAAAACAAGGACGCTGCCTGCGAGCAACACAGCCTGAGAGACCTGCGAGGGGCCTTCGGCGAGGAAAGCGGTTGCTCATCGGACACATTGATAAGGTTAAAACCATCTTGGTTAGTCCATCTATAAAAGTACCCCCATCCCTGCGAGTAGTCTGTTTCGAATAGCTACACCATAAACCATTGGATAGCAGAACCACTATACCAATGTGTGGAAAAGGAGTGGCCAAACTCCATGTCCTCAAATGGACACACCAACAGGTCAGGTTTCTCTAAGGATATCTGCGCTTCCGCACAGGTGACTTCAGTCATAATGATTAGTTACCATAGTAAATGAGGGCTGGAAAGGAAGACACGGGCCCTAAAGTTCACACCCAGTTTTTCATTTAAAATGACAAATACTGATCTATATCTGTAATTAACAGTATATTGATCCAGGGGAAGAAAGCAAACCCAGGTGACATATCATCCAATGAATATCTATAAGGGGAACAATAAATTGCTTCCCGACTTCCATATTGGCAATCGGTATATACTCCCTTGGATTCAACAATCCTTCCAACGTTAATATGTATTGGTATTATCACCGGTACCACGTTCCTATGATAAAGAGATGTCCCAGCCTTAAGCTCAACATTTTTTAGATCAAAATGCCAGGTGGGTCCAGAAGTTTATTCTTCAGGGACCTAGAGTGTACCCAAAGACCCAAGAGGCCGGATAGAGAAGGGGGGGGAGGCTAGGGGGGGGGGGACTCGGGACCTTAAGGAGGGGGGGGGGATGGTTGAACTAATTAACAACAAGAGTAACAATTCTGGAGTTTTTACATTGCAAAGCCCATTTTGGGGGTCTTTAAATAATACGTGGATTAATTCTTGTCTCAATAGTGTTTTTGGTCATATAGCAATTACTGGTATTGAAAAATGTTTGTTTTGTTGTTATTGGCATTGTAAAGTTGGTGTTGGTATTGGGTGGAAGGTGTACTCTCATGATGGCCCTAATTATATTATATTATTATATATTTTTAATGGGAGTCTTATAGCTATGTATTTTTTTTTTCAATTTGACGGTGTATCATTAATTGTAGTTATCTTTTTTTTTTTGCTTTCCAGTATAATCCAACAATCATTTCTTAAAAGTGAGGAATTCGGTTTATTCACAGCTCTTCACAGATATTATGAGCAATGTTCTATTTGCCCATCACTAGCAGACTATGATCACTATTGAGTGGCTAGTCAGACTGCTGTGTTTTGGTGTGCGATGTTTGCACCATGGGTTAACTGTGCTTGTAACCGGGAAGGTGTGACATATATGAGGAGAAGAGAAGAGCAGACGCAGGAGAGAGGGAAGAGTAGCAGGCGAGAGAGAGGAGCGGAGAGAACGAGATAGAAGAGAATCATAGAGAGAGAGAGGGAGCGAGACGAGAGGGATGAGCCAGGAAGGGGAGGGGGAGGAGAGATTACATGGAGAGGGAGAGTGGGGGAGTGGACCAAAGGACAGGACCGAGGAGGAGGGGAGAATAGAAATACCAAAGTAAGCAAAAAAAGGTGTAACTTATACTTAACTTTCGCTCTCACAGGAGCCCCTTTTGAAAGGCATGTGGGAGAGTCCGAAAACATCTGAGTATTAAACTCACCCTTTTTTTTTGCTCTTTGGCGTGCTGTCTGCTGTTTTGTCTTTAATTATATCTATATAATACTATATACAACAGCATTTATGGACCGCAATCCCCTGATTGAAGGTGTAATCCGCGAAACGCGCGGAGGTTGAGTCATTCAGGGCCATAGGACGTCAACCTCCTGGCTCGTCACTGAGGCGCGCTGTCCGGCTTCTGTGTGTACACAGACCGGTTGGTTCCTGTGGTGATTGCTTCCCCTCTCCGTGATCCCCTCTGAACTCCCGATCTCGCCTAGACACTAGATACCCTCATTTTGGACGAGCGTTGGACGTTGTGATGCGCGTGTGATTGTTCGGGTTGGTTAAGCTGATACGGTTCTTTTTATTGGGATAAATGGCTGTATACGTACTTTATCCGGTTGGCGCGCGCTCTTCGGTGGGTGTTTATAGAATGTACACAAGGAAGGATCGTAATTGACACCTAACCACTCCCCCTCCCCGACACGTAGCCCACGGTGCGCCCCGCTGGCCCAGGGCAGGAGGCGAAAGAGGAACAAAAACAACAGTCCACTATAAGTTAAAGGCAGCATCCGGGCTCCCCGGTTTAACTGGAAGACATAATATGAACGCGGACGGAATCTTGCCAAAACTGTTTCCCCACCTTGAGCTCAGTCGCGGATGGAGTGTGAAGAGAATTGGACTTGCGTAAGCGTAGGAAGTATGTGTCACGGTGTGCATGGCCCACCTCTCCCCTGCGTTGAATCCGATCACACGCACCTGCTGGACCCGTACCGGGCAACTGACGCCAGGGGCGAGGCCGACCGGCACAGCGAGGAAGTAGTGCGACAATGCAGTGGAAATAAACCCCCCTGTTGACACATAAACTCCCCACGTGAGCCCGCTCACATTTGCCACAGCCGCCTCAGATACACAGGTCAACCTACCCTTCAATCCTGCAGATGAGGTTTAGGAATACAACACACTTACCTACAGTTTTACTTTTTTTTATGTTAGTGCGTCTCCGCGGTGACTTTCTCCGTCGGGCCAACCCAGAGCATTCCTTCCCATTGTTAGACTCAAGCAAAAGAGTCTTACCAACAAGCGGGTCTTATCTTTATCCTCCTCAGGATAACTTTCCCTGATGGGAGGTTTGTTCGTTTAGCGGTCGTTATTGGGGTAACCCACCCACATGAGTGTTTAATGGCCATTCGTCAATAAGGATTGTGTGATCACCTGCAACAAGCTTAGTGATTGCGACAACGAAGGTTTGGTCTGGGGTAACAATCAACTGACAGTGTACGCAGGCTTTGTACATAGAGGTTTTGCCCGGGCACGAGTGCTGCCCGTGGACTTTGCAATCTATTTTTCCTGGTGCCTGAGGCACAGGGGAGATAAAGTGACATCGCCCAAGATCAAAGGATTTGAGCAGCGCTCCTGCTCCAAATTCTGTGTCAGGTTACGAGTCGCATCTTCACGCGGGCCTAGATTTCGATCTTAGGCCCGTGACGTGCCCCCATTTCGGTAAGAAGAGGGAATCGCAGCATAGGGGTGTAGGAGTCTGGCCCAGTTGTACAGCTTGGGGCTGAATTCACAGCGCCCTCCCACCACTGCGATGTTGTAGAGGGAATCCTTCAGCACTTCATCATTGTGCTCAGGTCGAATAGTTGAGCCGCGAGCAGGGAATCCCTGACGGCAAAATCCTGTAACCTGGGGGGGGGCTGGGGTGGGGGGGGGGGCGGGGGGTCCAACTCAGCCCCAAGCCCCCCACGTTCAGAAACGCTAGCGTGGCATTCAGTCAAGTGCAATGGCCCTGCAAGCCTAGGATCTGAACATACCCGTTGTGGCCCTTGGATGCCCCCAGCGCTAGTCCTGCCATGGACATGTGGTTGACTACTTAGGCCCCTATAACATTAACAATACACAGCCGTAGGTAAACACATTTCTTTGGATAAGTAAAGCGCAGCAGAACGGGGTTCCTGCGCTGGCAGACTGATGACGGTCGCCCCGCCGTCTCAAACGCCTACCTGCCAGCCGACCATCAGAAGCTGCTCTATGGTTAGGGTTCCGCGAAGTGGGAAAAATTGCCAAAGCCGAGAGGAAGGCGGAGAACTTGTGCACGCAAATCTTGGACGCCCGCTACAGCGCGCACAACAACAACAAACCCCTGTCACTCTGCCAGGCCGCGAGAGGGCTGCGGTCGCTGGGGTCAGGTATAATCTGTCTCCTGGGCACCCCGTGGGGTACTCTGTCCCCGTAACAGTTGCACTTACTGGGCGTTTTCACGCCCGCCTAGCTGCGCGTGTCTCCGTAGTGGGGCAGAGTGGAACAACCCAGTCTTCAAGGGCACCAAACAGGTCCAGGTTAAGATGGATATCCCTGTCAAGCGACAGGTGGCCATATCAGTGCTTGCTTCAGCCAAGGTTGCTCAATCTTGGATCTCAATTCTGGCTGGAACGCTTCGAGCACTGATTTATTTGAGCCACCTTGCCTGAACGGGATAACACCTACCGTTTTGCTGCCCCATTGAGGAGTGGAGTTGGCCCACCCCTGGAGGAACCCCGATAAGGCCACGCCAATGCAACTTTCCATCCAACGCAGCCTTTTCTAAGGGGGTTTTAAACGATTTTTGAGGAATATCGTTGTTTTGGTTCCCACTGGTATCCAGCCACAGAGAGGTAACAGAGGTCCTTTAAATGTCGTGTTCCTTCTGCAAAACAGAGGTCTCTGCTGGGGGAAATGGGAGATGGAAAGCAGCTGTTTGGTGGCCCCTTTGGGGCCTGGCGTGTAAACAAAATTTGTGTGGCGAAAGTGAGACTTTTACTGCTAATATTAAATTCTATTTTAGTAATAGGTACTCCCCCTCGCCCGCTTTCCTCGCTCTCACTTTTTCTTGATGGCTTGGGTTTCACCGATTCCCCTGATCGCTTAATGCCTTCAGGGACGGTTTTGAAATGGTTCGTTCTGATCCTCCATTTGCGGTTGAGGGGAGCTCTCTCTCTCTCTCTGAAAAATTGTAGATAGTGGGACGGGTTTCCCGGAGCCGGTCATTCACATCCGTCCGCGCCGTCGTCTCTCTCGCCAGTCGCGTTCTAGCCGCATGCTCGCGTCCGCGTCACGGCCGCGCTCAGTCAGGACGCGTCGTCTCTCTACAGTTCGAGCGCTCAGGTCGCTCGTCTCTCCAGTGTCATGCGTCGCGCATCAGACGGAAGTCGAGCGCGTACGTCGCTCTTCTCCAGTCTCCTCTCAGTCATCGCTCTCCGTTCCAGGTTCGCGTCGCGTTAGTCCCGCGCGCTCAGTCATCCGGTCAGCAGGACGCATGTATCGCCCAAGCGAGTCGCTCTCCTATTCTCCTTTTTCCTATCTCATGCCCTCCAGTCCATCTCTCGGTCGGCTATCGTCCTCTCATCTCAAACTCTGCCCTCATTCTCTGACTCTCGTCAGTGCATCAAGGATTTGAACCCGGTCTCACTTCAACTGCCCCGTCTTCTCTGCTCTCAATACCTATGATCGCTCTATTCTATCTCTTCGAGGCTGCGATATATCCTCGAACTCTCTCGTTTGTAGTGTCTCTGTTTGGGTTGTAGGTTGTTCCCATCCAAATTTATTACATTCGATCACCTGGCTCTACTTGAAACTCGCTCATTAACCTAGACTCTAGGTACCTGTGGTCCCAATCCACAGAGCGATTGCGCAAACTGGAATCAATCGCTTCCATCAACTCCCCCCCATATCGATGCGGCGCGTGTAACGGTGATGGGGCAGATTGACGGCGGAGTGTCTTCCGCATTGGCGTCTGCAGGAACCAGAACGGCGGTCCCTTGGGGGGGAAGGTAGGTGCTAACTAAATTCAATAAGTTAAATTCGCCCACACATGTCCAGCAATTCGCCACAATGGCGATTAGGGTTGCCCACGCAGACCTGAGTATAGTCTCAACCCTTTTTTTATTACTCCTTTCTCCGTGTCACTCTTTGTGCGTGGAACCAATTCTAAGATTGCTTAATATATCCACCCTGGTTCAACCCTTTCAATTTGGGGGGATATCATAGATATATAATATATATATATATCTAGTATATATATCATTGTGGAGCATCCTAATGTCTTAAATGGGTCCATCATTGAATGGATATTCAGCCACAAAAGTGAACATTGTGCTTCATTTGCTGTCATTTTCCCATATCCAAATCCGTGCTGCAGTGGGCAGCACTGTATGCTATGGGATAATGGTGAAAGGCTGCAGGGTGCCAGACCGTCTAAGCCATGTGAATGTGCTCACCGGGATATTCTTTATGGGCCATATGCTAACGGGAGGAGTTTTCTGTCTTCGCCCCTTTTAGCCTAAACACACCATTAACTTAAATGTTGATATGTGTAACCTACCCAGCCTATAAATATTCAAAGCAAGTATAAACCAACCTCACCGGATGATTTACCCATCAAGTCGTTGAAACATAGTCTGTGAGTGGTTTGACGGCTGTTTCTAGTCCCATGCCTGTGTTTTTTTTAAAAAGCTGTGTGACAGCGATTACATCACTTTACAATAGGCCCATTGTGAAGGAATGATTCAGCCAAAATGGGTGACACAGGTCACTGTGTCCGGGTCCCTGGATGTTGCTCATTTGCATTGTCAATTTCCGCGAAGAATCCCTTGCTGCTGTAGTGGGAGCACTGTAGGCAAGGTTAATATATAGATAATATATATTATTACTACTATATATAGATTATATTATATATGATAGTTCAAAATTCAAAATGATGGAATTCATAACCAGTCTCACATAATAGTTATCTGGAGCAACACAGTAACCCATCCAACACAACAAATGGTTACAAAAACATTCCCATATATGGACAGTTTCAGTCGGATTATAAAAGGAACCTTATTCTTTGGATAGGTTATTGAAGCAACAAGTCAATTATATTTAAACAAAACACAAAACATTTTTTTTTAAAAACAATTACAATACAGCCTGGGCCGGCAAAGCATACCGATTCTAGAGCCCAACTATCTAGCCTAAAAACTAACTTCTTTTGAGAAATCATATAGTGAATTTTTATTTATTTATTTATAAAGATGAATCTAAAGATAGAAAACTACGGGAAGCTTTCCTTCTCTCATTTAACAAGTATAATAACTAATCTGGGAATTAACCGGAAAGCTATTTGGAGATAACATTGAAGGATTTTAGCCTGTGACCCAATTCTAAAAGGACAGATTCTGACAAAATCGAGGGTCATGCTTTCGCAAAGTAGCAAAGGTGTCAGAATATAATAGCACCCAAGTAATTGCGACCGCGTCAATCAATTGTGAGCCAGGATATATCCCACACAAAGAACAGAGCTGGTAAACTTAACGTGGACAAGAGGTAGATGTATCCACCGCCAATTTTTATTGACTAAGAACTAATTTGGATGTTCATCCAGTAGTGAGACATTTAAAGTAAGGGGTTGCATTTCTGTAGGACTGATAATGTCCTTCGGTGTGGGTGTCTGGCTTGGTCCTAGGGTGAGAACGAGTGTATCAGTGAGTAAATAGGTTGAATCAGAATACAGGCATACCCCCGTTTAAGGAAACTCACTTAAGTACACTCGCGAGAAAGGACATATCACCCAATAGGCAAACGGCAGCTCACGCATGCGCCTGTCAGCACGTTTGCCACACAGCAATACCGGCTCCCTACTTGTACCGAAGCTGTGCGCAACGAGGGGAGAATGGTAGAGCCTGTTAAAATGTGTTTTATTACATCAGTTATGCCCGTATATGACGATGCAGTACAGTACAAGTAATGCACGATAAGTGGGGGAAAAGGGGTTGTTCACCTTAAGACATTTTCAAGTTAACATACAGCTCCGGTTCCATTGCTGTTACGTTACTTGCGGGGTATGCCTGTGTTAACATAGTTACATACATGGCTCGGTTCCATTGTGTACGTTAATGCGGGGGTATGCCTGTGTTACCTAGGTACTACATGTCCGGTTCCATTGCGTACGTTAATTATGCGGGGTATGCTGTGTTAACTAAGTTACATAAATGCTCCGGTTCATTGCGTACGTTAATGCGGGGTCTACTGTGTTACATAGTTAACTACATGCTCCGGTTCATTGCGTACGTAATGCGGGTGGCGGGTAGCCTGTGTTACATAGTTACATACTGCTCCGGTTCCATTGCGTACGTTAGCGGGGTATGCCGTTTTACATAGTTACATAGCATTGCTCGGTTCCATTGCGTACGTTAATGGGGGTATGCCGTGTGTTACTAGTTACATACAGTGCTCCGGTTCCATTGCGTCAGTTAATGCGGGGCTAGGGGATGCCTGTGTAATAGTTACAACATGCTCCTTGGCATTGCGTACGTTAATGCGGGGTGTGCCTGGTTAAATAGTTACATACATGATCCGTTCCATTGCTACGTTAATGGGGGTATGGGTATGCCTGTGTTACATAGTTACATACATGCTCGCGTTCTTCATTGGTACGTTATATCGGGGGTATGCCTGTGTGTTACATAGTTACCTACATCTGCTCCGGTTCCATTGCGTCGTTAATGCGGGGTATGCCTGTGTTACATAGTTCAACATGCCTCCGGTTCCCATTGCGACGTTAATGCGGGGTATGCTGTGTTTAAATAGTACATTCATCTGCCGGTTCCATTGCGTTACGTTAATGCGGGGTATGCCTGTGTTACATAGTTACATACATGCTCCGGTCACATTGCGTACGTTAATGCGGGGTATGCCTGTACACACAACCTCAGACTGACTCACAACATCAGTCAGGAATGTGTCACCTTCTTAGACTTAGATATTTACAAAGATGAAATGGGCCTACTCCACACCACAGTACACAGCAAGGCCACTGCAACCAATAATATTGGCGTCAAGTCACCATCCCCAACCTCTGATACAAGGAATACCAACGGGCAGTTCCTACGCGTGAGAAGGAATTGCTCTACGTCAAAAGACTTTGAGATCCAGTCTGCAATAATGAAAAATAAGTTCCTAAACAGAGGATATAGTCGCTCATGCGTTAACAAGGCCTACAAACGAGCAAAACAAACTGATAGGGGCACACTCCTGTATGCTAAAAAACCTGAACATGAGGGTACACAACCTATAAGAGTAATAGGGACCTTTAACAAGCAATGGAGGCAAATTAGAGACACGCTAAGCCACCACTGGCACATTCTCCTAGAGGATGATGATTTTAAAAAAAGTCCTACATCCCAAGGCATCAATTACATTTATAGACGCCCACATAACATTGCGGACTTTTTGGTTCACAGCCACTATCAAAGCCGCCAGACTACAACGTCGCTAGACACCAATAAGATAGTGGGCACCTATAGGTGTGGCCAGACTACAACGTGGCTAGACACCAATAAGATAGTGGGCACCTATAGGTGTGGTGCTTGCAAGGCGTGCAAATTTCTACAGCCCTCTAAACAGTTTAATGGACTACGCGGTAACAAACAATACAGTATGCGCAACTTTATTAACTGTAAAACCGAGGGCGTCATATATTTGGCAACGTGCAAACGTGGGATAAAATACGTGGGAAAACCTTCACGTGAACTGCGTAGGAGGATTCTGGAACACATAAGCACGCTCAATACCAACAAGGATGTGCCTGTCGCTAGACTTATTAATTCTGTCCATGGGGGTGATGTCTCTAATTTGCCTTTTCAAGGTATTGACACAATCAAGTTGGGGATTCGTAAAGGGGATTTAGATACTGCCCTCTTAAAGAAGGAATCCAGGTGGATATACCCCCTGGGAACCCTGTCACCAAGGGGTCTCAACGAAGGGTTTGTATATACCCCCTTTCTCTAAATCCCTACTCACCTTATGCATCCACTTCTTTACATCAGGGACATTAACATGCACATTCTCCATAACATGACTTAAACATGTTTTGTCTGAAGTGAATGCACCAGTCATAATATTTTTGGACCCTACCTCTAGGTTTGTGTTTTATTTGGGTTCATAAACTTTATACTTTATTGATTTTATTCCATTCATTTTTATGCCAATTTTGCTCTGTATGCACCTCGGGTATGTGTTAACCTCTCTGCCCATTTCCTTATCTCCATGTGCGTTTTCGCGTTTCATGTTTTTTAACCTATTATATGGGTCACTAGGATCCAAGTCTTATCCACCGCGCTTCCCCGCTTAGGCCACTCCCCCGCGCGTCATTATCTGTACTGTCATGGCGACGCTACCCGTTACCATGACAACGTTTACCGGATATAAGGCAGCCGGGAGCACAGGTCCGCCCACCCCCGAAGAAGTTCCCTAGTCTGGAACGAAACGCGTCGGGTGCGACGTCCCGTGTGACGTCACGAGCGCGACCAGCTAGCAGTAGCTTGGTCTGTTCACTCTCACGGCGTGGTGTGTCTTCTTAGCTGCCAGTTAACCAAGATGTGGGCCTGTTGCGGATCCCACTAGTTAGCGCTAGGATCGTCAACATCCTGACCGGGTGATGGGCACGTGAACGATTTTCAGGTATTCAACCGGAATGTGTTTCCAGCATATGGGGGGTTAATTACGACGGGTCGTCGCTTTATACTGACTAAAGCTCTCAGGTTACCACTGCTATTCAGATCTGAAGCAGAGGGGCACAGCTTTTCTTGTCTCATACATACTCATAGTAGGGCAACTTGCATTACACTACTACCAAGTAGGGAATTTGCATGAGCATAATAGCAGAACTACAGCTGCAGTAATATTATTTTACATTATGCACCTACTATAATATATGTACAGAAGACAACCTTACTGGCATTGAAGCTCCACTACAGAGTGGAATTCAGACAGCCACACAGCGGCAGTGTCTTCACTACAGTGATAGTACTGCACCCTGTGCACCCACTCTGTATGTATTATAGGGGACTAGCCTACCAGTAACCACCGCAGTTCCACATATGTACAGTGCAGGAACCCATCCCTACACTACCATCACCCCTGGTCATATTCTATCATTTGGCCCTTTTTTCACCTACAATATTGTCTGAATCACTACTTTAGTGTCCAGACTGAGGTGCATTTTGGGCCTCTTAGATAGCACACCAGATTTCGCTGTGGGTAACATGCGCCAATATTAGGTTTTAATTAGGATGTTTCCTTACGAGTATCAATAAAATGTATTTATTTTTGAAGTTCTATTCCCCAGTGAGTGCATCTTTTGGGATTCTGCCCCCCGTTTTTCAGTGAGTAACGACACTAACTGGCACCGAGTGTGAAGCAAGGGAGCCTGGTTCAATTCCCGGTGTCGGCTCCTTGTGACCTTGGGCAAGTCACTTTATCTCCCTGTGCCTCAGGCACCAAAAACATAGATTGTAAGCTCTGCGGGGCAGGGACAGTGCCTGCAAAATGTCTCCGTAAAGCGCTACGTAAAACTAGCGGCGCCATACAAGAACATGCTGTTATTATGTTGGGCGCACCATGGGTCCTGCATAGCCCAAAATACTTCCCGAGGCTGAAAATATTTCCAAAAAGCGGTTATGCTTTCAGAACCATTTTTTCTTTCCCTAATCCGCCTAACAAGTCTCCGGCTGTCTGTATTTCATGGGTTTTCCCATCCCCCATCCCTGGAAAGCAAGGCGTCGTCCCCACTGCGCGCAGGCGACGCGAACAAGGTACATCTCTCTATGTGGCCGGCCCCAGTCAGTGCGTGCGCATGATCACACGCGAGTGGCACAAATAGATTTTGAAAAGTCAAGAAATTTGACTTTTGCGGCGGCCGAGCGATGGTCACGGCTGCGGATCAGCCAATGGGGGCGAACCAGCCGTGTGACATCATGGCCGCGCCGCCACGCATGACATGAAGTCCTCAAATCGCTTGGCTGAAGGCCACGAGCGGCGCCAGACCCTCCGTTCCGCACGCACTGGGGCCGTAGCCTAAAACCTAGCACCTTACTTTGTGTGGTATTATTTATTTTATTTATAAAATATTTTACCAGGAAGTAATACATTGAGAGTTACCGCTCGTTTTCAGTTATGTCCTGGGCACAGAGTTAAGACAAATACATGGTTACAAACACAGTTACATAATGAGCAGGGTATACATTATATACAAGACAGTGCATGCACAGTTAAAGATAATTTATATTATGGGCGTATGAAACAGTTACAGACCAGATTAAAATGTGAGACAGCCTTAGGTTTGAAAGAACTTAGACTGGTGGTGGATGTGAGAGTCTCTGGTAGGTTGTTCCAGTTTTGGGGTGCACGGAAGGAGAAGGAGGAACGTCCGGATACTTTGTTGAGCCTTGGGACCATGAACAGTTTTTTGGAGTCTGATCTCAGGTGATAAGTGCTGAATGTGGTAGGGGTGAGGAGCTTGTTCAGGTGGCTGGGTAGCTTGCCCATAAAGAATTTGAAGGCAAGACAGGAAAGGTGAACTTTGCGCCGAGACTCGAGTATAACTTCACCTGTCTTTACACACAGCCACACCAGTCGAACAATGGATCCCAAGTTCTCACTCAGTCACAACACGGACCCATTCACTTTGCTCCCTTGTTTTATACAAGCCATGTGGTATACACACAAAAAAAATATTGGCCATTAAGACAATGCAGCTCTTGCACTGCCCCCCAGTGGCAAGAGGATTGAATGACTGCTACATTTAAAGCAGAAATGTGCCAGGTTTCGGCTGCACTTATACAGACGGCGACACGACCAATGACGTCACCCATCGCCATCGCGACGAGTTGTATTTTGAAGTTTAGGCTGGATGCGTCATAAAAGGGGCGGGCAGAGGCACGGAGAAGCTCCCGATTGGCCACAAGGGGAGACCGTCGCCGGAAAAAAAAATCAAATATCAGTGTCTTCATCGCGTGCACTGTAAGCGTCGGCGACAATGTTGCGTCGCTGGCACTATAAGCGCAGCCTTAGCGAGTCACTTCTCATGCGGGCCTTTATCCAGACTATGACAAGCTAAACAGTCGCAGGACATTCACCTAAAATTCATGAGGCGTTTGGCATAAAATTGATATCGTCTGCACTAACTGAAGTATTTCCTAAAGCAAGGGGGGGGGGGGACACACGATATCTAGGTTCTAGTATCTGGTTTTATGCAACGTTATATTTTCTTTATATTGTCGACATACATGATACTTTTATTTTGTTTAGAACCTCCAGTTTGACATTTGTAACATATCTTGGTTACAACAAATGCCAACTTGATATTAATACTATTCATTATTCACATACCGGTATGTTTTTCCATTTCGGTATTTTGTAAGAGATTAGAAATGTACCTTTATAGGGTGAAAATTTTCTGTTAAATCCATTTTAGGTACCGGTCACTTGAATGCAAGTAAGAGAAGTCACGTACTCCCAAAGTGTAAACATCAATGTGACGGGAGACGCGCTTAATAACACATTTATATTTCGTGGATCCTGATTGAGCAGAACAGGTTGAGCAAAATAAACTGAGATTTATTCCCTTGATAGGCAAACACACGACAACTGCAGAATAAACTTAATAATTACACTCACGGGTAGAGAAACAGAGGATAATGTCCAGAAAGGTGCCAAGCACCAGAAGATTGTACTTTAAAATGTAGTCCATTTGCAAATTGCCAAATAAATAGCCAGTTCAATCCTTCTGTGAATGTGCAAAGTCCTTTCTAGTTCTCTGGGATTGGTCTGGATACCCAGGGCTAACGAAATCCTGGAGCAGGGCACGTTTCCTTGTTGCGATGTTTTTTAACCCCTTGCGTTCTGGAATCGTAGCCGCTGTACTTAGGTCTTATCCACTTGAAGAAATCAGGTAACAACAACAGGAACAACAAAAACAGGAATAACAGCAGGAACAACACAGGAATAACACAGGAATGAGGGGTACAGGCCTTTTTAAGGACAAGGGCCTGTGAAGTGTTACATTAGCCTCATCCCATTGGCAAGGAATTATCTTCCTCCTATCAGAACCTGCCATGTCACAGGGGCCAATCTTACAGCCAGCCAAGGTAACTCTGAGCATGCTCAGTGAGCAGCTTGGTAGCACTGCTAAGTAAAAAGGGGCCACTCATTTCTGGGGACGCAATGTCTGGAGTTTGGTCCCAAGGTGTGAAATATCCAGGAGGAGTAACAGGACCTGCTACTCAGAAACATCCTGATTAAGTGACACTTTAAGAATCTGGAGTCTTTCATCTACTAGAAGCATCGGCATCTCCCAACCAGGGGGGTCTTTCATCTATGCATAACATTTGTTCCCTAATGCCTTACAAAGGCAGGCAGAAAAAAATTAGCATCCTGCCGGTACATGTTAACTGCAACAGAAGGCACTTTATCAAAAATATATGTTTCCCTTATGACAAAATTATATTTTTAATATGTGTGTACTGGGGGGGGGAGGGATTGCACATAAAAAAATCAGGGTGCTGGCTCACTCAGTTCCTAAATTAGCAGTCTTAAAAGGGGAACAGCATATAATATTAACCCCTTCATCCCCAATACGAAATAGGGGTAACCAGCCTCCCCCACTGCCTTTATTAATGCGCTGATTACCCCCCATTTTCGCCACACCTCCCCCACTCAAAGCCCAAGGTTTGCCCTGGCCACCTCCTCTGGTGGTTGGGCTGACCGGAGGGTTGTTGAAGTCATTAGGTCTTGGGGATGGTCCTGCCAGGAGAGGCCATCAGCGTTCCCATGCTCACTGCCTTTCTTGTGCGGAATGGTGAAGTCACATTCTTGCAAGGCTCCAGCGCAAGAGCTTGGCATTCTCTCCCGACACCCTCTGCAACCAACTTAGGGGGTTATGGTCAGTGATAACAGTGAAGGTTCTGCCATACAGAAAGGGCTGTAGCTTCTTTAGAGCCCATACTATGGCCAGACACTCCTTCTCAATAGTGGCATATGCTCCTTCTCTGGGCAGCCGCTTGCGGCCCAGAAACATCATTGGAGGTTCCCTGACCTCCTCCCCCACCTGGCTGAGCACAGCACCAATGCCAACGTCTGAGGCATAAGTCTGCTCCAGAAACTTGTTGGAATAATCTGGAGCGGCAAGGATGGGTGCAGTCTTCCAAGCATGAAATGCTTTTTCCCAGGCTGGAGACCAGACTACCAGCACAGACTGTCGCTTCTGGGTCAAGTCCGTCAGGGGTGTTGCAATGGCACTATACTGGGGAACAAACTTCCTATAGTAGCCTGCAGTGCCTAGAAACGCCATGCCCTGCTTCTTGGTTTTGGGAGTGGGCCACTGCACTACTGCCTCTACCTTAGATGGTTCTGGCTTGAGGTGCCCTCCACCCACCCTATGCACTAGGTATAAGACTTCAGCCATCCCTACTAAGCACTTGGTGGGTTTTAAGGTGAGACCTGCCTCCCTAATCCTGGCTAGCACCGCAGCTACATGAATTAAGTGTGATTCCCAGGAGTTACTGAACACAGCAATATCATCCAGATAAGCCCTTGCAAACCCTTGCATGCCCTCTAGCAAACGATTGACCAGGCGTTGGAAGGTAGCCGGTGCATTCTTCATCCCAAATGGCATCACTAAGAACTCATAGAGGCCACTTGGGGTGATGAAAGCCGACTTCTCCCTAGACTCCTGGGTCAAAGGGATCAGCCAGTACCCTTTACTGTGATCCCTGGTGGTCAGATACCTTGCCCCCGCGAGTTCATCCAGCAACTCATCCATGCGGGGTATGGGGTAGGCATCTGAAACCGTCCCTGCATTGAGCTGCCGGTAGTCCACACAGAACCGGGTGGTCCCATCCATCTTAGGCACTAGGACTACCGGACAAGCCCAAGGGCTCTGGGATGGTACAATTACCCCTAGGGCCAGCATCTCCTCCATCTCCCTCTCTATACTGCCCTTCACCTCTGCTGACACTCTATAAGCGTGCTTATGCAGAGGTCTCAGATCCCCTGTAAGCACTGGGTGCTCAGTGATGTGTGTCCTCCCTGGCTTGTCCGTGAACAGAGCCCTATACTGCTCTAGCATAGCCCTGGCATCTGCCCTCTGCCTGACACTCAGCTGAGACCCTATCTCAACCTGCTCTACGGTACCCCCCTGCCTAGCCTCCCCTAGGAGATCTGGCAGAGCTATGTCCTCCTTGAGCATATGGATGTGATAGACTTTGGTCCTCCCTGTCTACCTGTATGTCCATACATACCTCTGCACTCTCTCTAGTGCCCTCCTGACCAGGCGGTGGGAGGTAGCCAGAGCATTCCTCATCCTGAATGGCACCCTGACAAACTCACAGAGGCCATTCTGAAGGCTGAAGACTGACTCCCCCTTTGCCTTCCTCTCTACACTGTCTGCCACCTCTGCTGATACTCCATAGATATTCTTATGCAGAGGATGCAGATCACCTGGAAGCACAGGCTGATCTGTACTATGTGCCCTGCCCAGCTTGTCTGAGAACAGGACCCAAGGCTGCTCTACCCTAGCCCCGGCTTCTGCCCCTGCCTGCTTACCTCCCAGGGCCCCTAGCTCAACTAGGACCCCCCTAGGAAACCCGATCCTACCTAAGAGGCCTGGCACTGCCTGAGCTACTTCCTGAAACATGTTCCCCATTCCTGGTAACAGGTTCAGGAGCATCTGCACATAATCACCCGCTTTACCCTGTGGCTGGCAGGCGTCCCAGGGGTGGCCAAAGTCTGCCACTGCCCCTGCTGCCTCCGGCCAGAAGTAAGGCTGCAACAGCTGGGTTCTCATGTGAGTGACCCCCTGATGCCCCACTAGTGGACTGGGGAAGGCTACCTGCAACACTTGCTGCCTACCCTCCCTGGGTCTCACTAACCGTCTTCTACCTGTCCAGCCCCTGGCTAACCCGGTAGAACCTGGCTCCCTACCCGAGCCCGCGGTGCCACAGCCTGTGGTCTGACCCCCCGCTTTCCCAGGACTCGGACGCCCACAGTCCCATACCTTCTAAGCGGGGGTCAGCTTTCACCGCATCCCTATCTGCTGTCCCTAATTCTAACCACCCACCCTTAGTCTCTAAGTCAGGGGTAACAGGAACAGGTAAAGGGAACAGTAAGACAGACCGTGCCCACAGAGCCCTGGCCCCGAAATCATCGGACCCAAACCGACACAGAGATGTGGTGCTGAGAATGCACGCATACTCTGCTAAAGACCGCATCATGACGGCGGCCAGGGCTCTGTGGGCACGGTCTGTGTGCAGGTCGTGATCTGATACCCCCTGCCCTTTGCCCTCCCCGCCCTTCCATGCCCCTTGGCCCCCCCTGCCCTTCCACTCCCCTTGGCCCCCCCCGCCCTTCCGCTCCATGCCCCCTGCCCTTCCACGCCCGGGCAACGCCGGGTATATCAGCTAGTTCTGCTATATTTATAACATATCTCTCGCCTTAACTGTGGCGAGGCCGAGGAACAAAAAGAGGACAACAACATATAGTTAAACTACCCCATGTGGGTCTTCCGGAGAGTATATGACAACTTAGCCCTTAAGGGGATGTAGGGGGATGAGGGGTTCCCTTTCCCCTTTTTTAAAGTGGGAATAAACTTCCTGTGTGTTCCCTACTTCTAGGGTTTACGGGGAGGGGGAGGTAAAAGGATGGGACCCTCCTAAAAAATACAACCAAAAGTAACTTCTAGGTGCTTCTAAAGCTCCTAAAGTCCTCCTCCTCTCCGGGACAGGGTGTTGGAGGTGGGCCGCTGCTGGCACCGATATCGGTCAACACAGAGGCCAACGAGCCTCCCTCAACTCCCGGGTGGGAGTGATGTCAAGGTCCTCTGACTAGACCAGTTGTACAGTCTCTTCATGGTCTTTGTAAGATTTCCTTCTTGGATGCGATTAGGTGGTCATTCACCCGAGGCTTCTTGAATGTCTGCCCGGTCCTTGTATCTGCTGTCTCTCTGTAACTTTCGTCTTGAGTCCAGATGGGTGTACGTGATGATTCACTACTAGGTGATCCAGCGAACGGTGGCGATTTTGCTCTTTATTTCAGTCCCAGTTTAATTCGTGCTCCTTCTCCTTCCTCTGGAGTTTTCACCACCAATGTTGATCCGTTATGCCAAATTACGAGTGTGAATGGGAAGCCCCACTTATACTTAATTTGTTGATCCCTCTGGCTCTTTGTGACTTCTTTGTCAACTCCTTTCTTTTGAGTAGAAGTGGAAGGGGTGAGATCACTGAATATTTGGATCCGATGATCTTCACATTACATCCAGAGTTTGCATAATAGCCTCTTTGACCGTGAAGTAATGAGCCCGCAGTATAACGACCCTCATTTAGTTAGGGTCAGATTGTTTTGATCCTAAGACCCCGTGCACTCTGTCTAGCAGCAGTTTCTCTTCCGTGATATCGGAAAGCCAGCTCTGAAACCGCTTTCGCACACATTTCTCCGGCGCTTCTGGGGGTACAGCCTCTGGGATATTTCTTAATCACAGGTTGTTTCGTCTGGCACGATTCTCTGTCTTGTAGCGCGTCAGTCAGAGTACTTATTTGTGTTTTTAAGGCAACTATCTCGCGGTCAGTAACATTTTGGGCTGAGATCAGTTTGTCTGCGACCCCCTCCAGACCGTCAGTTATCTCCTTCAGTCCATGCAAGTCTTGTCTAAGTTCAGACACTACTTTGTTCATTTCTATTTACATTTTCTGTGCCATACTTTTCAGTAAGTTATCTAGATCAGCGGTGCGCAAACTGGGGGGCGGGAGATTTTCCTGGGGGGGGGGGGGGCGCGGGCGGTTACAGAGGCCCCGCACTTTTTCCCCGCGTGAGGCCTCTGTAACCTACTTACCTGCTGCCAGCCGGGTCTCCATGGCAACGCTGCGTCAAATGACGCCGCGGGGTCATGGCATGCCATCACATGATCCCCGCACGCCGAAAAGGAAGGTAAGAGGCGCGAGCACCGGGGGGGGGGGGGAGCAGGCAAGGGGGGGCGCAGCGCGAATAGTTTGCGCACCCCTGATCTAGATCACCTTTAGTTGTGGGTCTGGCACGGTCATCAGCTCCTGATTCAGTTTCAGTCTCCACCTCCGAGGGGGGCCTCGCGGCGCCGCCATCTTGGTTCTCTGTCCCCACAGGGCTCTTGTTTGAAAGAATTGCGCGACTTCCCGCGACGTTTGCTCCGTCTCCCGTCTGGGTCTCACCTTGCCGGGTGTTCCCATGGTGCCGCAGGCGAGGTCCACGTTATATCCTTTAGAGGAGCGCCGTGCCTGGGATCCATGGAGATCCTCAGCTAAGCGGCCATCTTTCCTGCGTCCCACAATATATTGTGGGTTTTAAGACAAATGGTAACCACATTAACCCCTAAAGCACCACATTGACCAAAACACTTAATATCCCTCCACCATTTTTAAATGGCTTAAATAATGGGAACCAGAACTAAGCTCTGGACTCAATTTGAATGACAACAGGATGGCAAAGAGCCAGGTACTTACCCCGCATTCCAACACGGTAATGAGGAACATTAGTTGCATGCTATGCAGGGAACACCCCAAAAGGCCCCAAACTGTGCTGTGTGTCTGTGTTTGTATACTACATTGTGTGGCGCCGTCAGGAGAATCAATGGACTCTCTGACATGTGTGTGGCGTCATGAACACGCGCCTGGCGCGAATGGATGATGGGGAACACCTAGGGCCATGGCGACCAGCTTTAACATATATATTTCATTGGTTGTTATTATTTCTTCATGCCACGCTCTTGAAAAATGCCGTGACACCCGCAAAGTCCGTCATACTTGGGCTGAATAAATCCGTTTGGAATTGGAAATCCCAAAGTGTCCTTCCTTCGTTTTGGTGTATTCTGTATGCTACACCGAACCCGAGGAGCTGACAATCTAATGTCTTCAGGATAGACCCACACCCCAACTTGTGAGTCTCACTGGTAAAGAGAAAGTCAGACCTGCCCCTCATCACTTTGGGGTTCTGTTTCCTGGATGTCCGGTGTATATATAATACAGATACACTGCTCTGCGTATAATGTTACACTGCTCTGTGTATAATACAGATATGCTGCTGTGTATAATACAGATACACTGCTCTGTGTATAATACAGCTACACGCTGCTCTGTATATAATACAGATACACTGCTCTGTGTTTAATACAGATACACTGCTCTGTGTATAATACAGATACACGCTGCTCTGTGTATAATACAGATACACTGCTCTGTGTATAATACAGATACACGCTGCTCTGTATATAATACAGATACACGCTGCTCTGTATATAATACAGATACACTGCTCTGTGTATAATACAGATACACGCTGCTCTGTATATAATACAGATACACTGCTCCGTGTATAATACAGATACACTGCTCTGTGTATAATACACATACACTGCTCTGTGTATAATACAGATACACGCTGCTCTGTGTATAATACAGATACACGCTGCTCCGTGTATAATAGTTGTTGAATCTGCAGTAATGTTATAATGTGCAGCTGGCAAAAAATTCGAAATTGCGAAACTTTCCCAGCTCATAATCTCTGTGTAACGGTCTCTCACCCCCATCCCAGCAGCCCTCTCTCTCACCCCCATCCCAGCAGCCCCCTCTCTCATCCCCATCCCAGCGGGAAATAAAAAACATTCCAGCCTTCTCTTCATAATGAGATACACTTTACACTTCCTTAACCCCTTCCTGTCCACCTTAAACCCATAACTTGCGCTGCAATACGTAGTGGGCCCCTATAGCCCCATAATGGCAGCGTCGTGTTTAAAGGGTCACATATAGGTGATTGACACTTTAAAAAAAAAAAGAAGAACAGACTTGAAATACGCACGTTTCCATAGTAACCAAACACTTTGGCGACTCCTTACAATTTGTGTTTGTGAAGTGTTTCTGTTGCTGCATCTCGCCAAACGTCAGAGAGCAGCATCTGACAAAGCGGAGAAGGTTCTAGTAGCCCCGGAGTGGCCAACTCCAGTTCTCAAGGGCCACCTTGGATATCCCTGCTTCAGCACAGGAGGTGCAGTCTTCGACTCAGCCACTTGTGCTGAAGCAGAAATATCCTGAAAACCTGACCTGTTGGTGGCCCTTGAGCACTGCAGTTGGCCAACGCTGTAATAGCCATATATTCTAGTAGCTCTGCAAATTTGATGTGGGTTGGGATAGCTTTCCAAGCATCATAGGTTTCTTCTTCTTCTTCAACTGTTCTGCCTACAGACACACGTTTCACAGAGAACAGACAGACACATGTTTAACGCTCAGGGTCATTACGTCCGATGACCCTAACATGGACACCCTGCTTGTTCGCGCCTGATACGTGTGCTTGACCCTTTAACAAGTTGGGTAAATGATTTCAAATAACTATTTCTCTGCATTTTTCCCCGAAGCGTCACTGGATTTCTCCTAAATTGCACAAGAGATTGTCTCTGTTCCTGTGGAGGGAGGGGATTTAATCCAGAATTAAGCAGTATTCTGGGAATCGCCGGGAGAGAGAAGGGAAAGTGTGTCAAACCTCTGCCTTGTATCCTCACACTGGGCGTCAGAATGATGGCAGCTGCCGTAAAACTCCGATGCGCACCATATACCTGCGCATTCGGTCACAGGGAAGTGTCGTTTATTTTGCGCCAGTTTGCGAACCACGCCGAATTTGCCATTTTTATTCTGGCAACACTTTGTTTGCCGAAACAGCCGCCTTCAAAAAACATTTGCCACCAAGAAAAAAGTCAGTGTACATCGCAAATTTCAGCGTGCATGGCGGCAAGTCACATAACCCTTTATATACCGGACTTGCCATTTTGTCAAAATTGTGGCAAAAGTCATCAAATTTCACCGCAATCTGACGAAAAAATGTTTGAAAACATTACAGAGCGAGTGCAAACTTTGGGCAACATTTCCGAAAAATGTGAAATGAAAGAAAATGTGGTGAACGCAAATGTGCGGCTTTCGCACAGCGCTACTCTGCAAGCCAGGGGTCCCCAACGCCAGTCCTCAGCACCCCCCAACAGGTCAGGTTTTCAGGATATCCCAGCTTCAGCACAGGTGGCTCAGTCTTTGACTGACACATGCTGAAGCAGGGATATCCTGAAAACCTGACCTGTTGGTGGCCCTTGAGAACTGGAGTTGGCGCCCCGTTTCTATGCATAACACTTTTTGTGTTGGGGCAGACTGCGCCCCACTTTTGGTTAACATCGTACACCTTTTGTGAGTGCCCTATTCCTCCATTTGTGTATATATGGGGTTAATTGGTTGTTTATGGATAGAATAAACAAAGTTTTCTCTTCAGCCAATATTCACTGCTGGCAATTAGTGCATACTTTGCTATGCACTTATATCTCTGCTCTGTATTACTAGCGTGCCTAGCACAGCAGCAAGCCTTGCAGAACGTTATTTTCATGAGTGCGGCCAATTATTGAATGCGAGGGGAGAGAGGGGGGAGAGAGAGAGAGAGAGAATCCAAAAATCATACAGTGTAATTGGAATGCTGATGAATGCTGCCACAATGTGTAGGACACACACAATTCCAATCATGTATATGAAAAAGAGAACAAAAGGCGCAAACCATGTTTAAACTAATAATCAATAAACGGATAGTGTACTATGGAAAGAGTCCAATGAATGGGATCCAGGACCGGGTATGACCTAAAAATGAGAAAGATAGCTAATATAGTGATGTGTGTATGTTTGGTTTCACACACCAGAAGCACTGATTCTACTTACGACGTGTCAGATAAAAAGGGGCATTTCAGGATTAAAAAATCCTATCTTTAACTGCAATCCTGGAACGATTCGCCGCGGGATCCGATCGCACGATCACGGAAGACGCCGTATGCAATCTGACGCTTGTGCTGTGGATTTTCTCCTCGCTTGCCAAGTCTCGCGATAGTTCGGCGATGAGGTATGGCTAGTGCCCATCGCACCCGGAGTGTCTTCGTGGGTTAAATCAGCCAGAGGAAAGCATATACTAGTCCCACTTGCCTTAAGTAGGCAAATAAGATAGGTGACAAGATTACCGATCACCTCTATGCTGACGACACACAAATTTACCTTTCAACCCCTGACCTTACACCTGCTATACAAACCAAAGTTTCTGAATGTCTCTCTGCGATATCATCCTGTATGGCCCTCCGCCGACATAAATTCAACATGTCAAAAACAGCTCCTCATATTTCATCCCAAACCTGGCCCCACTACCTCCTTCCACATTACTGTTGGAAGTACTATCATTCACCCAGTAGCCCGAGCACGCTGCCTAGGGGTCACACTCGACTCCTCTCTCACATTCTCCTCTCACATTCAAAATGTATCTAAAACCTGTCGTTTTTTCCTCCGCAATATTACAAAGATACGCCCTTTCCTCTGCTGCTCGACTGCTAAAACTCTGACTCAGGCCCTCATTCTCTCCCGTCTCTATTACTGTAACCTCCTCCTGTCCGGCCTTCCTGCCTCTCACCTGTCTCCCCTACAATCTATCCTAAATGCTGCTGCCAGAATCACTCTACTCTTTCCTAAATCTGTCTCAGCGTCTCCCCTGCTCAAATCCCTCTCCTGGCTTCCTATCAAATCCCACATCTCACACTTAATTCTCCTGCTCACTTTTAAAGCTTTACACTCTTCTGCCCCTCCTTACATCTCAGCCCTAATTTCTCGCTGTGCACCATCCCTACTCTTGCGTTCTGCTCAAGGATGCCTTCTCTCTACCCTTTTTGTATCTAAAGCCCTCTCCCGCCTTAAACCTCTCTCACTGACTGCCCCACACCTCTGGAATGCCCTTCCCCTCAGTACCCGACTAGCACCCTCTCTATCCACCTTTAAGACCCACCTTAAAACACACCTGCTTAATGAAGCATATGAGTAGCTCCATGGCTGATACTATACACCTGATACATAAAGCTTGGCCACTTGCAGACGCACTTACCAGAATGCCCTCCTACTGTCTCTGTACGGCTGGGTGGGTGGCTGACTGCGTGGGCGGACGACACTTGGTTGCTTGACTGCCTGTGTGGGTGGGTGACTGCCCCCTGACTGGGTGACTGGTGCATGGAGGCTGAAGCGGGCGACCTGGGTTGGCGGGCACGGGCTCGCTACGGCGCTTCCCCTCCGTCCTATGGTGGGAACGGGTCCACAGACATTTCCGGCGCTTCCACCCTCCCTGCCCCCGATCCCCGTGGCTGCTGCCCAGGCGGGAGGTAGGCACGGGGGGAACAAGTTTGATCATGGCACGTCCCCCTCCAGCCCACATTCCCCTCGAGTGCCCATGCGAGCGGGGAGACAGGACCGGGGGGGAGCAATGAAAGGGTCTGGCGATTGGGGGGGTGCAGTTGGGGGGGGGGGGGCAGCCCGCCAGGCGCATGCGCGCGGAGACCTCTGCTCTGTTTATGGGGAACGCTGGCATATATATATATATATTTTCTTTTGACACTTTTTTTTTTTATTACACGAGCACGCCCTGACACCCCCCCTGTTGGCGGGCCTGCCCACGGTCACAAGGAGGTGACACCGGGATTTAAACCTTACTTCCACTCTCTCTGATAAATGGGAAGGGTTGGACATGGTTAGAAGTGAGGCAGCTGTGGCCCTGACAGGCAGGTCACCACATGTGCCTTGGGAGGTCATTGAGAGTCTCAATGAGACTGAGCTTCCCCAGCCCTCACATTCCCCAGTACAGAGGAAGGGAGCTCATTAACCCTCACAGAGCCATCCACAAACCGCGGGCGGAAAAATCAAACCGCTAAATCTCCGGTCGCCTTCCGTGCCTGGTAACGCCGGCATGATTGTGCATATTACTGGTCATCACCTGTGTCGCCATCTTCAGGATTGGGGAGCGCAGGGCCCAAAAAGGTACACAATGGAACAATATTGTTTCTCACAAGATGTTAGTGTGGCTAAACTAGGGGATCCGCACAATTCTTTCTATTGAAATCAGACAAAATCTATCTGGGGCAGGTCCAACTTTTCTTTAGAATAGAAGGTATTCCGCCTCCAATTTCAATCTCAAGGAAGGGAGAAATGGGACACAATCGTGCGCGTCCAGAATCTGCGCAACATCGCAACTGCGATGGAGCGCGACTGCGCGGCCGATTTTTTATTTTTATTTTGACGCCGCGATGGCTGGGGTCACGTGCGCCCTGTCAGCCAGTGAGGGCGAACTGCTCGCGTGACATCACGGGCACGCCTCCCCGTCGCGTCTTTTCCTCCGCATCCCACAAGCCACGGATTGCCTCTGCATCGGGCGGGCGTGAAGCCACGCCCTCCGTCGCTCGCCCACTATATATATATATATATATATATATATATACCTTACACAATTTAGTGACATCAACCAAGATGGCGGCTTTGCTCTCGATGCCATCCTCAAGATCATTAATAAACAAGTTAAAAAGCAGGGGTCCCAGTACCGATCCCTGAGGTACTCCACTCACAACTTTAGCCAACCTGAAAAAGTTCCATTTATGACACCCTCTGTTGTCTGTCCTTCAACCAGTTTCCATCCAGGTGCATATATTATTACTGAGTCCAATTTTCTTATTTTGTACACTTGTCTGGAACCGTATCATGCAAAATCTAAGTAGACCACATCAACTGCATTACCCTGGTCTAAATTCCTACTTACCTCTTCAAAGAAACAAATAAGGTTAGTTTGGCAAGATCTATCCTTCATAAATCCATGTTGACTATTACTAATAATTTTGTTTTCCATTGGGTATTCCTGAATATTATCCCGTATTAGACCTTCAAGTAGCTTCACCACTATTGAAGTCAGGCTTACAGGTCTGTAATTCCCCGCTTGTGATCTAGCTCCCTTTATAAATATAGGCACCACATCTGCTTTACGCCAATCTTGTGGTACCGAGTGTGTGGTAATGGAGTCCTTGAATATTAAATGTAATGGTTTGGCTATTATTGAACTTAACTCCTTGAGAACTCTTGGATGTATGTTATTGGGGCCAGGTGCCTTATTTACTTACATTTTTCAAGCTGCCTATGAACTTCGTCCTCAGTTAACGAATTGTTCGTTAATATGGAGGTTGTGGCTTCCTCCTGTGGCACTACAATTGAACTTGATTCTTCCCTGGTAAACACAGAGGCAAAGAATTTGTTTAATACCTCTGCTTTTCCCTTATATCCAATAATCTGCCTGCTCATCTCACACTGAAAGGTTCCTATATTTTCTTTTCTCATTTTTTCTTATTATTTTATTTATTTATAAAATATTTTACCAGGAAGTAATACATTGAGAGTTACCTCTCGTTTTCAAGTATGTCCTGGGCACAGAGTAAAACAAATAATAATAATAATGTTATTAAGGTTCTTAAAGAACTTTTTAGGGTTGATCTTACTTTCTATTGCAATCCTTTTTTCATTATCCAATTATTCATTAGCCATTATGATGTGTTATTATTATACACAGAAGACTTGCTGGGTGGGGGGTGGGGGATGGGGGACAGGACGGGGTACATTGTGAGTAGAGAGGTTAGTGATGCCACCTAGTGGACACAGTAGTGCAGCCTGCTTCATGTTTAATCTGTCAGCGTAGGCGCACGCAGTAATTACCCATTCCGCGCTGCCAGGGGCCAGCAAAACACATGCCAGTGTAAGTGGCTGACATTTTTTAAGTACACTTAAATAAAAAGCATTGGGAACAGTTTCAAGCGCAGATCTTCAACAGGAGGGTGGGGGTGAGTTTCAGTAATATGTGTACTATCCACCTGTAACGCAGCATATGAGTAGCTCCTCATACATCGACCTTGGCTCCTTGCAGACGCACTTCCCAGAACGCCCTCCTACTGTCTCTGTACGTTCTACTTACCAATTAGATTGTAAGCTCTTCAGGGCAGGGACTCCTTTTCCTAAATGTTACTTTTATGTCTGAAGCACTTCTTCCAATTATGTGTTATTTGTTATTTATATTATGTCATGTGTATTACTGCTGTGAAGTACTATGTACATTAATGGAGCTATATAAATAAAGATATACATACATACTGTGTACTACATACTAAGCGGCACACGCAGATTTTTTGGGTGAAACATCAAGTGTAATTGCACTTGTGTGCACTGGTGCACTAACCTTATTTCCCCCAGCGCCTTAAGCGCCAAAAAATGTTTTAGTCAAATCTTTTGAATGAAAGGAGAAACTGCGTCAAAATCGTTGAACCTGGCGTAAACCCCACAGTGTGGCTATTATAAATAAAATCGCACTAATCCTTTATATTTACTAATACTAGCTATACATAAAAAATACGCAGAATTCTGCTTTCACTGAAATTGTATCAATCAGGTATTCACCATGCATCAAAACTTGTTTCAAACAACGAATGGTGTGATATGTATAATTAACACATTGATCTTCATATCACGCGCATTTTGTGAAGGTTTGTATTCATTTTTAGCACTGACATTTAGATGCACAAGTTTTTGTTTTTTATATGTATTTATAAAATGTTTTACCAGGAAGTAATACAGTGAGAGTTACATCTCTTTACCTGTATGTCCTGGGCACAGAGTTATCATGACAAATACATGGTTACATTAAATGAACAGGGGTTATACACTATATAAAGACATTGCATGCACAGTAAGAGATAATATATGTTATAGGCGTGTGGAACAGTTCCAGAGAGAGCAGATGAAATGTGAGACCGCTTTAGTTTTGGAAGCTGAAATATGATATTAGTACACGGTCTCCGATGTGTTTTTAGCATTCATGCTCCTATTTTGAGATTTGGGGAATGACCATAGGATGAGTTACATGCCGCACTGATGATGGGAAGTATTTTCGGGATTGCTAACAAGCTCCATGCAGCGACTCCTGGAGGGATTAGGAACGGGGCTCGATTCTGACTGGGAAACACGGATGAATAATTTATCCACAGAATTTCTTTATTTAAAGCAGAGTTATTTATTGCAGTTCATATATATAGTAATTGTTCTTTGCGCAGGGCTCCGTTCCCTTGCCCCCCCCCCAAAAAAAACCCAATGTCCCCATTCTGCACCCTGAATCTTTCCCTATTGTGTGCACATTCACTTTTACTTCTGTACAGTGCCACCTCTCTATGCCTTGCAGTCTGACCTCCACACCCCACAGAATCACCACTCATTCTATAAAGCACACTCAGCTGTCAGGTACTGCAGGGCAATGCACAAGGAAACCCACTCCTCCTCAAGTAGAGCCCGCTCATTCCCAGGCCCTGCAGAGCATTGCACAGGAGAGCCAACTCATCCCCAGCCCTGCAGAGCACTGCACAGGAGAGCCCGCTCATCCCCAGGCCCTGCAGAGCATTGCACAGGAGAGCCCACTCATCCCAGGCCCTACAGAGCCTTGCACAGGAGAACCCACTCATTCCCAGGCCCTGCAGAGCATTGCACAGGAGAGCCTCCTCATTCCCAGGCCCTGCAGAGCATTGCACAGGAGAGCCCGCTCATTCCCAGGCCCTGCAGAGCATTGCACAAGAGAGCCCCCTCAAAGAAATCAATTTTTTTTCCCAGGCCCTGCGAGCATTGCACAAGAGAGCCCCTCCCATTCCCAGGCCCTTGCAGAGCATTTGCCACAGGAGAGCCCACTCATTCTCTTTCATAGCCCTGCAGAAGCATTCCACAAGAAGCCCCCTCATTCCCAGCCCTCAGAACATTGCACAGGAGAGCCCACTCATTCCCAGCGCCCTGCAGAGCATTGCACAGGAGAGCACGCTCATCTTCCCAGGCCCTACAGAGCATTGCACAGAGATAGCCCCCTCATTCACCGGCCCTGCAGAGCATGCACAGGGAAGCCCACTCCTTCTCAGGCCCTGGCAGAGCATCCACAGAGAGAGCCCCCTCATTCCCAGGCCCTACAGACATTGCACAGGAGAGCCCACTCATTCCCAGGCACATGCAGAGTCATTGCCACAGGAAGCCACGCTCTTCCAGGCCCTACAGCGCATGCACAGAGAGAAGCCCCCTCATTCCCAGGCCCTACAGAGCATTGCACAGGAGAGCCCGCTCATTCCCAGCCCTGCAGAGCATTGCACAGGAGATCCGCTCATTCCCAGGCCTTGCAGAAGCATTGCACAGGAGGAGCCCGCTCATTCCCCAGGCCTGCAGAGCATTGCACAGGAGAGCCCGCTCATTCCCAGGCCCTGCAGAGCATTGCACACAAGAGGAGCCCCCTCATTCCCAGGCCTGCGAGCCATTGTCACAGGAGAGCCCGCTCATTCCCAGGCCTCAGACATTGCACAGGAGAGCCCGCTCATTCCCAGGCCCTAGAGCATTGCACGGAGAGCCGCTCATTCCAGCCTGCAGAGCATTGCACAGGATAGCCGCCTCATTCCCAGCCCTGCAGAGCATTGCACAGGAGGGCCCCGCTCATTCCCAGGCCCTGCAGAGCATTGCACAAGAGAGCCCCCTCATTCCCAGGCCCTGCAGAGCATTGCACAGGAGAGCCCGCTCATTCCCAGGCCCTGCAGAGCATTGCACAAGAGAGCCCCCTCATTCCCAAGCCTTGCAGAGCATTGCACAGGAGAGCCTGCTTATTCCCAGGCCCTGCAGAGCATTGCACAGGAGAGCCCCCTCATTCCCAAGCCTTGCAGAGCATTGCACAGGAGAGCCCGCTCATTCCCAGGCTCTGCAGAGCATTGCTTCAGGAGCCCTTTACCTTCAGCGCGTCTCTCCTCCCCCAAGCTTAACGTTGTTATGGTGACGTGACGCAAGCGCCCAGAGGAGCATGGGGTCTGTGCGCCGGGTGCGGTGTGATGACGTCACTGAGGCGCCTTGGCAGCTACCGGTCGGTGGCGCGAGACTCGAACCGCAAAACATGAGTCTCATCGTCGGCCCCGCGCCCACCTACCTGCTGGTGTGTGTGTGTGTGTGTGTGTGTGTGTGTGTGTGTGTGTGTGTGTGTGTGTGTCTATCGTGTGTGTGGTGTGTGTGTGTCTATCGTGTGTGTGTGTGTGTCTATCGTGTGTGTGTGTGTGTGTCTCTTGTGTGTGTGTGTCTCTCTTGTGTGTGTCTCTGTCATACACCATCTGTACACACACAACACCCATATCTAATATGTGTACTGTTCACACACCTTAACCATATACATATTTATATATATATAAATGCCTCTACGCATTATTATTTTATTATTTATATAGCTATTTATTCATTCCAATTATGAAATGATCACCTGCACCAGAGAATAAAAGTAGAATAAAAACTACATGAATCACACTTTTGTTATCGTGCAATCATTTCATGATTGGGATGAATCATTTTCTGTGTGTGGCCATCTCTTGTGATTTTATGTATAAGTCTACACCTCTTCCTTTGGCATCTCCCTGGAGCTGCTGTTCTATTTGAAAGGCCTGTGTATGTGACACAACACACACAGAAGCAGCTGTGTGAAAGGTTTCCTGCCCTGAAGAGCTTACACTCGGAGCCTGGTTTCTCTCCGCAGGCCTCGCTGAAGGCTGATTGTGTGAACAAGCCGTTCGTCCAAAGGTGCCAGGACCTGGTGAAAGTCATTGAGGATTTTCCTGCCAAGGTAGAGAAAGCAGCTTGTGTGTGATTCCTCCTGTGGGGTGATAGGGGATGAGGGAGGTTTCCAGATTATTCCACTTTAGGGGCCTGTGGTGACTTGCTATTGAGTGCACGTATGGGGAGCTTGGTGTTGTGCAGAGGTTCCCAACATTTTTCGCACTGTACACCCCCTGCTTGAAATGTTTGGTGAACCACAAATTCTTAGTGCTACTCATCAGGCTGATGCTAACAAAATTGTGTGACCAATCCCAGGCAGTATAGTGTCTTGAGCTCCCGGGTGGAATAATCAGACCCCAACCTGCTGCAGGCAGCATAGGAGGTGTAGCTGTCAATGACTGCGGGAACTGCCAAAGTCACGCCCCATAATGCCTTGTTGCTGTGGATGTAAAGCATTGTGGGAAGTGGCTTTGGAAGCTCCTGCTGTAAATGACAGCTATACCGCCCACGCTAAGGTGCTGTTTGGGGCCTTACTAAATGCGCAGTCCCACCACAGACCCAGGAACCCGCTGTACTGCCTGGGAGCTGCCATTACAGATTCTTTTTGGCTAACCACTTGGAGACCCCTCGCAAACCCCATATTTGGAATTACTGGTGTAGTGGTTAAGGTGTTAATGGTGTTAGCATGAGGATGTGACTTCAATTCCAGCCTAAGCTACCTGAGGCTGGGTCCATGGTCAGCTCGCGACCGTGCGCGTGACGTCACCCGCGTTTTTAGCTGCAGCGATTTGTGGCTTGGGTAGATGCGAGGGGGGGGGGGGTGGTGGCCATGACATCACAGAGCTGGGTACGCCCTCATGGGCGAACCGCTCACGGACTTGGCCGTCGCTCCGCAGAACCAAATTGAACTGATTCTTCGCGCACCCCCCTACGCGTGGAGCCGTCGTCTGTGGCCGCGATCATTGCCTTAAGGCAGTGTGATCCGTCCGCCCGCGCGCGTCTCGCCAACCATAGACGCGGGCATAACCCCTTTCACACCATGGCCAGTGTATTGTATGTCCATTTGTCAGCGTAAGGTTAATGATGTCGATCGCAATCACAATCTCCCGGA
>CM071584.1:5973686-6045119 GCA_036426205.1 Ascaphus truei
TATTCTGTCATTGGGAGGTGATGAGATTGTACCTCTGTGCCTTCTCCTCTTTGAAGACTGCTATTCCACCCCAGAGGTGGCTACATCCATCCATCTGACACGTATCTGTTAATCACTTTGGAAATCCTAATCATTTGAGAGGTTTCGTGAAACAGGTTACAGCTTCAGGAAAACTTGACTGTGATTGAGTTTGCTTGTCTCTGGTCTCAGGAGCTTCACGCAATCTTCCCATGGCTGGTGGAGATGATTTTCGGCAGCCTAGATGGCAGCATTGTGGGCTGGAACCTGCGCTGCCTGCAGGAGCGGGTGAACCCGCTGGAGTTTCACACTGCCCTGGAGTTTCTGGATCCCAGGTAAATCCCTGACACGGCCAGCACGGAGCCCCTGTCCCAGGGTATAGTAATAGATTTATGCTCGTTTGTTCTCCATCCCCAGTGGCTCCATGATGAAGTTGGTTTATAAGCTGCAGGCTGAGGAATACAGATATGATTTTCCGGTCTCGTATCTTCCGGTAAGCGATGGAAATCCCCTCTGCTCTCTCGGGCGGAAGGAAACCCCTGAAGCTGTACTATGTAAGTCATGTTGATCTGTCTCTTGTTATTGTGCCAGGGTCCAGTCCGACTGTCCATACAGGAGAGAGTGCTGCCCGAATGTCCCCTGTATCACAACAAGATCACGTTCCCCTCCTCAGGGGGTCTCAGTCTCAATCTGGCTTTGAGTATCCTTTGTAGAGCTACTGAGAGACCATTAACATGCAGAATGTGATGTCCATTATAGCCTGCCCATTATATGCAGTCACTGGGGGTTTCCGCTATTGTTGCATCGTTACTGTGTATCCGTTTTAATCCATAGAACATTTTCCACTGAGCGTAACAGACGGGCATTAACGACTGATGCTTTGCGATGTGCTGGGACGGGGTCACGTTTTGGGGAATCGTTACATTGCTTTCTGTAAATCTCTCACAGTTGTATATTAGTTCTCCCCTTGACCGTTTGGGCTCAGATCCGTTTGAGTATTTCATGTTCCACTTTGCCATCTGCCTCATCACACAGAGGGTAAGTGCTGACACGTCGGGATGGTGCCTTCCATATAGAGTAGGGTTTTTTTAAGGACTGGTAGACGCCAGTCTGCACTGTTACATCCTTCAGGCAATATAGCTCCGCTCGCCGTATTGCTGAAAGAAGATAGTCTCCCTTTCCAGTCTGTGTGATATGTACAGCCTGTGTGTGGCGGGAGGGCGTAGCGTGTGTGTATATCAGTGTCTGCACGGTCCTCACTTTCCAGAGCTACCTCCATGGGCATCACTTCAGCACCTCGGACAGCGCCTACTTCATCATGGTGGACAAGTACCTGTGCTGCTTCCTGCCGACCGAGGGGAACGTCCCGTCTCCTCACTCCACCAATCCTGGAGGGGTTGTGCCTTCCCCCGCCCCCAGGTAACACAACGCTGAGCTTGCTGCCTGCGCTGGGAGTTAAAGGGTTGACAGCGCAGCCCACCTGTGCAGTAGCCTGCAGCTTTTTGTTTTAATGCCCATGTTGTTGATATAACCTCCGATTTTGGCCGTAATGCTTTCAATCTATTAGAATCTCACGCAGGTCTCCGCTTCACGAGCGATAACCTCTTCTCTCTTCCTCTCCAGATCCCCATCTATGTCTTTCACCTCCTACGGCTCTCACAACAGCCTACTGAAGAGACACGTTTCCCATCAGCACCTGGTGAATGCCGACCCTGCAGCGCAGGAAATCTGGAGGTCTGAAACCTTACTGCAAGTGAGTCCCATCTGTGGGGGAGGCGGGGCAGGGCAAGAGATTTGAGGGGCAGGGAGGTAGATCACAGACCTCCCAGATGACTGATCAAACATTGGTCTTGTGTGTCTGTCGCTCACAGGTCTTCGTGGAGATGTGGCTTCACCATTACTCTCTGGAAATGTACCACAAGATGCAGTCTCCACATGCTAAGGTAGGCCCTCACCTGCCGGGGTTATAGTGTGTTATCCCAGGGAGCAGAAGAAAAGACAAGATGTGATCAGTAATAATGATGGCTATACAACACTGTTCTGTTTCACACACGATTCGTTTGCCCGGTTATTCGCACACTGTTGGAAGTGTCTGTGTGTAAGGGAGCTGTGAATACTGACGCTGGGCTGCACCTAATCATGTCTGTCCACAGCAGATTCTTTAGGTAGGAGTGGTACCAACTTGGGGGGTTTATTCATCATCAATGATGAGTGTTTGGTGAGCTCTTAAGGGTTTTAATTATTTCCCACACCGCTTGTTATGGGAAGTATCCCTGTTAAGCTCAGAGAAGCTGCGTGCATTGCACCCTCTGCTTCTCATGGGAAGGGTTTCTAAAGCTCTTTGCATCTCTCCCATCAGAAAGCAGAAAGGAGGTCACAGATAAGGCCGTTTAGGGCAGCTACTGCTGGGCTGTCTGTCAGTTCTAAAGGACATACCCCTTTAAAATCCCGTGCGCACAGGCAGGTGACAGCCACCCTTATCCCTGCAGGCCTGTCCTGTCTGTCACTGCTAGGGATTAGCATCATTCTGCGTGAGGTTGCATTCCTGTATCATGTCGCTCTGGTCTGTTCGCCTCTCGTCTTCCTCACTCGCCTCTCTGCAGGTCTGTTTCGAGCGGCTCCATTTAATGGCTGTATTTCGTGTACAGTGGGCCGTGCCAATGTCCTGCCCTGCAGACAATCTTGGTGTGCTGTGTCACGGGAGACCAGGACACACACACCAGGGATCAATTCGCTAGACAGAACTACATAGTTAATAAAAATGAATTTATTGAAGAATGGTATCCACAACTGTCCAATATATAGAACACACACATCTAACTGGGGAACACCTTACAGGCCGAGGTGCAGGAACCTCCGTTAGGAAGTTTCCCTGTTCTGCTCCCATGCATTGTCTAACAAGAACTGCTTCAGAACCCCTTAACAGGAACTCTGGGACCTATTACTGGCAGTGGAACTCATGCCTGGAACTAACTACGGCTGCACTTATAGTCCCGGCTACTGCGCCGGTGACGTGGTGTAGCACGAAATCAAGTCTATGTAATCTGTCGCATGCGCCTATAGTCGGCGCGACACACTGACCAAAATCACTGGAAGTCAATAGAATTTGATTTTTTCGGTGACTGCAACGTGACGTGAGCGGTTCAGCCAATGAGGGTGAACCGCGCACGTCCCCGCCACGCCTCCGGTCGCCCTTTGTCTCCTGCACTATAAGCAGGAATCGCTATGGCGACGGATGACGTCATGCTGTCGCCTGCACTATAAGCTCAGCCTAACAGGCCACCTTCCCCACCCATGGTGATAACACAGGGAGGGTCAATGGCGGGTGCCTCCAAAGTTACTTGGCTCCTGATTGGTGGGTTCAATGCAACATATGTTTTTTTACATGAAACTTCCAACATTCCATCCTGAACACAAAGTTAACCCTGATCCCTGACGTGCTGGAAACCAGGCTACACATATTATATTACAGCTAAGGGTAATGGCGGGCTTAGCATTTATTAAAAGCAGCCAAATCTACGCTTACCGTCACTTACTGTATAAAGTGTTAATGATGCATTCTCTTCCTTTCCAACCTCTCTCTCTTTGTTACCAGCTGGAGATTCCTTCCCGACAGGAGGGGGATTCTCTGGTGTTTGGGTATTGGGGGCTTCAGAGTGCACAGCTGTTGGCAGAAACCGTTCATAATTCTGTCTGTGTTTTCTAAACATAAAAGCTTTAGGCCTAGTTAGACTCGGTATTGCAGTATATGGCAGCTTAAACAGATTGTCACTGTGTATGTTTGTGTGTGTGTATACGCTGTGAGTTATCTGAGCTAATGTTTAGGCCCTTGTGTCCTGTTTTTAAGTTGTCCTCTCTCGTCCTCTCACTGCATCCAGTGTTTTGTTATCTCTCTGTTTTTGTCCCTCCTCTCCACCCGTCCCTGTCGGCTCCTGTGTGTCTCAGCTGGAAGCTCTTCACTACAGGCTCAGTGTGGCCGGCCCTCCGCACGTTTGGCCTGCTCTGTCCGGCTCCCTCCATTCATACCAAGTACTTCCATCTCATGGGGGCGGGGGGGGGGGGGTCACCTTGTGTGTTGATCATCACTAGCAGGAAGCGGGGGTTTATCCCACTTGTAGTAGAATGTGAAAAGGGGGGAGGAACAACCAGCTGGGGGCCTGAGCTCAGGGGCTGCACAATCCACTTCAGGAGTTGTTTGATCACCAGTGCCTCATTCCTTTGTGACCCCTTGCTTAGATAGAGATGCTTGTTATATACACCCTCTGCACATGCTGCTTACCCTCTAGGTCCTAGAGGTGCCGAATGTCTCCCTGCTGACTGTTGGGCTGCTCCTGATCAGGTCCTAGAGGTGTCACATGCCTCTTTGCTTGCCTTGTGATTGGATAAACCTCTGGACCCCAGCTACTAAACTGCTTTGGCTGCACATTCTGATAATGTGTGTGTAAGACTTGTGGCTGTGAAGATGCATTCACTCTTATGCAGATAAACAAGGTGTTTGGAAACATGTTTTACACACCCTCCCCCTCCCTCCCATGTCTTTATTCTTCAGGAATACGTTTCCACGAGTATTGAATTATAAACATTCTAATTGACAGCCTCGCTCCTAAATCATGAGGAGAAACCTGAATTATGTCACCTGGTCAGATAAACCCCAGAGTAACTCCTTTCCTGCAGTGTTTCCGGCTCCCGTGGCGGTGAATCCAGGAGTGTTTATCTTGCATTGGGAGGGTGAATGCAATCTTATATCTGCCATCTCCAGTAATCTGCCTCTCCTTCCCCGTGGGCTGATCTCCTCCAGTAATCTGCCTCTCCTTCCCTGTGCGCTGATCTCCAGTAATCTGCCTCTCCTTCCTTGTGCGCTGATCTCCTCCAGTAATCTGCCTCTCCTTCCCTGTGCGCTGATCTCCTCCAGTAATCTGCCTCTCCTTCCCTGTGCGCTGATCTCCAGTAATCTGCCTCTCCTTCCCCGTGCGCTGATCTCCTCCAGTAATCTGCCTCTCCTTCCCCGTGCGCTGATCTGCATTATGTGATGAGGTTCCTTTTGTACGCACTGGTTTGTGCTGCAGTGAGCGGGTTTGAGTTGTGCCGCTTTAGCCCTCTGGCTCTGACACATGGTTCCTTCTTTCTCTGTGGTCACAGGAGTCTTTCCAGCCGACGGAGGAGCACGTCCTGGTGGTCCGGCTTCTAGTGAAGCACTTGCATACCTTCACCAACAGCCTGAGGCCTGAGCAGTGCCCCCCTTCTGCTCACTCGCACACGGCCAGCCCCCTGGATGAACTGAAAAGGTGATGTGCGTGTAATGTCCGTCTGGATAAACCAACACTCTGCAGTAACCTGTATACCAGGGGCGGGCCGCATCCAGTCCTCCCAGGGCCCCCAACCGGTCAGGCTTTCAGGAATCCCTGCTTCAGCACAGGTGGCTCAATCCGTGGCTGTCTTAAGCATATTCAGGATATCCCTGTGAAAACCTGGCCTTTTGGTGGCCCTTGAGGACCGGACTTGGCAACCCCTGGTGTACACCGAAGGGAACATCAAGGAGACACGCCTCGTGTCGGCTCAGCCAGAGCTCTCCTTTTACAAACCCAGGCGTGTTGCTATGAGGATGCCTGGAGTGTGTGTTCTGCTTGGTCTGCCCCACACTGAGTGTCCCCTCTGTCCTGCCCCCCCACAGA
Source organism: Ascaphus truei (assembly GCA_036426205.1). Classification (NCBI taxonomy): domain Eukaryota; kingdom Metazoa; phylum Chordata; class Amphibia; order Anura; family Ascaphidae; genus Ascaphus; species Ascaphus truei. The sequence goes on from CM071584.1 coordinate 5,979,377, forward strand.
GTGGTGATCCCACGCTTCGTCCAGCAGAAGCTGTACATCTTCCTGCAGCACTGCTTTGGACACTGGCCCCTCGATGCCTCCTTCAGAGTGGTATGTACCCTTCAGTCCGCCTGCACCGGGGTTAGGTGCTACTTATTCCAAGTCTCTTTCCTTCCCTGGGCATGCTCTGCAATGGGTTGCTGGCCCCTCCTGGCAGTGAAGGGGTTGATTTTGTCCCTTTCTCGTGTTCCTGCCCCCCCCCCCCCCCCCTCAGGTGCTGGAGATGTGGTTGAGTTACGTGCAGCCTTGGAGATACGCCCCCGAGAGACCCACCCCCCCCATCAACGAGCTGCAGAATCGTAGCGTGGCCGAGAGATGGTGAGGAGGAAAGTAATTTAGTATGGGGGACAGGACGGCAGCTCAGGAAAGGGCAGAGAGGAAGGAATGACCCACAGATAGACGTAAGGGATACAACCCACAAAACAAAAGAACACCGTTGGCTTGGGAAGATGAGCGGCGTTCAGGCCGATGTCCGTGCTGGGTTCTAGCTGGACCTTTTATGAAGACATTGGAAACAGTGAGGGTGTGTGCACACTAGGCGTGTCCGGGCTGCACTGCTCTATACTGAGCTGGCTAAGGCAGAGCTTATACTACCTGTGCGGCCGCGTGCACACCTGCAGCCCCAGCGAACTGTGCACCCGGCTGCAGGAGATTGGGGAGGTGATACGGGGGTGTGGCGAACGCGGCACGGACGCGTCACGAAGCTGGTTCGCCCTTATTGGCTGAACCGGCAGTCGCCTGAGAAGACAAAATGTAATGTCTTCTCAAAACGCTGTCGCATCAACGCGCTACGTCGCCGACAGGTGCGCAGTCACTTGGCTAACTACTATAGCCAAGTACTGAATTGTGCCTGACGTGCGCGCAGCGCCGCCGCGATTAGCTCAGCCTTAGTGTGTGCATGTATGTGTACGAGAGGGCATGCGCTGAGGGTTCGGTCAGATGACTCCTGCTTCTCCCCCCAGGGCTCCCTTCGTGCAGGAGAACCTGCTCATGTACACCAAGCTCTTCCTTCGCTTCCTGAGCCGGGCCCTCCGCACCGACCTAGTCAGCCCCAAGAACGCCCTGATGGTCTTCAGGGTGGCGAAGGTGTTCTCTCAGCCCAACCTACCAGAGATGATCCAGAAAGGTAAGAGCAGAGTGGCCGAAAAATATACCCTGCAGTGCAGCAGCAGCAGCACCACCAAGACAATCAGAGGCTGCTTCTTGCAAACGGCCATACAGGAGTCAGCATGTGACGTACACACTAACCGTACACAAGGAAACGCCTGCCGTGCCACCGCTGCCCTGCCACCGCTGCCCTGCCACAGCTGCCGCGCCACCGCTGCCCTGCCACAGCTGCCGCGCCACCGCTGCCCTGCCACCGCTGCCCTGCCACCGCTGCCCTGCCACAGCTGCCGTGCCTGATATTTTTTGATACTTTGCGCTTGCAGTTCTGTATTTGAGATTTCCGACCTGCTCTTGTGATATATTTGATCACCAGAACACACTAGGCAGTGCTCGGTCTCTGTGATTCCTCTCCCGATTTGGCCTTGGGTGTCACAAGGAACGTGGAGGTCCAGCATGCTCCTGTCCCTCGGTTCTGTGTGTGATTAGTTATGGAGAGGCAGGTCTCTCCATTCCCCTCTGATGCCCGTCCTTCCCTGCGGGTGGTAACATTCCCCTCTGCGCGTCCTTCCCTGCGGGTGGTAACATTCCCCTCTGATGCAACCTCCTTCCGCGGGGTGGTACATTCCCTCTGATGCCCGTCCCCACTGCGGTGGTAACCATTCCCCTCTGATGCCCGTCCTTCCCCTGCGGTGTGCTAAACCAGCGTCCCAGGGGTTGCATCCCCTCTGATGCCCGTCCTTCCCTGCGGGTGCTAACATTCCCCTCTGATGCCCGTCCTTCCCTGCGGGTGGTAACATTCCCCTCTGATGCCCGTCCTTCCCTGCCGGTGGGTAACATCCCTCTCGTTATGCCGTCCTTCCTGCGGGTGCCTAACATTCCCCCTGATCTGCTTCTTCCGGGTGGCCTCTGTCCGTCCCGCCCTTCGGGTGGTAACCATTCCCCGCTGATGCGTCCTTCCTGCGGCTGTGTGGTAACATTCCCTACTGATGGCCCCGTCCCGCCCTGGTCGGGTAGGATACATTCCCCTTGAGCCCGTCCCGCCATGGGGTGGTAAACATTCCCCCTCTGATGCCCGTCCCGCCCTGCGGGTGCGTAAACATTCCCTCTGATGCCGTCCTTCCCGGCGGGTGTAACATTTCCCTCTGCGCGTCCTTCCTGCGGGTGGTCAACAGTCCCACTATGAATGCCCGTCTCCCTGCGGGTCCCCGGTAACATCCCTCCTCTAGGCCCGTCCTTCCTGCGGGGCTAACATTCCCTCTGATGCCGTCCTTCTTCGGGTGCTAACATTCCCTCTATGCCCCGTCCTTCCCTGGGGTGGTACATTCCCCTCTGTAATGCCCGTCCTTCCCTGCGGTCCTGGTAAACATCCCCTCTGATGCTCGTCCTCCTGCGGGTGGAAACATCACCTCTGATGCCCGTCCTCTCCCTGCGGGTGGGTAACATTCTCCCCTCTGATCCCGTCCTTCCCGGCGGGTGCTATACATTACCCCTCTGATGACGCGTCCTTCCTGCGGGTGCTAAACATTCCCTACTGGATGCCCGTCCTTCCCTGCGGGTGCTAATTCCCCCTCTGGCCCTCCGCCCTTCGGCGTGCTAACATTCCCCTTTCTGATGCCCCTCCTTCCCTGAGCGGGTGCTAACATCCCCTCTCGATGCCCGCACTTCCCTTGCGGGTGGTAACATTCCACCTCTGATTGCCCGTCCTTCCCTTCGGGTTGTAACATTCCCCTCTGATCCGTCCGCCTGCGGGAACCGTCCTCTGCTGCTCCCTACGCGGGGCTAACATTCCCTGATGCCCGTCCTTCCCTGCGGGTGCTAACATTCCCCTCTGATGCCTTCTCCCGGGGGGATGCCTACATTCCCTCTGATGCCCGTCTTCCCTGCGGGTGCTAAACATTCCCCTCTGATGCCCTTTCTTCCCTCGGTGCTCATCGCCGGATTTGCTCTCTGATGGCTAACATTCCCCTCGTGCCATGCCCGTCCTTCCTGCGGGTGCTAACATTCCCCCTCTGATGCCCGTCCTTCCCTGCGGGTGGTAACATCACCTTGATTGCCCGTCCGCCCTGCGGGTGGGTAACATCCCCCTCCTGTCCCTCCTTCCGGCGGGGGTAACATTCCCCTCTGATGCCCGTCCTCCCTGCGGTGTAATCCCTCTATAGCTCACTCGTGCCCCTCTGATGCCCGTCCTTCCCTGCGTGTGGGTACATCCCTCTGATGCCCGTCCTGTCCTGCGTGGTAACATTCCCTCTGATGTGCCGCTCGTTCCTGCGGGTGGTAAAACTCTATGCGTCGCCCGCTGTGTGTCCTATGCCCGTCCCGACCCTGCGGGTGGTACAATTCCCTATCTGATGCCCGTCCTCACCTGCGGGTGGTAACATTAACACTCTGATCCCGTCCTTCCCTGCGGGGTGGGTAACATTCCCCTCTGAGCCCGTCCTTCCCTGCGGTGGTAACATTCCCCCTCTGCATGCCCCCGTCTTCCCTGCGGTGTAAACATTCCCCTCTGATGCCGTCTGTCCCTGCTGGGTGGGTAACATTCCCCATTGTGCCCGTCCCTCCCTGCGGGTGGTAACATTCCCCTCTGATGCCCATCCCGCCCTGCGGGTGTAACATTCCCCTCTGATGCCGTTCCTCCCTCGCGGGTGGTAACATGTTCCCCTCTGATGGCCGCTTCCTTCCCTCGGTGGTAACATTCCCCTCTGATGCCCGTCCTTCCGCGCTGTGGTAACATTCTCACCACCCCTCTGATGGCCCGTCCTTCCCTGCGGTGGTGGTAACTCCCTCTGATGCCCGTCTTCCCTGCGGTGTGGTAACATTCCCTCTTGATGACCCCCTTCCTGCGGGTGCTTAACACTCCCCTGATGCCCTCCTTCCTCTGCGGGTGTAACATTCCCCTGTGCTGCCCGCCATTCCGCGGGTGCTAACATTCCCCTCTCTGATGGGCCGTCCTTCCCTGGGGTGCTACATTCCCCTTGATGCCCGTACTTCCCGGGGTCTAGAAATCTCCCTATGATGCCGTCCTCCCTGGGTGAGTAACGTCCCCTTGTGCCGTACTCTCCCTGCGGGTGCTACATTCCCTCTGATGCCCGGTCCTTCCCTGCGCGTGCTAACATTTCCCCTCGAGCCCGTCCTCTCCTGCGGGTGCTCAACATTCCCTCTGATGCCGTCTTCCCTGCGGGGTGCTAAATTCCCCTACTGTGCCCGTCCTTCCCTTCGGGTGCTAACATCCCCTGATGCCCGTCTCCCTGCGGGTGCTAACAATTGCCCCTCTGATGCCCGTCCTTCCCTGCGGGGTGGCTAAACATTCCCCTCTGATGCCCGTCTTCCCTGCGGGTGCTAACATTCCCCCTGATGCCGTTCCTTACCTGGGGTGCTAACATTCCCTCTGATGCCGTCCCTGCCTGCGGGTGCTAACATTCCCCTCTGATTGCCCGTCCTTCCCTGCGGGTGCTAACATTCCCCTCTGATGCCCGTCCTTCCCTGCGGGTGCTAACATTCCCCTAGATGCGTGCTTCTTCCCTGCGGGTGCTAACATTCCCCTCTTGATGCCCGTCCTTCCCTGCGGGTTGCTAACATTCCCCCTGATGCCGTCCTTCCATGCGGGTGCTAACATTCCCCTCTGATGCCCGTCCTTCCCTGCGGGTGCTAAATCCCCTCTGATGCCCGTCCTTTCTTCCGCGGGGCTGACTAACATTTCCCCTCGATGCCGTCTTCCTGCGGGTGCAACATCCGCCTCTGAATGCCCGTCTCTGCATGGCCCCGCTGTCGTGCTTAACATTCTCCCTCTGATGCCCGTCCTTCTGCGGGTGCCATAACCAATTACCTCTGATGGCCCGTTCCCTTACCTGCGGGTCGAAACATATCCCTATGAGCCCGTCCTTCCTGCAGGGTGCTAATCTTCCCCCTGATGCCCGTCCTTCCCTTCGGGTGGTTAACATATCCCCTCTGATGCCCGATCTTTACCTGCGGTTGCTGCGTACCACCCACTCTGATGCCCGTCCTTACCCTGCGGTGCTAGGAACATCAGCCTATCTGATGCCCCGTCCTTCCCTGCTGGGGTACCATTCCCCTTTGATGCCCGTCCTCTACCCTGCGGGTGGTCCAACATTCCCTATGATGCCGTCCGTCCCTCGTAGGTGAGTACAAACTTCCCCTTGACCGCCTTAACCTGCGGGTGCTAATTCCTCCCTTGATGCCCGTCCTTCCCTGCGGGTGCTAACATTCCCCTCTGATGCCCGTCCCTCCCTGCGGGTGGTAACATTCCCCTCTGATGCCCGTCCTTCCCCTCAGGTGAGCAGCTCTTCCTGGAGCCGGAGCACGTCCTCCCTCACCGGCAGCACCGGCTCCTCCTGTCCCCCAGCCTCGGCGGCAGCTTCCTGTCCTCTTGGCAGCCGCCCATCACCGACGCCTCGTTCAAGGTGAAGAGCCACGTGTACAGCCTGGAGGGGCAGGACTGCCAGTACATGCAGATGTTCGGCAGCGAGGCGCGGAATCTGGTGAGGAAATGTAAACAAACCTTAACCGTACAGCGCCCGACCTCCGTAAAACCTTTGTACATAATATCTCTCTGTATACTATGGGGCGCTCAACTCCCGTCCCCAGAATCCCCCACCCCCAAACAGGTCAGGTTTTCAGAATATCCCTGCTCCAACACAGGTGGCTCAGACACTGATTAAGCCACCTGTGCTGAAGCAGGGAGCTACTAATTGAGCCACCTGTGCTGAACAGGGATGTCCCAAAAACCTGACCTGTTTGGTGGTCTTGAGGACTGGAGTTCAGAACCGTGTGTGTGCATACATATTTGAACTACATATAAATAGATATAAATATATATCACACCACTCGTGTATATACATGCATATAATTAATTAGCAGGACTGGTAGTGTATCGTTAACAGCTTGCTCCAGAAGGTTTATCTGTCTCTCTCCTGCTCGGTATTGGTACCGGCCGTGTGTTAACGCCTCTTGCACTCTCTGTGCATTCCGGGCCCTTAAACTTGTTTTCAGAACTTTGTATTTGGTATAAATCCGGCACGTTGGTTTCATCTCTTATTATATGGATACTATATATAAAGAATTTTTAAACATGCGTGTGACACGCCAAACCCCTTTTTTTAATTAAATTGCAATATGTCGACAATTAAAATTGAGATTTAAAGAGTAAAATGTCCATTTCTCAAGGAGCCCCTGGTAACTTCCCAGGAATCGCCCGATGCCGCTGGTTAAAAAACCCCCACCGTCCCTGTAACGGGGCGTCGGCGTCTCACGCCTGGACTCTCCTCTCCGCAGGTTCTCCGCCTAGCTCAGATGATCGCGCAGGCCAAGCAGACTGCCAAGTCCATCTCCGACCACTCGCTGGACGCCTCGGGGAGCCAATCCTTCCTGTCCTGGTTCGGGCTGAGCTCCCCCGACCTAAACGGCTCGTACACTGGGAATTACCTGGACGAGGTCGGGTACGACAGCATCAGGAAGACGGACGAGCACTTGGAGAAAGCGCTGAGCTATCTGTGCCACATTTTCAGGGTGAGACGCGAGACCACCTTCTCTGCAGGGTTGCATAGTATATGAGGTTGAAAAAAAGCTATACGTCCAAATTCAACCTATGCTAAATTTAGACGACATACTTATCCTATATCCTTACTTACGGTATATTGACCCAGAGGAAGGAAAGTAAAAAACCCCAGTGACACATCATCTAATGATATCGCATAAGGGGAAAAATATATTTTTTCCTGACTCAAAATATTGGCAATCGGATTACTCACTGGATCAACATCCTTCCCGTGTTTACATATTTGGTATATCCCTGTATACCTTTCCTTTCATGCTCTTAAAGACACAAGCAAGGTAACCCTGACTGTACAAACGCACAATCGGGTGACATGCAACAAACCTGCTGATTGTGCCCCCCCTCCAAATCTGCCTGTTTTGCCTCCGAGAGCTGCTCCCTATTGGAGCATGCAGGTAAATAAGTGCAGATAGTGGAAACGGATACACTCCTACTAACGATAATGTCATTAGACTGGTTATTAGAAACTAATGCTTTAAGAACATAAACGGGAGGAGCGGTGTGAAAAGCTCGCTGACCTCTGCCCTCTTTACGCAGCTGAACTCGGCGCAGCTCACCTATCTCACTGTGAACTTCGGGAGCTCGCAGGACGAGAACGGGAGGAAGCAGCTGCCGGACTGTGTAGTGAGCGAGGACGGAGTGAGCCTGACCCCTCTGGGCAGGTACCAGGTGAGGAGGAATCACTCCGACGGGGGTCACTGACATCCCTCAATGTAACGAGGAGCCGGGAACTCCTTACTCCACTTTACAGATCCATACGTCCCTACAGCGGAGGTTTTAAGCAGCAGGGCCCCCGAAGCTATTGGTCATTAAATGTTCTGCACACGGTGTGTAAGATCCCCCATAATGCAGTGCAAGTTAGAGATAAATCCAGTGAAAACTTCAGAGCGTTAGATGGGACCCGTCTCCTGCATCCCAAAAAATGTCACCGGTGCCGTAACGTGTCTTTTACTCGGCCACATGTCCTGATATGTTCGGCCGCGTTCATGCTTAGAGCGACCACGCACATGACCGAACACATTGTCTATGGGAACGTCGATAGAGCGTGCGCCTGTGAGCGACGCCGCGGCTTTTTTATTTTTCCCACGAGACAAATTGTTTTGATTTTGTCTAACGATGGCTGGGTCACGTGCGCGGTTCAGCCAATGAGGGCGAACCGCTCGTGTGACATCATGGACACGCCTCCCCATCGCTGTGGATTACAGGCCACAGATCAGCTTGGACGACAGGCGCACGTCCTAGCAGTGACATGGCCTTTGAGTACCGGAAAAGGTGTAATGTATACAGAGATTAATACATTGTAGGGAGAATAGCGCCTGGCGGTGTCTCGCCAAATATATAGAAGAATAAATATCTCTCATAATAAGAACATTGGAATTTGTCACATAAGACAAGGGGGTTTCAAAAAGGGGTTAACTCGCATATATTCCTGAGTGCCCATTGTCCATCCCTGTTCTCAGCGGAGGTCCTTCAGTGTGCAGAACCCACCGTGGTAGAAATCAATAGGAGGAAAAGAGGTGGAATTGCGGAGCAGAACCAACATCCAGCAAAATATTAAAAAAATGAATTTATTAGGTCATGTAACCACGGAGGTTTAAAAAAAACGCACCAACGCGTTTCACGCACAATGCGCTTCATCAAAGTTTATAAAGCGTCTGGTGCATGAAACGCGTTGGTGCGTTTATTAACCTCGGTGGTTACATGTGACCTAAAACACTTTTTTTTTTTTTTTTCTATTTTGCTGGATGTTGGTGGTGCTCCGCAATTACACTTTTTTTTTTTTTTTTTTTTTTTTCCCCCTACTTATTTGTACTAGAACAAAATAATGGCGATGCAGTAGATGCAGTGCAGGGCCCGATCCTGTGGTTGATCCCGTGTTTGAATTAATTCAATGGTAAGAAGGTATTGGGCACTCAAGAACTTCAAGAAAAGGTTTTTTTATTGAATCTACATATTCCTCCTACGCGTTTTGCTCCCACCTGGCACGAAAACGGGTAGGGGGTATATGTAGTTTCACTACAGAAACCTTTCGGCTTTTTGAGGGCCCGCTGCGTTCTGATCATTGAACTAATATGTCACGTCCCTGCTGAACAAGCAGAGACGCTAACTCCAGGCACCGCGTTCCTGCTGAACAAGCAGACGCACTAACTCCAGGCGCCGCGTTTCCTGTTTCAGATCATTAACGGGCTGCGCCGGTTCGACATCGAGTACCAAGGTGACCCCGAGCTCCAGCCGATCCGCAGCTACGAGAATGCCACGCTGGTGCGCCTCCTGTTCCGGCTATCAACCGCTATAAACGAGAGGGTAAGACGCTCCAAGACGCAGTAACTGCGTTCATTCCGATATACAACATGACAAATGTCGTCTGTCCCGCCCTGAACACACAGCAAGAGATGCAGAGAAGGAATCATTCCCAGCAGGGGGCCTGCACATACACCTGTGTGTCTCTCTCTGTAGGATGAATGGGAACCAGTGGCCTGCACATACACCTGTGTGTCTCTCTCTCTGTAGGATGAATGGGAACCAGTGGCCTGCACATACACCTGTGTGTCTCTCTCTCTGTAGGATGAATGGGAACCAGTGGCCTGCACATACACCTGTGTGTCTCTCTCTCTGTAGGATGAATGGGAACCAGTGGCCTGCACATACACCTGCCTGTATACAGTAACCATGTACACCTGTATACAGTAACCATGTACACAGTAAGATGGGCAGTACGGGGGAATAAGTGCATTTTATCTAAAACTAAATACCTGGGAAGGATGTTACTGTCCCAAAGAACTGACAATCTAAGTGCATTTGCCTCATGACTCTACTATCCAAAATCATCTCATCTGTCTGGGGGAGGCTGTTTTAACCACTACCCTGCTGGAGAGGCATGCAAAGCAAATATAAGCGTGTGCGTGCACACACACACCAAGCAATGTGTTAGGGAGCTTTTAAAGAGACAAGCGAAACGTTTAAAAAGAAAAAAAAATGTTTTCATATATATGCAGCATTTGATGACCTTTTATTGAAAATGAATTACCTAAGCTGCCGATCGATTAGTTCGCCCGTAATTGATCAGCAGAGATGCTGCTTCTCGGGGTTCACTTATTGGCTGCCTTTTACGTTTCAATCAATCCTTCAGTCGGTGTAACGTGACAGTTACATATATATTCTTATATTACTAAGGTGACATTATCTATTGTTACAGTTTACCGCTCAAACTGCTGGGAACATTGGCAACACATGATCACAAACAGGAAAGTGTTAAAGATCTTGCACTGCTGGGGAGATGGGATAAAGCCTGCTGTAGAAATCAAAGGATGCTCTGTATATTAAAACTCATTAAAAATAGCATTGAGTTAAATTTTAAAATGAAACAAAAAAAGGTAGTAAGTATTATCTAACTACAGAACTGATTTTTTATTTAAATACTTAGGATATTGCATGAACTGTTCCTTTATAATTCTAATACTTCCGTATAATAACCTTAAAATCCTTACACTTGGGATTTAGCACATTTATTGGATTAACATCTATACACACCTGTATGTGACACACTGACCAGGGATGGGACTTTGGGTAATATCCCCATACAGTGTGTGACATGGTCTGGCAGTACTCCGTGTGTCACTGTGTGTATTTCTCTGTGTCAGTGTGTATTGCAGGACAGGTAGTGTGTTTCTCAGTTTGTGTGTGTTTTTTTTCTTGGTGTGTATTGCAGCACAGGTGGGGTGTGTGTTAGTGTGTATTGCAGCACAGGTGGTGTGTCTGTGTATTGCAGTATAGGTGTGTGTTAGTGTGTATTGCAGCACGTGTGTGCGTGTGGTGCAGCACAGGTGGTGTGTATTTCTCAGTGTGTGTGTGTGTGTGTGGTGCAGCACGGGTGGTGTGTTTTTCTGTGTGTGTGTGTGTGGTGCAGCACAGGTGGTGTGTATTTCTCATTGTGTGTGTGGTGCAGCACGGGTGGTGTGTTTTTCTCAGTGTGTGTGTGTGTGTGTGTGTGTGTTGCAGTATAGGTGAGTGTGTGTGTGTATTGCAGTATAGGTGTGTGTGTGTGTGTGTGTGTGTGTGTGTGTGTGTGTGTGTTGCAGTATAGGTAGGTGTGTGTGTGTTGCAGTATAGGTAGGTGTGTGTGTGTGTGTGTATTGCAGTGTGTGTGTGTGTGGTGCAGCACAGGTGGTGTGTATTTCTCAGTGTGTGTATTGCAGCACAGGTGTGTGTGTGTGTGTGTGTGTGTGTGTGTGTGGTGCAGCACAGGTGGTGTGTATTTCTCAGTGTGTGTATTGCAGCACAGGTGTGTGTGTGTGTATGTGTGTGTGTGTGTGTGTGTGGTGCAGCACAGGTAGTGTGTATATTGCAGCACATGTGTGTATTTCTCAGTGTGTCTATTGCAGCACAGGTGGTGTGTGAAATCTAACCTGCTGCGTCACTTCCGCCTCCCTTCTGGGCTGTACCATCCTCCGGATTATTCCCGGGGGTCAGCTCTATCTTTGTTGCCCCGCGTGAGACCGGAGACTCTGAGCAGGTGAGCAGGAAACCCCCGGGTTACACAGAATGAGACCGCCCGGATGTGGCGGAATGTTACCATAGCAACGGATCAATACAGCCAGGGAAAGTTACTGTATCCAGTGAGAGACAGCCAGGGAGAGTTACTGTATCCAGAGACAGCCAGGGAGAGTTACTGTATCCAGAGACAGCCAGGGAGAGTTACTGTATCCAGTGAGAGAGCCAGGAGGGTTACTGTATCCAGAGAGAGTGTTACTATAGCCAAGGAGAGTTGCTGTATCCAGAGAGACAGCCAGGGAGAGACAGGGAGAGTTACTGTATCGGGAGAGACTGCCAGGTAGTTACTGTATTCAGACAGCCAGGGAGAGTTACTGTATCCAGTGACAGTCAGGGAGAGTTACTGTATCCAGTGACAGTCAGGGCGAGTTACTGTATCCAGTGACAGTCAGGGCGAGTTACTGTATCCAGTGAGAGACAGCCAGGGAGAGTTACTGTATCCAGTGAGAGACAGCCAGGGAGAGTTACTGTATCCAGTGAGAGAGCCAGGAGGGTTACTGTATCCAGAGAGAGTGTTACTATAGCCAAGGAGAGTTGCTGTATCCAGAGAGACAGCCAGGGAGAGTTACTGTATCGAGAGAGACTGCCAGGTAGTTACTGTATTCAGACAGCCAGGGAGAGTTACTGTATCCAGTGAGACAGCCAGGAGGGTTACTATATCCAGAGCATGTTACTATAGCCAGGGAGAGTTACTGAAGCCAGGGACAGCCAGGGAGAGTTTCTGTATCCAGACACAGCCAGGGAAAGTTACTGTATCCAGAGAGAGTGTTACTATAGCCAGGGAGAGTTACTGTATCCAGAGAGACAGCCAGGGAGAGTTACTGTATCCAGAGAGAGGGAGAGACAGCCAGGGAGAGACAGGGAGAGTTACTGTATCGAGAGAGACTGCCAGGTAGTTACTGTATTCAGACAGCCAGGGAGAGTTAGTGCATCCAGAGAGAGTTACTATAGCCAGGGAGTTTCTGTATCCAGAGAGGCAGCCAGGGAGAGTTACTGTACCCACAGAGACTGACAGGGAGTGTTTATCACTATTATAAAAAGAGTGCATGTGTCTGAAAGGGACATCTACATAATGTAAAGGCATGAGAGAGCCAGGAAGAGAGAATTGAGCAAAGTCTCAGAATTCATCCTCCGCTTATAACGAGGTCTGAGCCCCGCACAGCAGTGTCACACCCAGTCCCCACCTTGCCAAGATGAGCAGTGAGCAGCGTAGTGACTGTCCCCTGACCTAGAGAGACCCCTGCCATGTTCAGCACCAGCCTGCCCACTCTGCCCTGCTGGTCCCAGTTGGGCCGCCTGGAGAAGCTCCCTGCTAGAGTACCCACCACAGAACAGGGGTCTGGGATCCTCATGGAACCCGTCATACTCCCTGCTCTGGAGAACCGTGAGCAGGCCAAGAAAGTGTTCGTACTGGAGAAGAGGATTGAGTTCCTGCAGCAGGAGCAGTCGGCCACCCTGCGGAGTCTTCACAGTGAGATCCATCTCCTGAAGAAGGAGAACACAGGTGTGCTGTGCAGGGGATCCTCCTATGGGACAAGATACCTGTGTGTGGGACTGTCACTCTACCTAATAACAGAGAGACATGTCTGTCATGTCAGCGGTGTCTTGGGATACATATGCAACACGAACCATGTGATTTCTTTATTACAGATCTAAAATATGAGCTTATCATGCTGGAGACGACGGCAGCAAACAAAGGTACCCAGACTCCCAGCTTCGCGTGTCTTTATCTCGGCCCTGTCTTACGCTTCCAGTGCATGTTTACGGAATGCTGGCAAAGTTTATTGCTGCACCCAAGAGCTTACACTCCAATCTTGGTTGCAGGCGACACAAGCTGTGGGGTATGAAGTACTTGTTCACGGAAAAGGGTCATGGAATAGTCTTCCAACAGAGGCCAATGCAGTAAGAGAATTCAAACATGCGCGGGATAGATAGAAGGATATTCCGTACATGAGCGTGTAGGGGCTGCGGTTTTACAGCAGAGAGTGTGGGCACTCGGAGGGGGGGGGGGTGCGGTTCTTATCTGTCATCACATTTCTAGGAATCTCCTTTGTATGCATATATGTATATCTTTATATAGTGCCCACAGTGTACTCCGTGCTTTACATGAGGGACAGTACAATACAGGAAGTTATAATACAATAACTGCAACAAATAAAATCAGACAATCCCTGCCCCGGAGAGCTTACACTCTAAGGGATATGTTGGCAGGCTTGCAGAGACTGTGGGAATAAGTGCTGTAGATGGCGGTGCTTGGCCACAATGGTTGGTGGGAGCGACTGTGGTTGTGGGACAGTAGCCATGAGTCCGGGCTATTGGGATGCTTCTGCTTGGGTGAGTTTTAAGGTTAGTCTTGGCTGTGTCACATGGTAAGTGTCTGTGGAGTTAAAATTCCCTGTATTGTATTGTCTCTCTTGTAAAGCGCCTAGTACAGCTGTGGGTGCTATATAAATAAACATATACAAAGGTGGGGAGAGAAGGTGCTTAGGGTATACTGAGTGTGAGGGAGTTCCATAGGTAAGGGGCTATAACCCATTTGGTGCAAGAGAAGCCATCGGCTCATTGCAAACTGTCCCCTGTGGCAGCAACGGGGTAAATGACATTTGTAGATGGTCGCAGCAGATTTCTACAGCAAAATAGAGATGTAACTGCAGTGCTGCCACTTTGCATTAGTTCAGTTTGTGCTCTATGCCAGGGGGCTCAACCTCAGTCCTCAAGCCCCCCCCACCCCCAACAGGTCAGGCTTTCCCTGCTTCAATACAGGTGGCTCAATTAGTCCCTGCTTCAGCACAGGTGGCTCAACCAGACTGAGCCTCTAATTGAGCCACCTGTGCTGAAGCAGGGATATCCTGAAGACCTGTTGGGGGGGTCTTGCGGACTGGAGTTGAGCACCCTGCTCTATGCTGCAGCCGTTGGCTGCTTGACATTGCAGCTTCCCTGTACTGTACTGTGGCCTTTTGAGACGTGCCGGCCCCGTTCTGAATCCTCTGGTGTCCATGCGGAAGAGGATACCATGTGGGCGGCCTTAGGGCAAAGCAGTTGCCTTGGGCTCGCGCCTTTGGGGGGGCACCGCGCTCCGTCCTCCTGTCAGCACCGGTATCCAAAATTCCACCTGACAGGAGAGACCTGCAGGAGGGAGCTGGTGAGTCCCCGAACCGGCGGAGGACCGCACTGCTGCTCACCCCAAGGTAGGGACGGGGGAGGGTGCGTGTGTACAGCTGGGGGAGGTGGGTGTGTGTGTGCACGCATGCATGGGGCGGCCATCCTTCTGCAGTCTCACGTGGTCATGGCGATGCGTTGCCATGACAATGTGGCGTCACGTTACGCTGTGATGTCATGACGCTACAGGAGGAGGGGCCCCGCCAGAGGTAAGGCTGGCCCTGTGTCTTTGATCTGCCGCAGGTCACCGCTCAGCATCAAACAGTGGCAGTGCTGGCTCCTCCGGGGCAGGATCAGCCGACGATGTAACGGGCATACAGCAACAACAGCCCAGGATCACCGGGCAGGAGGAGACGGGGGGAGAGGCAGCAGGTTTGAAGGAACCCCTGGGCCCACAGCTCACCCATGCCGAGCACACGGAGGGGACAAGAAAGGAGCGGCAGCCCAGGTACACAATGACAGCGCTAAACCAAACCTGCCGTGGGAAAAAATCTAAAGCAGAGCTCTGAAAAGGGTTGTGCAACTGAATGTTTAAGGTCTGACTCCCACGCCTCCAGCAGGTAAGAGGTTAAATGGTAACTTTGTGGAAATATCCACACTATATTTATCCAGCGCTCTACTGAACCAAACGGATGTCTCCCCTATTCACATAGCCTCGTGGGTTTGCTCTCCCCTATTCACATAGCCCCGTGGGTTTGCTTTCCCCTATTCACATAGCCTCGTGGGTTTGCTTTCCCCTATTCACATAGCCTCGTGGGTTTGCTTTCCGCTTCACACATCCTTTTTATCCGTGTAGTTTGGTTGTAGGATTTCTCCCCTCTGGAGGATGTGGGAAAATGCCAGTAATGTATGGTTACGGATTCCCCCCAGAGGAATGTATTATTGCAGAGCAGGTGGCAGTACAGCGGGGGCGGGGCCCTGTGTAAATACAGCAGGGGCGGGGCTCTGTGTAAATACAGCGGGGGCGGGGCTCTGTGTAAATATAGAGGAGGGACACAGAGAGATGATCACCCCGGAGCCAGGATATAGAGGAGGGACACAGAGAGATGATCATCCCGGAGCCAGGATATAGAGGAGGGACACAGAGAGATGATCACCCCGGAGCCAGGATATAGAGGAGGGACACAGAGAGATGATCACCCCGGAGCCAGGATATAGAGGAGGGACACAGAGAGATGATCATCCCGGAGCCAGGATATAGAGGAGGGACACAGAGAGATGATCACCCCAGAGCCAGGATACATACAGGAGAGGCTAGCTACATTTACATTTATTTACATTAGAGGCGTCTAAGAGGGGATATGATAACTAGATACAATTATATTCGGGGACAGTACAACAGACTCGGGGTCATCCCTTAAGGTTGGAGGAAAGGAGATTTCACCAGCAACAAAAGGAAAGGGTTCTTTACAGTAAGGGCAGTTACAGTGTGGGATTCATTACCCATGGAGACTGTGATGGCAGATATAATAGAACTGTTAACAAAAAAAAAAAGTGGACATCTCTTTAGAAAGGAAAGGTATGCAGGCATATACCTAATAAGTAAATATGGGAGGGATGTTGATCCAGGGATTAATCCGATTGCCAATATTGAGAGCCAGGAAGGAATTTATTTTCCCCCTTAGGAGATATCATTAGATGGGGTGTCACTGGGGTTTTCTGTTTGCCTTCCTCTGGATCAATTCGGATATAGGATAAAAGTATCAGTCGTCTAAATTTAGCCTGGGTTGAACTTGATGGATGTATGTACGTCTTTTTTCAACCTCATCTACTATGCAACTATAACCCCTGCCCTGCCAGAGGCACGTTGTAGGCTCCCTGGCAGTGTCGGGGTTACAGTTACCACACCTGTTGGTATGGGGGTGGAAGAGGTGTATGTTACCGTATTGCCGCGGATTGTCCATCCACAGTGGGCTCTGCTCGGGGTAATCAGCCGGGATGCTCAGCTGCAGAGGAGGAACTGTCGGGAGGTTCTTATCATCTGGGAAACAAGGAATGGAACAGGTAAGCTGGGCCGGGCCCAGAGTAAGTAAGCCGGGCGCCTGAGAGACCACCCCCAGGGACGGGATGAGGGGGGTTACCGCAGGGTACCAAAAACTTGTACTTAATAAGATGAACTGCACAGGACATCAGCGGATGTAGGAACGAGACAGGTCAGGCTGGTGTTGGGAACAAATGTAGCGCCTAACTACACAATCCTCCGTAAACCAAATACAATCTGATCTCAATTGTCCCAGGATATTCTTGAAAGCAAGATGTTCATCTCAAAAAAGGTTTCCTTCATGGTGGGATACCTTCATTTCCAATAGATTGAGATAAAATGACAGACTGAGCAGTAAGATGGGGAATGTTCCGCGTCAGCCCCTGGGGTATTGTGGTCGTACATGTGAAGAGTGGCTTATAAACACAGCTTTGTGGGGGTCGGAGAGTTCACCAGAGATCCCCGCAAGGCTTCAGGTCACGTCCAGGTGGATCATTTACAATCCAAACCCTCTGGCCTGGGTGGGCTCACCTAATTTGCATATGAGGTGGACGGTGCCGGTGTTGCTGCAGTGAGAGGGGTCCAGGTTCACCAGGAATTTGGAATGCAGCTTTGCGACCTCCCCCTGCAGCACGTTCGGGACGCTCTGCCTCTCGTCCTCCTCAAATTTTCTCTTCCGCGGGACGATCATCTGAGCCCTGAGGGAGAAAACAAGGCTGGGGTCACGTGGCCTGTGCAGCATACTAAAGCAACAAGGCACCCGGTCACACTGCCCTGCGGAGGGGGATAGAGCAGGTTTCAGAGGCGTTAAGCAAACACTTCCCAGAGGCAGAGAGATCTCAAACAGCCTTGATTATACAGAGATGAACAGAGCAGCTACGCCGAGAGAAAGGCAGGACCTGTGCAGGCCACCATAGCTTTCAGTAACGGGTAATAGGTTTAGCTGTGGTTTCATGCGGGAGATTCCTGGAAATTAGGCTATACTAGCTTATTATAAAGCGGACATATATATATCCCCCCCCCCCCCCACGTGAATTATATAAAATAAGACGTGATGCAGGCACCTCCAGCACTGCAGGGGTTACAGTTCCTGGGCTGCCCAAGTCCTGCAAAGCACATAATTGGCTAAAGCAGGGGTGCACAAAACTCCTGACCTGCGCCCCCCCCCTCCCCTGCCTGGCAGCTGCAGCATTCGTGCCCCTCCTCTCCAAGGACCCGGCGTCAAATGACGTCAGCATCATTTGACGTGCGTTGCCATGGCGACGCATCGCTGAAGAGCCGGTTTGAATCAGGTAAGGGAGTTAAAGAGGCCTCATGCCTCCCCCGGCATTTAATTTAAATGCCTCTGTAACCGCCACGCCCCCCATGAAATTCTTGCGCCCCCCAGTCTGCGCACCCCTGGGCTAAAGCGTCAGAGCTTTCTGATTGGTTGCAATTCTGGACATTAACGGCCAAGAATATGAAGCAGTAACAGCTCCCCTATAATAAAACAATGTAGCTCGTAATAGTAATAACTCCCTGGGCCTTACCTGCCCATTAATACCCCCGGCGGCACCTGCAGCTCCTGGCATTCATTGCCAGCTGATGCCCTGTTATTTGGGTAGAATTACCCAAGCAACACACAAAACTGGGGGAACGCTGCGGGACCGGACAGAGCGAGGATGCGGAGCAGACTCTTACGTGATGGGTTGGCCATGAATAGCCGTCATGGCTGGCACAAAGGTGCGGTACAGGGAGTGGTTGAACACCGGCGACCGGATGTTTGCCAGGACGGCGTCCAGCAGCGGCTGACACAGATATTGCTGCTTGGTGGATGGAACCGTTGGAGGGGGAGGGGTTGGCTGGAAAAAAGGAGGCGACATTATTACAGTGTTAACTGGTATTTAAAACAGCTCACGGGCACACTTCATGCAGCCACCTCTGGGGTGGAAAGTGCACAGCAGATGTCTGGTGCTCTGGTCCAGGGTGCAGGTGTCCACCAAACAGAACCCATACACCTCCCGACTCAGCACGTGGGACACCACTTGTGGCTGCTAAACCACGTTGCTGCCAGAGACGCAGGTGTTCTCAGTGAAGAGGTTTAACATCCCACTGTTCAGTAGTGTCCCCCCCTACCCGCCATGTGTCCAAGAGGATACGTCACCCTGCGGAGGTCCTTACCACGGCCATGTCGTTCTTCAGCTTCTCAAGCGCGATCTCACACTTCTGCAGTGTCTTCAGGGGGCACCTGTGAGGAGGAAGAGGAGAGCGTGATGGGGGAGGTGCATGGCAGGGGGGGGGGGAGAGGTGCCTTCTACACGAGGAAGCATCCCACTGGGGGCAGGGGGACACGTACCGCTTGGATGGATCAGTCAGAATATCCAGGAGACTCTTCATCTTACTCAGATCTTTCTTCCGGTCTTGAAACACAAAAAGGTCAAAGTCACACATGATACTACTCTCCTAAACACGTCTAAATTCCCTAATCTGGGGGGTTAACCTTTCCTGCCAGGGGGTTATAAGGAGGATTCACAGCCTGGACTTCATGGCAAACTCACTCAAAATGTTCAATACTTTTATACCTGCAGGGGTACGACCAATACAGTGCGTTCGTTATCACAACACACCCCAACACCCAGAAACACAACACACCCCGACAATGAACACTGCATCCCACACTATCTATTAACACAACACACACCCCGACCCTCAACACTGCATCACACACGACAACCATAGGTGCCCTCCCTGTCTGATGAGGTCCTCGGTGCTTGCCGGGAGGAGCGGAGACTCGCCTTCGTTTTTGTCGATCTTGTTGATCATCCGTCTCAGGGGTTCTATATATTTGGAAAGTTGTTTCAGCTTCTCCAGGTACTGCTGCTCCTCCGACTGGCTGGAGCTCGCTGGGCTCATGGCAGAGTTCGGGTTTCCTACACAGGGAGACAGGGAGGGCACATGTGACAGGGAGCCCACATATGACAGGGAGCCCACAAGTGACAGGGAGCCCACAAGTGACAGGGAGCCCACATGTGACAGGGAGCCCACATGTGACAGGGAGCCCACATGTGACAGGGAGCCCACATGTGACAGGGAGCCCACATGTGACAGGGAGCCAACAATGTGACAGGGAGCCCAATGTGCACAGGGAGCCCCAAAAGTGTGACAGGGAGGCCACATGTGCAGAGGAGGCCAATGGGACAGGGAGCCCACATGTGACAGGGAGCCCACATGTGACAGGGAGCCCACGAGAAGGTGTGCTGACGTGGGGTTCTGGATTACTTCCCTCTGATGGGGTCCTGCTGTCCTTACCTGGGGTATTAAGGGGTCCTGGCGAGGGGACGCTGAAGTTCTGCGGGGTGCGGGCAGCGGCCGGGCTCTGGGAGGGCTGAGGGGACGGGCTGGGAAGGAAGCCGCCCGGAGATGGGGCCGGACCGGAGCTGCAGAACAGAAGAACAGGTCTCAGGATGCCGCACCTTACTCAAGTAGAGGCTCAGTGACGCGCCCCTCCACCCCCCTGGGGGCCTCGATGACGCGCCCCTCCCCCCCCGGGGGCCTCGATGACGTGCCCCTCCCTCCCCCAGGTCTCGATGACGTGCCCCCCCGGGGCCTCGATGACGCACCCCTTCCCCCCCCCCGGGCCTGGAGGGCAGTTGCTCACCTGACAGAGTTGGGCTGTGACATTGTCTGTGACGGCTGCGGGGAGGGCTGGGGCGGGGGCGGCATGGACTGCGGGGTCTGCACCTGCTGCACGGGCGACGGTGTCGACATTATAGTGATGTTGTTCTGCGTGACCTGAAACAAGACAATGCATCGGTAAAGGGCGGGCTGGGAGCGGCGAGGGTACCGGAGCGCCAGGCTGCAGGGAGAGGAGGAACCGCACACCATCCTGCAGCTGTACAAGCCGCGTTACTAAACGCTAAACAAGACCTGCGGAGAAGCGGTTAGGGAAAGTCGCACACGCGAGGAGGCATCGTTTTGCACGGCACCTGCACAAGAGAAAGTCACAGCAGCGCCGAGGTCCATCTGCACCAGAACACCGGATCCTGCTAAATGTCACACACAAGTTAGTGATCACACAAGGCTCCCCCTTATATCCTGGGGTTCTGCGCTTCCTGTCACTCCAATTTCAATAGCCAGACCCCGGCGTCCTGACCCGAACACCACCACATTCCTACAACCACAGCTTTTGCACATATTCCTGGGGAAGGGTCCTGTCCATTTTAAAGTGAGAGTTCAAATCTCTTACAGTAGTTCAGGAGCTGGAAAGGTGGAACGGGAGCAAAACCTACACGAGAAGCCGGGCATTTGGGAAGGTCAGAGAGGGCCCGGGCTGCAGGGAATCTGGCATACACCGAAAGTGTGTGTGAGCCGCGAGACCACGAAACGCGCCGGGCCTCGGGTATCAATAAATGAGCAGAATGCACACTGCGAGCGCTACATACAATGAATAAAATACAGCTAGTGGCAGGTAAAGAGATGGCAAACAAACAATGAACGGAGGGGGCACAGGAGGTCCGGCGGAGAATACGGGGGGGCAGTTTGCATGTAGTAGATCTGTACCTGCGACCCGTGAAGCTGCAGATGGGGGGTGGGGTGGGGGGGAGGGGGGTTGACACCGTGCGCCACTTCTGGGGCAAGTCATTCATTGTCACGGTTATTTTATTTTTAACCCTTTAACTCTTTGCATTGCGCAGACATGGGCTACTACTGTAACATGTAACAATGATATCTTCCAAACTAAGAGGAGCTTTCCTGAAGGTGCAGTGTTATAAAGCAGCACAGAACCCTGGAGACGTGGGATGGGGGGACGGGGACGGGGACGGACACGTTCTCAGGAAGTAACGAGGTCCCTTGGAACGGGCGAGGACCATCTGGTCACTATCACTCGCTGCGTTTGGTTGGTTATTGATTTGTGGAACTTCCACGGCAGATATCCCGGCAATATGGCACTGCGGAAGAAGCCCTACTGTCTACAATGTCAGCAGCACGTAACCACGCAAGATAATACTGACAGACCTGGCGTTTGTAACAGGGTCAGAGCAGCGGGTCTCGGCTGCACCTCTGGGGGTTTGGGGCTGGGGTTAGAACTTGTGGGAAACCAACAGACCCTGTTACAGCTCCCCCACGAGTCAGTCAATACCTGTGGCATTTGCTGTCCTCCCAAAAGGGCGGAGCTTGGAGGCGTGGCAGGCACAGTGGTGGTGAGCGGGAACCGTGGTCTTATTGGAATCCCACCTCGGGCCATAGCAGCGGTGATCATCTTTGGAGGACAGAGGGACAACAGACAAAAGTAAAACACGAAATGCAGTGCAAGGGGCGGTGGGGGGTGGAGGAGCGCATGCAGAGCCAAGGGGGGGGGGGCCCGGGAGAACCCTACACACTACGCCAGGAGGGGTGGGGAGGGGGAAGGTTATAGAAGAGAGGAGTGGGCAGCATACTAAGCGTCAAACACCTGCACTAATAGTGTTAAGACCACAGCAACACCCAAAGTAGAGAGCCACCCCACAGCGGCTCCCTGAGATAAGTTCTTCTACCCGTGTCCCTTCTGGCCATATCGACATTATTGCTGCAGGAGGAGTCCCTCGCTTGCTGCTCGGACAGGACAGGGGGTTACAGTCCAGCCGTGCGAGCAGCGCTGGAAGGGTTTCTGGCACTCAGCACTTTATTCCGGAGCTGTGCACCATGTTTAGACATCACTCCCTCCAGCCTATGAACGGGATACGCGCTGAAAAACGCACGCTGCCCCCAACAAAAGTACATTTGGGGACAAACGCTCTATAAATTTAACCCACATACACCTAGTCCCAGATCGTATTAACTCTTCAGTGCCAGGTAGGACAGGGTGCGTCAACTGCATTGCAGAGTGCTGTATTGGAGCCCCCAAACTGATAGATTAAGTCCCGGGGAAGAGGAACGGGTATCTCCGAACTTTAAAATCTCAGTGTTCCCACCTCCTGCATAATTAGATTGACCTCCCAAGAACGGCGCTGTACATACTGCCAGCGCCATACACAAATCCTACAGCATTACTACGGTCAGCTGCCCAGTCCTCTGTACACCTTCCAATAATGACAAACAGGGAATCCACAAGATCCGCTGGAGCAGAGTGACGCCTACCTGCGCTTTCTGCCTAAAAACCTCCCGATTAGAAGCACTCACTCTCTGAACAGTGAGCGCTTTCAGTAAAGCAGCACGCGGCCTGTCCCTGGCACGCCAGGGCAATGATCTGCAGGCTGCTCTCGCACTGAAAAGATTCATATAAGCCATTGTGATTATTGCGGTCATCCCTAGGGCTGGGTATAGCATTGGGGAGAGGGTCTGCTACGGGGTCAAAGGTGACGCCAGATGGGGTGTGAGGAGACACACACAGACAGACATTGGGCTTGTGACGTCATGCAGAGAGAAGCCGCACGGCAAATGGGGTGGACATCCGCGTTAACCTCTTCCATGCAACACTGCACAGCAATACATTGAACATGCAAAGTGATCGGTTGCAGGTCCCACTGGAAGATAAATGGTTAACTGGCTCATACATGCAATGAACACACCACAGGAAGCAAGCAGGGCAAAAGGTGGCACGTGGGGGCAAGAGAAAGGGGAGCTATGTCAGAGGGGCAAGTGGAGATCCGCTGAATGCAGCTATGGGTTTCTACAGCACGTGGTAAGGTCACAAGCCCCCGAAACCTGAAGCAAGAAGACTGCGCTGCGTGAATGTGCGGCACACGGAAACTCCTCTGGTACCAGGAGACTCGCAGGCAGGACGGGTATCTGCCTATTAAATATCTTCCATCTAGGATACGGATGGACAGGAAACTAATGAAGATGCCACAGGGAGCCATCAAACCACCAGGTCTCAGTCACAAGACAGAATACTGTATGTGAAATACCAAGAAGCAACGATCTCATCAGTACGGGGCTATGAAAAGGACTAAAAGTCATGATATAGCACAGTTTGTAAGGGGCGTGCAGGCTGACCCCGACCCACACCAGTGTTCTGGAAACTCGTTCTGATGCTGAACAGTCCTCACCTCCGACAGGGAAGAGGCACAGGAAGTAGAAGTCCTGCCAGGTCGAGTTCCACACGAGGCTTATATATCTGGGTAATAAAAGCACTCGCCCCCTCTCGTTTTAGCAATCTGCTCTGTTGTACGTTTCCGATCCAGTTTATCCGACACGTGAGACACTCCTCGGGAACCTTTACCCGGCAGGAGTACGGCCCGTGCCCCGCTCATATACACCAGGAGTCACCCTGCAGAACCCAACACAGCAAAAGGGCTCCGCAACCAGCCAGCAGGCATCTTACCCACCACACGGGAATCAGCGTTAAAGAAGCATTGCAGGGTACACAAATTGCAGGTTCACAGGATGTGGAAGCAGTTTGACTTCTCTAGTAGAAATGATTTGAATCTTTCTATAGGGCTCCGTAATTGAGCACGAGATCTTACAAGGTGAAGGTTTAAACGGGACATCTGCAGAGAACCCGGCGACGCCATGTGACGTGCCACTTATGGATGGAATCTCTGCCCCAACTGGGGAGGGTAGCACACCCCTGTCCAGAATCGGAATATATATTTAATTCCTGTGACCGATCAGGTCTGGACACAATTTACGGCATAAACCTGCAATGCTGCAAACGGTTTTCATCGCCGTTAGAAACCCAACTCCATGCCCAGGAAGACCCCCATAACAGCTGCCCAAAGCACTTACCTGCCCCCCTGCAGCTGCCTGCTGCTGTTGGTGCTGCTGAGCCTGTTGTTGCGCCTGCTGCTGCGCTTGCTGCGCCTGTTGCTGCGCCTGTTGCTGCGCCTGCTGTTGAGCTTGCTGCTGCTGCGCCTGCTGCTGAGCCTGCTGCTGCTGCGCCTGCTGTTGAGCCTGCTGCTGCTGCGCCTGCTGTTGAGCCTGCTGTTGAGCCTGCTGCTGCTGCGCCTGCTGTTGAGCCTGCTGCTGCTGAGCTTGCTGTTGAGCCTGCTGCTGTGCCTGCTGCTGCTGAGCTCGCGCCTGCTGGACCTGCTGGAGGTAAATAAAAAGAGAAATTATTTTCACCAGCAGCTGATAAAAACACAGAAATAAAAAACGTACAGTTTGATGCATCCAGCTTCTTGTTGGTAATTTATCAAGGGAGTCACCCAATCATTGACATTAGCAGTCAACCCACAAAATTACTTCTTAGATCACGGGTGTGCAACTCCAGTCCTCAAAGACCAGATTTTCAGGCTGTGACGGTGAGGGGGTACCCATGCCATTAATAAAAAGGTATTTGGCCCGGCTGGGTGCCCCATAGCCATATTGGGGAATTTTGATTGTCAGCTCTTCAACCCAATCATGGCATGTAACTGCATTTGTAATAAAGGTGTATGTGTGGGTTTTTACTGTTCCAGGAGTGTCAACCAGCGGAGATGTGCAGGGCGTGAGTTTCAGGGGTGATTTTATGGTAAAATGTTGTCAGGGTGTGTTTGGGCAGAAGGGATCCAGTGTTGAGGGTTACCCCGAAACATGTACTCAGGAATCCCCCCAGATTCCTGAGGACATGAGGAACACAGACCACTGGATAAAATCCTCCCTAGAAAGCAGTTTGCAGCTCACCGCCAAATCTCCCTGCTTCAGCACAGCCCAAGAACCCCAGACCAGGGGGGGGGGGTCACTGTATCTCACGCCAGGTATAAGGTGACAAGAGTTATATGTTTTTAAGTTAAAGTGTATCATATGGCAAGGTTCCTTTCTATAAGTGGAAAAGAAAATTGTTTTAAAAGGTTTATATTGTTATTAAAGTAATGTTCAGAGGAAGTCATTCAGTATGGATAAAAATCCATTTGCATGGGAAACAGAGGGGCTACTCCGCCCTCTAAGCTTCAAAGGCAATCCAGGATATGGAGGTGTTAAACCCTTTGTTAGCAAGGAGGGGTAAAAGAAAGAGGAAAAAACTTCAATAAGCCATCTGGCCAGCTGTCACGCTGCCCAGCCTGAACGGCACCAGGTAAGAGGGACAGGGTCTCGTATACTAAGCGGCCAAGGTGCAAAGTTTGCACATGCCTAGAGCAGAATGAGAAGCACCTCTGCCAGGTTTGCAAAGTATTGGCAATTCCGTGATAGTGGGAAGGAAATATTCCCACAGAGAAGATAGGCTGTACTAGTGAGGCATAGGAATCTTAACCCTATAAGAACCTGTGCAGCCCATCAGGAATGAGAGTCATCAAGCTGTACGAGTTTCATACCATCTAAGGATTCATGCAACAAACATCTAAGTTTCAAGATTTTAACGTTTCATCACAACAGAAGCAGCTCCAGCGGAGTAAACAGCAGCGGCAAGTTGCGCTGCTGACCGAGGACTGTTTTAGGCTCTTTTTGCGAGCAACTCCCGCTCCTGGGAAATTGCTCCTAGAGACTTTGTTTTGGCAACATTTAGTTTTGGGAACATTTTATTTCGTTTGACCCAGTTCCAGCAAGTGCATTTTTCGTTGTAATTGTAAATCAAGCTGTGTATGTCCATTCTGTAAATAAATCACAATTTATTTTATCTCTTGCTTTGCTCAAAGGATCCAGGTATTTTGGTGTTCTGGTCTACTGTGAAACTATCCCTGCTTCAGCACAGGTGGCTCAATCAACGACTGCTCCACCTGTGCTGAAGCTGGGATATCCTGAAACTCTGACCTGCTGGTTGGTGGTCCTTGAGGACTGGTAGTGGCAGGAGATTGTCAATTAATTTGACAAGCACCCCAGCCTCTCTCCCCCACCCCCCACGCACCCCATACCCTGTCTGGCACAAGTGTTACAATTCTGCAAAATACCTGCAGTATCTTCAGCTGCTGGTGCTGCTGCTGTGTGAGGGTGACAGACATAACTTGGGAGGGGATCTGCCCCTGGGTGACCATGGACTGTGCCTGGGACTGTGTGGGCAGCATCTGCTGCTGATTCTGTGCCACCTGCTGCTGCTGCATCTGCTGTAGCTGCATCACTTGCTGCGGAGGCGGCTGCTGCTGCTGCTGTTGCATTTGTTGCTGCTGCTGCTGCATGGGCTGCTGCGCTTGCATGACCTGGGCCTGCTGCTGCTGCTGCATCTGTTGGATCTGCGCCATTCTCTGGAGCTGCTGCTGCTGATGCAACTGCTGGAAGAAGAAAGATCTGTGAAATCACAAAGGATCCAGACCTCTCCCATCCCGGGGAACCAGAAATCGCGGGGACCCAGCCCCCAACCCCCCATCGCGGAGACCCAGCCCCCACCCCCCATCGCAGGGACCCACCCCCCATTGCGAGGACCCAGCCCACACCCCCCAGATCGTGGAGACAAAGTCCTCTCTCCTCCCCCCCATCGTGGGGACCGGCCCTCCCCCCCCCCTATTTCGTGGGGACCCAGGCCTCCTCCCCCCCTCGTGGGGACCCATGCCTCCTTCATTCCCCCCCCCCCCATTGCGGGACCCAGACTCCACAAATCACACGCCGTGCTGCCCGATGAGAACAAAGTATAAGGATACATTGTGCTAATCACCATGAGCAGGTGAATGAAGAACCCTGGAAGTTGTGTTACCATCAATCCCTTGTCCACAAAACCGCCAGTTTGAAGTGAACATATTAATTTGGGTCTAATGCTGATCGTTTTCAAAAGAGCAACGAAGGCAAGTGTGTCTGAAACAGGGTTTTCTGCTTAAAAAACCCCACTAAATAAGAAGTCAGGTTTACTGCCGTTTCACCCCCAAAAAGCTGTCCAGGTAAATATTAACCCTCCAAAACCAGAACATTAAGTCCGATCTAAAACATTCGCTGCCACTAGGGTCTGCAATGCAGGAGTTACAGCTCCTCCTGGCGGCAGGGGGGTAACAGACAGGCTTCACACCCTCGCATCCCGGCGCTCACCTGCTGCTGGTTCTGTTGCTGCTGCATCTGCAGTTTCAGTATGTGTTGCTGCTGGGCGGCTGCCTGGAGCTGCTGCGCCTGCTGCTGTGCCTGCTGCGCCTGCTGCTGCTGCTGTTGCGCCTGCTGTTGCTGCTGTTGCGCTGCAGCAACCGCTTGCACCTGGAACTGCTGCTGCAAGGCAGTCTGCTGCGCCACCTGGAACTGCTGCTGTTGGTGCTGCAGAGCAGCCTGCTGCTGCTGCTGAAACTGCTGCTGCTGCTGCTGCGCCATTTGCTGCAGCTGTAGCTGAGCTATGGGAGTCACAAGGCAGTGTGATAAGGAACACAGCACCTCAATAATCCCGCAGGGTGCAAAGCAGGAAGCAAAAGGGTTACATGCACAGTGCATATTTTCAACTTTAAATCTGAAGGCGTGTTATAGTACATGCAACGAAAAGTGTCATATTTGCAGACAGCTGGGGTATATAATTAAATAATAAGTAGCGGAATTACCCAGTGTTGCCGGGAGGGGGGCGGGGGGGGGGGGGGGATTTAAAATTTCTAACTATAGTTAGCTAAAACATGTTGAGCATTGCCAATCTAAAAACTACACTATTAATATAAAAACAAACTAACCCTAACTGTATCCTAAACATTTGCATCCTATTAAGTCAAGAATATAACTCAGACTGGCAAGAAAACTGCAGAAAGACTACACCAAAGCTGCAATTTCTAAATAAAAGCGCTTTATTCGCATGCTTTTGTTTCACTCGCACCGTTTGCAGTGGAACGTAATTACGAAGCGTGAGGGATTTATCTAAAATCAAGAAAACCGGAAGTATTGATCCGGTACTTTGCGGACCGATTATGTCTCCTCCAAATATAAACCTACATTCAAAATTAGAAGTTAATCAAACAATTCCCTGAGGAGCTAGAATGAAAAAAACAAAGTTTTCACGAACACGTGTTCGGGGGCAACCTGATTCTATGGGCCAAATATACCAAACCCTACGCCCTTCCTTCTGATCCTATTAGATAGCACGCCAAGTTTGGCGGCTCTAGGATTAAGCATGTGGTTTTGTATAGCCGGACAAACAAACTTTCTGAATTATAGTATAGAGCAGGGGTGAGCAAACTTTTCCCCGTGCGCACCCCTGCCTGCTCTCCTCGGCGCCTCGTGCCCTCCCCCCCTCTGCTCGACCCCGGCGTCAAATGACACGCGAGGTCATGTGACGTCACATCGCCATGGTAAGTTGGCAGCATCATTTGACACCGGGTTACCATGACGACTTGTCGCGCACCCCCCCCCCCCCCCCGGCATCCGCCTGCGGGTCTAGGAAACCCTAAAAACTAAAAAAAAAAAAAAAAAGGGGGGGGGGGGGGAATCCCAGACCCCATTGTATGGCTAATCAGACAGAGCGACATCCTGTCTGCAGGGCACGCTGGGAATCAAGGTGTGATCACGACAAACAATACTTCAGGAGGTTACCTGTGCCGAGTAGGAGGGGGCAGGGGTGTGACCAGGACAAAACGGTTTGCTTTCATACTTTGTGTCAGGAGTGGGAGGGAATAACAGGTTTGAACACAACAAACTACTACTACTTCTACTACTACTTCTACTACTACTGCTTCTGCAGTTTCCTGTGCAGGGAGGAATAGATGCTTGCAGTACTCACTGGGCTGGTTTCCTGCAGACACTCCGGTTATCCCGTGCGGTGCCATCCCGGAGGCGCCAGGCTGCGGCTGACCGGGCAAGCTCATCTGCTGTGCCATCTGTGCCATCCCACCCATGCCTCCCATCTGAGCCCCCGGAGGTCGGACCCCCATGCTCATCCCTTGCGCTCCAGCGGGTGCTGCCCCCGTCAAGTTCTGCAGGGCGTTCATGGGATCTGTTGGGGGAGAAGGCGGCGGTCAGAGACGGAGCCAGGTGCAACCGGAGACGCAAAAGAAAAAACACCCTGAACCGCTCACAAGAAGAACAAGTTCTTACCGCTGACGGAAGCCTGAGACTTCTTATTATCTGCAAAGCAAACGAGAGAGAATAAACCAGCTGAAGGAACAGAGACAAAACCCTATAAAGGTAAAGGTGTGATGAACCCAAGTGATCGCCGTCACTCGAGATCCCAGCTTCCTGAAGAGTAACTGAGCGAGTTTGAGGAAGTCGGAAATTCACAGATGTGATTGTGTAATAGTAAACAATACGGATCACCATGTTGAGCGCGTAGCTTGGTGGAAATCTCACTGCCTTTGAAGTGGTGATCTCTGTTTATTGCCTAGTATCAGCCAATCCTTGTGACCTTGGGTAAATCACTTCCCCGTGCCTCAGGCAGCAACAATTCGATTGTAAGCTCTTCGGGGAAGGCTCCTGTAAAATGCTATGTGCAGCCCCGTGTACACAGCCAGAGCTATCTATATCTCAAATATGTCATCAATCTTCTGTGTAAGCCCCGCTGAGATTAACCCCTTCAGTTAAAATACATGCAGTCTGGGGAGGGGGTACTCACGGATATCTCGGAAGTGAAGGATGAGACGAGCCACCAGAGAGAGGTATTCCTCCTGCAATGAGTAAGGGAGACCATCAGTCGGCCGGCAAAAGGACCTCCCCCCCCCTCCCTGTGGAAATCATCCCACGACGAGTTAAAGAAACCTTGTGCAGGGGGGGGGGGAGCGAGCGGGGGAGGGTGGGAGGGGGGGGGGGGGGGGGGGGAGGGCGAGGAGGCGGAGGGAGCGAGGAGGATGGGGGAGACGAGTGTCAGGCGTGAGACACTTACACGGGTTTTGGCCTTCAGGAACACATGGCTCTCCATCTCCTTGCTGGACTTGTTGTGGGCAACGCTTGCTTTGCGCATTGCTTCATCGCTGGAAGACACAGGGATTGGGAGAAATTCATGTATTGGGCTTCTCAGGGCAGGTTTTAGCTGGGCTGTGTTCCTGTTGTATGTTGTGTTTCCATCGGTGTAACAGCTACCTATGCGTGTGCCTCAGCACGGTGATGTGTGGGATAATGAGCAGACACCCAGTGGGGTATTTAATATACAGTCTAACTCCATTCCTCAAGGGCCACCAACAGGTCAGGTTTTCAGGATATCCCTGCTTCAGCACAGGTGACTCAGTCTAAGGCTGAGCCTCTGATTGAGCCACCTGTGGCTAAACAAGGACTGATTGAGCCACCTGTGCTGAAGCTGGGATATCCTGAAACCCTGACCTGCTGGTGGCCCTTGAGGACCAGAATTGCCCGCCCCCTCGTCTAAGAACATGAACAAAACCATCTCAACCGTTCACTGTAATGACACAGAGAAGCGACAACTCGCCCCCTTCTCTGCACACAAAGCTGCTGCACAGACATTTAAGAAACGTCCGTATGATGAAGCAGTTCACAGGCCGCGTCCTGGAGAGATGGCATTGCTGTGTGTGACCGAGCTGCCTCACTGCAGGGAAAAGCGGATGTGCAGGGTAAATAACGCGGGGTTTCTGAGGCAGGTTAAACACTACACTTTACAGATAGTGTCGGGGGGGGGGGGGTCCCCTTTATTCCATGGCACCTTTTATTGTATCCATGCAGTCCAGGAGTTATCACCAACTTGTGACGTATCTACAATTCCCCCAGAAATCTCACTCAAAGACGATCTGCGCTGCTCAGTTACAGAGAACCCATTCTCCTTAATAGAACAGCACCAGGAGTCTTAGCTTGTACTGTATCACATTATGAGCCACACAACAGCCCTGATTCCAACACAACCGTGACACATTATATATATTTTTTAATCTGTACGAAGAAGGTGGCGAGTAGATGGCTAGCTCTGCGGGGCAGGGATCCCTTTTCCTACTGTACGCTTCTAGGTTTGTTGCTCCGGAATAAAACAAATCGCACCCTGGAGAGGATGCATTACTGCGGCAGCACACACGTCTCAAACTGGTTAGACCTGCATTCCTTAGACACTGAGGTCATCAAATAGGTGGAGTTACAATGCTCGTTTCATGTTCCTTGTAGCAATAAAGTAATGCATATAAACAGCTGCACTTCTGAACTGTAACTGAGCACGGGCCGGCCAACTACTCGTGCAGAAACTGAGCATGCACCACTATGTAATCTGTGCCTGTATACACTAGTGGCCTCTCGTAGCACGGCTCGGCTCTGCCAGACGTGTCTGCTCTCGTTGCTCTTTAATACACAATAACAATGAACAGGAAAGTGGTTGTTTTTCTCTATTGTCTTAGGAGGGGATTAAGGGGTGAGCCACAGGGGTCAACAGAAGTGGATCTGTTTGAGTCTCCATTCCTGACAGCAGACAGGTGGTAGTTGGTCCTTATTGTATGCTAGCACAGGGGCGGCAAACTCCAGTCCTCAAGTGCCACCAATAGGTCAGGTTTTCAGGATAGCCTTGCTTCAGCACAGGTGGCTCAATCAGTTGAGCCACCTGTGCTGAAGCAGGGATATCCTTAAAACCTGACCTGGTGGTTGCCCTTGAGGACTGGAGTTGGCCGCCCCTGTGCTAGATAATAAAATACAGTATCCCCAAAAAGCTGTAGGTGGGGAGTGTGTGTGAAAGTGCTCACGATGACACGTTGGAAATCATCTTCCATCACATTACTCTACACTGATGGGGCAGAGAAAAGACCATGCGCACAACTTAACAAGACTTCGGAAGACCATGTCGCACCTGATTTCTCCGACCTCCTTGAACTTTATCTCTACGTTTTTTTATTTACTGACTGTCTGGAAAGTGCGAGTGAAGAAAAAAGACAGCAGCATTCAGCAGTTAGTGCTGGCTATGTTATACTTCATTTAAAGAGATAAAAGAGACAGGTCAGTGTAGCTGAGCTTCACGGGGCTCCTAGCTGAGGGATTTTAGGCAAACCACTACTAAAACCACGAGATCCCACCTCCCCTGCAGACAATTCAAGATAAGATCCTAAAGCTAAAAGGAAATTACTTCATGTACAATCAAGTGTTGAATAAAGACAACTCAAACCAACCAGAATTGAGAACGGAGCTCACACCGACAGCTCCACTTTTACTTAATGAAACCCTATGCGAGTGAATGTGACATCCCTTCAGTGCCGAGAAATGTGCAACCTGCCAGTGGACTTACAGTACATAAACTGGCCCTCATTCATTAGATCTGCTCACCGAGTTTGCAGTAAATATTATCTATAGTTGTCAAGGGCCAGGATTGAGCCAAGATGCCAGGCACAGCGACAGTGAGCTGTGTGACAGTTTCCCCTACACAGGTAGACTTCATGAAATGACCAGGCACCCAGCACTACTCATTATTAGGATGATGCCAGGTGCCAAAACCAGAAGCTTCCTAGAGGTCTTCTGAGTCCCATTAGCGACATGGTCAGATTGATTACACTGACAGCAAGCAGCTTGCCTCAGTTCTGTGTCACACTATGTCAGTTATGTTATCTTTTCACACGCTGCATCTTGCAAACCTCACATTTTATTTCACACATTCTCTAACTGAAGAGATCTTATTGTGGGCATCTTTCTTACACTCTCCTGAGGATCCTCATGACACGACCCAGGATCAGTATAACATTAGATATATGTATATATAAAGATATAGATATTTTAGTGGAAGATGGGAACTCCACCGGATTGAAAAATAATGGTGCTCTTTAATTTAGTATGCAAAACCAACATACTGTTTACTACTAGGAGGGATCTCTTATACGCTGTTTATCTGCTTATCTTTGTTCAGACTGTGAGTGCATACAGCTATCTTTTATCACAGCCAATTCGTTATACATTCTTGGCTGGGATTGAGCTCTGCTAGACACAGTACAGCATCTTATGCTATCAATGATTCCAATATACTGAACACTTCCAATTCAGTAAACTAATGCATACTATTTGAGGATTCGTGTGGGGTGTCCAAGCGGACATTTTAACCCACTTTTGCACTTGTTTTTATTATATGTGTACTTAAATAAAATGTTGTGATAATTTTGGCATAACCGTGTGCTCCCTATGGAATTCTTTTCTTTTTTGCATTTATATATCTATGTCCCAGGAGCACCCCCGGCTAACAGTAATTAATGTTTACATGCCGGTTTAGTTGGGGTACCTTCACTTCTTCACGGTGTGTATGAGATACCCTTTTCACTATACAGTGTGTGTGTGTGTGTGTGTATGTGTATATATATATATATATATATATATATATATATATATATATATATAGTGATGGAGACCTGGTATCTTCCTGGTTGAAGCTGTCACCGCGGTGACAACCAATATACAATTCACTGACCCTTCATGACATTTCTTACAGAGAAGCAAAGTCCTGATGTCCCTTCCAGGCCATAGTGCCAATAATAAGCTGGCAGGGGACCCACCCCAGAGGCGGCTGCACGCAATGGGTGTGGGGAACAGCAGCAGGTCCTGACCCAGGGGAAGAGAGGAGGGGTCACTGACCTCTTAAGTGGACGCTTTGATTATAAACGCGCGGGATCTAAGGGAGACCCGCTCCCTGCCCGAGCCACATTCCACAGCGCGTGGCCGCGTGAGGCGCTCTCCCCCGGGCCGCGCGGGAGGCGAGGCCGCGGCCCACGCACCGGTCCCCGCGGCCCTCCTCACCCCCACCCCCGGGTTACCGCACTTACATTTGGCTGACCAGCTTCTGGCGGAAGGCCGCGCTCCGCCAGTCACTGTCCTGCCCCGTCACGTCCATCTTCGCCCGACCGCGGCCCTGCTGCCTCCAACACACAGCCCCGCCGGAAGTGACGCGCCGACGGACCCGCAGCCTCACGGGAAATGTAGTTGTTAAACATCACATATGCTGGTGATGGGACCAATGTGACAGTTGATCTAATAATATAATTTATATGATTAATATATTATAATATATAATGTGTATATATAATTGAATACACTATAATTTACAGTATATATCCACTATAATGTTATATATATATGTGTGTGTGTGTGTGTGTGTGTGTATTAATAGCACTAGGTTGGTTGTCTCAGGAGTCCAGATATTCTGGACAAGTCACCAAATTATCTGAGCTGGGTTCTCATCCTACTGTACCCTGCACTTATCCCCCCAATATCTGCCTGCCTGTCCCGGCGGTCAATAAGGAATCCAGCCGTTCTTCCTTCTCTTACTGGTCAACGCCATTCATGGAACAATTTAGCAGCGTTTCTCCGACGCGCCAGTGGTTTAAGAGTTTTCAAGACCATGGCTTTTTCTTTCTTGAATCTGTCATATCTTAACAATCTGTACCTAGGGCACACTTTAAAATGAACGGTAACTCTAAATGTAAGTTGTTCCTGGTAAAACACTTGATACATGAATTAATATATAAATAAATATATTTAAAACCCCCAAATTGATACCGATCAAAGTCATCCCCAATCTAGAGACGGTACCACCACCAGGTGAAATATGGTCCGTTCACCGAGCCACCGGCGGTGCCAATGGGCTAGAACTGTATAATCAACCACTCAAAAGAGAGCCCAGAAAAACCCTTGGTAACATTGCAGTGATGTAATAAACAGGTTTGTATTTTGTGGTGTAACGGAGTGCTTTTCTGGGTTCTTTCTCTCATATGGTTGATTTTTTACGCATGCGCATGCACACACACCCATAATAAAGTAACAACCCCATAGTGACCCCACGGCATCTCCTCCTTCAGGTAGGCTCCGAGAACGAGGTATACGAGGGTGCTCTGCTTTACCACTACACCTCGGAGCAGGTGGAGACAGACCAGGTGAGCTTGACGGAGTCCCCGAAGCTGCTGGAGACTGTGCGCTTCCCCCTGATGGAGCTGCAGGTGCTGCAGAGGCTGCACGACAAGCTGGGGCAGTGTCCTCTGAAGCTGACCGTGTCCAGCGCCCTGGACTACCACAGGAACGAGTGTCTGCAGCCAGTGCTGCAAGGTCCTCACACGCAGCTCCGTTCCGACTTCCACTGTGTGGTGGGCTTTGGGGGGATGTACTCCGCCCCCTACACCGTGCTCAGTGACCAAGCCAAGTACCTGAACCCCCTGCTGGGGGAGTGGAGGCCGCTGACCGCTGCTCAGGCCCCCCGCATGTCCAACCAGGGCATCGCTGTCCTTCATAACTTTGTGTACCTGATCGGAGGCGATAACAACGTCCGGGGCTTCCGGGCGGAGGCGCGATGCTGGAGGTGAGGGAACGCTCAACGTTTGCAAGAGGGGGGATGCCGCACTTTAACCATAGCCAAGCTTTCTATAGGAGAAGAAAAATATCCCTTGTGTTATTAATACAAATCCTCCTACATACTGAACACATTGCATGAGTTATCCTTGG
This sequence comes from Ascaphus truei, assembly GCA_036426205.1. Lineage (NCBI taxonomy): Eukaryota > Metazoa > Chordata > Amphibia > Anura > Ascaphidae > Ascaphus > Ascaphus truei. The sequence goes on from CM071584.1 coordinate 6,014,866, forward strand.
TGGTTACAATGACCCAGGCTCCCAAACACAAGCCCTAGACATTAGGACATATTAGAAGCTTTCCTGAGGATGGAAGGGGTGTATATCTATTAAAGGTTCTCATCTCTCCTGGGGAGCGGAAGTGCTGAAATATGATGTTTTCTCTTCAATATAGAGGGCACTTTTTTGCCATTTGTTATTTTCTTTTTATTGAAGCAGGGAATCTCTGGAGCTGAACCCTGATAATGTCAGCGTCCGGAGATACTTGACACCGTGGGGCTCATGTAATGGCGGAGTTTCAAAGCTCCCGCTCATTGCGGGCCAATAGGAAGCCGTGACGTCACCAGGTGCGGCTTTCTCTTGGCCAGCGTGACGCGGGAGCTTTAAACTTTGCCAAGATACCGACATCCCCTTTTGGAGGTCTGGATCTCATCAAGCAGGGGGTCCCCAGGAGCTCAAATTGATGGGGTTCAGCTTCGGACAACTCCAGCTTCAATCCTGTATTAAAATAATAATTTACAAATTAATTTTTTTACTTCAATAGTTTCATGTGTGCAATCTCTACTTACCTAAAGAACTGCATAGCTGCAGGTCAATTCGTTCTCCATGTATTGATCGGCGAAATTTGGTGACATCATTAGTGAAGGGATATGTTTTTCTTCCGCTTCTGTCACTCAGTGGAAGCTCATGAATATTCATGAGCACTCCTGCACTGACATGTGCTAGAGGGAGGGCAGGGCTGACAAAGGGGTGTGCCAGGGCTTGTGACAGGACATGAAGGGGCAGTGCCTTAGCAAATGCTTGTTAAAATAGAATACAAGAAAATTGGTCTTTCAAAGTTGTTTTTTTAAAAACAGAAAATGCTAAAAGTATTTTTTCTTACTACAGAACTGATTAAAAAAACCACACATGCAGGATATTGCCTGAAGTGCAGCTTTAAAGCCCCGGCATGCAAACTCCCAACGTTTATTATTTATTTATTTCCCGAGGTACGATCCCCGACACAACCGCTGGTTCCAGATCCAGTCCATGCAGCAGCCCCACGCTGACCTGTCCGTGTGCGTCATGGGCGGATACCTGTATGCAGTGGCGGGGAGGGATTACCACGATGAGCTGAAAGAGGTGGAGAGATATGACCCGCGCACCAACTCCTGGGAATGTGTGGCACCCCTACAGAAAGAGGCAAGGAGAACCCCCCCAAAAAATAACGGGTACCCAAAAGCTAGCGTATGTACTATAATCTAATTGTCGCTAGCGGTGCTCCAGGGATATGGATTATATCACGACAAAAAAGATTCCCATGGGAGCACACGGGTTTACCATGAAAAGTAATCCAAATTTTATTAGATATAAACAATTAAAAACAGGGGAGGGGACACCAAACTAGCTCCCCATGGGACAAAAACCACACTGGAAATAACCAAGTGGTATAATCGCACAATGTTGCTGTTCAAAGACGCCCACTAGTGGCAGAAGGTAGATCATTTGTACCACAGACTGGTAAGTGCCACAATAGTGAATCACAGTGACAAGCTACACATGGACCAAGGTAATAATCTTAGGCCCGGGCCATAGAGGGGTGAGGAGTTCCGAGCCGCGCTGACGCTGAGGCTCGCCTGCTGAAATCTGCGCGATTTCATGCCCATGCAGGCGAGCCAACGGGCGCGATCGGAGGCGGGGGGAGACTGAGGGAGGCGGGGCAGTGACGTCGCTGGGCCAATCGCCCGCGACGCACTGACGTCGACGTCACGGCGCCGTGACGTTGACGCAGCTCCGCACTGATTGGATGTTTTCAGCCGACAGCGCGCTGAAATACAGCTTGGCACTCGGCTGAAAACTCCAGCGCCTCAGCACGCCTGCGGACGCTCACGTGAGCCCCCTCTAAAGGCATCCTCATTGACGATGCAGGGGCTCAGCGCGGAGCGTCCGCACGGCTCAGCACGGCCTGTCCTTGTATGGACTCGGCCAAACGCAGTCCCACATACATGGAGATGGGAAAAGAAACACATGGAGTAAACCGCCGGCATACAGGAGAGACAGTATTAATATGCTGAAATAGCCAGGAGCAGCTCATAATTGCTAATGGCAGCTGATACAATGTCCCAACGAACAAAGTCCTGAAGCGAAGCGTGAGATGAGTTTCTCAAAAAAATGGGTCCAGGTAAACTGCAATTCTTAATATATCACCGTATAATATGAGCCATATCGGTGAGTGGGGGGCACAGTCCCTAAGAGAAGGGGTCCCCCAGCCAGGCTCCCACTCCTAGTGGAACCCCTTTTTCCCCTTGGGAATCTTTTTTTTGTTGTCATACACACACACACACACACACACACACATTGCCCCATATTTACTAATTAGTTCATGACACCGAACAGCATATTCAAGTGAATGGGCGCTTCAGTCTCTAGAATAGCACTGCTTGGTTAATATGCGCCTGTGCCCTTTAACAGCAGGACATGTTCACTAGTGTTGTATATCCTGGCCTGCAGGTCCACGCACACGCGTGTGCAGCGATGGACGGAAAGATGTACGTGGCTTGTGGCAGGAGAGGAAACACCTACCTGAAGGACACCTGCTGTTATGACCCAGAGAGGGATCGGTGGGAGTACGTGGCCCCCAGCCCTGTGCGGAGAGCGTGGCACGGGATGGTGGCACTTCTGGAAAAGATCTATCTGATCGGCGGAAGCAATGACGACGAGGGCTTCCGGCAAGATGTCCTAGAGGTGCAGACATAAGGGTGGCAGCTAGGGCTGATCGTTTTCACGTCGAAGACTGAGCCACTGTGCTGAAGCAGGGATATCCTTAAAACCTGGCCCATTGGTGGCAGTGGAGGACCGGAGTTGGCCACTCCTGGTATCAAGGACGATTGGGTGCAGACTGAGTTCACCTCCTTCAAAAGTGAAGACATAGCCGAGAAAATAAGCGCAAAACGCACTATAAATTCTAATACTGTATATGTGACAATAATCAAGTGACATAGATACGCGAGAACACATGAATGTGGGCAAAGGAGATCCCTGCTTTGCCGGGTGCTTGAGGCGTTTTCCCAACTCTGGCAGAAATAGAACACATGACAGAGCGCAGAGAGGCCAGTGAGTAATACGGGCGGCACAGTACCAGGGAAATGAATGGGTTAAACACAAAACAGTGAATGACGAGCTCCTCACTTTAGAGGGGGGGGGGGAGGATTCGAAGGATAACTGAATCCTTAACAGTAGCTCAGTAATGGATCTGCAACGATCACGATGAATACATGGGCAGACAATGCGAGAGAGGGGGCACAGTGTGACGCTGTATGGAATTATAACACACAGCGCTGTGCAGGTTACACCCATGATTAGCCCACAGGCAAAGCGCAGACAGACCACAAAGGGTCTCGCAGAACGCGGACCGCTCCGGCCCTCCCGTTTCGGCGTGTGATGTCACTCCCGGTCGTGACGTCAGCGCGACACTCGGGTCTCTGTCTCCGCGCCTCCACAGCCGCCAACCTCCAAACGGAGACTCACTTGGGCTGTCTGCAGTCTCTTAAAGAGGACACTTGAAGGTTAATTTACCGTTTCAATCCTACCCACCTAATGTGAGGAGGTCGTCATCCACTGGTTTGAGCACCATCTCATAACACACTCACCTCCTCGTATTGTGACTGCACATACTTACTACTGTCCCAAAAGGGATACTTAACCCCACCCACAGCCTCAGAGCAGAGCCGGCAGGAGCGTGTCTGTTGTCTCTTGGTCTTTTTGCATAGAAAATGCTGAGAGCAAGCATGAGGGGACTTGATAAGGTTGGGACATTTAACAGAAGACCTAGATTAGCGGGGACAGATTGAGGTTAGGAAGCAGAATCAGATAGAGATCGGGACTTGGCTTTGACCATGAAGATGAGCCAACTGGGTTAGATGGGCAGCTGTCTCTGCATCCAACGTCTGTGTATCTGTCACTGATTCCTTCTTTCCTCCTGTCCTGCAGGTGGCTTGTTACAGTCCAAAGACAGACCAGTGGTCTCTGATGAGCCCTGTTCCCTCGGGGCACGGCGAGCCTGGCGTGACCGTGTTGTCCAACAGGATCTATGTCCTGGGAGGCAGGTCACACAACCAGGGCGGCCGCATGGACCACGTGCACGTGTACGACGCGGAGAGGGACAGCTGGCAGGAGGGGCCGCGCCTGGAGGATGATATTTCGGGCATGGCAGCCTGCGTCATCACCCTGCCCCGGTCCATTTTGATAGACGCCGATGTCTGGACTCAGGAGATGTACATGGATTACATGGACAGGTTGCAGCATCCCGCCGACAACGCTTCCGAGGTCATGAGCGTGTCAGACTGGGAGGACTTGGACAACTCCGGAGAGGACTGAGGCCTGTATAAGCCTGTGAGACGTGCATCCTACTTTTATACCTGTGACCCGTGCAATCTGGAAGTCTGCCTTTACTGAACTGTCTTGGCCTGTCTGCTGCCCGAGGTTCTGCCACCGCGTTGCTTTGCATGTTGTTCTATCGCTTTGCAATGTGTTGCGGGTGCCTCGGGAGCGAATGGGATTGAACCTCTGTGCACAAAATGCCTTGTGTTATTTTTATCGCAGAGCTAACCAGGGACACAGCTCTGCCTTCACCCGGCACCAATGCAGATGCCAGCAAGATATTCTTTTTTTTAAACAGTAAATCCTGGCTTTTTCGATCACTCTCTTTGGCCTGGGCCTGTGGTCCGGTTTATTGTTGTGGGTCTCCAATCCGTACAGTGACTATGCACAAAAAACATTCTTCAGATGATTTCTACATTTACCTGGGAAGCGCCAGATCCCCCCCCCCCCCCCAATATTTCCAATCAATGCCAAATGCAAAAAAAAAAAAGGGATGTGCATTGATCTCTCGTGTGATTCTTGTCCTAGTTTCGGTACTGTTGTTTCCATCTGCAAAGCGCCCTGACGTGCTTCTGATTATTGGAATGCGTCCCGGACACAATTCTCCTGTATGTGCACAGTTTGTTTTGCGTTGGGACAGCAGAAATAAGAAGGGCCTCGGAGAGCCTCTTCTAGCGTTGCTTACACTGCAGGGGTGCGCAAACATTTCCCCCTGCGTCCCACTGCTCGCACCACCCCTCCTGCTCAGCTCCGGCGTCAAATGACGCCGCGCGGGGTACATGCGACATCCCATTGCCATGGTAACGCAACGTCCCGCGACCCGGCGAGGTAAGAGAAGTTAACGAGGCCTTGTGCGGCCCCCCCAGCTTTTAATTTAAAAGCCTTCGGGGAAGCGGGGGGCCTCTGTAACTGCCGCGCCCCTCCCAGAAAATCTTAGGGGGCGATGGGGGGCACCCCCAGTTTGCGCAGTTCTGGCTTAGAGGAAGGAAGGTGCAATGCACGTGTACTATACACAAAGACAGAAAATTCCATTCGGTCTGTACCTCCCCCCCTCTTATCCCTGCGTTAGCCAAACATTTCGGAATTCTGTTGCAAGGCGCGATCACCCCCAAAGAGGGCGACACGTAATACAATAGCACTAGAGCCCTTTCACCGCTGGAGAGAAGAGGATCGCCTGTCGGCAATATGCGGCGATCGCTTCCAGCACCGAGGGGGTTAACCCCTTCACCGGTTTAGACGCAAACACGTTGAAAATAAAATATGGAGCAATGCGGTGTGCAGCCTTCTGGCTGAGGAGGGGTTAATCTGAAGATGGATGTAGCGCCCGGGATGCAGGGAACAGCTCTTTATATTTCCACTGCACGTGCTCACTGGATCACTCCTTGGCAGAGATTGAGAAAGGAGGAGGTGGGGAGGGAGGCTGTGTGCCGGGCGACACCCGAAGGCGCCTTACAGGGAGATTCGGGACAAATCCGTTGACTGTAATAAAATTGGCTTGCGTTAGGATGAGGGAATTATTTTTCAGAAAGTCGAAAAATTCTCAATTACAATGTCGGCGCCTTGTATTACCGAGCACCCCACTTCATCGATGCACATTTATTTTTTTTGGGAACGGGTGCCCCTGCAGGATTGTAAAATCTCGCAGCACACCTGCCTAACAAACCTCTCCTCGCTCACACTTTTTCCAGGTGTCCAGTATTGAACCGGACTGTCCTGTATTTGGACACTGTCCAGTAATAAATTAGAGGTAATACTGGACATGTATATGTATACTGGTATTACCTCTCTGGGCGTGTATGTGTATACCGGTATTACCTCTCTGGACGTGTATGTGTATACCGGTATTACCTCTCTGGGCGTGTATGTGTATACCGGTATTACCTCTCTGGGCGTGTATGTGTATACCGGTATTACCTCTCTGGGCGTGTATGTGTATTCCGGTATTACCTCTCTGGACGTGTATGTCTATACCGGTATTACCTTTCTGGACATGTATGTGTATACCTCCGGTATTACCTCTATGGACTATATTATGTGTAACCGGTAATTACCTCTCTGGGCTTGTATGTGTATACCGGAATTTACCCTCTCTGGGCGTGTATGTGTAATACCGGTATTACCTCTCTGGCGTGTATGTATTCCGGTATTACCTACTCTCTGGACGTGTATGTCTATACCGGTATACCTTCTGGACATGTATGTGTTACCCTCCGGTATTACCTCTATGGACAATGTATGTGTATACCGGTATTACCTCTCTGGGCGTGTATGTGTATTCCGGTATTACCTCTCTGGACGTGTATGTCTATACCGGTATTACCTTTCTGGACATGTATGTGTATACCTCCGGTATTACCTCTATGGACATGTATGTGTATACCGGTATTACCTCTCTGGGCGTGTATGTGTATACCGGTATTACCTCTCTGGGCATGTATGTGTATACCGGTATTACCACTGTGGGCGTGTATGTGTCCGGTAGTACCTCTCTAGACGTAGTGACCTGACGGGCTTGGAGGGGCTGCTGGATTTTCCCTGAGCAAGGGTGCTGGGCAGCTTCCTCCATCCTGATTGGCTGCTGCTGGGTAATGCAGCCAATTAGGAGGTGTCAGGTGCCCTGGGGGTGGGGCAAAGGAGAGAAGAAAACAGCATGGAGCAGACAGGTGTGTTATTCGTTGTTCGTTCCACCATTGTGTCCAGTATTTTTGGAGAAGCCGTCTGGCCACTCTAGAGTAACGCACGCTCCCACACCCCTAAAATATGTCAGCCGCGCAGCGGGTGCGTCCCGCATTGCGTCCCTCGTAACGAGGATGGGGCGGATCGTGTCCTTACTGTCTCCGGGTGGAGGGATTGCCCCGGGGTGGCAGCACCCCTGGCAGAGGATGGTGGCACCCTGGTACTGCTACAAATTAATAGTGTGATGTAAAATATGGGGAGTGACGTCAATGTCCGTGGCCTATGTAGTAGGTGGGGGGGGAGGAGCTGGAAGACGCCAGAACCAATGAGGTCGAAAGCTGGTCTGCGCAGGGATTGGCTGGAATACCAGACAGGAGGGCGCCTTTCATTGGCTACCGCCTGGCACGAGCGGGAAGCTGATAGGACGAAGGCGGAGCAGGGAAAGGGCGTGACAGATCCTCAAAGTTGATTGGCAGGATGCCTAACGAATGGGAGCGCAGTTGACGGCGCGGGCCAGGCTCTGATTGGCCGAGGGCGGAGACAGGGCCGCGGGGGGGACCCCACCGAGCTAAAATGCAGATGGGCGGGGTCGCGGAGGTCACGTGCCGGGCTACCATTGGTCTTCGCTCCTCTGACGCGCTTTCCGGGGTAGCCTGAATGCGAGAACCCGCTTCCCCCCTACCGCCGCCATCTTTATTCTCTCCTCAGTCTCGCAACGGAGCAGGAAGGGAGGGGGGACCCAGGGAAGCGGCTGCAGCGTACGGGTCGGGTCGCCACCGGGGCTGGGGCGGGGGGAGTCTCCATTCATACTGACCGCTCGGGCCTGACAGGACGCACAGCCTCCGGGCCCGCCCACCCCGGGGACCTGGAGCCGCCTCAGGCGGGAACATGAGACCCACAGCTCGGGAGGATCCTGTATGCTTCTGAGGGAGCGCGCTTTCTCCCCCCCCATCACAGCCGCCATCTTTAATCTTCCCAGGCCCCCCACATCACCCATCATGTCGTCCGCCCGTTTCGACTCGTCGGACCGCTCCGGCTGGTACTTCGGGCCGGTGTCGCGACACGAGGCCCAGTCGCGGCTGCAGGGCCAGCGCCACGGGGTGTTCCTGGTGCGCGACTCGTCCACCTGCCCCGGGGATCACGTGCTGTCCGTGTCCGAGAACTCGCGGGTGTCCCACTACATCATCAACTCGCTGCCCAGCCGCAGGTTCAAGATCGGGGACCAGGAGTTCGACAACCTGCCGGCCCTGCTGGACTTCTACAAGATCCACTACCTGGACACCACCACTCTGATAGAGCCGGCGCCCCGGTGAGAGGGGCTGGAGGGGGGTGACTGGGAAGTGGCGCGCACACTCACCGTGTGCAGCCAGAGCTTGGGGGTACAGGTGTGTGGGTGATGCAGTCACTGGGGACATGTGTGTGGGTGATGCAGTCACTGGGGACAGGTGTGTGGGTGATGCAGTCACTGGGGACAGGTGTGTGGGTGATGCAGTCACTGTGGACAGGTGACGCAGGTTTGTGGGGTGATGCAGTCGCGGGGTACAGGTGTGTGGGTGGTGCAGTCACTGGGCACAGGTGACGCAGGTTTGTGGGGTGATGTATTCCTGCTCTCCAGGTATAGGTTATCAAGACTGCAAATCCAGGGATGCCTTAGGGGTGAGAATGTACCCTATGCGGTTCTTATCTGCAGGGGAGTTCAATCCGCTTCTGGCGTTTACACACGCATTGTTAGTTTTAGTCCTAATCTTATATGTAGGATGAGGACCAGTCCCTTAATACTAATGGGCAGCTAAAAAAACAACCGAGATGGTTTGCTTCAGTCCACATACTATTGGCATACTGTAATATTGTCTATAATTATGCAAAGCACTGCAGGTCGCCCAGTAATCCTGATTAAAACTGTGGTGCCATCTCCTATCCTGTCACATGCAACAAGATCTGGAAGCTATAACCGCATCATAAGTTAGTTTGGTGTCCTGGGATATTAGATGTCCTCCCCCTGTAAGCAGGGATACCGTAACTCTAATAACCGCTTGGTGCTAACCTGTTCCTCATCCAGACATATCGGCTTCAGTAGCACAGTTTGCCAGATTGTGCCAATGCAAAGTAGGTCAGCTGGGACAATTAGAACTGGAAGTTATAGGGGACACTGCCAAGCCCCGGGGGATCTGAGCGTTCTGGTTCAGCCAGCGCAAGGCAAGCGAGAAACTCATTGACCGGCCGGACTTCTCATTCCTGTCGTGTAACTGAGTTTGCTACTGTCGGCATCCAAAAATAAAAGCTCTGCTTTGTCCAGCGACACAAAACAAGTTGCTGATTTTGAGTTTTGTTTCGTGCTCACCACATTCCTGTCACCCCGGGCTGCGAATTACGCTGGAAACCCACTACTGTTACATTTGGTGAATTGCCAACAAATCAATGTTTGTCTGGAACATATCATAACGTACGACAAAGCCTTTGTGAAAGCAGAGGCGGCTTTACCTTTTGTGCGAGAATCGGCGCTGGGTAATTGACACTGCAGCGTTATTGCTGTTATTGATTCCTAACACTTGCAATCTGCTTGGTTTTGTGTATTGGATAACTTCACACAGTGTGGCACGCACAGTAATCCAGCTGTTTACGGGGAAAGTTAAAATGTTTGTAGCAGACGGCATTGTATCGTGGTTCAGTCTGATAATGTACTGTTGATGTAAGACAGAGGTAAATACATTGTGTGCCAGATGGGAGAAAGCACAAACTGAGATAATGCCAGTGTAGTCCGTGCTTAGCAGAATCCGAAAGGGGATATGGAAAGTGGTTGGTCTTAACAGGAGTCCTTGGGTTTATCAGACCCAAAGTGGGATAATCTAGTTAGTCTGTCACAATATGCTGTAGTCGTTCATTGTAATTCATTCATTGAATGTGATTACACAGGCTTTGCCTCAGGAGATGTTCTCTGCTGAGCTTTAAATCCTGTTTCACAAGCGGCTCTAACGATTCAGACTCCCACATGCTACTGCTCAATCTATTCCTGTGTCACTTTAGTGTGTAGACCACACACCGCTTGTTGGTGGTTTACATCTGTTCATACGTGTAGTTAGTGCGTGAAACAATGTAGGAATGATTTTTTTGTAAAGCTTTCTGATCCTATAAAATGTACAAGTGCAGTTCTTTACTTTCTACTGACTGAACTTTACCCTCTGACCAGGCATCCAAGCCCACTCGTGGGGACCGGGTCAGCACCAAACATGCCTGTGTCCGAGGACAGTTTGGAATACGTGCGGACTCTGTATGATTTCACCGGGAACGACGCTGAAGACCTGCACTTTAAGAAAGGCGAGATTTTAATAATTGTGGAGAAGCCTGAGGAACAATGGTGGAGCGCCCGCAACAAGGACGGCCGCCTGGGAATGATACCCGTCCCATACGTGGAGAAGTTGTCCCGCCTCTCCATGCACGGAAAAATGGGCAACAGGAATTCCAACAGCTACGGAATCCCAGAGCCAGCACATGCCTACGCACAGCCTCAGACCCCCAGCCCGCTACCTGTCTCCTCCACCACTCCCGGAGCCGTCATCAACCCTTTACCATCAACACAGAACGGACCTGTCTATGCTAAAGCAATTCAGAAACGAGTGCCATGTGCTTACGATAAGACGGCCCTAGCGTTGGAGGTAAGTTCCTGACTTGTAAGGTTCTCCGGCTGCACATACTTAAAGGTGTGCAAATGTCACGCTTTTTCCAATAACGCGTGTCCTGGGCTCATGCCTAGGAAGTTGCACAGTCTGACCTCCAGCTGGCCTTTAGAGCAGTGACTGCATATGTTCAGATGCTTGCAGTAGTGACGTGGTCCTGTGCGTTGCTGCACTCTGCTTCAGTCTGCTTTACCGGGCCGAGAAACGGCCCTTGGAAATTTTATTAGACAGGGTGTGTGGTGTGGTGTGTGTGTCTTCTCCGTAGTTGGTCCTTTTTTTGTTGGACTAACAATTTGATATTTAGAGGAACATTTTTTTGAAAGTTCTCTCTTCCTCTGGTCAAGAAATATTCAGTAATGGTAATAATGCAGCATTCATAGTCTAGAGCAGGGGTTGCCAACTCCAGTCCTCAGGCTACTAACAGGTCTGGTTATTGGGATATCCCTGCTTCAGCACAGGTGGTGCAGTCATTGACTGAGCCACCTGTGCTGAAGCAGATGTCTCCCTCCCCCCCACCCCCCTTCTGTACACAGCGCTTCACAGCAGTAATACACACAACAGTCATAAATAACACAATGGGAAGAAGTGCTTCAGACATAAGTGACATTAGGAAAAGGAGTCCCTGAGCCGAAGAGCACACAATCTAATTGGTAAGTAGAAAGAACGTACAGAGACACCAGACACCGTGCGTCTGCAAGAGGTCACGGTCGTTGTATGAGGTGTAAAGTATCAGCCACGGTGCTACTCGTATGCTTTGATAAGGTGGGTTTTAAAGGTGGATAGAGAAGGTGCTAGTCGGGTACTGAGGGGAAGGCCATTCCAGAGGTGTGGGGCAGTCAGCGAGAAAGGTTTAAGGTGGGAGAGGGCTTTAGATACAAAGGGGGTAGAGAGAATACCTCCTTGAGCAGAACGCAAGAGCCTGGCAGGTGTATAGCGAGAAATTGGGGCCGAGATGTAAGGAGGGGCAGAGGAGTGTAATATTTAAAAGTGAGGAGGAGAATTGTGCGAGATTTGGGATTTGATAGGAAGCCACCAGAGAGATTTCAGCAGGGGAGACGCGGAGCCAGGTTTATATCCTCAATACCTGGCCTGTTTGTGGCCCTTGGGACTGGCCTTGGCCGCCCCTGCTCTGGTTACTTACGCATATTCTAATATTCACTGAATAAGAGTACTATGTAACTTTTAGCATGTCTTTGGCTCATATTAAGAAACCTGAGTTGGCGGTTGTAGTGATTTGTGTGTAGTCTGGATATCTGAGGTGTTGAGCGTGGAGTCGGTCAGCAACGTGCTCAACATAAACGCTTGCATGTGTCTGTTGGACACCTAGACCATGCAACACCTCCTTGATGTATCATGCTTTACATGTCACCGTATTTTTAAAAATATTAGATGGCTTTAATATTTCCCCTATGTAAATAAAAAACCTGTTGGTAGGATTTCACCGTGAAGTTTGCCTGAACACGTAAAACTGCAAAGCGCTGTTGCATGTATGTGACATTTGTATGTTTTTTTTTGCTTTTGAAAGGTGCAGACCTACTTTCAATCTATTAACAAGTGTGGCAATTCTTAGAACATAATCAGGAATGTCTCTTGGGTTTATTTTTCTAATTGGGTTACTGTTAATAGCAAAAGGAAACACTTTGTAAAGTTAACAAAGGGAAAAGTAGGTCACATTGTCCTAACTGTTCTAATGAAATCCCAGCGAAGGCATAGACATGGCGGCCCTGTTCTGCGCGTGGAAGGGGTACAGAAATACTCAAGTATTGGCGGCCAAATGTGTGGCTGTCAACGTTGCATTGTGGCCTGCGTGGCGCACCCATAGCGTGCGGTAATGTGCGTGCGCTCTGTACTACACTATGGCCTCGTAGCATCAGATTCATTGTGTAACCCAAGTTCTCACAGTCGCCCATCTTTTCTATTCATTTGCACATGGTTATATGAAGGCGTACATTCATGCCTGCTATCCCATCATTGTGTTTGTGGCGCTTGTAGTGTTTCATCAGCCATATCCTATATATTAACTTTTTGTTTTGTGCAAGCCGAAGCAGTTGTGTGTACGTTTGTCAGTACTTGTCTTAAATGTTTTGTTGCTGGAGAGGCATGTTATCCACTGCAGCATGACCTGCACGAACAGCCTCAATGTATAAACTACGGTAGTCCTCGCTATCCAACCTTTCCCCTTACAACGAATGCACATCCAGCGCTTTACAAGGCAACCCTATGGGCCATTGTAATATCAAATACATTGGTTTAATACTTTACCTCTGCCCTAAAGTGAGTGCGTTATATGTACATGTAACTAATGAACAGATGACACCATCCTGGTCAGCACACCTTTGCCACATCAGCTCTGTGTACAGTTAACCCCTCGGTGATAACCGGCAGTTTGGGCTTTGCTTCCATTATGGGGTGTGCCTGGGTTTTCCAGCATCATGCTTAAGGGAGGCCCAAATGTCAAAGGGAGCAAAAAGACACCCATTACAGGGTCAGTCCGTCAAGCGCCTTTTTAAAAAGCACTTTTCTTTTGAAAGATTCAGTCATTGTTTAACACTTTTTTTGCTGCTTTGCGTCCTGTTAAAATGAGTGTTTTTGCTCCACCTGGTATTTTGGGCTCTTCTTCCCCGTTTCTCTACCTGGTCTGGTGCATTGTGGTATTTTCGCTTCTTGTGTTTATCTGTATTTGCCCAGCGATGGCTTCATAATTACTGGGCAAACCCCTAGTTGTTAGGATCGCGCGTTTCGTCCTCCACGTTGGATTCAGAGCGTAAAACCGCTCTTAAGCTTTTGTTTCCTACAGAAAAGTTATTTTCTATATACAATTTATTTATTTATTTTTAAATTGGGAATATTTTTGAAGGGACAATGCAGCTCAAGTTAACCTAAAACTATATGCCATTGCCGCAGGGGAGGGTTTGGTGTCTGCCCCTTATTAGCCGGGTCAGCCTGGCAGTGAGCGGGCATGTGTTCACACATCTCAGCTGGGTCAGTGTGGCAGTGAGTCACTGGCGGCTGCAGCAGAGACTTCACAGTAAATACAGTGTAACATAGCACACTGAGGAAATGACACATGACAGAATTGTGTGTCCTGAGTCACAGGAAGAAGTGAGTGTACAGGTAGGAAGCGGCCGGTGTGCAAGGGAATGTTTGGCATTTTCTGAGTCAGATTTGCCTCCCTGGGGCAGTGGATTCCAGCAGGGACTGGTAGCTAATACTTTGCAGCAGGAATACCTCACGCTTTTCTAATGGGTGGGTCTGTCGTGTAAGCGGCGTGGCTGATGATAGGAAAGCCTGTGACTTATGTGCTCTAACACATTCAGAGCGCTGATATCTGTACAGCCGGCTCATGGAGGGGACAATCTTACCCACTGGGGGTGCCCGATTCCAGTACTGCGGCTGCCCGTCTGTCTGTCTAACGGGGGCTTCAATGTTACTGTACAAAACACACATAGTTTGGAAGACTGACCATCTTATTACACAAACGCATTATTTAAAGATTGTAAAAACCCTACAGTGTTTCTTTACCCAGGAGATGGTTAATATATTTTAAAATACTTTATATTTGTCCATGTTAAGATGACATGTGACTCCATCTAACAATGAGACGTTGCTGTCCTTGGTTCACTCTAGGACTGGGGCTTGTTAAGTTGCAGTTCTGCGCACCCCACGTAATTATGCAGAAAGATAAATTAACTCCTCGGCTGCTAAATCAGATCGTGTGTGACACTGAGCCTTCTGTGCTGAAGCAGGGATATCCTGAAAACCTGACCTGTTGGGGGATCTTGAGTGCCGGAGTTGAGAACCCCTGCCAAAGTGTAACTTCACCCCCTTGTTGCAACTGGTTTATTTTTAACCACCAAATTGTGTTCAATAGTTCCTTCCAGTCGGGATCGTGTTGGAGGGAGGGCTAGTTTTATTCTCGGGTGTTGGTGTTCGCAGTGTACAGAGGATCTTGTGCTCTTCGGGAATATACTATCTGTATCTATATGAGAACATGTCTTGTCGTTGAACTTGGTGTCCTATTCTGCTGGAAAGTGTCCCTTCCTCTGCCTGTGTGATTTTGTGTATGACGGGCTTAAGTCTTTGCAGACTGTCGCCTTCATCCCTCTGGAAATAAAGGGATTTCAGATTGGTATCACATGCTGTAAAATGACCTGGCGTCGCCTAGAAAACTTGCAGGGAAACCTGGAATGGGTTTGGGTTCCACATTAAGTAACGGAAACTTCTTTATCCAGAATATCTCTTCCCTGTGATGGTTTTCTGGTGGGGAATATAGGGTAATGGACAGGCTAGGTCAAATGGTTCTATTCTGCGTTTGTATTTCTATCTAGGATCCAAATAACCCTTCTGAACCTGTCCCCACGTCTCCCCTTGTCCCCACGTCTCCCCTTGTCCCCACGTCTCCCCTTGTCCCCACGTCTCCCCTTGTCCCCACGTCTCCCCTTGTCCCCACGTCTCCCCTTGTCCCCACGTCTCCCCATTACATGAGGCGCACAACGATTCTTATTACTGTCATTCAGACAGGTGCCCTGTGTTTAACCGCACGTGGGGGGGCGCTAGTGGGTAGGAGCTATGACTGTCTATTGTACCTTCTAGTTTGACTTTGCCGTCTCGTGTGGATTCTTAGCTATTGCGTTCACGTTTCTACTTGTCTGTTTCCCCTGCAGGTGGGGGACCTGGTGAAAGTAACGCGGATGAATATTAACGGCCAGTGGGAAGGAGAGGTGAACGGTCGCAAAGGGCTTTTCCCCTTCACACACGTCAAAATAATCGACCCTCAGAACCCGGATGAGAATGAGTGATGCTCTGCTTCTCCCCTCCTCGTGCTGCTGCTGCTGTTTCCTGCTCTCCTTCCTTTCAGACCTCCTGAGCTCTCCCGGGCAGTTGCTTTGCGGAGCTGTCTCTCGGCCGCTCACGTTATTTGACACTTCTGAAAATAATACACTGCCAGGTTCACCTACTGAAGCATGTAACATAGCCGTGTCTGTCCATAGTGCAAAGCTGCTTCTTACCGCGTGCTCCCGCCCTCGAACAAGCTTGCACCGGCTGACCGGGCCGCTAACCCTGCTCCTCCTGTTACTTTTGGGGAACAATGCGCGCGTTTGGGATGTCGATTTCCCTCGAACAAATTCAAATCGTGTGGGTGGGATTTTTCTAGGGCAGGGGGGTGACCAACTCCAGCCAAGAGCCACAAACAGGTCAGGTTGTTGGAATATCCCTGCTTCAGCACAGGTGGTGCAGTCTTCGACTGAGCCACCGATTGAGCCACCTGTGCTGAAGCAGGGATATACTTAACACGTGATCTGTTGATGGCCCTTGAGGGCTGGAGTTGGCCACCCCTGTCTGTGTGTGGGGACAATGGGACAAACGGAGACCTCAAAGCAAGTCATTAACTTTGGGTCCGAGGCGCGCTCTTGTGTTGAGCAGCACCCCGGGGCCGGACAGCGCTGCAAATAAGGATATTTTGTATTACACAAGCAACGGTTTAATGGGTTTATTACATGGCCGAGGCGAGACAGGATTTTATTTATACCGCCAACCATGTTAGACTTTTCTGTTTGGACAAAAATTCAAAAGATGCCAACCTACCTTACCACGCGCCCGGAAGCCTTTGCCCCCACTCCCCCCCCCCCCCCCCCGGAAGCCTTTGCGGCTTTAACTCCCTAATGTCACTTCTGTGTCCCCAGAGCATGTTCTGCTCTTGTTTTTGTTATTTTAGTGTTAAAATCATGGGGGTTTTTTTAATCTCTAGTGTCTGAGGTTACCACAGTAACCTTGGCACTGCACTGGGCTCTGGGTAGAGCTCCGTTTTTAACCGCTTGTCTCCAGTGTGGAGCATCAGATTTTAAAAGTAAGAACTGCGCTGGAAAGGGGCGAGAGGAGATCTCCATTTCTCTCGTGCCGGGCCGTCCCACGTACACAGCCCTGCGCCTTGTAAACCTCCCAGTACTAGAAATTCTGCTACAGTTCTGAACCCGTTTCAGACACAAGATCTCCAACCATTTTTAGCCTTTTTTTTGGGGGGGGTCTTTGGTTTTCCCCACACGTGCAGTGACATTCTGCAGAGACCGGGACAGATTCCCACACAATCCGCCAGCTCCTCACTACTTCAGATAATCCCACGTACGTTGCTTTCTAAATTCTCCTTTTTTTTTTTGTTTGTTCTTGAAAAAGGAAGTTGCACAAGGTTAGGAAAGCAATGGCCGCCGCGTGGCGCTGACCAGGTTGCCTCGGAGATATCCGGCCTGCGTCTGTCCGTCTCCGAGCTGCACCGTTCCAGTGGGTCGCTCCTAGTAGCATCGCCTCGATGTCCCATATTCTGCAGATTTTTAAACCAATCGATGAGTTCAGGGGCCGGTTCGTGGTGCCCTCTTGCCTCTCCCACTGCTCAGCGACGGCTCGATCGATTTTTGGAAGTCTCATCGGCTTCCGCTCCCATGTGGGTTGGAAATCCGCTTTGATTGTCAGATGCTGAAAGGGAATCTCGTGCGGGTGCCTGATCGTTTTTATTTTTGTAAAGGGAGGAAAAGTTCTTTCGTGCCATTTTTCTTTTGTTTGCTTGTAAATTGTAATTTTATATTGTATTAACCTTCTCGGACTCCGTGTTTTTTTTTTTTTATTTTGACATTTTTTTTTTCTGATCCAGTGTAATTACAATGAAGCGGACCTTTCCAGGCCATGGAACGCGTGGTCAGCGGGTCACTGCTCTTCACGTTGCTCCCTGCGGGATGTTTTTGCCGTAACACTTACAGGTTTCATAGCCGCAGGCGGATGTGCGGTTCACTTGATAACATTGTGTACATGTATAATATTTTTGGTGTAAGCTTTCTAACATTGTTTTTGGAGAGGGAGAAATCATAGCTTTTGAGTTTTATTTTATTTTTTTGTGCTGTAAAATTAACAGTATTAAATTACTTATATTCTTAGAATACAAAGTGTGTCCTTTATTGCGAATGCGCTTTTGCTTTTTGGGGGTTTAGTCCTGTTTATTTTTAGCGTGTGCGTGTGCGTTTGTGTGTGTGTGTGTGTGTGTGTCAGTCACACATTAATTGAGATCTGGGTCTATTTCTTAGTTGTTGCAGTCTACAAGAGAAGCAGGGGTTCAATTACAGAGATGGTTTCGTGTGTGTCACTTCTCGATGCAAACATGACATCGTCCTAGCATTATTGCAATAAAACAATAGGAATTTGTCATCTTGTGATAGAGGTTTGTTATTTTTCTTTTAGCTCCATTATCACTATTCTTTGCCTCTTTTTTACATGCGTACAATATATACAGTATCATCTTATTTTATTGGGGGGGGAATTTGCTGGGTGCCTAAAATGTAACCCTGTGCACAGAGCTGGCTGACCGGTCCGTCACCGCTGCCCCCCAGAATGCATTCACGCCCGATGCGGAGCTGTGACGTGCAGGTCGGTCACCGCCGCATAGTAATCAGGTGACAGATGCGCTCGAGGGTGGGAGTGAGTTGGAGCTCTAGGACTCTGAATTCAGTGTGACGTGGGTCAGCATGTCACTGGCACACAGTGACACAGCTGCTGGGAATCTCCCCTCACAACCCACTTCCCCATCACACTTAAAGCTGCAGTTCAGGCAATATCCTGCATGTGTTTTTTTTTTAATAAATCAGTTCTGTAGTAAGAAAAAATACTTTTAGCATTTTCTGTTTAAAAAAACAACAACTTTTAAAGACCAATTTTCTTGTATTCTATTTTAACAGCCATTTGCTAAGGCACTGCCCCTTCATGTCCTGTCACAAGCCCTGGCACACCCCTTTGTCAGCCCTGCCCTCCCTCTAGCACTCAGTGCAGGAGTGCTCATGAATATTCATGAGCTTCCACTGACAGACAGAAGCAGAATATAAACAGATCCCTTCACTAATTATGTCACCAAATTTCGACCTATCAATACATGGAGAACGAATTGACTGACAGCTATACAGTTCTTTAGGTAATTAGAGATTGCACACATGAAACTATTGAAGTAAAAAATTTAAAAAAAAGACAACTGCAGCTTTAAAGCATTTTCTTTTTCTGCTGCTCTTTAACCCCACCACAGTAACGGTACTTTCCTGTACACGGTGGTTGGGGGGAGTCCATGACCCTAGCATCGTACAGTACACGGGGTCAGGGAGTCTCCCCCCCCCCCCCCCCCCCCCCCGCTGTCAGGAAGGATTGTGTGACACATCACCTTAGCCTCAGGTGCTGGTAAAGCGACGAGGCCCCTAGGCCAGGAATACAGCTTATCCACGTGCAGGGAAGGCATTCTCCCTGGGGATACAGTGCTGTATGTTCTGTGCAGCCGTGATCCATGTAATATAATCAGCGGGGCACGGGTGCAATCCCTGAACATATTCTAGGTTTGGAATAAGCACCTTGCCCACACGGTTTAAAGCTGCTTTTACAAAGTCATTGTTTAAATATCTTGTCCTATCCCAGCAACACAACCTGCCACTGTTCGCCACGAGCCGAGCTGACCATACAGCGTCTGCCGTGGTTCCAGCAATTAATTACAGAGTTATGCACAGAGATGGCGGTGTGAAGCTAAAATGCACAGTGTTTGCACATCGCCTTCATTTTAATATTAAAACATGTTCTTTTGGAATTTTTGGAGAGCAAAGTCACTGATGTCTTCAAAGGATCAGCCACAAAGTGTGTCGCTAATGTCACTTTCGATGCACGGGATACTTAGGGTCGTATTTGAACGAAAATGCCCATATTTATAGACAATCTTTTTTCCATATCTTCTTTCTTTATCATCCCATTTTAAAACTTGAAATGCATTCATGTTTTTGGGACCCCTCATATACTTAGCTTATGCGTAATTCCAGCACTGGTCGCAAAAGTACAACAAATATATTGCATGTACAAAAAGGAGCACAGGCGTACACCGCATTAACGTACGCAATGGGACGGGAGCATGTATGTAAAGTGAAAATGTACTTAAAGTGAAGCACTACCTTTTCCCCCACTTATCGATGCATGTACTGTACTGCAATCATCATATACGTGCATAACTGATGTAAATAACACATGTGTAACAGGCTCTATAGTCTCCCCGCTTGCTCACAGCTTTGGTACAGGTAGGGAGCCAGTATTGCTGTTCAGGACGTGCTGACAGGCGCATGCGCGAGCTGCCGTTTGCATATTGAGCGAGATGTACTTACTCGTGAGTGTCCTTAAACCGGGGTATGCCTGTATATATTCTCCTGTGATATGGTCCAAAATTACAATACTTATCAAACAGCAAAAATTCCCATCTGCTATGTTCGTGAGGTAAGTTGTGGCCACAGCCCGGCGCCAGGATCGCGGAAGAGAAGCAGGTTAGTTGATCTGAGAACTGTTTGGAGACGATAATTAGCCTCACCAGTAGGTGTGATGCCAACATCGTTGACCCCATGGTTCCCAGCCATTGCTGCCCCAAAGTCTGACAAACATTCCTTACACGAGCTGAAAGAAAAGGCTTCTCTCCATGCAAAGGCTGCTCTGCCTGCATATTTATGCCACCTGTAAGGGAATTTTGGGGTTATAACAGGTGCCAGGAAATTTGAGAGAAGACGACAACTTCATTGTAAATCTATGGCTGTTGTATATTATCTCAAGTGCCCCCTGCAACCACGGCAATTGGGTGGTGAACCGAAAACCAGTCACCTGTTCCGGTGCTGAGAAGAGAATGCTGAAATGTTAGCTGTAAGGTCCTCTGATAGACATATACGGTATGACTTCCCTAAACCCCATAAGTAGAGGGGAAGGGGTAAATAGAAAAAGGACAACCCCTGTGGATGTCTTCAACTGCTGGAGTAACCAACAACTGGCTTAAGAATCAGCACCAATCATGCATATAAACTCATGGTTCCGTAGTCCTCTGAGTGGGGATAACATGTGACTCTGTGGTTGCAGCCCGTGGGTGACTCTGTGGTTGCAGCCCGTGGGTGACTCTGTGGTTGCAGCCCGTGGGTGACTCTGTGGTTGCAGCCCGTGGGTGACTCTGTAGTTGCAGCCCGTGGGTGACTGTGGTTGCAGCCCGTGGGTGACTCTGTGGTTGCAGCCCGTGGGTGACTGTGGTTGCAGTCTGTATCCGCCGGGAATATGTCCAATTCCGCACAATCAGCAGACCGGCGTGCTTGGTAAGCAGCAGGTATCCAGGGCACGGAGAGCCGGTGCACGGCCGCAGGAAATGAGCAAGAGCTGGACAGCATGACCGCGAAAAAAAATGTATTAGTTAAAAAGCATGAACAGCTCCCTGTCCGGAACAGTGCCGGGTGCCTCATGCACCGGAGCCTCATGCACCGGAGCCCCATGCTCTCTCTCTAGCATGGCGAGGCAGGGAGCGGGTGCTTTCCCTACCGGGACAGATGCTCTTCATTTGGGCGCTTATTACCGTGGCGGTTTCATGCATGAGACTCCCGGTGATGCCCGTGGGGACCTTACGTCAGTGAGGGTCTCTTTACCTGCTGGCTTTTAACATCTTGTTGTTATATTGATATTCTTAACACTTTTATATTAAAGTGTATTCTCAATGAGCGTTTGCGCTGGTCTTTTCTACCCCACCCCACACCCCACACCCCACACATTAACCCCGTCACTGCCAGAGCCATGTGCATGTGACATTCCCCCATCACTTCTAGAAAGGCCCAGTGCAGTACATGCGGTGACCACAGGGAGGCAGCAATATTCCAAGCATGCAGCACTCGCTGTCACCGTGCGCACACAGACATGCATATGATATAAACATACATGAGCCGCGTGTGCATCTGTATTATACGCAGAGCAGTGTGTATGTATTTTACATGTAACCCCCCTTGCCAAAAGAGGGGGGGGGGGAAGAGAAAGAGGGAAAGAAAGTGTGTGACATCTGTGCAGGGTGCTGGGACAGTGTGCAGGGTGCTGGGACAGTGTGCAGGGTGCTGGGACAGTGCAGGCTGGGTGTGGTGTGTGTGTGTGACAGCTGTGCAGGGTGCTGGGACAGTGCAGGCTGGGTGTGGTGTGTGTGTGTGACACCTGTGCAGGGTGCTGGGACAGTGGGGGGGGGGGGGGGGGGGGGGGGGGGACACAGGGGGCAGAGGAACGAGAGACTGAAGGAAGGAGGGTAGATCTGTGCTCTTTTGTTAGTTTCCACCCCGTGGGTCTCCTGCCCGTGGCTGAAGGACGTGGAACTCCATGTTTTATTTATGGCTTGTAACCTGAAACACACGTATGCACACACCCGCACGCAAGCACCCGCAGATACACACCCGCAGATACACACCCGCAGATACACACCCGCACGCACACACCCGCAGATACACACCCGCACGCACACACCCGCAAGATACACACCCGCACGCACACACCCGCACGCACACACCCGCAGATACACACCCGCAAGCCCCACACCCGCCGCAGGAACCGCAGATACACACCACGCAAGCAATCGGCAGAAACACGCCCAGCACCGAGATAAACCAACCGCACGCACCCGCAGATACCACCGCATCGCAAGAGCCAACCGCAGCAGCCGCATACACACCCGCACGCAGCACGCAGATACACACCCGCACGCAGCACCGCGATGACCCCCGCACGCAAGACCGCAGTATCAAACCCACGCACCGCAGACACACCCCAGCAGCATACACACCCGCGATACACACCCGCACGAACGAACCCTCGCACCGCAGCACCCACAGATACACACCCGACACCGCAGAATACACACCAGCCACCACGCACCCGCAGATACACACACGCAAGATACACCCGCAGATACACACCCGGCAGAAAGCACCCGCACGCAAGCACCCGCAGATACACACACGCACGCACCGCAGATACACACGCACGACAACCCAGGACCGGCCCCCCAGAACCGCATACGCACCCGCAAGATACACACCAGCACGCTACCCGATGATACCAACCCGCAAGCAACCCGCACCGCAGACACCACACCCGCACAGAACGCACCGCAGACCACACACCAGCAGATACAACCCCGCACATTCCGCGAAGATACAAACCCGCGCGCACCCGCAGAGCACACCGCAGACAACCACATGTGGGGCTATGGTCTCTCCACGCACTGAAGGTGTTAGTTGATTAATTAACCCTTTGATGGCTGCTGAATGTGTTGAGGGCTGCCAGGGTAATACACAGAGCAACCACTTAGTGCCACCTTCGCACCCACACCAGGGGCATCCCGTCGGATATACATGGGACACAGACAGGCAGCGGAGGGGAGCGGGAGGTGGCAAACCTGGGGATCGCGCCGAGAATAATACCGCCACCCCCTTGCCCCCTGCTGGAACGAATATGGAGAGCCGGCCTGCACATCTTACATCTTCGGCTTCCCAACGACGACGTCCTAAGGGAGAGAGAAGGGGGCGGCCACGGGGGCACAGGGATATCAGGGCTTGCCCCTCACCAATCCTCCCTTAACCCCTTCACTGCTGCTCTACATCAAGGGTGCGCAACTCCAGTCCTCATCCGTCCTGCTTCAGCAAGGTGGCACAATCCGTCCCGATTCAGCACGAGGTGGTCAATCCGTCCACTGCATTCAGCACAGGTTGGTAGTCCTGCTTCAGCACAGGTAGCCAGTCACTGTGCTGTTGAAGCCTGGGTATCGTGAGAGAATGATGTGGGTGGCACCTGACGGATTGGGGGCGGAGGGAGAGGGAGGTCACCTCCTTCCAACCTCCTGGACCCTTTTTACATGGCCCCGAAAGCGACACACCCAAAACGACGGAAGGAAAATAGTGTCTGCTCCAAGCTTGCCAATCCGCACCAGATCATATAACAGGCTCAGCGTACTCCCTACCGCACTGTAACGCGGCCCACATCCTGCCGCACACAGGAAATGGTTTAGCAGCCCAAGCTAGGTGTGCAGCAGCGCCCCCATACGGGCAGACATCGCATTCACGAGGCGTAATAGAGAGGTGTGTCCCTCAGAGAGAGAGGGATGCAGAGCCGCGCGTAACGGTGCAATGGGCAGCGGCGGCCTGTGCTATCAGCCACCACACAAACAACGGGCGCCATGCTCCGGACATACATGCCCGGGAGGGAATGAGGTTACATGTGGGTGCTCTGGAACCAAACTGCAGTACATGAATGACAACAGTGAGGGCAGTGCAGTGTTATGTGCAGCACCTCTGTATGGATGTCTGGTGGCTCTGCATACACAGCAATATAACAGGAACCTATTTAGGCTCCTCAGACAGGGGGCTTAGACGAGCGGTACTAGCTGCGCGCACGTCCGTGTCCGCACATTTCTGGTTTGTGCGGTGGGAGTTTTCAAACTGTGAAAAACTCCACCGGCGGCCACAGGCAGCGTTTGTCCTTGTTACACATGCGACATTTTGCCGCCAAACCAAACTGAAATTTGGGTGACCAGTCGCGTGACGTGGCAGTGTCAGCCACATTAAAAGTGAACCAGCTCCGTGAGCTGTGCAGTACGCCCCCGCACGCCCACAACGCCTGCGACCCAACTCCTGAAGTTGAGAGCAGAGATCGCTGGGGTGCAGGGCACGCGTGCGGCAGGCAGAACGAGCAAGCGCGCAGAAAGTAGAGGTCTGAGGCAGCCTTACCTGGTAACTGCTGCCATCTTGTGCGCCGCAGGGAAGCCCAGCCACGGAAGCCCAGCCAGTAGATGACGGAAGACAGAACCAGAAAAAAGGAACCGCAAAGACCACCAAGTCCTTTCAGAGATGACTGGCGAATCATTCAAAGCAGACCCTTAGCGGCTTGTCAACAAATGATCATATTCTGTTGCCTCATCCTGAAATGCAGCACCCCCCAAATATCATCATCTGACACCCACCCCCAACCCCAGTCCAATGCCTAACCGTGTCTCGGGCGTGACGGGCCCCTATCTGCAACTGCAGACAGAATTTGAGGGCTATTGTCAAGCGCTGATCCTTGCAACCTCGACCAAGAGGATCAGGTAAGTGCGTGCATCATGGTGCTATCCGTGCCGTTGTGACACCGGACAGGGCTTCTGCACTTACTGTGACATACAGGACAGGCTAACCAGGGGTGGGCAAATCCAGTCCTCAAGGGAAACCAACAGGTCAGGGTTTTCAAGATCATTCCCCAGCCAACAACAGGTGGCTCACAGTGGCTCAGTCTTTGACCTGAAGCAGGGAGAGCTGAAAACACTGAACCTATTGGTGGACCTTGAGGGTTGGAGCTGCCCCGCCCCTGGGTACGGCGCGGAGTGTCAACACGTGTGAAGGCCCTCAGTTGATACAGATACCGTTTGTGCAATGTCTTTCGATTTGCCCAGAGCGTACGTGTGGTGGACCTTGCTTCGACCTTGCTGGCACAACTGGGTTAGGCTCCAGCAGAAGGGCACCTCTGCTTTGATCATCAGTGAGTCGTCCAGCATTGAGATGAGGTATGACTATGGGTGAGGTTATCGGGGTTCGGAGGGGGGAATCAAGGCGGCCCTGACACCGCTGCTGGTCATGTGCGTGCGCATTGGAGCTAATGTACAGTTCAGCCAAGCACACAGTTTGGCCGCTTCCGGGCTCCTGTGTTACTGATTACCACCGTCTTCCTCTGAGCTAGCAGGAATGTCGCATCGTGCATCCATGGGTGGGGGATGGGGTTATGACCGGCTCTACATTAATCACTATGGGGTCTCGGTGGTCTATGGCCTCGAGGGGTTCGTTGGTCGACTCTTACCTCCCTATCGCGGGGTTCGTGTCAAGGGGCCCCATTACTCGGAGTCGGGGCCCACCATCCCGGCGAAGAGGACGTGTCTTAATTACAGGGTGATTAACGTCTCGAAAGGTGTGGAAGGCCCAGACAGTCTGTGTCATGGTATGACCGCGGGGCGAGGAGGGAGGAGGATGAAGGGGTGGGGTCCGAATGTGGAATCCTGGGTACACAGAGACGTACGAAATGAAGGCCAGGCCACGAGGCCGTGGAGGAGAAGTCTGAGGCAAGCCACAAATGTGTACCACGATCCCGGCAAAGCGGAAAGAAGCCACGAGCGTAAGCCACTGATATGGTCCACGCCTGGCAAAAAGGGAGACGCCCAAAAGCAATGCCAAGGTAGACCGTTACCCGCCCGGCCTAAAAGAGAAGAAACTACGAGCAAAGCCACTGATCTGTACCACGCCCGGCTAACAAAAGAGGGGAGTACGCTGCGAGCAACAGCCTTGTAGTACAGCCATCAAATGAAATTTATTTTATGTGAGAATAAAGGACAGCCAGTGCTCAAGGTCCTAGGACATGACTCGTGCTCTGAACACCCCCCATTAACCCTTTCCATGCATGGGGAACAATGTGTTGCTGTCCCTCTGGCTACATTAAAATAATGTATATTTGTAAATGTTCCACGAGTTACCGATCCCGTTCTACACAAAAAACGTTTGTGGTGGGGGACGTGAACTATGAGCGGAAGGAAAATCTGTGCTTGCCTCCGTGGTTCTACCAGTCATAATCCAAGAGCCACGAAAAGCAGAAACCCAGACAGCTAAAACACATTGTAATTGTGCATGTTGCTTTGTCCTCCGGCGTGTTAGGGGGTAACAGAGATAACATCTAGGGGAGCCGTTCCTGGGTGTGTCTTCCTGCGAGTGTTGGGACCTATACGCTGAACTCTAAACGCGCAGCCCTCTCATCCCCCGCCGAACACCCTCAGCCCTGAGGCCACCTCTCCGCCCCCCGCGGCCAGCACTCGCCGCCCCCCGCGGCCAGCCTCTCGCCCCGATGGCCAAGCCCTCTCCGGACCCCAGGCGGACAGCCCTCTCGACCACCCCGCGGCACCCTCTCGACCCCGAGGCAAGCCCTCGCCGACCCCCCAGCGGCCAGCACTCAGACCCCCGCGCCGCTGCCCCGCGGCCAGTCCCCTTCTCACAGACCCCCCGCGCCCAGCCCCTCGAACCACCCGCAAGGCCAGCACTCTCACGACCACCCGCGGCCAGATCTCCGACCCCCGCTGGGCCAGCCCTCTCCGACCCCCGCGGCATAACTATAACCGCGCCAACCATCGTAAAAGAGCAGACTTCCGATCCCGCGGCCAGCCTCCACCGCCCAGCAGCCTCCGCCTTCCTACGCCCCGCGCCCAGCCCCTCTCGACCCCCCGCGGCCAGCCCTCTCCGACCCCCCGCGCCCAGCCCTCTCCGCACCCCACTCCTTCTGCGGCCGGCGCCCTCCGCCCTTACCCCACACAGGTCGCTCAGGGTTTCCTCCAGCACTCTCACGGTGAGAATGTAAGCTCTCTGCGCCAGGACCCGACGATCCACATCCCTCAAATACTTCCTGCGGAGAGATGGAGGGCGAGGTCTGTACATCTGTCGCACTGACCATGTACCAGCACTTTACAGACATCACACACGCCGCAGCACAGGGAAGTGCACACACTTATACGTTTGTAAATACGCCGTCATTCTGAATAAAAAGCAGTGATACTCTATACCCTGCAATACCCCGGTATATTCCCCACTGAATCCCACTGCTATTACCGCCCGTGCCCATACACATCTTCCTACTGTCTGTGCTAGGCGGAGTACACAGTCAGTGGGTTGGCGCAGACAGTAATGACACTATAGGCAGCTATAGGAGGAAAGTCTCCCTGGCTGCGAGGCCGGGGGGAGGCGGGCGACACTCACTTCCCCTGGTCGGGGGTCCTCTGTAACATGCACGAGATGTTCAGCAGCGTGTTGGAGTCCTTGAGCTGAGCCAGAACGTACAGGAGCAGGACGATGGAGCGGTTCATATGAGAGGCAAAGCTGCCCGGCCGGTCTATCCACGGGATTAGCCAGTTCCAGAACCTGACCACGGAGACGGGAGAGAGAGAGAAACAGTCGGGGAGAGGACCCGGGTCGGGAGGGAAAAAACAGTCAGGGAGAGCAGCCGGGGGCGAGGACACATCGGGGACAGACACGGGGGGAAACAGAGGGGGAGAGACACGGGGGAAACAGAGGGGGAGAGACACAGGGGGGAGACAGACAGTCAGAGAGTAAGAGAACGGGAGAGAGACACGCCGCAGTCGGAGAGAGACAGCCGCGAGCGGAGACGAGAGAAACGCGCAGTCGGAGAGAGAGAGGACACGCCGCAGTCGGAGAGACACGCCCGCAGTGGAGAAGAGACACGCCGCAGTCGGAGAGAAAACGCCGCAGTCGGAAGACACGCCGCAGTCGGAGAGACAGCGCAGTCAGACAAGCGTCAGGCAGGTCGGAGAGGACAACGTCGCAGTCGGAGAGAAACGCCGCAGCGGAGAGACCGCCGCAGTCGGAGAGACACGCCGCCATGTCGGAGGAGAGACAGCCGCAGTCGGAGAGACACCGGCAGTCTGACACACCGCAGTCTGAGACACGCCGCAGGGAGAGACACAGCAGCAGTCTGGGACAACGCCGCAGTCGAGAGACATGCCGCAGTCGGTAGAGACACAACCACGCATCAGACCACGTCTTTTCTAACTCCTGTGTACAGGGAAGGGCACATTGCAGGCTCTGTCACAAACGTGTGCACCGTAGGAAGGTGCTTGGGACCTGAGGCATCTCAAAGAAACACGCAATGCAAACCAGGAGGGAAACATGGGACGGGAATAAGACCACGGCCTCTCTGATCAGCACAAACACAGAGCGCGAGAGGAGACAGGAACCAAACCTGGACACAGCACTCTCCTGTGCCCTCTGTTGAATAGCACAGCATCTCCTCCTCGTGCCCTTGTAAGAACACAGCGATCTGCCTCCTGTTGCCTTTATAGCAAACAGCCATCCTGCCTGCGGCCATCTGTATAGCAACACAGCATCTGCTCCTGCTGCCCTCTGTATAGCACACAGCATCTCCTCCTGCTGCCCTCTGTATAGCACACAGCATCTCCTCCTGCTGCCCTCTCTGTATAGCACACAGCATCTCCTGCTGCCTTCTCTGTATAGCACACACCATCCCCTGCCCTCTCTGTATAGCAGACAGCACCCCCTGCTATCTCTGTATAGGACACAGCACCCCTGCCCTCTGTATAACACACAGCATCCCCTGCTATCTCTGTATAGCACACAGCAACTCCTCCTGCTGCCCTCTGTATAGCACACAGCATCTCCTCCTGCTGCCCTCTCTGTATAGCACACAGCATCTCCCGCTGCCCTCTCTGTATAGCACACACCATCCCCTGCCCTCTCTGTATAGCAGACAGCACCCCCTGCTATCTCTGTATAGGACACAGAACCCCCTGCCCTCTGTATAACACACAGCATCCCCTGCTATCTCTATATAACACACAGCAACGCCTCCTGCTGTCCTCTCTGTATATATGTATAGCGCACCGTTTCTCCTGCCCTCTCTGTATAGCACACAGCATCCCCTTCCTCTCGCTGCCAGCATCCTGTTGTCCCCTCTTGTCATTAAAGGGTTAACACCTTGTGATAATGCCAGCTGACCATTTAACCCATGCCCCCCTGTGCCCCCCCTCTCTCGCCCTGCGCGGCTCCCCGGCTCGTATTCGGGTTAGCTTGATTGCTCCTAATTAGTAAGCCACCCAAACATCTTTATCGAGCAGGCGTGGGAGGAAGGGGGGTGTGGGGGAGAGGAGGGGGTGTGGGGGAGAGGAGGGGGAGAGGAAGGAGTGTGGGGGAGAGGAAGGAGTGTGGGGGAGAGGAGGGGGAGAGGAAGGAGTGTGGGGGAGGGGGGGTCAACGGGGAATAAGAGAGGAGCTTTTACTCCTGAATTCAGATACTATAGTCATGTAGTACGAATTGTACGCCAGATGCAAACAGCTCTGCCTCAACAGTATACTAAGGCAGGGATGGGCCAAGACCAGTCCTCAAGCCCCCCAACAGGTCAGGTTTTCAGGATATCCCTGCTGTAGCACAGGTGGCTCAATCAGTCCCTGCTTCAGCACAGGTGGCTCAATCAGAGGCTCAGTCTTTGACAGCCTCCTGTGCTGAAGCTGGGATAACCTGAAAACCTGACCTGTTGGGGGGAGGGGCGATGCTTGAGGACAGGAGTTGAGCCCCCTTGTTTAAGGGGTGCAGATATTCCGTCTGACCCACACCGCTCTCCTTGCCGACGCGTACACAAGTGACGACTCTCATGCCCAACTGCGTCACTGCATCCCAATCCTGCCCCTGTGGGGAAACGCAAGCCCAGCTGCGAAGCCCACTCTGCCATTCCAGTGCTGACCCCTCACGCACGGCACGTCCTACCCTCAACAGCCCTCTGCTATTCCGACTCGGTCACTGCATCTCGGCCGCGGACACTGGAACCAGATACGCACTTCACCTGACCCGGGCCATCCCGTTACAACCACACTCAGTGCAAAGCTGCGGCATTAGAGGAGTTGGGTTACCTGCTGGCAGACACAGTCACATTGAACAATAAGCTGGTAACAAGACCAGGTGCATGAAAGGGTGGGGAGTTTGGACTGTCCCATCCGACACTGTGACGGGCCTCTCTGAGCAGGAAGGGGCACATTCTTTAAGCACAGGCTTGACTGGAACCTGCACTGGAAAGGAGACCCGCACTACACTGCCTCAGGGCGCAGCTTAACTTTCAGAGCTGTCACCTGTTTAAGCAAAAACAACTTGGTAAAGGCCAGGAGGAAACCCCCAGCTCTGCCGGACCCTCAGGAGGAAACCCCCA
>CM071584.1:6045176-6116637 GCA_036426205.1 Ascaphus truei
GCTCTGCCGGACACTCAGAAGGAAACCCCAGCTTGCCGGGAACCCAGGCAGGAGGGAAACCCCCAGCTCTGCGGACCCTCAGGAGGAGACCCCCAGTACTGCCGGACCCCAGGAGAAACCCCCAGCTCTGCGGACCCAGGAGAAACCCAGCTCTCCCGGACCCTCAGGAGGGAAACCCCCAGCTCTGCCGACCCTCAGGAGGAAACCCCCAGCTTGCCGGACCCTCAGGAGGAACCCCAGCTCTGCCGGACCCCTCAGGAGGAGGAAACCCCCAGTCTGCGGACCCTCAGGAGGAAACCCCAGCTCTGCACGACCCAGGGGAACCCCCAGCTCCCGACCCTCAGGAGGAAACCCCCAGCCTGCCGGACCCTCAGGAGGAAAACCCCGAGTCTGCCAGGACCCTCAGGAGGAGGAAAACCCCAGCTCTCCTCGGAACCAACTCCGACCCTCGGAGGAGACCCCCAGCTCTGCCGGACCCTCAGGAGGAGGAAACCCCCAGCTCGCGACTCAGGAGGAAACCCCCAGCTCGACGGACCCTCAGGAGGAAACCCCAGCTCTGCCGGACCTCAGGAGGAAACCCCCAGCTCTGGCGGACCCTCAGAGAGGAAACCCCAGCTTGCGGACCCTCAGAGAAACCCCCAGCTCTGCCGGACCCTCGGAGGAGGAAACCCCCAGCTTGCCGGACCCTCAGGAGGAAACCCCAGCTTGCCGGACCCTCAGGAGGGGAAACCCCAAGCTCGCCGGGACCCTCAGGAGGAACCCCAGCTCTGCCGGACCCTCAAGGGGAGACCCCAGCTCTGCGGACACTCAGGAGGAGGAGGAAACCCAGCTCTGCCGGACCCTCAGGGAGGGGAAAGGAAACCCCCAGCTTCCCGGACCCTCAGGAGGAAAACCCCCAGCTCGCCGGAACCTCAGGAGGAGGAAACCCCCAGCTCGCCGGCCCAGCAGGAGGAACCCCAGCTCTGCCGGACCCTCAGGAGGGAAACCCCCAGATCTGCCGGACCCTCAGGGAGGAAACCCCAGCTCTGCCGGACCCTCAGGAGGAAACCCCCAGCTCTGCCGGACCCTCAGGAGGAAACCCCCAGCTCTGCCGGACCCTCAGGAGGAAACCCCCAGCTCTGCCGGACCCTCAGGAGGAGACCCCCAGCTCTGCCGGACCCTCAGGAGGAAACCCCCAGCTCTGCCGGACCCTCAGGAGGAAACCCCAGCTCTGCCGGACCCTCAAAAATCAGATCCAGCAAATTAGCTGTGACTGATAATCCTGCCCTGAAGCACTCTCTGCTATTCCAATTCTTACCCCTCCAGCACACAGCTCTGTCACTACTCCTCAATGCTGCCCTGCAGCTCCAATTCTCACACACACCGCTTTATACCTGCACCCTCATCGCATCCCTCTGCTATTCCTGTGCGGACCCCCCTACACATTTCCTT
Organism: Ascaphus truei; assembly: GCA_036426205.1. Classification (NCBI taxonomy): domain Eukaryota; kingdom Metazoa; phylum Chordata; class Amphibia; order Anura; family Ascaphidae; genus Ascaphus; species Ascaphus truei. The sequence continues at coordinate 6,046,608 of CM071584.1, forward strand.
GCAGGCCCCTCTGTGCTATTGCCTGTACCCTGCTGAGCACACCGGAGTCAGTAGGTTGCTCTCAGACCTGCAGAAGGTATGTGATGGAGGAGATGGGACCAGGCTTGGGGAGCTGAGCAAGTTCGATGCTGCTGAATAATTCATATTTTCCGTGTGTGCACCCACAGAGAAAACCAAACAGCAAACAGGAAACACTGCAGCAATGACATAACGTGTGCCGGGCGGGGGGGGGTGGGAGGTGCAGGCAGGGGAGGTGGGCGAGGGGTCTGCAGGCAGGGGAGGTGGGCGAGGGGTCTGCAGGCAGGGGAGGTGGGCGAGGGGTCTGCAGGCAGGGGAGGTGGGCGAGGGGTCTGCAGGCAGGGGAGGTGGGCGAGGGGTCTGCAGGCAGGGGAGGTGGGCGAGGGGTCTGCAGGCAGGGGAGGTGGGCGAGGGGTCTGCAGGCAGGGGAGGTGGGCGAGGGGTCTGCAGGCAGGGGAGGTGGGCGAGGGGTCTGCAGGCAGGGGAGGTGGGCGAGGGGTCTGCAGGCAGGGGAGGTGGGCAGCTTGGGCCTGACAGCAGAGGAAAGAGCACAGGGGCTGAGAGATGCAGCAGTGACAGGCTCCCTCTGTATCTTACACAGCCTTCCGCCTCACACCCACGCACCCCCTCTCCCTCCTGACCCTGTACGAGTCCGGCCTTTGTTAGTGTGTGTGGATCTGTGTGTATGTGAGCTTCCTTAGGGCCTCCCATAGCCAGAGGCATCCAATCACAGGCAGCCTGTGTATCCTCCTACATGTACACCCACGCACACAGCCACTGCTACTAGCAAGCTCTATACATACGTACATATCATATATATATATATATATATATATATATATAAATAAAGATATACATATATACACACACACGTCTTTATTTATATAGCTCCATTAATGTACATAGCGCTTCACAGCAGTAATACACGTGGTAATCATATAAATAACAGATAATATAAATAACAGAGCATGGGAATAAGTGCTTCAGACATAAAAGTAACATTAAGGAAGAGGAGTCCATGCCCCGAGGAGCTTACAGTCTAATTGGTAGGTAGGGAGAACGTACAGAGACAGGAGGAGGGAGTTCTGGTAAGTGCGTCTGCAGGGGGCCAAGCTTTATGTATCATGTGTTCAGAATATCCACAGAGCTATTCATATGCTTCTTTAAGCAAGTGTGTCTTAAGGTGGGTCTTAAAGGTGGATAGAGAGGGTGCTAGTCGGGTACTGAGGGGGAGGGCATTCCAGAGGTGTGGGGCAGTCAGTGAGAAAGGTTTAAGGCGGGAGAGGGCTTTAGATACAAGGGGGGTAGAGAGAAGACCTCCTTGAGAAGAATAATAATATAAATAACAGATCATGGGAATAAGTGCTTCAGACATAAAAGTAACACTTAGGAAGAGGAGTCCCTGCTCCGAGGAGCTTACAATCTAATTGGTAGGTAGTGAGAACGTACAAAGACAGTAGGAGGGCGTTCTGGTAAGTGCGTCTGCAAGGGGCCAAGGTTTATGTATACGGTGTAAAGTATTAGCAACAGAACTACTCATATGTAACTGTATTTGTAACCATGTACTATTTGTCATCCTAACTCTGTGCCCAGGTCATACTTGAAAACGAGAGGTAACTCTCAATGCATTACTTTCTGGTAAAACATTTTATAAATAAATAAAATAACTAAATATGCTTCCTTAAGCAGGTGTGTCTTAAACGTGGATAGAGAGGGTGCTAGTCAGGTATTGAGGGGAAGGGCATTCCAGGGGTGTGGGGCAGTGAGTGAGAAAGGCGAGAGAGGGCTTTATATACACACACACACACACACACACACACACACACACACACACTACAGTCGTGTGAAAAAGAAAGTACACCCTCTTTGAATTCTATGGTGTTACATATCAGGACATAATAACAATCATCTGTTCCTTAGCAGGTCTTAAAATTAGGTACATACAACCTCAGATGAACAACAACACATGACATATTACACCGTGTCATGATTTAACAAAAATAAAGCCAAAAGGGAGACGTCATGAGTGAAAAACTAAGTACACCTTATGATTCACCGACTTGTTTTGAACCCCCTTTTATTATTTTTCCAATATCTTCGGTAGTACCCAGCATGCATCTCTCCATACTTGTGATGTCTGAAGTTGTTTAATTATCTTCGCATTTAGGGTCAAAGCTTCACATCCATACGTGAGCACAGAACACACGGGTCGACCACTTTACTCTTTAGGCACTATGTAAGGTTCCCTTGAAATATTGTCTTGTTGCTTCCAAACGCCTCCACCCCATCTTCATTCTCCTAATGATTTCATTAAAAAGGTTCCCATCCATTGTTACTGACCGGTCAAGGTAGACATAGCCTTCCACGTCTTCTAGTTGTACTCCATTTATTTCGATCTTTGTAGACTTGACACATTTGTTTATCACTTGGATCTCGCCAAGATTCATTTGGAGGTCTACGTTTACTTGCTTCGGCGAGTTCTTCAATTTGTCGCTGGAGGTGTTCTGGACTTGTGGGAACCCCCCCCCCCCCCCCCCCTTTAAAAAAAAAAAATACAACGTCACCTGCAAATCGTAGGCAACTCAAATATTCCCTGCTCTTGATTCCTTTCTCTTCCCAATCTAATATCTTGAACAATTCTTGCTCGTGTCGCTGTGAAAATGTTGGAGGACATGGTGTCTCCCCGTCACACTTCCTTGCGGATCCTTATCTTGCTGGTATCTTCATGTAATCTTAGGCTGAGTCCATGGTCAGCACTTAGGCGCTGACCCGTGCTGAGGTGCGCTGACGCTCGTCAGTGAGCCCCTGCAGCCGCAATGAGAGCGGCTTTAGCAGGGGCACGCGTCCGCAGGCGTAGCTCTTAAGTTTTTTTTCGTTTCGGCGCTCATGGGAGCGCAGCGCCGGTCACGTGAGCGGTTCACCCAATGAGGGTGAACCAGCTCCGTGACGTCACTGGCCCGCCCCCCGACGGCACGCGAACTAAGGCCAGGGAAAGCACACGCTTTCCCTCAGCCTCAGCGTGCCTCCGCACGGCTGCAGTTACCATGGACTCAGCCCAATGAATGACGTGGCATTCTTCTAAATGTTCTTTAGCATATCAATGTCCGCTTCAATCCCGTCGTCTTAATGCTTTATCATAATCTACGAATCCTAAACCGCGTCGGAGATCATATTCATTCATTCGGGAAAATCACGGTTCGTAGCCTTGATTGGGGTCCATTGTGTTGTACCTGTGAAATCCGTTTTTTTGCCTAGGCGGTGGCCAAGTTCAGGGTCTATTGCTGCCGATGAGAGCATCTTCGTAAAAAACTTGTGATTGGAAGTATACGGATTGTATCTACATACTGTACACAATTTATAGCATCATCTTCAGCCCTCGTCGATCCACTGCTAGGTGAAAGCCTTCTCGAGGATCTTCCGCGCACTGCGGTTGCAAGCCTCTCTCCCCCATGGCGTTCCAACACATATTCTGATTTTTATATTACAGTATATTTTATTTAGTTATAAAATGTTTTACCAGGAAGTAATACATTGAGAGTTACCTCTCGTTTTCAAGTATGTCCTGGGCACAGAGTTAAATGACAAATAATACATGGTTACAAACACAGTTACATAAGTAGCCCCTGCTACAATACAGAATTAATCTGCTCCACCTATCACATGGAGCGATAAGGAATGAGACTGCCCCTGATCTGCCTGGCAACACATGACAGGCGATATGGGATTGGCTAAGAAGAAAACCAGATCGAATGTAAAAACAAACGGTCAGTTTGAGATACACAGAGAGAGCCTGACTGCCGGTCTGAGAGCAGACACAGTGATAGGAAGTGTCAGTCTGAGGCACTCCAGGTGACAGTGAGAGGGGCTTAAGAGACAGCCTGACACTCTAAGATGGTGAAAGAGGAGGCTTGTAGGAGACTGCTAGCCAAGTAGAGATAAAGTGAGAGACAGAAACACATCTCCTACACACAGAGAGGTGTATTTCTGAGGAGAGGCGTCCGCAGTAAAGAAAGCCAGATACTTTCTGGGTTGTTAGAGTGACCGGATAACAGACAGCCGGAAGGGCTTTTCCTGCAACTTGAGTATCCATCACAAATTACACACGCACTTCTAAGGTTTAACCCTTAACAGGCCTGCAATGGTACTACTCACCAATAAGTCAGACGAGAGCTCCTGTGCAGTGCTGGCAATAATATTGGCCTAAGTAGCTTCTACATCAGACACAGGACTAATAAAATGGACACATGTGCAGCGTCCTTGTTTATCGTGTGTTGCATATATATATATATATATATATTTATGTATACATATATATATATATAGCTCAACCTTGTTATAACGCGATCCGCTGCTCACCTGCTGCACGGTGTGACTGCACACCCTCCCCCCCCGCGGTCCCTGCTGCACGGTGTGACTGCACCCACCCCCCCCCCCTCCGCGGTCAACCTGCTGCACGGTGTGACTGCACACCCTCCCCCCCCCCGCGGTCACCTACTGACGGTGTGACTGCACACCCTCCCCCCCTCGGTCACCTGCTGCCATGTGTGGACTGCACCCCCCCCCCCCCCCGGTCACCTGCTGCACGGTGTGACTGCACACCCTCCCCCCCCCCCCCCTTTAATCGCACGGTGTGAGCGCCCCCCCCCCCACCGGCACCTGCTGACGAGTGGAACGCACACCCTCCCCCCCCCCCGCGGTCACCTTGCTTGCACGCTGTGCCTCCTCCAGGTAGCGGGCGCTTGCTCTTCTGCTGGGTGGCGTACAGACAGTAGAAACACTGCTCCAGCGCCGTCTCCAGTTCTTTCCTTGTAGGGGTGGGTGTGCCTCGTTGTGGAAGCCGCCGCTCTTTCTGCATGCACGCGCACCTGGGGAGATGCAGGTGAGAAGGAGAGAGGAGCTGAGACCCTGGCAGGAGAGAGAAGGAGAGGAGGCCGAGACCCTGGCAGGAGAGGAGGAGAGGAGAGAGAGGAGGCCGAGACGGAGAGGAGCGAGAGGAGAGAGAGAGAGAGGCCCGAGACGCTGCGGGAGAGGAGAGAGAAGGAGAGGAGGCCCGGAGACCTGCGAGGAGAGAAGAGAGAGAGGAGGGCCCGAGAACCCTGCGGAGAGAGAAGAGGCGAGGAGGCCCGGAATGCAGGAGAGAGGAGAGGGGCCCGAAACGCTCGGGGAGAGAGAAGAGAGGAGGCCCGGACGCTCCGGGAGAGAGAAGGAGAGGAGGCCTGAGACGCTAACAGGAGAGAGAAGGAGAGGATGCCCGAGACGCTCGCAGGAGAGAGAAGGAGAGGAGGCCGAGACGCTCGCAGAGAGTAGAGAGAAGGAGAGGAGGCCCGAGACGCTCGCGGGAGAGAGAAGGAGAGGAGGCCCGAGACGCTAGCGCAGGAGAGAGAGAAGGAGGAGGCCGAGACCTCGCAGGAGAGAGAGAGGAGAGGCCCGAGACGCTCGCAGGAGAGAGAAGGAGAGGGGAGGCCGAGAGCCGCAGGAGAGTTCGCTGCGAGAGGAGAGGGAGGCCCGAGACGCTGCAGCGGAGAGAAGAGGGAGCCTGAGACGTGTAGCAAGAGAGGAGAGCAGATCGAGGAAGGAAGAGGAGTGGAGAGAGAGTGGCGGAGTCGCTGCGCAGGAGAGGAGGCCAGAGACGCTGCAGGAGAGGAGGCCCGAGACGCTCGCAGGAGAGGAGGCCTGAGACGCTCGCAGGAGAGGAGGCCCGAGGCGCTCGCAGGAGGAGGCCCGAGACGCTCGCAGGAGAGGAGGCCTGAGACCCTCGAAGAGGAGAGAGAAGCAGGAGAGAGAGGCCCCGAGACCCTGCAGGAGAGAGAATGAGAGGAGGCCCGAACGCTCGCGGAGAGAGGACAGGAGAGGAGGCCCGAGACCCTCGCAGGAGAGAGAAGGAGAGGAGGCCCGAAACCTCGCGGGAGAGAGCGAGAGAGAGAAGAGAGGCCTGAGACGCTCCGGAGTAGGAGAAGGAGAGGAGCCCGAGACCCTCGCAGGAGAGGAGAAGCAGGAGAGGAGGCCCGAGACCTCGTAGGAGAGAGAAGGAGAGAGGAGGCCCGAACACGCTCGCGGGGAGAGAAGGAGAGGAGGCCCGAACCTCGCGGCGGGAGAGAGAAGGAGAGGAGGCCTGAGACGCTAACAGGAGAGAGAAGGAGAGGATGCCCGAGACGCTCGCAGGGAGAGAAGGAGAGGATGCCCGGACGCTCGAGGAGAGGAGAAGCGAGAGGAGTGCCCGAGACGCTGCGCGGGAGGGGAGAGAGGAGGAGGCCCGATACGCTCGCGGAGAGAGAGGAGGCCCGAGACGCTCGCAGGAGAGAGAAGGAGGAGGAGGCCCGAGAGCGCTCGCAGGAGGAGGCGCAGGAGAGGAGGCCCGAGACCGCTCGCAGAGGAAGAGAGAAGGAGGAAAGGAGAGGAGGCCCGCTGCGGAGAGGCCGCAGGAGACGCCGCAGAGAGGAGCGCGAGACGCTCGCAGGAGAGGAGGCCCGAGACGCTCGCAGGAGAGGAGGCCGAGACGCTAGAGGAGAGAGGCCTGAGACGCTCGCAGGAAGCTGAGGCCCAGAGACGGCTGCTGCGTAGGAGAGGAGGCCGAGACCTCGGAAGGACCGAGACGCTCGCGAGGCTGACCTCGCAGGAGAGGAGCCTGAGACCTCGCAGGAGAGAGGCCTGAGACCTCGCGGAGAGGAGGCCCGAAGCTCACAGAGGAGGGAGGAGAGAGTCCTGAGACGCGCTGTGCCCGACGCTCGCAGCAAATTGTCCCCATCGTCATTAAACCGAACGTGCCGGACATTCCGTGCGGGAATGCAGAAGCGTGTTACAAGGTTTGGGGAACCTCTATAGTTTTTTATTACAAAAATTGTATTGTTATTGCGTAAAAGGGAAGGGGGGGGGGGCAGAAAAGAATAAGGGGAAGGGGTGGGAGGTGGTATATAGCTTTCTACAACACAGGCCCCATCAACTCATTATTGGTTCTAGGAACTAAATCTGATCTCCAAGCACCTCGTAGCTCAGTATCTGGGGGTACATCATCTCATGCTTGCAGAGGATACCCCATTAAAACCTGTTGTGGCAGTGAATATTCTCTACAAGCCCGTTACTTAGATCGTGAGCAGACTGGTATCTGAACCAGTTATATTCGTCTCTACTTTTGTAATCCTGAAAAGGGCCAGCAATGTTAGTGCGGGGTGGCAATTCCAGTCCTCAAGGGCCCCCACAGGCCAGGTATTAGGGACATACCTGCTTCAGCACAGGTGGCTGAGCCTCTGATTGAGACACCTTTGTTGAAGCAGGGATATCCTGAAAACCTGACCTGTTGGTGGCCTTTATGAACTGGAGTCTCTCCCCCGTTAATAGAACATCTGTGGCTAATGCAATATCGCAAACAATAGAAATGACCTATGTAGCTCAACCTAACACAATCATAATTATTGGTGAGATACTTCGTTCAGGGAGCAAGTAGAAAATATACATATTTACAAATAAGAGGTTTTTTTTTTAGGCCAAGCAGTGTACAAACCGCACTGAAGCGGACATGCCTCACCGAGGAAGGGTGTCCATCCTCATCTCGCTGGGGGTGCTCAGGATCCTCATCTCGTGGTGTCAGCAGCTGCATGAATGTCCTCACCCTTGCATGCAGAGGCCAGCATGATCCCTGTGCAGTACCTATCTAATGTGCACTGCATTCTGCTCACTAGCAGCTCCACGGAACTCTGCTACACACATTGCAACCAGAAAACACCAGGTCCTAATGGGAACTCACATAGAACTTGAGGAGAGCGCCGTCTGAGTTACAGCCACCAGGACCCTCCTGCCCAGGTACTCGTGGGCTGTGTTCAGGAGCATGGGGAGGATGGAAGCATCGGGTGTGTCGGGATCTGCTGCAAGGACAGAACAGACTCAAGCTGCGGACATATAGACACACACAGGCTCCTATACCTGTGCTAGCCTGCACCATACAGCGATCTCCCCAGCCTGTGCTCGGCTGCCCAGGCCATACACAGAGCGGCTCTGCAGTCCGTGCTCGCTGCAACACCCGGTTCTGTGCATTACCTTCCTGCCGTCATGTGTGGAGATGCTGCTGGTACAGGAGCGGAATGTCTCCTCCTCGTGCTGGATCACTCGGTGTAGGATGATCCAGGGCAGCACCGAGGACACCGACGGTTCTTTGGGTTCTTCCTGGTGGCCATACTGCAATCTATCACCTGGAGAAAGGGAGGCAGAGGGGAGCTTAAAAGTCACTGCTCGTCCAGACAAACGTTCAACGCCCAGTGGGATCTGTGCATACGTGAAACAGACTGTGAAACTCGCCCATATCCCCTCCAATCATTTACCCTCCAAGTCTGAAGCAAAGGCCGCAGTGCTACTAAAGGTTACTGCACAGAACGGAGTAAGGAATCTCCATAGTGGACACGTATTCTGTAGGCACGTGCAGTACACCCACCCCCCGGGGTGACAGGGATTCTAATGCCCCATGGGAGCCCAGCTGTGTGTGTTAGAAAAAGTGGGGATTGTGGGAACGATATTTCAGTGGCTCACGTAAAAAGATTGAGTACAGGTAGATGCTGCGTGCACATGATGGTACTGATACGTCTCAGCGATACCCGTGTGAGGCTGCAGCTCAGACATACGGTTTGAGAATCTGTGTTACCTGTATGAGGTTACGGGTCAGACATGTTATAAGCAGGCAGTGGAGAGTCTCAGTGATACGTGTGAGGTTAGGGTCAGACAGTATACAGCAGGCAGTGTTGGAGAGTCTCGGGTTGCTGTGTAGGTTACGGGTCAGACATGTATTAAGCAGCAGGGTTGTGAGAGTCTCAGTGTTGCTGTGTTTGAGGTTAGGGTCAGACATGTATACGCAGGCAGTGTGAGGTCTCGTGTTTACTGTGTGAGGTTACGGGTCAGACATGTATACAGCAGGCAGTGTGAGAGTCTCAGTGTTACTGTGTGAGGTTACGGGTCAGACATGTATACAGCAGGCAGTGTGAGAGTCTCAGTGTTACAGTGTGAGGTTACGGGTCAGACATGTATACAGCAGGCAGTGTGAGTCTCAGTGTTACTGTGTGAGGTTACGGGTCAGACATGTATACAGCAGGCAGTGTGAGAGTCTCAGTGTTACTGTGGAGGTACGGGTCAGACATGTAACAGAGGCAGTGTGAGATCTCATGTTACTGTGTGAGGTTACGGGTTCAGACATGTATACGCGGCAGTGTGAGAGTCTCAGTGTTTACTGTGTGAGGTTACGGGTCAGACATGTATACAGCAGGCCATGTGTGAGAGTCTCAGTGTTACAGTGTGAGGTTAGGGTCAGACATGTATACAGCAGGCAGTGTGAGAGTCTCAGTGGTTACAGTGTGAGGTTACGGGTCAGACATGTATACAGCAGGCAGGTGTGAGAGTCTCAGTGTTACTGTGTGAGGGTAGGGTCAGACATGTATCAGCAGGCAGTGTGAGAGTCTCAGTGTTAACTGTGTGAGGTTCGGGTCTCAACATGTATACAGCAGGCAGTGTGAGAGTTCAGTGTTACTGTGTGAGGTTACGGGTCAGACATGTATACAGCAGGCAGTGTGTGAGAGTCTCAGTGTTACTGTGTGAGTTTAGGGAACATGAGGAAAGAAGAGAAGGGCTTGAGCCAGGTGTCCCATCTTTTCTCTGCTGTGTCCTGAAGAATCAGACAGATGAGTAGCTCTAGCTTTTTCTTGGTGAAGAAGATGCGCAAGATCTTCAGAAATGTTGTTCTTTTGATTAAGATATCAGAGTATTCTTTCTCCTCATCAGTTCAGAGTATCTTTCTCCTCTCTGACAGACATTGTCATCTCATCTCTTCTTCTCAGACATCTTCTCTCCTTCAGGTCTTTTATTCTTTCAGGACTAAGACTTTTCTTCAGATCCTTTTCTACTGTCAGACCGCATGCATCAGACAGTTCTATTTTGTATTTCTCAGAAATGTAGGAGCGAGCGAAGGAAAGAAGTGCAGAAGCGTAAAGTAGGGACGGGGGGGAGGAAGGAAATGAGGAGGGATAGGATAAGGAAGGAGGTAGGAGCTGGGTAGAGGAGGAGAAGAAGGGGGAGAAGGACATACTGGAGAGCGAAGGGGGGAAGGGTGGAAGAAGGGCGAAGAGCATGGGCGAAAGAACTAAGAAGAGAGCTAGGGAACGCGGGGGACAGGGAGAGGCAGGAGCCGAGAAGAAAGCACCCGGCAGGAGTCCCCACGGGCGGGCTGGCGCTGAAGCAGACCGGGCGCGGGGGCGCCCAGACACGCACGCGCGGCAGGACGGGCAGGGCGCAGGACCGGAGCAGGGCGCGAGGAGGCCCAGCGAAGGCGCAGGGGCGGGCCGCGCGGAACAGACAGGCGGCAGACCGCAACCATTCTCAGAGCGATAAAGACATTTCTTATTTTCAGTCTCAGTCATCCTTCAGACCCTCCTGTTCAGTCTTTTCTCAGTTTTTCTCTCAGACTCTTCAGGATCAACTCTTTTCCTTTTCGTTAAGGCAGTACTTGAGAAGCAAGGCCTTTCAGAAAGAGCTCCTCTCGGACCTCAGGACATGGTCGTTTTCAGCTTCTTTCAGCCCCTCCCTCATCATTCAAGACAAGGGGGGTGGGGCGGCCAGGCCAGGACAGGGAGGCCGGGGTGCCAGGGCGTGTTGCAGCCACGGCAGAGGCCGGAAGTCCGGATCCAGTCTCTCTCTTTTAAGTCAGTCGTGCCTGCATTAGCAAGACGGCGTGTGGCCCAGAGGAGCAGACAGGGCAGGCGAGGGGAGGAGGGGGGGAGGGAATGAACAAATTCTTTCCTCAGAGTTCTTCAGTCTCCTCACTTACTTTCCTCATGTTAACTCTCGTCATTCTTTTATATTCTTCTTCTTTCTGTCCAGTCTCCATTCTTTTCTTTTTTCAATATCAGACATCTACAGAATTATTTCTCTCTTTCTTCATCTTATTGCTCTCAGTTCCCTTCCCTTCCTTCCAGATTCTTTCATCTTTCAGACTCAAGAATGCTCAGATCTGTCTCAGACATTTCCGTTTGCGTTCAAGTCGTCCAGATCAATTGAATTACAGACTGCGCCGGTGCCGAGGAAGGCGGGGCAGGGGGGGCAAAAGTAGGACCAGAAGGGAGACAGGAGCGTGGTGGAAAGGACCATTCGCAGAAAGGGAAGGCGAGCAAGAAGAAAGGACAGGCGCGGGAGAGCGCCAGGGGGAAGAACGGCAAAGGGCAAGCGGGCAGTGCGAACTTTTCCAGTTTTTTCTCAGAATGTTGCCAGTCGGTTCTTCTCCTTCTTCTTCGTCTCATTCAGACTCAAAGCGGAGGGCGGCAGACCAGCAGGCGGCCACGGCATGGGCAGGCAGGCGGCGGATGCGCGCAGGGGGGAGCAGACAGCGGGGGGAAGTCCCGCGAACAGGCGGGTTTCCTTTTTCATTTGCCAGTTCATTCCTTCATCAGACTCTACTCGTTCTTCACAGACTTACAGACATTTTTCTCAGACCATTCTTCTTCAGTTTCCTACTGCAGACGAAAGCGGGTGATGGAAGAAGGGAGCGAAGAGGAGGGCGAAGCAGGCTAGGAAGAAAGACGAGGCAGACTGAAGCAAGAGTGCCCAACAGACAGGCTGACGAGAGGCGATCTTTCTCAGACACAGCTTGTCTCTCTTCAGGTCTCCTTTCTTCTCTCAGACATGTAGCAAGGAACGAGGCGAAGTAAGGGAAGGAAAGGGTATGATGGACGGGGGAAGGAGCGTAGGAGAGAGAGAGGGAAAAGGCGGGAGGAAAGGAGAAGAAGGAGAAAAGAGGTGGGGAAAAAGAGGGGGGACATCGGGGTGGGAGACGAGAAAGGGGAGCATGGGCGAGGCGAAGGCGCAGACGACTAGACAAGGTGGTCCAGGAAATGCGGTGGGTGCGCGCAGACAGGTCTTCAGCGCAGTTACTCGCATCTCTTCCTGTAGATCGGCAGAAGCCATAATTCTCTCGCCGTCATCCAGACGTGCACTCCTCTTTCATCAGACACAGACATTTTCTCCTTACTCTTCTCTCTCCAGGTCTTTTCTCTGCCCCAGTTATTTACCATTCAGACATCCGGGCGCGCGGGCGCCGCGCAGGGGCAATGGGCGCGGAGGGGGGGAAGGGCAGCAGAAAGACAGCGCAGCAGACAGGGGCGCGTCGCAGACAGACATGCTGAAGAAAGGAGAAGTCTTGCAGTCAGCGGGATTACTTCGACGGCACAATGCGAAAGGTAGGAAGAGGAGGAGAGGGAAGGAACGGAGAAGCAGCGGAGTACTATTAGAGACAAAAGGAAGGAGGAGAGAAGTACGAGAAGGTCTGCAGGAAAGGAAGGGGCAGAGGCGGGGGGGGAAGAAGAGAACAGGGGGACACGCAGGCGGGCACAGACAGGTCAGAGGGGACGCGCACGGGGACGGGGTCAGCAGCAGAGCGCAGACAGCAGCCGCCCGGCAGACAGGGGCGGGCAGGCCGGGAAGTGAAAGAGGAGGAAGAAAGTCGCGCACCAGAAAAGCGGAGCGCGGATGTGCGAAAGACAGAACATGTGCGCCAACGGAGCAGTGCGGCTCAGGACGCAGACGCAAAGCAGAGCGGCAAGCAAAGGATGCCTACAGAAATGGGGGAGAACGTTGTAGCAGACATAGATTTTTTGATACGATGTTAGCCTTAGATATACACTAGCTGTCATCACTCCATTTTTTACTTTCAGTTCCCATTTCCCATGCCTCTTCCTCAGATCAGAATCTCTCTTCCAAAGACCTGTCAGTCATAGATCTACAGGGAGAAAGGACGAAGAAGGGAGAAGAAAATAGGGAGCGGAAGGGGCAGAAAGTTTTCCTACTCTTCAGCAGCAGTTCTTCATCAGATTCCAGACTCCACTAACAGATCCAGACCGCGCCAGATGCACCCGAAGGTCGTGGTCTCCCGCAGCAGCGGAAGAAGAAGCCAGATAGGAGGAAGAAGAATGAGATAAGGAGGGGCAGGGGCAAGAAGGAGGCAGACAGGAGAGAGGGAGGAGAAGAAAGATAAGGTAGGCAGAAAGCGAGTAGGAGAAGACAGGGAGAAGAGTGGCAAGCCGGAGAGAGTAAGGAGTAGCAGGAGGACAAGGATACGGAAACGAGCATGAAGGTTGCCCGCGAGCAAGCTGTTGGACAGAAGACGGCGCTCAGGCAAGCCGAGCGCTCAGACCTCTCATCATGTTCCAGTTCAGGATAGGAGAGAAGAAGAAGCGGAGGGAGCAAGGGTCAGACACTTTCAGACAGACTTCAATCTCTCCAGTCATGACTCTTTCAGACATTTGTCAAGACTCAGGACCAGACATTCGAGGACGTAAGATGAAGAAAAGGGAAGAAGAGAAAGGGACGAGAGGGAGGGAGAAGAAAGGAAAAGACAGAAAAGAAAAGGAAGAGAGGAGGACGAAAAGGGGAGGGGAGGAGAGGAGAGGAGAGAACCGGGAGAGCAATGGGGTAAAGAGGTAGGACCAGAAAGGGGGGGAGCTAAGCAGAAGTAGCGGGCGCGGGGGGCGCGGCAGCGAGGAACGGAGAGACAGGGAACAGACGGCAGGAACAGGCTGGTATAGCGTCCGGGAAAGACCGAGAGGAGAAGAAATGAAGAACCGAAAAGTTAGAAGAAGGTCGGGGGATAGGCGAGAGACGGCCGGAAAGAGCGGGTGCCCCGAAGAGCGGGGCGGGGAGGGCGCGCGCCAGGCTCGGCGCGGCGCCCAGCGCGCGTTGGGGCGGGCGGCGGCAGACAGCGACGCGGGTGATGCGAAGCAGCGCGACAGGGAGGGGGACGAGGTAGAGCGAGGAGAGGAACAGAAGAGAAGACAAGGGCGGAGAGCAGGGGAGAGAGGAGAGAAAGAGACAATTCAGACTACAGTCATTCCCAGACATCTAAGACAGTCAGCTTTCAATTTCCCATCTTTTCAGATTTTCTCGACATTCCTCATTTCATTCAGACGTTCAGCACAATTTCTCTCTCTTTTCTCCCTTCTCCAGATCTCTCTCAGATATATAAGGCCATACAAGAACGGTAATCGTATCATGGTACATAGTAAGATAGTCAGGAAGTATGATCAAGACATATTTTGGATATATGTTCAGAATTCAAGACTTTTTTCAGCAGGTTCTACTCATCATTATCATAAATCTAGTCTTGTCCATAAGATTCTTAACCACTCCAGGATACTCATCTACAGCTCTCAGGACCATTTCTCTTTCTTCAGATTTTCCCTCTCTCTCATCTTATTCAGACATGGTCTTTCCAGATCCTTCTTTCCACTTCTAAGGATTCAGACTATACTCGTCCAGATCCCAATCTCAGACATTGCAGTTTCCTCTCAGCTGCTCAGGTCTCTCATTTTCAGTCAGGGACCTCCAGTTTCAGACATTAGACTCCAGACTCAGGCAGACTTTCTTTTCATCCTGAAGTTGAGACAGAAAATGTTCTCTTATCTCTACTCTTCCAGAAGCTCCAGTAGACATTGTCTCTTCTTCTCCTCTGGTCCTGGTGTCGTGCTTCTTGATCTTGGAAGATAGGAAGACTAAGAACCGTCAGCGGAAGAGAGGGAGCCGGAGAGGGAGGGGGAAGGACAGAAAGGGGAAGGAAGAAAGGAGGAGCGGGGTGAGAGAATGAGGAAAGTTCATCTAGACATTTTTTCAGGATCTCTTTCTTCGACTCTTCTTATCAGAACATGTATACGGCAGGCAGTGAGAGTCTCTGTGGCCTGTGGAGGTGACGGGCAGACATGTATACAGCAGGCAGTGTGAGAGTTTCAGTGTTTAATGTGTTGAGGGTTAGGGGTCAGGACATGTATGACAGCAGGCGGGGTGAGAGTCTCAGTGTTACTGTGTGAGGTTAGGGTCAGATATGTATACAGCAGGCAGTGTGAGCGTATCAGTGTTATGTGTGAGGTTACGGGGTCAGACATGATTTACAGCAGGCAGGTGTGTGAGAGTCTCAGTGTTACTGTGTGGGTTACGGGTCAGACATGTATACAGCATGCGTGTGAGAGTCTCAGGTTACTGTTTGAGGTACGGGTCAGACATGTATACAGCAGGCAGTGTGAGAGTCTCAGTGTTACTGTGTGAGGTTACGGGTCAGACATGTATACAGCAGGCAGTGTGAGAGTCTCGGTGTTGCTGTGTGAGGTTACGGGTCAGACATGTATAAAGCAGGCAGTGTGTGAGAGTCTCAGTGTTGCTGTGTTTGAGGTTATGGGTCAGACATGTATACGGCAGGCAGTGTGAGAGTCTCAGTGTTACTGTGTGAGGTTACGGGTCAGACATGTATACAGCAGGCAGTGTGAGAGTCTCAGTGTTACTGTGTGAGGTTACGGGTCAGACATGTATACGGCAGGCAGTGTGAGAGTCTCAGTGTTACTGTGTGAGGTTACGGGTCAGACATGTATACAGCAGGCAGTGTGTGAGAGTCTCAGTGTTACTGTGTGAGGTTACGGGTCAGACATGTATACGGCAGGCAGTGTGAGAGTCTCAGTGTTACTGTGTGAGGTTACGGGTCAGACATGTGTTTGGTCAGCGAGTCTGTGTTACCTGTATGAGGTTATTGCTCAGGCGGATAAGACGCTGTGTCAGCACGGGCTCCTGCAGGATGCTGCTGTCGGATGAGAGAGACAGATCGATTGCCGTGAGGAGCCGTGTTGCTGTGGCCACCCATTCCTCCTTTGCCGTGGCAGACGTCAGGTTCAGGATCTGCTGGATAGCTTCATTCAGGGCCACCTCCGAGCACTCGAAGCACTGCCGGAAATCCTCCAGCTTCAGCAGGGCGTCCTGTGAGAAAGGGACGGCAGACGTCAGCTCTCGTCACACACGGGGACAGGGCGCTCACTGTCCCGTCCCTCCAGCCCCATCGTCCTGACCTGCAGGAGCAGCAGCTGTGCTGGCCTCTCGGGGGTGGAGGTCATGAAGTCCAGGTGCTTGGCCCGGCTGTAGCCGCTCAGACAGAGTGTGGGACGCAGCAGGCGCACCACGGACGAGAAGTCCCCCACGTCATGTAGTCTCTGGATCTCCTCCAGGGATTGGCATCTCTCCAGGGACTTCAAGCTGTTCTCAACCTGAGGCCAGGACAACGACAAAACTGCTCACCGACCTGGTCACAACTCGTATGTCAGGAGCGAATTCTCCGGCTCGGGCAACACAACCACACGTAGGCCGAGAGCACCAAGCGGTAATTAAACAACAAATACATATACAGAGATTTCACAAGAACCCCCACCGTTTAGCCAGTGGTCTGCATTGTGTACCCCAAAACATTGGTCATACAGGTAATGTTATGGTCTCCAGTCATGAGTCACATAACTTACGGTTACTGCTTATTTTAAGGCAGAATAGCAAGTGATTGAACCTGTAACCTGTTCATGTACAGGCAGTTTAGTGTCTGAAATAACGGCGGGCCTCTAATTTACTATGCCTTCATATATTGCTCAGTAACAAAGTAAAAATACTTTGGAGTGATGTTACCACCTGATGAGATATGCCCAGGCAGAGTGATATCATTAGATGGTAACGTAACTGTTGAGTGCCTGTTCCTCAGTGTAGCACAGTCCCTCTCCCCGGAGAACATCTTGTAGCTGTTCTTGGCAGCGCTCTGCTGTTCTACCAGAGTTAGGATGTGGTGTGTGGCAGTGGCAGCTTCTTCACATATTGTGGCTACAGATATTAGGTGTCCGAGTGTTGTCTTACACACAGACGCCGACACTGAGACCTCTGGGTCGGTCCAGAAACACACATACACAGACCTCACCTCCTCCACGGACACGGTGGAATCCAGCTGTAGGTTGGGCAGCCTGATGACCACGGATTCCTCACTCTCAGAGTTGCTTTGAGTGGCCTCTGAGCTCTGGAGCAGGTCAGTGCAGATATCAAAGTTCTCCACAGCCTGCTCCATGTCCCCCTAAGTGAAGGAAGGGGCTCCGTATTAATGAACCCCTCATGTATGAGCCAAGCAAGGTGTTACTCTGATACGTTGGCAGCAGTACATTGTTAAAGAGGCAATTTATACGTTTATTTTTTTTTTAACATGGGATTGAAGCAGCGGGTCTTCTGAGCAGAACCCCATTAGTTTCAGCTTTGGGGATCCCCTGATTCCCGAGATCCAGACCTCCAAAGGGGGTGCCGGTTTCTCTGCAAAATGTAACGCTCCCGCTTCCAGTGAGCCAATAGGAAGACGCACCTGATGCAACGGCTTCCTATTGGCCCCTGGGAGCTATGAACAGCGGTCGAGCAGAGCGGCTACGGAGGTCTGTATCTGCAGAAGCAGGGGGTCCCGGAGCTGAAATGAATGGGGTCCAGCCCCCAGAGACCCCCAGCTTGGATTGACGTTATTAACTGGGACAGACCTGCAGTGCCAGGAAGCGTGCCTTCAGCCAGTACACCCGCACCACATAATTCAGCCAGCTGTCTGGGAACAGGTCCCGCTGAGAGGCAGCAAAGGACATCAGCATGTGGTCCTCCAGGAAGTGAGTCCCAGGGAAGTCCGGCCCAAAGCTGTCCATGGTGAATCCGGCCGGGCCCTTCCGGGGGGACACTGCAGAGGGAGCGGGAGGACCACAGGTTACAAAATACTGAAGGGGGGGGGGGGGAGGGGGCGGGGTATGGGGAAGAGATTAGAGATCTGAACCTGCTCATCCCGTCTAGCACAGGTAACAAGGTCACCAGGTTATATCTGCACCTGTAGAGCTCTTTTCTTTGGTCAGAAGCCACTGGTCCAGCTGCAGCTCCATGCAGGAGAGACTCATCACCATCATATCCTGCAGGACATAGTACAGCAACATGTCAATGAAGATAATTAGGGGAGACGGAGCGGCTCAGTGAGTAAAGGCACCGACTCTGATAAGGACATCGAGTTTGACGCAGGGGACTTTGTGACCTTGGGCAACTCACTTTATCTCCCTGTGCCTCTGGTAACAAAAAACAAACAAACTGAGTGTAAGCTCATCTGATCAGGGACTGTGTATGTAACCATCCTATGTGCTGCGTACCGTGCGCTATACTGCAATTGTGACACGCCGAGTCCTCCATTAGGGAAAAAGCGCTATATGATATAAAGTTATATAATCAAAAAATGAATGACTGGTAACCAAGTCATACTCACAAAGAAGCACATTAATGGTGCACACCAAGGCTGTTAAAACTTAACATTTAATGATTAAAGATAATATAGGTCTACACTTGCTTATTATTGTAAAGTGTGTATTGTAAGATAAACATTAAAATATAGGGAGAAACCTTATCTGTGTATATGTATAAATGCTATTCAGATATTCATGCAATGTGTTGTGTATTGTTGTTGTTGCTGCTACAATGAAGTACTTGTTGGGTACTCCCAGATAGTTACCACAAACTCATTGCTCTATATATCTATAAAAGCCATGAATAACATGACGCAGCTCTAACATCACTGCATAATAGTAATACTGATCTAATGAGAATCCACAGACCCTTGCAATCTAAATGTATACAGTATTGCACTGGACACGCTGTACCCACTATATGAAGTGCAGTGGTTGTACCTGAATACAGATGTGGTAAATAATCCAATAATATAATAGGATATACAATCAATAGGGGGATGTTGTATAATGTGGGCAACCAGAATTTGCAGCAATGAAGTTCTTATAATTGCTAACAATTGAAGCAAAGAGTCTGTGGTAGCTATCTACATATAAAAGCCATGTATAGCATGACGCAGCTCTAACATCACTGCATAATATTAATGCTACTCTGATGTTAATCCACAGACCCTTGCAATCTAAATAATTACAGTCTTGCACTTAAACTATTACCACTGTGATAAGTGTAGTAGTGGTATCTGACCACAGTCTTGCATTTGCAAACTATTATCACTATGGTAAGTGCAGTAATGGTAACTAACCACAGTTATAGGAGTAATCATATGCTGTAGTTAAATATGCAAACAATGGGAGGATGTGCACTGCCAATATTAAAAAAAATCACATATGCCAAAGGCTGCAATGAATTGATGTGGGTATTAGAGAAAGTTACTTGTATACTCTTTCTGTGTGTAGCAGAAACACTCCCAACATCCAATGCAAATAACACTGATATACGTGTAGACAGCACACACAAGCTCATGTGAAATACACAGATAGAAGCAATCCACCAATGTTGCAATATACTGATACCCACAAATAGATTGTAGACTAACAAACAAACACAAGGACAAGGGATGTGCCGCTTCCCTGTATGAGGTTGCCCATTACCCGGATGTGCTGGTTGCTGCAGTCCCTCAGCAGTGGGTTGGGCAGGCCGCTGCTATGCTTCCTCCAGCTGGCATATATACTGAGCACAATGTCAGCCAAACCCGGCAACCACTTCACCAGGAACTTCTGAGCGATGACCTTCAGGTACCTCATCAGGATCTCCAGGATCCCCCCGTTGCTCAGGTTATCCAGCAGGAACTGGTGCACGTCCTGCTTCTCTGCAGCCACAGCAGCACATGGGAAGGGGTGAGTACAGGGGGATGGGGCCCTGCTGCCCCCCGCTTTACTACACGGCTTAAAGGTACAACACATGATTGCATTCGCTGCAGTAAATCCTTCCGGTCGTATAATCCCTTAACCCCGGGGGCGGGGGGCTCCACTCCAGCCCTCAGGCCCCTCCAACAGGACAGGTTCTAAGGATATCCCAGCTTCAGCACCGGTGGTGCAATCTTCGACTGAGCCTCTGATTAAGCCATCTGTGCTGAAGCAGGGATATCCTGAAAACCTGACCTGTTGGTGGGTGCAGTATAAGGGTTCGTGAAGGTAATGTGATTAAATATTAAAGCAGCAACACCCCCCCCCCCCCATTTCTGTAATATCTTTTATCCGAGGGGCCCCCTGGAGCTGGGCCGCACTGTTCCCAGCACAACGTCACATTTTGTAGAATTACAAATAATAAATGCGCTCTTTCTTTCAAACTAACTTTTTTTGGTATTCAAAGCTACACGGCTCATCTACCCAAAGAGACGAGCCCCACCCCGTATCTACCCAAAGAGACGAGCCCCACCCCGTATCTACCCAAAGAGACGAGCCCGACCCCGTATCTACCCAAAGAGACGAGCCGCACCCCGTATTTACCCAAAGAGACGAGCCCCACCCCGTATCTATCCAAAGAGACGAGCCTCACCCCGTATCTACCCAAAGAGACGAGCCCCACCCCGTATCTACCCAAAGAGACGAGCCCCACCCCGTATCTACCCAAAGAGACGAGCCGCACCCCGTATCTACCCAAAGAGACGAGCCCCACCCCGTATCTACCCAAAGAGACGAGCCCCACCCCGTATCTACCCAAAGAGACGAGCCCCACCCCGTATCTACCCAAAAGAGAGAGACACACAGAGAGAGAGAGACAGACACAAAGAGAGAGAGACAGACACAGAGAGAGAGAGACAGACACAGAGAGAGAGAGACAGACACAGAGAGAGAGAGAGAGACACAGAGAGAGAGAGAGACACAGAGGAGAGAGAGGAGAGAGACAGAGAGAGAGACAGAGAGAGAGACAGAGAGAGAGACAGAGAGAGAGAGACATAGACACACACACTGTCTTCCGAATGGGTAAGGATTCCCAGAATCAGGGTAAAGACACTTTGCATGCACAGTGCTTAGTGTTAGTAGCAGTGGGGAAGACCTCTTGGCGTAGGACCTGCGTTATGAACACAATACCTCCAGGTAGAACTCCATAGCAGTCTCCAGGTCATCGCGTTTAGACGCCAGCTGTGCCAGGTTCTTGTACGTGGAATATTTTAGCATCAGGCCCGGGTGCTTCAGCCCTTCCCTTTCATCGCTCGATGGGACAGCCTGAAACCCCAGGAGGGGACAAACGTAATCAAAGCGGAAATCAGAAGAGGAGGCGCAATGGGGAGGGGGATTCACAAAGCCCTGATGAGGGGTATTGTAGCTAGTTGCCACTGAATTGACCGCCCCCTCCAGCTCCAGCTGTACAGTCAGGGTGTGATGGAAGAGTGGTGAGAAGGATAAGATAGTGGCTCTGAATGCATGAAACGTTATTTAATTTGCACGTGCAAGTGTATCTATGCATACAAATAACAATATAACAGCTTACAAAGAACATAAAAGAGAAAAAAACACAGCAGTACATCATTACCTTCCCCCA
The DNA here is from genome assembly GCA_036426205.1 of Ascaphus truei. NCBI lineage: Eukaryota > Metazoa > Chordata > Amphibia > Anura > Ascaphidae > Ascaphus > Ascaphus truei. Next base: position 6,067,728 of record CM071584.1, read on the forward strand.
GTTTCCAGCTGGCAGGGGCTACGGTTTCCCTAAAATAAGCGGATTTGGCTCCAACAATCTCGTGCAGGATCAGATTGACACTCAACCTAATTACAATTACATGACCGGCAGAGCTCGGATCTCTGATTCAGGTCACTCACTGAAAGGCAGTAACTATATAACTCATGACACGGGGTCATCCCTTAAGGTTGAAGGAAATGAGATTTCACCAGCAACAAAAGGAACGGGTTCTTTACAGTGAGGGCAGTTACAATAAGGGATTCATTACCCATGGAGACTGTGATGGCAGATACAGGAGATATCGTCAAAAAAAGGTGGGACATCTTTTTAGAAAGGAAAGGTACACAGGGATATACCTAATAAGTAAACATGGGAAAGATGTTGATCCAGGGATTAATCTGATTGCCAAATCTTGGGAGTCAGGAAGCAATTTATTTTCTCCCTTAGGAGATATCAGAAGATGATGTGTCACTGGGGTTTTTGTTTGCCTTCCTCTGGATCAATATACTGTAAGTACGGCTATAGGATAAAGTATCTGTCGTCTAAATTTAGCATAGGTTGAACTTGATGGACGTATGTCTTTTTTCAACCTCATCTACTATGTAACAATGTAGCTATGTAATTCTATAACTCACTGTGTGGCAGAGCTAACACTATGCGTTTCATTTCAGTCTCAGGTACAAACGGTGTGATTTTCAACAAATCATTTTATCTTCCAGCTGTCAAGAGAATCCAGTGAGCGTGGTGACAGGGGGTATGTGTGGGACAACAGCTTCTTCCTTCCAAGAGGCCAGGAGATCCCATGTGTCTCCCCTCTTGCTCTCAGCCCTGTCACACTCACCTCCTGCAGAAGGCGGGTATCCAGCAGCTGGTGATACGCTTGGGAGGACTCATCAAAGCAGTCAAGTTTCTGCAGATCCAAGGCCTTGTGATAAAGTGCGAATGCCTCAGCCTCCTGGAAATATATAGAACAAGTGGCAGGTTCACAGGGGACACTTACAAGTGAGTAACGACGATCAGCAGCTCGCTGGGAGATTAGATTTTCTCTCACCTGAGCTTCTTTTGTTTGTGTTTTGTGGCTTTTAAAGGTTTCTTCCTGCTCCCCCTCCGCAGCGGAAGCTGCATTTAAAGCAGCGATTCGGATCTGGAGGTGAGTGAACATAGGTCAGTGGCCAAATTCTACAGTTTACACCCAAAAGTCATTCAGCTGTCAAACTAAAGCAGGAGTGGCCAACTCCAGTACTCAAGGGCCACCAACAGGTCACGTTTTAAGGATATCCCTGCTTCAGCACAGGTGGCTCGATCAGAGGCTCACTCAACGACTGAGCCACGTGTGCTGAAGAAGGAATGTCCTTAAGATCTGACCAGTTGGTGGCCATTGAGGCCTGGAGTTGGCCACCCCTGAAGCGACCAGGTGATCTCACCATCCTTGGATTATTCAGGGCTATCTGCCATCACAGCCGGGACGGGCTTCCAGTCTAAAAGGAAGAGTTAGAAGAGAAGTTTATCACTGAATATCTAAAATGGAAGCACAGATACAGTGCTTCTCCATCTGATCTGTATGCTTCTTTATATCAGAACTATTTGCATTGTTTTTTTGTCATTTTTACATTTGCTGGTTTCACATTTTGTTCTCATTCTTCTGTCCAAATTGGAGACAGACATTCAGTGAGTGTGATTATCTTCCCCGGAGTGAAATAGCCCATGGAATGAGTGACACTGTTCTTCAATGGCTTAATAACGTCCAACGGGGGAGACTGCCCATGCAACTGAGAGACTGCCCATGCAACTGAGAGACTGCTCTTTCAATGAATGAGTCACATTTGTCAATACCCTCCAATGGTTATGAGTAGTTTGTAATGAGTGTCACTACCTTTGAATGAATGAGATTCCTTCCCATTAAGCTGCCAAGCCATTGGCGGAGCGGAGCCACCCTGCCCGGCCTCCCCTCTCCCTCCCTGCCCGCACCTTCTCCCTCCCTGCCCGCACCTTCTTCCCCCCTGCCCGGCCTCACCCTCTCCTCTCCCTGCCCGGCCTCACCCTCTCCCTGCCTCCCCCTGCTTCTCCTCTCCCTGCCCGGCCTCTCCCTCTCCTCTCCCTGCCCGGCTTCACCCTCTCCTTGCCCGGCCTCCCCCTGCTTCTCCTCTCCCTGCCCGGCCTCTCCTCTCCCCTCTCCCAGCCTCCCCGTTACTAAACCTCGGGTCCGGGCCTGACCCGCTTTCCTGCGGGGCGGAACCACCCGGGACCTGACAGGGGCAGAATCTCATCGGGAGGGCACACACCTGGCCGTCACCACGGCAACCGTCTCCTTCGCCCATCCGTGCAGGACCAGCCGCACCCGCCAGCAACGCTGCGAACCATAGGCTAGAGCTACGACTAACGATAAGCCAACCAGCGCTGACTTCTTAACCAGCGCAGCCAATCGCGGTGCAGCACGGTAGCCATGTTTGTACTCCCGGAAACGGCTTTGCCAACAGATGAGTGCAAGTCTGTCCTTACCATGTACTGTAACCATGTACAGGAAGTATGATCACCTGTCCCGTTGTATCAGTCGTGGGATCAGTCCAGTAATGCCAGGGTCCAGACCAAGAAACTGCATTTTAATGGAGGGAAATGCTGATTTTTTTTTTAAACATAGATTTAATTGAAATGTATGTATATCTTTATTTATATAGCGCCATGCATGTACACAGCGCTTCACAGCAGTAATACAAGGGGCCAAGGTCAGTACACATGAGATGTATAGTATCAGCCACAGAGCTACCACTATGCTGCGTTTAAAGAGGTGAGGTTTTTAGATAGGTCTTAAAGGTGGAGAGTTGAGGAATGTGTAAAGACGAGACCCCAGGACAGACCCCTGGGCTGCACTCGCAGAGAGATTGATAGAGGAGAAAGGTGTTGGCAGACGAGACACTGAAAGTACGATAGTATAACTGTTGCATGCTTGAAAGGGGAGGGGAAGGTACCAGAGTAAAGGGAGTTGAAAGTGAGTGTGCGGATTAGAGTAACTGCACAGTGGCTTCCCCATTTTTCACTGGGTATTAGAGTAGGAGCGAGAGGTTTGATGAGATGGGAGGGAATGGGGTCTAGATGGGGAAGAGGACATCAGTAGCAAAACGTCCTGTTATAAAGAACTTTATCATGTTAAAAAAAAATCACAGACTGTATAGAGCAGGAGAGTGCAAAGTTTTTTCTATTGCACCTCCCCCATGTGCTGGCTTCGGAGCTCACGCCCCCCTCCCCAGCGACCTGGCGTCAAATGACGCCACGGGTCACGTGCCCCAGTCGCGCATTTACATGACATAACATGACCCGCTGCGTCATTTGATGCCGCGTTGTCATGGTGACGTGACCAGAAGCCGGCTGAATCCCGGTAAGTTGAGGTTGCAGAGACGTCGCGCTGTCCCCCGGCATTTCATTTAAATGCCTCTGCAACCGCCCGCGCCCCCTAGTTTGCCCACAGCGCTGGTATAGAGCAATTGCAAGTAAGATTATAGACACATTAATCCGACTACATTGTGGATATGGTGATATTGTAGAATTATAATGGGTCTGAGAGGCTCTCCATCCAGAGTGACGAAGATTTGAAGAATGGGATATAAATTAAGTACAGCCTGCACTGATAGCATTGCTGTTGTAAGAGGGCTACATGTTATAAGTTAATTTAACTCTAGAGATTGTTGCACTGGATATTATTGTGTATTGTTTATACGTTAACTGAATATAGTTTCACTGACTATTGTTTTTTTTTTTAATTGAATTTAAAGCTGCAGTTCATGCAATATCCTGCATGTGTGTTTTTTTTAATAAATCAGTTCTGTAGTAAGAAAAAATACTTTTAGCATTTTCTGTTTTAAAAAAAACAACTTTGAAAGACTATAGCAACGATTTACATTCCTCATATTTAAAGATGTCGCCAAACTTTGCCAATCAATAGACGGAGAACGAATTGACTGGCAGCTATGCAGTTTCTTAGGTAAGTAGAGATTGCACAACTGCAACTATTGAAGTTAAAAAAAAAACTAAAAAAAAAACGGGAGCCTGAACTGCAGCTTTAAAAGGGAGCTGAATTCTGTGGATCAGTAAAGTGTAAAATATCACTGGCACAGCATCGTAACGGTTTGACGATTGCATAAGAGCAAAATCACAGAGACTGGCACGAGTGAGCAGACATGTGGCTCTGACTATTTATACTGTGGCAGTGTAGATAGATTTTTAGTGTTCAAAGGTCAGCTTCCCTGAAGCCATTTATAGGGTTAATTGTGCACTCAGAATGCTGAGAGAAGGCATTATTCACACAGGGCAAAATGAAACATCTCTGCTTGGTGTTAGTGGGAGTACACTGGAGTAAGATAGCCAGGGCCCGGAACACAGAAAGCAGATGTACGACCTTCAGTAATTAATATATGCTTTGTGCCTTGTTATAACAAATGTGTCTTCTTACTAACAAGCCTAAAATAAAAATAAAAACTATGCTTGAGGAAGTGTGTCCTGAGCAGATGAGAAACAGCTAACCAGAAACACTGTTCTCCGTCTATAACCTGCAACATCTTGCCTGTACTAACTGAAGTTTGGGATTGAAAATAATGCCGCAAGAATAAATATATTAGAACTGCAAAAAACCTGTGTCCGAATCTGTATTTTCACACAAGGATCTTATGGTATTTGAACACATTTTATTTTCAGCCAGCTCGGAGGAAGAAAAAAAAAGCGAGAGAGGAGAGAGAAGGAGAGATCGATCAGTGGCAGGCGCTTTGGGAATTGTATTTCTTTATAAAATGTGTTCCATTGAGTTACTGCTTGTTTTCCTCTCATCCTGGGCCCAGAGTTATGACACGGCATCATTATACATTAGATTCACAGACATTTCATGGACATTTAGAAACAATATATGTTATGGGTATATTTAAAAGTTGCAGTTAAGGGAATTATCAGGTAGAAAGGTTTATTTAAAAAAAAAATAATAATGACACATTACAGCAAAGTAAAGGAATTGCCTGAATAAATGGACAAAGATCGCTTTATGGCAGGAATGCTCAACTCCCGTCCTCACTCCCCCCCCCCCCCCCCCCCCCCCCCCCCCCCCCCCAAATCAGGTGTTCAGGATATCCCTGCTTCAGCACAAGTGACTCAATTAGAGGCTCAGTCTTCCAACAGCCTCTGATGAAGCAAGCTGTGCTGAAGCAGGGATATGGGTGCACAGGAGATGAGGGCGTGCGTTGTAGACAGTTAGCCACTGTAGGTATGTAGCTGCAATATAGCCGATAGTAGTAGGTGGGGTAGAGTTCTACCCTACACCCCATATCTCCTTCTACCCTACACCCCATATTTACTTCTACCCTACACCCCATATCTCCTACCCTACTCAATATCTCCTTCTACTATCAGCTATACTACAGCAACCAGAAACTACATCGCACCCCCTCATCTCCTGTGCACCCGTATTCTTGGAGGAACCCGGCTTTTCCTTTTTGGAGGTTGAGTGGTTGTGACAGTTTTGTACTATTTTATCATTAGTATTTGTATTATTTTTTTCTTTCTTTCTTTATATATTGCACTGACATCTGCATGTGACTCCAACCTTGAACTGAATTGAGCCCCCCCCCCTGCAGTAGAGAATAGTGCACTGCAGTTCCCCTGGGCACGAATGGGTTAGTATATGGAAATGGCAGATTTGCATTAAGGAAAGGCCTTTATACACTTTGCAGTCAGTTGCAGGTTCCTCTGGGAATTAAAGGGTTCAAGTCAATTAACCCTTTGTAGCTCGCACATAAATGAACATTGGGAAATAGTTTCACGGCTGGAAGATGGGAGTTTGTATGAGAGTTCTCCTTCAACCCGGAAACTGCGCGACGTGACATCATGGCGAGCTGAATCAGCGCTGACATTTACATCTGCACAAACTGGAAGAACACGCGGAGAATAAATTAGCGGAATACAGGTGGAATTATTGGTACTGACCAGCTTTATTCTCTGTACACAGCGTGGAATTAATGGGATCAGCTCACGTATCGGTCAGCAGAGAAGGTCCCATCCTGATGTTCTTGACTTCCCTTCAACTCGTGGACTTAACCCATTCCATGCCAGAGCGAAGCAGGGATGGCCCCTGGCACATAAGGGGTTTGTATAGGATGAGCATACAGAGCAGGCTAGAGCCAACGAGTTTGCAGCAGCTGCCTCCAAGAGAAGACGCCGAAAGCTAGGACGCTCCCGCAGACCCCTCAGCATTGCTGGTTGCTGTCCGTTTCCATCTGATGCGGTCACCCGCGAACCGGACGTGACGTCACACGCCACCGCCGGCGGCACAGCGAGGAGAGGGGGAGAAAACTCGGGAGCGCACACCGCAAAGACAGTGAGCATTTACATGCTAAAGATACCAATATATGTACAGAATCTTTGTACTTAGTGTGAGTACATCTCTTACTACTTTTTGACATAAATCCAGTGAATTGCAATCTGCACTATTGGGCCGTTTTGTGTCTTCTGTTTTTCCATATACCCTGTTGGGAGCTGAATATCTGGAACAGTCCCCTTATGTGAAAGCAGAGTGGTGCCATTACACATCTGAAAGGAAGAACAACTATCTACATACCTCCTGGTTGTACTTTACTATTATCAACACTTTTGTACTGTATAAGTAATTCACTTCTATATATACAAGTTGTTTGTAATCAACTATTGATTTTAAGATTACATATTGCATCAGTGCTTTTTCACGTTTTTCACTCACATGAGGTGTACACAATTGGATCGCTCCCTTCCAACTCCAAACTAGAATTTTATTAGAACCCTGTCTGCTATCCCTGGTGGGATGAGAGAGAGGTCCCCACAGTGTGTGTGTATGGGGGGTGGTCCCCACAGTGTGTGTGTATGGGGGGTGGTCCCCACAGTGTGTGTATATGGGGGGTGGTCCCCACAGTGTGTGTATATGGGGGGTGGTCCCCACAGTGTGTGTATATGGGGGGTCCCCACGGTGTGTATATATGGGGGGTCCCCACGGTGTGTATATATGGGGGGTCCCCACGGTGTGTATATATGGGAGGTCCCCACAGTGTGTATATATGGGGGGTCCCCACAGGGTGTATATATGGGGGGTCCCCACAGTGTGTATATATGGGGGGGTCCCCACAGTGTGTATATATGGGGGGGGTCCCCACAGTGTGTATATATGGGGGGGTCCCCACGGTGTGTGTATATGGGGGGGGCACTCACCTCCTTGGGTTTGCCCAGGATGGAGGCTGCCGCACAGCAGAGTTTCTCAGCGAAGCCCCCTGGGACGCTCCCCTGGGGGAGGCTGGTGTCTAGCTCCAGGAAAGGCATGTCCTGCTCCGGCCACCGTACAATGAGCTGAGCGCCCGCAGACCCAGAGACCACCAGCAAGGGGGCGGGGGCTTGTGATTGGCTGAGCCCTGACACACCTCCCGAAACCAGCAGGCTGAACTAATAGCAAGTCACGTGGCATGGTCTATTTAACCCCTTCACATCCAGAGATGTCAACAATGTGTTTCCTCCCTGGCAGTGAAGGGGTTAGTAATTCATTGCAGGCTGGGAAATCTTTTGAAGGAAACAAAGTTCTTCACATGTACAGACCTTTCCAAACTTCACAGGTCTCTTCTTCCCATGTACAGACCTTTCCAAACCTCACAGGTCTCTTCTTCCCCTGGCACATAAGGGGTTTGTATAGGATGAGCATACAGAGCAGGCGACGGGAAAATGACGAGTGAACGTGCAGGGTGTCCCAACCCAGGACAGTCACATCCCTAGAAACTTCTCCCTTCCGCTTGTGGTCACAGGAAGGTCATAACCGTCCTGTTCTTCCCGATCTGCCATGGCTCCAGGGGGCAAAACCGCAGCAAAATCCTTCAGGAAGAGGGGAGGCAACATATGGGTTACAATGACAGTAATAACATGTAAACCACACACGTTTTTGTAGGAAAAGGTGATCAAACCCTCAAAAAAGGTTACACTTATTTGTAACCACAATAAAATAATGCAGTTCTCCTTCACAGTCTGTGCCCAGCCGTAATCAACTCAAATCACTGAAGTTTCTCGTTGATCTCTAGGTCCTGTGAACACAAGCATGTCTGAACACACACCTCCCCCTAATCTATGAAGGTGCACTCAAGTATTTGTATAATGTCTGCACCGATCCCCCTCGCTGCGACCCACCTGTCCTGTCCGAGCCCCAGCTCCCCCATCAGGAAGTCGAAGAACTTGGCGCTGTGCTCCTTGTTCTGCTCCGCGGTTCCCACTACCCCGATGGAGGAGACAAGCAGCTGGGCGCACGGAGCCGGGGAGCCCCCCACCAGCATGGTGACCCCACTCCTCACCGTCACATTCACCCTCTGGGAAGGGAAGACAGAGGGAGGGTTAGAAAAGCCACGGCCCGACACAGATGCCAGAAATCTCAGTGACCAGGTGACACGGGCTGTCATTTAACCTTTTGCAACCAGGAGCGGCAGGCGATGCATTCTGAAGCCCCACTGGCAACAAAGTATCACTTGTACGATCTCACTTTGCAATAAATACTGGAGTTGCAATAATGTGGAAGCCATCAATTATTTGTTAAAGAATTCAATGTATTTAATAATATTTCCAATACAACTCAACCGTGCACAGTAAGAAAACAAGGCACAAGCTGCTTTTATTAGAAAGACACACACACACACACACACACACCAGTAACAAGGTCAATAGGAGAGCAAGTGCTACAAACAAACTGGGTTTCTGACCTCAGCTGGGTATGGGAGAGTACATACAAAATATTTAGGGGGGAGGAGGGCTTTACAGGTTGCCAAACTGGGGGGAGAAGAAGCATCTGATCATTAAAGGAAAATATTCTACTGGAAACCAGTGGGGTTCCAGTGATAAGAGGTGCAGCGGTTTTGCAGCAGGTAGTCTGGTAAATGGCACATGTAGTGTTATAGACAGACTGCTCTTGGTGCAGAAAAAACAGCACATGCCCATTAGCAGGGGCGGCTTGAGCAGATGATGTGTTTTATTAGAACCCTGTATACTTAAATGATTTGCATAGGCGCCACAATACCCTAATTTTCAACAGTGTATTTAAAAATAATAATAATAAAAGAAAAAAATTAAAGATTTATATATGAAATGTTACACAAATGGATGCTTCTCAACCTTACCAGGGAAATGTGCTAAGATTTCCCACAAATGCAATTCTAGTTTGGAGTTGGAAGGGAGCGATCCAATTGTGTACACCTCATGTGAGTGAAAAACGTGAAAAAGCACTGATGCAATATGTAATCTTAAAATCAATAGTTGATTACAAACAACTTGTATATATAGAAGTGAATTACTTATACAGTACAAAAGTGTTGATAATAGTAAAGTACAACCAGGAGGTATGTAGATAGTTGTTCTTCCTTTCAGATGTGTAATGGCACCACTCTGCTTTCACATAAGGGGACTGTTCCAGATATTCAGCTCCCAACAGGGTATATGGAAAAACAGAAGACACAAAACGGCCCAATAGTGCAGATTGCAATTCACTGGATTTATGTCAAAAAGTAGTAAGAGATGTACTCACACTAAGTACAAAGATTCTGTACATATATTGGTATCTTTAGCATGTAAATGCTCACTGTCTTTGCGGTGTGCGCTCCCGAGTTTTCTCCCCCTCTCCTCGCTGTGCCGCCGGCGGTGGCGTGTGACGTCACGTCCGGTTCGCGGGTGACCGCATCAGATGGAAACGGACAGCAACCAGCAATGCTGAGGGGTCTGCGGGAGCGTCCTAGCTTTCGGCGTCTTCTCTTGGAGGCAGCTGCTGCAAACTCGTTGGCTCTAGCCTGCTCTGTATGCTCATCCTATACAAACCCCTTATGTGCCAGGGGGCAGCAGGCAGCAACAAGAAGGGGTTGGCAGGGCAGCAAAGCAAAAGAAGGGGTTGTTTTAAACTCTCCCTCCATGTGTTCGAGTTTGGGGTGGCAGTAAGTAATGTAGAAGCCCCAGTCAGGGAAGAAAGGGTTGCGGGAGCTGCACGGCGTATGATACACAGGGCACACATGTATAGTCAAAGTAACCCTTTCGGGTGGAGGGGCAGAGCCACGTTAAAAAATGGACAAAGTTAGCTTGACCTCCAGCACTTACATGTGACGCTTGCGTCGCGATACACTGTTTAAGATCTGTACATGTGAAGAAGCGAGAAGAGACCGTGACGGTTTCGGTGAAGATCTGTACATGTGAAGGAAGAGAACCTGTGAGGTTTGGGAAAGGTCTGTACATGCGGAAGGAAGACACTGGAGGTTTGAGGAGGGAAGATCTGACATGTGAAGAAGAGACCCGTGTGAGCGGTTTGGGAAAGGTCGTGTACATGTGAAGAAGAAGAGGACCTGTGAGGTTGGAGGAGATCTGTAACAGGTGAAGAAGAGAACTGTGAGTTTGGGTGAAAGGTCTGTACATGGGAAGAAGAGACCTGTGAAGTCTGGACCAGGTTCTGACATGTGAAGAAATTTGTTTCCTTCCAAAAGATTTCCCAGCTTGCAAAAATGATTTAATAATCCACTTCAATTGCCACGGGGGGGAGGAGGAAAAACATTGTTGACATTCTCTGGATGTGAAGGGGTTTTTAAATAGACCATGCCACGTTGACTTGATGATTAGTTCAGCCTGGTGGTTTCGGGACGGCTGTGTCAGGGCTCAGGCCAATCACAAGCCCCGCCAGCCCCCCTTGCTGGTGGTCTATGGGTGTGTCTGCGGGCGCTCAGCTCATTGTACGGTGGCCGGAGCAGGACATGTACTTTCTGGAGTAGACACCAGCCTCCCCAGGGGAGCGTCTGGCTGTGGGGGCTTCGCTGAGAAAAACTCTGCTGTGCGGGCAGCCCTTCATCCTGGGCAAACCAAGGAGGTGAGTGCCCCCACCATATACACACACCGTCGGGGACCCCCCACCATATATACACACGGTGGGGGGGGACCCCCCCCCCATAATATACAACTGTGGGGACCCCCCCAATATACACACTGTGGGGACCACCCATATTACAACCTGTGGGGACCCCCCCATATATACACACTGTCGGGGACCCCCATATATACACACCGTGGGGACCCCCCATATATACACACCGGGGGGACCCCCCATATATACACCCCTTGGGGACCCCCCATATCACACACTGTGGGGAGCCCACCCCCATATACACACACTGGGGGACCCCCCCAATATATACACACTGTGGGGCCACCCCCCCCCCATATACCACTGACTGTGGACCACCCACCCATTCCCCCAATACAACACATGTGGAGGACCACCCCCCATTCACACACTGTGGGGACCACCCCCCCTAACACACACTGTGGGGACCACCCCCCATATACACACACGGGGGGACACCCCCCATATACCAACACACTGTGGGGACCACCCCCCATACACACACACTGTGGGGAGGACCCCCCCCATAACACACACTGGGGGACCGCTATCTCATCCCACCAGGGATAGCAGACAGGTTCAATAAAATTCTAGGTTTGGATGAGTGTGGAAGGGGAGCGTCCAATTGGTACACCTCTTGTGAGGATGAGAAAAAGTGTGAAAAAGCACTGATGCAATATGTAAATCTTATAATCAATAGTTGATTACAAACAACTTGTTATATAGAAGTGAATTACTTATACAGAACAAAAGTGTTGATAATAGTAAAGTACAAACAGGAGTATGTAGATAGTTGTTTTCCTTTCAGATGTGTAATGGCACCACCTCTGCTTTCACATAAGGGGACTGTTCCAGATATTCAGCTCCCAACAGGGCATATGGAAAAAAAACCAGAAGACACAAAACGGCCCAATAGTGAGATTGCAATTCACTGTGATTTATGTCAAAAAGTAGTAAGAGATGGTGACTCACAATAAGTACAAAGATTCTGTACATAATATTGGTATCTTTAGCATGTAAATGTCACTGTCTTTGCGGTGTGCGCTCCCGAGTTTCTTCCCCCTCTCCTCGCTGTGCCGCCGCGGTGGCGTGTGACGTCAGTCCGGTTCGCGGGTGTACCGCATCAGATGAAACGGACAGCAACCATGACCAAGCTGTCGGGCTCGGGAGGAGAATCTGAGGTAGTTAGGAGAGCGTCAACTTTCGACTCACTCTCGGGAGGGGTCAGCTGTTGTCAAATCGTTGGCTAAGTCTTTAAACCCATCATGCCGCCAGGGACGAAGCAGGGATTGGTCTTCTTCCCATGTACAGACCTTTCCAAACCTCACAGGTCTCTTCTTCACATGTACAGATCTTCCCAAACCTCACAGGTCTCTTCTTCACATGTACAGATATTAAAAGGTATCGCACCAGGCGTCACATGTAAGTGCTGGGAGGTACAGGCTAACTTTGCCATTTTTACGTTGCTTGCCCCTCCAGCACCAAAGGGTTAATTTGACTATACATGTGTGCCCTGTGTATACATACCCCGTGCAGCTCCCGCACCCTTCCCTGACTGGGGCTTCTACATTACTTACTGCCCCCAAAACTCGAACACATGGAGGGAGAGTTTAACCCCTTCTTGTTGCTGCCCCCCGTCACCCAGCTGTAGGAACGAGGGGGCATCATTCGGATAAGGGTGTTTTGTTTTAAACGGCAAGCACCATGTGCTATACGACACGTCATTTAACCCCTTAACTGCCAGTGTCCCTTAGGCTTCGCATATAGCGCAGGTGTGGCGTGCGATGGGCACCTGTCTGAGCGATCCGTGCACTGCGATGGGGAGACTTGGCCGTGACATCACCAGGCTGGTTTGCCCTCATTGGCTGAACCGCTCCCGTCGCCCGAAAACAAAATAGTCTGTTCAAAATTCTGCTGCGCGCACTGTAGCCGCCCTGATAAAGCCGCTGTATTTTGTTCGCGCCGTCGCACGCACTATAATCGCGGCCTTATAGTGAGGCCCTTAGGATAGGAGCTACAGCAAAGCAGGGAAGTGTCCGTTATAGCAGCGGTGCGCAAAGTGGGGGGCGCGGGGTTTACAGGGGCCCCCGCACGCTTCCTGAATACATTTAAATTAATGCCGGGCGAGCTGCAGGGCCTCTGTAAACTTCTACTTACCTTGTTTCAGACACTCCTGGTCACGTGTGGCCATGGCAACGTGGCATCAAATGACGCAGCGGGGTCATATGTCGCGTTGCCATGGCAACGTGATGTCAACACCAGGATGTCTGAAGCAAGGTAAGCACGAGGAGAGAGCGAGACACACGGCAGAGGGGGAGGGAGGCGCTCACGGGAGAGAAAAATTAAATACAAAAGAAGGATTGCGCTCACCTGCCTTATAGTGAGGACATATTACACAAGGATTTCCCTGGACATAACCCTAGTTTATCAATGACCTGTTTTACCTACAAACATCTTCAAATGTGCATCAGTACTGCAAGCATGCGGGAGAGAACCATAAAGCATGTCTGTTTCAAAACTACAAGACCCCTGGCGCCCATCTGCATGTATGCCCAGCCTGCGCTGACCATCACCCGGGACGAAGGTAATGCACCCTAAGTAGCCCCCAGCACATTATTGTAAACCCCTTAGAGCCGGGAAGGGAGGGTTACATATATAGTTAGGTGTTACACACGCTGAAATGTGCCGTGAACATATGCAGACAGACTAATTTCTTACGGGGAAAACTTGCTCTGAGTAAGTTTGTGTGAGCAGCAAGTGTCCAGAACGCGCTACTTCTGCAAAAGTAGCGCAATGAGGTCATCCCTCTGCTCTCCCGGCTCCCACACACAACCGGGGACAGGGAGGTGGTGCTGAAGCGTTTGTGTACACACATGCGCAATTATATATGTTTAATGCCTTGTCTCACAGGCTCTCTTCTGTGTCCATCACTAGAGTGAATAAGGGGGATCCCATGGATATCCCACTAAAATATTTGTGCATCAGAAGAGGCACTTACCCTTTTTCCTCCTTTAAAAGCCTTAACATTCAGCATCAGGGAGTGGGACACTGCTTTTAAAGCCGTTAGTTTCTTCCTTTTTATTTTTAAAACACGTAACACCCCACCCAGTAAGCTCAAAATCCAGACCACGCCATCTATATTTATATCAAAAAGGGCTCGCCCTACCCACCTTTAAATAGCAAGTCCGAAGATACAACTGTGAGTGACCAGTCTATTAAAACTTCCTCTATCAGAGGGGGAAAGAACTAGCACGGGACAGGGGCAGACCTTGCTATGGTCTGCAAGCTTATAATGCTTTGGCCAAAGAATTTAACCAAGTGACTGTAGAGGGAGAGGGGGTTGGCCCAGTATTAAAGGGGTTGCACCCCATATGGCCACCCCCTGACCTCACCAGGGAGGCAAGGGGTTAACTGGACTGCGGTCCAGGAATGTGGCTTACACCTTGTCATGTCATAAGTCCTGTGATCAAAAGTTAACTGCCCTGATTGTTTACCCAAACACTAGGAACCAAGTCCTGATCAACAGACTCTAATTGTTACCTGAGGGCAGAGGAACATCAAACTGGAGTGGTTTGTAAGTGTTATGTCTACACCTACAAACAATGAAGCTCCTGACAGATACTTCTTTTGGTAGATGGGTCGTCACCCCTGATTTAATTATGGGGCTACAGAAATAAGATCCTCAGAGTCCCAGTACACATGGGCTAACTAGCTGGGGATCATGGGTTAATCTGTGTCTCCTCATTAGGGATTGGATACAGATAATTGTTCACCAATAGTCTGTATTCAATGTTAAGAATAGGGTTACACAGGTATATAAACTGTGTCAACCCTACAGTTTTTAGTTCTTCTTCTGATACCATCTTGAATGTCACCGGATTGCTGGAGAATTGCTAGCTGATACTTCTCCATCCCCCAACCCTAAGTAAGTGTTACCTTCTTGCCTGTTAAATTGTACTATATTGCTGTGTTCACCTTTAAGGAATAAATATATTTTATTATATCTAAGCCTTGTTCAGCTCAACCCAGATATTTGGTGTTCATTGTATCTTGTCATAAGTTACCGTGACAGTGACCCTCACTGATGAGGGGAAAAGTATGTAACTATATGATTTGCTGTGTTGGAAGTAGCATGGGGGGGGGGGGGAGAATAGGGATCAGTCTTGTTTTTTACCTCCTTCAACACAGACTCAAAAACAGATTTATAAACATTTTTAATTTATTTAAGGGAGACACTGTACAACAGGACCAGAGACCTGAGGGGGATCAGATGCTTGGGATAGAAGATCACACAAGCAGATGCAGTGTTAGAGAATGCATATTACAGGAGCCTTCAGCTGCAGGACAGGGATAAATATGTTGAAGATATCCAGCTGAGGTTTGCAGCAGCTGATAACATTGGGAGTTGGAGGACATAGGCTTCTCCTGGTTGCAGATTCAGGGGGCGATGTCCCTGCTCAGGGGGGAGCCCTCACTATAACATGAGCAGTCCGGCTGTCATACGCTCCTTTATCTCCGGTGACAGGGTCTCAACCTGCTTCTCCTTGACAGTGAGTATGGCCTCATGGGCCTCCTGAAACAGCTCCGCACCCAGCGCCTCCTCCACCCGCTGCTTCCAGGCTTCCAGCTTCGGTCTGCCCTCATAGAACGTCACTCCGCATGCCAACGGCTGCAAAGGAACAAAGAGCAGGTGAACGAGGGGAGAGGTGTATGGTCCACACTTCTATTTCTCATCAACATTAATGCACATTTAAATGTGTCTATATAAATGAACACTAACTAGTATGTGCCTTGATGTATATGTTGCTATAATCTACACACTTAACACGGTCGATGTCTCCTTCAGAAGCGGCAGCATGGCCTACACCACATATGCAGCATGGAGACTTCCCCAGAGGTGGCTTTGGCATGACATGTACAGATCCTTTATAAAGAGACAAGTCTATCCTCCTGCCGGGTCACATGCAAAGCTCCACACGATGGCCACAGTCTGCCAGAGAGATCTCGTCCCCAGCCAGGAAGGGTTTGTCCTGCAGGAACTTCTCCTCAGCTGGTGTCAGAGTGCGTTAAACTCGGCCAGGATCGGCTTGCATGCAGTTTCTGGGATAGCTTCTGGCCCAGGAGAGCCCGGGGTCATGAACTGTAAGAGTAGAGACCAGGGCATTACATATAACCCCACACACCAGCACAGAACAGGGTAATGATCCTGCCTTTGGAGTGGGTGATCCCCATTTGAAACCAAGGGCTCTCCCTGGGCCTCGGGCACTGTAAACCTTCCTGCACACATTGTATTCTACAAGGAAGGAATATGAATAAGCTTTAACCTTCTGTGCTGGAGAAGCCGGGGGGGGGGGGGGGGGGGGGGGGGGTCGTTACCAGAAATTCTTCTCTATTGGCTTAAATATTTAAAATTAAAAAGTATTTATACACCTGCCACAAAAGGCAGAGCATGGCATGTACCACCCGGAGAGGTAAGCTGTGCCGGGTAGGAGGGTCACACCATTTCCAGACAGACATTCTGTACAAGGTGAGACATTGGCAAAGTTTATTTGGAAGATTTACATGTTAAAACTAATGAACATTTGCCACCCTGACCTTACCTGCAAAAGCCCCCCCCTGTGTATAATACAATGCAACACTATACACTGCCACTCATTCACAGAATAGATGCCCAGCAGACTGCTCGCTGCCAGGTCTGCTTAGCCAGTCTGCGGTTGGTAAAGAGTAAGTCTTTATGCCAGCGTACTGCTTGGAGCATGAGTAGGATTACAGGTCAGTACACATAGCTGCATGTAAAGCAGACATGCATTCTCCCGCAGAGGAACGTTCTGTGTGTAGTGTGAGGTTAGTTCTCCTGCAGCGGAGTGTACTATACGGGCTGCGGGGTGTTAGCCGGAAGCTTATCAGTCTGGGGGAGCAGCGCTGCACTCTGGATTGGAGTGCGCTCACTCAGCAACGCACACGGGCAGAAACCAGAGCGAGCACACACTGAGGCAACAAAACCAACCACTCTGCTCTATACAGAATTTACAGGCTTCATGGATCCCTGGTCTGAAGAGCTTACATTCCATTTGTGGTGCTGGAAAATGGTGACACAAGGCATGGCCCGTCCTTTACACAGTGCTGTGCTGGATTAGTACACATGGGCAGCTGCCTTAACTGTGGTGGATGTCCAGGTTGTTATTCTCACATTGTCCAATTTTACCTCGTTTTATTATCCAAGTTACCCCTACAAAACATGTGTGGGACACCCCTGCTCAGTTACCCACAGGCAGCACCAGATTTAACCGCGACTCCTGAACATCACACGATTATCTTGTGCAGGTCAGTCGGCCGAAGGGCCCGCTGGCTGGAGTCACACGTGTCCCATGTGCTTAAAATGGATTTATCAAGTCCTCACCTTCACCCAGAAGACCTTGAAGCCCTGTGGCCGGGTGTTGGTGTGCTGCCAGGAGAGGTATTCATCCACACGGGCACGTTTCTGTAGGTCAGATGGTACCAGTGATCTGGGGTGTTATTTTTACGTGCTAGATAAGAAGAATCGCGATGCGGGGGAGAAACCAAAGATGTATTAGGAGCAGTCAACCTCAACCCGCCCCTGAAAACGAGAGTAGAGGGACCTGAACACTTAGTAATGCCCTCCCTTGGGTATAACTCCCTCCTTCACCTCTCAGCCAGGGTAAAGTCTCCATCTTTCAGCGCCGGCACCTTGCGTAGAGGATTCACCTTCGCAAAATCTTCGCTGAGCTGTTCCCCTGCAGAGAGAAACCCCATAGAGATATTATAGAGAGGGGACCCCTTACAGGAACTCGGAGACCCCCACCCACCCCAACAATGACCTCCCAGACATGAAGTCCAGGAGTCCATGGAACAGGCGTGATGGTGCATTTAAAGGGGCAATCCCTCCTTGGACCAATTCCAGCTAACCGTTTAAGGGGTCTTATCTGGACGATAACTTTTTACCCAAATATGACACCTACAAGTATGGTTAATGTATTTGTTGAAGTGAGACTTGGGAGGGGGTTGATTCCCAATGGCTGCTCCCTTGTGTCATCAGCAAGGGCTTGTACAGCCAGAGAGTCCCATGTCTTTATAGTGTCTGATAAGGACAGAGTGGGATAAGGGCAAAGTTTGATGTCCTTTCGCTACTCCTTGTGTGATTTCACTGATCTGCAAGTGCTTGAACAGCCAGAATCCTCCCTCCCCTTATCTTTGAGTCTGATAAGAGGAAAGATCACACTTCATTTAAAGGCCCCCCCAAGAAATTCAGCTGACCAATTATGCGGGACTGCACCTTTAACTGTAATGTCAACATGTGAGCTAGTGGGGATCAGGGGGAAAGGTAAAACAAACATCTCTAGCACAGACCGATAAAGGAGCCCTGTCATGAGATATTAAGTCTTTTAATCAATCTGGTGCTTCAGGGGTTAATGTAGCTACCATTTGATTGTAAAATACAAATATTGGGTTTATAACAGAGACATTTCCGGGGTATGTGCCAATATTCAAAAAAGGCTTAATTTGGGGGGGGGGGGGGGGGGCACGTTTATTACCTTTAAATGATAGCCAGACTATTCTGTCAGTCTCAAAGAAAACTAAATTTCCTGAATGATTACTGTTGCACTCCAGAGAATGGCAAGTTACACTTGTTTGGGGGGGGGGGGGGGGGGAGCTATTAAAATGAGAATATCAAGTGATGTTATCTACAGTTACATAAGTAGGAGGTTTGGGGGGGAAAAAAAAACCAAAAAAAAAACACACAAAACACCCAGTGTCCATCAAGTTCAACCTATGCTACATTTACACAGATACTTTATCACATATCTACACTTGCATATTGATCCAGATGAAGGCAAACAAAAAACCCCAGTGACATCATTGGATAATCTCATAAAGGGAAAAATAAATTCATTACTGACTCCCAAGAATTGGCAATTGGATTAATCCCTGGATCAACATCCTTCCCATGTTTACTTATTTGGTATAGCCCTGTATACCTTTCTAAAAAAGATGTCCAATCTGTTTTTTTAAACAAATCTATTGTATCTGCCATCACAGTCTCCATGGGTAATGAATCTCACATTTTAACTGCCCTTACTGTAAATGACCCTTTCCTTTGTTGCTGGTGAAATCTCCTTTCCTCCAACCTTAAGGGATGACCCCGAGTCCTTTGTACTGTCCTTGGGATAAAAAGTTTATTTATAAAAAATGTTTTACCAGGAAGTAATACATTGAGAGTTACCTCTTGTTTTCAAGTATATCCTGGGCACAGAGTTATAACAATACATGGTTACATTAAAAGAACAGGGTTATACAGTGAATTCACAGACATTTCATGGACAGAGTTGGAACATTGGGTACAAGGGATAAAGGGCTTGTGAGTTTCAGATTGAAATATAGATCAGCTTTAACATCCGTTCGTTTGAAAGCTCCTTGTACTGACCTCAAATGTATTTGTATATAGTTACCATATCATAAATTAATCTAATTTAGCTAGCCTCCCCTCATAACTTAGATTGTCCATCCCCTTTATGAATTTGGTGGCTCTTCTCTGCACTCTCATAGGTTTACACTTTGCTCACTGAATCTACGTTACAATACTTAGCTACAATGTGGCGTCAGAGAGTCTAATCACAGGAGACTCTTCGCACAGCAGCGGCAGCCTGAGTCCACGAACACCACGTGATGTCACTAACCCTACGCATTTCTCTTCTGGCGAAACTTCGTCAGGGATCTCCCTTCACTCCTTTTAATCGCATCTATTTCGTCATAGAAAGCGATCTGTACATAGGCATTGAAGTCATGGGATATGACCAGCCAATGAGATGATCGGGAGTCGTATATTGTACAACTACACTGATTGTTTCCAATCCTTGCTGGGCCCCACCAGTGTGATATAGATATAATCTTATATACACACACACAATAACCCTGCAATTCTTCACAGATCACATGAATTCATATTACATTTCTGTTAATCTATGGACATTGTTTTTAAATATGATAATTGTATTGCAATAAATAATTAAAAACTGCATTAGTGTTATGACATTATTGTAGATACTTAGAGATGGCAAGATGTGGTACGTGTGAGTCACATACTATGATTTCCACGGCAGCCATTTAACATAGCCACGTGTTATTTTTATATTTGCATTTTTATACTCAATCTAATTCACATATTTTCACTTTTAAAATTAGCCTTGGAGGGCACCATTAAATGTACTTTCTTTTGGATGATTGACCAGCATCGTGTTAATCATTTATATGGTTTCTGGGGGGGGGGGGGGGGGACTCCCCTGAACTGCAGCTTTAATATCAGGAATATAAAATGACAGTAAAAGCTGGTATCCATTAGTAAGGGGAGGTACATGGGTATAATACACCCTACAAACCTGGGGGAACCAGTCTGACAAGAAAAAGTTTTCCCAACAAGGAGTGGAGGACACGGGACTCGCATCAATACAATCTGTCCCAGGCTGAACCTCCACTTCAAAGGCTAGGCAGATCACAGATTAGAAAGCAAAGACACGGGGATGAGCTGCCGTGAAGGAGCTGGATTCATTAGATTAGGGAACAGATCACTGGGCAGATACGAGTTTCGTGAAGGTAACGTCCAGATTAAATATGTTACAGACTCCCCTCATATAGGCTGAATGAATAAAGTCTTGTGCCTGTCACCATCTCCCCCCCCCCCCTCCAAGTCTTCTCATGCAGTTCTTTCCTTGACTAATTAAAGGGACAGCACAGGAGGAAAAGGGGTGCAATGTTATTTATTCTGGGGAGCGAATGTTAATCCGGCAGCTCATTAAATATTCTATTTATGGGGATTATGCAGAGTATATTATTATTATTATAGCCCATTAAATGACATTCAGCACAGAAGACACCCCACAGTGGGACAGGTGAAGATAGGACATGCTGTCACGGACAGGGGCCACAAGGGTTAATCATTTAGCAACATGTCCTGAGTGGGGGAGGTGCAGACATGTATTGGGACCTGAAGGGGCCACACGCCTTAGCTGTGACTGCGGGGCCATCTTTAAAGGTCCCCTGAAGTCTGGGGATGGAAAGAGACTCACAGGACATGTCCCAGGTCAGCAGCAGGAGGCAGCACATACAGCAACCCCAGCACAGCACCCCCTCCCAGCACAGAACGCCCCCCAGCGCCCCCGGGAGTTACCCTCCATTGTTCAGTCTGAGGGAGAGTTACTGTAACTTAAAGAACACCATTAAACACCTATTACCCCACATGGGGAGGGGGGGGGGGGGGAAGAGATGACTCCTTGCTCCATCACTTAGGTCTCACACTATAAGGGGAGGGAGGTAGACCCCAGTCTCACTATAGGAGGGAGGGGGGCGATCTCACCTTTGAAGAGCTGAACCTCCCGGTGCTGGAACGGGATGTGATTGACCTTTGCGAAGATGTACACGGAGCGGCAGGGCTGGGACAGGAGGTCCAGGAAGAGCGCGAGGTCAGACATGGTGAGAAGGAATGCGGGAGCGCAGGGAGAGGGCGGCTTTTATACCGCACTGACCCCGCCCACACTGCCACAACCCCGCCCACACTGCCACAACCCCGCCCACGTAACCATAACCCCGCCCACACTACCACGACCCCGCCCACGTAACCATAACCCCGCCCACACTACCATGACCCGCCCACACAATATAACCCCGCCCACACAACCATAACTCCGCCCACACTACCATAACCCCGCCCACACTACAATAGCCCTGCTCATTCTACCAGAACCCCGCCCACACACCCATAACCCCGCCTACACTGCCATAACCCCGCCTACATACCCATAACCCCGCCCATACCCTATTTCAGGCACCTCCTCTCACCCTGCTAGCCCCGCCCCACATGCGAACCCTGGCTCCGCCCCTTATCCCTACCAGGTGTTTTGTACACAAACATAGCCACGCCCACCAGATGGTGCTGGCTCCGCCCCCCCCACAATGGAAACTATCCCAGTTTTTGGCGATACCATAATGCAAACGAGTTCCTTACGGAGAAACTATAACTGTCTGATACAGAGTTTGTAGCAGCGAGGCGTATTTAGTGTCCATCACTCCCAGACTTTCGCTATCGGTTGCTTCTCGTGCAAACTGCGCCATTACGTTGGAAAGTATAGGATCCTCGTCTCGTGAATCTTAGCTCGTCGCTGGCCACATCAGCCCGGTAGGTGGTAGCCTGTTTCAAAGGTAAATTAATTAAGGAGTTTCAAATACAGGACAGCAGAGAGCGAGCTAGAGCATTAACAAATAATGATTATTTGTGGCCGCAATATTACGACGAAACATCAACATTCTTGGGTATCAGTTTGGATCGTCTCTACACATTATAATAAAAACAAACAAACACGCCCTACAAGACTTTTAATAAAAAATACCGTTGTACTCACAGGCCTGATTATCATGTGGTCTCCCATGGTGATAGAAGCATTGCAGGGGAACCCTGCCCCTAATTAGCATCCACGAAATGGGTAATTATGTGCATCAGAACCAAGATCCGAGGACTCTACAGGAAGAGTTACATCTATTGCCGTTGGATATCTGTTTAATGTCATAGTTACGCGGCACGCAGCTAATTCTGGTACAAGATTTCACTGTCCATCTCCAGCCTAATCGCCCTAAGTTCCCGATAAGGACGAATTATACACAAACACTCACCAACGCGCATCCGCCAACAATCTCACCCAACGGTCATAGTGTCACACATATTGACCCGACCTTTGTTGTAGAAAGTGCCAGTTGGAATAGGTACATGTGCTATTTAACAAAGTCTTTTGCACTTCACTCCTTGATCCCATCCTGTTGCTTTCTCCGCGCGTTCTTTGCTCCCGTTACTCCCTGTATCCTCCATCCTCCTTGCCCCCAACAATTTGATCAGAATTATTTTTATTTCTAGGGAGACACTCACTATCGTAACAATGACACTAACGACAGACATGAGAAAACCAAGGACCAATGCCTAAGCGGTGTTAAGTCTCCTGTCTTGGGATATTGCCAGATCCTGCTCCCCCTCGTCTTCACTAAGCCCCGCGCCACCCTATCGGCTCCTAGGTAGTGCCGCGCCTCTGCCGCCGACGACTCGAGGATCCACCCGTCGTATGCTTCTAGCCCTCAGACCTGAGCGCTCCTACCCGTTTCCGTGAAGCGCCTCCGTAGGACGCATCTCGCGCATGTTTCTTTCCTCTCCGCTGAGGTTAACAAGCAACGCCATGCATCAGGATCGCAAGTAATCTAACGGACAGTAGCCTTCATAGTTGTCAGCTTCAGACAGGGGATTAAATTAGTTATTGGCAAGAGTCTAGCCTGCCAATATGAGAATGGGGAACGCTGGATCCTCTCCCCTGGTGCAGATCAGGGGGGTTATCGGGTTGGTGATGGTGCCCTGCTCAGGGGACCTTTGCCCCTAAGAAGAAAGGGAAAACAGAGGCAGCCTGGCTGGGTCAATGGAAGCTCCTTTAATCCTCCAGGACAGGGGCTCTCAAGCTCGTCCTGCCCTGCCTCTCCTTGGCATAGAGTGATGGCCGCGTTGGCCTCCTCCTGAAACAGCTCCCCTCCTCTCCCGAGCTCCTCTCCACACACCCGCCCCTCTGCTTCACCTCTCTCCAAGCTTCCATGCTTTTCGTTCCCTTTCCTCATCTAACGTTCCTTCACTTCCACCTTCCAACGGCTGCAAAGGAAACAGAGAGCAGGTAACCCAGAGCACGTCTTATAGAAAGTGCAGCACCCGTTCTACAACACGTCTAGTCTTCCCTCCCCCATATTATTAACAGGTCATAAAGGGAAGGATATTACCCCAGCTGTCTGCCCCACAGAGTGTGTTCAATGTGATATTAGATGAGAATACATATCCAACATTAAGGCACCTTTAGAGTGGTCTATTTAAACTAACACCAAATAACAGGTATGTGAGATATTCTGACTCCCAATATTGTAGATTTCACTCATTCAGAAGCAGCAGCACAGCAGCACATGGCCCACAAGTACACTAACCACTATCAGCATTATGACTTTCCCCAGAGTGGGCTTTGGCAAAGACATTACGGATCCTTATAAAGAGACAAGGTCTATCCTCTCCTCTGCTGGGAAGGATTCGACTTAATCCCCTTCTCCTTGTCTCCCTCTCCCCTGCCCTTCTCCTCCTCGCCTGCCTAACTTCGGTGTTTTCTCCCCTTCCTATGCCCCTCCTCTACCCCCCTTCCTTTCCCCCCCAGAACTTTCTATCCATCGTGCTACATCAATTCGTCCCCAGCCAAGGAAGGGGGTTGTCCTGAGGACTTCCTCCTCCATCGGGTCAGATCTGTTAAACTCGGCCAGGGATCTGGGTGCAGAGGGTCCTTTCTTCTGAGTGGAAGCTCGTGCCCAGGAGAAACGATCCAGCCGTGGGTCATGAGACTGGACGGAGAGATACCTCCAGTTCATTACATCTAACCCCACCGCACCACCGCCGCCACCCCCCAGCCGCCAAGAAAAGGAGCCTCCCCCTCTCCTACCGCCCACCCGACCGCCTGAGCCTTCCCCCAGTTGAGTACTATAGGAGGACCCCCCCCTCTCTTCGTGTCCTTTTTTTCTTGTTATCTCTCCCCCGCCAACCAAATCGTGCCGCGCCCCGTGTTCCCCACCGCCCCCCCAACAGGCCCAACACAGACACTGTAGACGGCGTCCGAAGGCCTCTTCTCCCGGACACGCCCGTGTATAGGGGTGAAAAGAAGGCGAATATTCCCCCACCTTCCCCTTACTACTTGTAACCCTAGGAGTCGAGTTTCCCCCCGCCCCCCCCACCCGCCCCCATCTCAAGGGAAAAGAAAAATGCTAGGGAAAAATATAGAATAGATTCCCCCATCCCTATCCCCCCTGCCGCAGATGCTCCCCCATTCTCCCCCCCCCCCACTTCCCCGGCCCTAACTCCCCAAAAGTCTGAGTGATTTTAGTTCTTTCTCTCTCCTTATTCTCTCTCTATTTCTCCCACTTTGTAGGTTCTTCTCCTTTCTCTAGTTCTCTTTTTTCTCCCCACTGCGGGACGTTCTATACGATCTCTGGTTTGAAGGACTTCTCCATTTGTGGGGCAGAAAATTGTGACAGAGACGGGCATTGCCCCGGCGCAAAAAGAAATAGATAGTTTCCGCCTGGTCGGTGGCTCCTAAAAATACCAACCAGAGGTATCGGGGGATGGAGGGATTCAGGGGGTAGACAAGCGGCCGATTCCTCGGAGTGGGGGGGAAAATTGGGGAGGGATCCAAGGGGATAAGGAGTAAGGGTGTGTCGAAATGGAAAGTAATGGGGGAGGAAGGTTTAAACACAACGTTCGATGTGCAAACTAGAGTATACAACTGATGAGAGCATTTATTACCACGCCCCCCCGCCCAACCTGATTTTGTTGGTTTTATTGATTTTGGTCTATTTATCGTGGAGTCTTTTGTGTTGGTTTTGTTGTGGGGTTTTTTTTTTTACAAAGGTATAACTTTTTTTTTTTTGGGGGAATTATGTTTGTTTTATCTGGTTTATTGTATGTATCCTTGTGGTTCTCTTTAGAGTTTTGTGGGATTGTAGTGACCAGCATGATTTCGGCCTCGTGAGTATAAAAAGAATCCGATCCGGGTAGATTGTGGGCCCTCAATTTGGAGGAGAAGGAAGAAAATCACTGGAGCTTCAGAGGACTAGATAAGCCGGTGCACCTTGTCCTCGACGCCAGTCATTCCTGTGCTGCATTACGTCACACCTCAACAATCACGCAACTCGGAATCCACGAAATCGCCCTCACCCTCTGCTCTTAGTAGCTCCTCCTGTTGGATGCGCCCCATCAGCACCCGCAGTTTTTCGCTCACATGTCAAGTGTTCGTCCACGTTCCCCAATTTCTTTTTCTCCCACTTCCCCTCACCTCCTTATCACCCCCTCTAGCCCTCCCGCCACTTCGCCCACACGACAAAACCGTCCCCTTTCCACCTATCTCGTCCATCCCCCATTTCACCCCTTACCATGCATCCTTCTCCTTCAGTTTCACGTTCTCACCTTCATCTTTTCTCACCATCTCTCCTATTTTCTCCTCACTGGTCCCACTTCCCCTCCCATGCTAGGCTCATCTCTCTACTGTCCCACCTGATCCATCTCCCGGCTCTCCCTCCCTCCCTGACTATCTACCGTCGCTCACCACCTCTTCTCCCCTTTCCACATTTTTTTGCTTCTGCACCTATTTCTCGCCCTGTCCCACTATGCAAGATTGTCCCTTACTTTATTTCCCTCGCCCTTGATGCTCTCAACTTTCCCCTTTCTTCTCTTCGTTCCGGCTCACAGCACTACTGCACTGTCCCACTTCCGTTGCTTCGAAAGATCGCACTGTCCCAAATCTACTCTGTCTCAACCTTATAAAACCAGCTCGCCTTCGTCTTGACCGTGCAGGAATGAAATATAGTTGCCTTTCCCTGTCCCACTGCTTCCACTGTCGACGCGGCGACGGGTCGGGGAACACTGTTAGTCGGGCGGGGGACACAACTTCCTCTCGGTGTCCCTAGCTTTTATTATCAACGTTAACCTACAAACCTGTGGGACACCCCTGCTCAGTTACCCACAGACAGCAAGGCATCAGCAGATTTAACCTTGTGACTCCTGAATATTATCACATGATTATCTTGTGCAGGTCAGTCGGTCGAAGGGTCCCCTGGCTGGAGTCACATACAATGGTTTTATCAAGTCCTCACCTTGACCCAGAAGACTTTGGAGCCCTGGGGCCTGTGTTGGGTGTCGCGAGGGAGAGTAGTATTCATCCACACGGGCACGTTTCTGATGATCGGATGGGTACCAGTGATCAGGGGTGTTATATTTACGTGCTAGATAAAGAAGAATCGCGATGCTGGGGGAGAAACCAAAGATGTATTAGGAGCATTCGAACCTCAACCCGCCCCTGAACAGTAGACTGACCTAGAACAGGGGTGCGGGAGATTTTCTAGGGGGGGGAGGCAGTGCAATGGCTACAGAGTGTCCTGCGCTCTCACCATTTAATGCTGGTGGGTGTACGGGCCTCTCGAACCTGCTCTTAGGTGATGCATCGCTATGCGGTAGCCAGGGTCAACATGACCCCGGAAAGTTATTTCACGCCAGAGCTGAGCAGAAGGTGGGGAGCGAATTAGAGAGGTGAGAGCAGGTATGGGCTCAGGGTCAAAACTTTGAACAACCATGGTCACAAGAACACTTAGTAATGCCCTCCCTTGGGTATAACTCCCTCACCTCTCCGTCAGGGTAAAGTCTCCATCTTTCAGTCCCCCACACACCCCCCGCAACACCCCACCCCGCGCCCCCAAAAACCAAAAGAACCCTCGCGAACCAACCCCACCACCCAAGTGCCGTTGCGTAGAGTTCACTTCCAACTCTTCCCCGAGGTGTTCCCCTGCGGAGAGGGAGAGACCAAGATGTTATAAGGGGACCCTTTACAGGAACTCAAAGACCTCCATCCACCCAGTGGTAGGATTCAAAATGTTGCAACTGGATCTCCCTTACAACCCTATCAGTGAAAATCAGCTCTCCCCCTCACCTCAGATCTCCCCAATCAAATCAAATTGCATGACGAAAGAACATTTCAGTATTGCCAAAGCGTGAATAACACGGGTTGGGGACAATGCCTCCATGCTGCCTGGCTGACGGACAGGCAGGGGGAGGTGGTATGCAGCGGCAGCAGACCCCGTAGACGCATGATTTACCTAACCTTTTTTGTTTGGAGGAACCCTTAAATTATTTCGAAAAATCTCGGGGAACCCCCATCTGGCTGACACATATTAGCTTCGACAGGGGTCAGTCACAACATTTCACACCTCACGAGCCACCTCTATTTCCCACTCTCTACCCATGTATTTATCCCCTGCTCCTCACTCCCTCTCTTACTCACTCCTTGCCCCCCCCTCTCCTCTCACTCCCCTCGCCCCTACCTTCCGTCAATTACCCCCACTCACACATCAATCCACCCTACAAATACATACCACAAAACCCCACCCCCCGGAGGAGGGCGAGGGGGGCTGTGGTCCATAGGAGGAACCCCTAGACTACTTCAAGGAGCCCCGGGTTCCACGGAAACCCTGTTTGGAATCACTGCCGTAGAGGAATCTCTTGAGGCAGAGCACAAGGTGAGGAGTGTTTCTAGCTGCAGACAACCAGAAGTTCCGGGACGGACAGCTAGATGGCGCACCTCCCCTGCAGTCCTGCTCCTTACCGTGTCTAACGCACCGGTTCGGCGAACTATTGAAAATTCCACAACAGGCTCACAAGAACCGAACCGGGCGAATCCCACCACTGCATCCACCCCAACAATGACCTTCCAGACATTAAGTCACTCCAGAGTCAGGAACAGCTTAAAGTCAGACAGGTGGAAGGGAGCCTTTAAAGGGGCAATCTCTGGTAGATCAAAAGTGAATCATTCCAGCAACCTTTAAGGCAGGCCTGCCCAACTCGTAAAGTGAGAAGGGCCGAACTGCTCCAAGGAAAAAAAAAATTGGGCCGCACAGGTTAAATTCATCATGATCATATCTCCCCCAGAACCCCTCACTATCAACCTTTATGTATACTCCCCATCTATCCCCCGCTCACCCACACATACCCCCTCAACATCCCCCCAGCCCATTCCATGTCTCCCTCCCCTCAATATGACACACTCTCCCCCTCCCCTCATATATACACACCTCTCCCCCTCCCCTCCATATACACACATCTCTCCCCCCTCCCCTCAATTTACACCTCCCCTCCCCTCAATATACACAACTCTCCCCCCCCTCAATATGACACACCTCTCCCCCTCCCTCAATATATGACACACTCTCCCCCTCCCCCTCAATATATGACACACTCTCCCCCTCCCTCAATATGACCCTCTCCCCCTCACCTCCAACATCCCTCCCCCCCTGCACCTCACACGTCAGCAGCCCACACTCCCCCTCACCAGCCGTCTCTCTCTCTCTCCTCTCTCTCCCCGTACTAAGCCCCGCCCCCACATGCTCTGACCTCGCCATCCTGCATCCTCATGCTGCTTCTGCCCCCGACCACTGCAAAACCCGGGGCGGGGGGCGGTGGAGGAGGGGAGGGGGATGATCTCCGCGCCATTTTTTAAACGTTTAAAAAACACATCTTTTTTTTTTTAATTATTTTAATTAATTAACTGGCGCGCCCGTCCTGAGTCACTGCGGGCCACACAGAGAGGCCAGGCGGGCCGTATGTTGTGCAGCCCTGCTTTAAGGGGTCTGATCACCTACAAGTTTTTTAATGGTTTGTTAAAGTGAGACTTGGGAGGGGTTGATTTCCTATGGTTGCTCACATGTGATATCAGCAAACGCGTGTACAGCCAGAGTCCCACGTCTTTATAGTGTCTGATAAGGACAGAGTGGGATAAGGGGGAGGGGGAGGGGGAGGGGGGAAGCAAACCCTTCCCCAGTCGAGGCCCCCAATAATTCAACTGACCAACTACCTGGAACACTGCGTGATTGCAACATGTGAGCTCAGGGAAAAGAGCAACACAACAGATCTCTGGCACGACAGATAAGGGACCCTAATGCAGGTTCAGTATAACACAGTCAGGCGAGCACAGATCAGACGCTGCATGCAACTCACAAGCCACGTGCGTGTGTTAAAACATGCCTAAGAAATCACTTGGCAAAACAATCCAACCCAAAGAACTCCCCCAAAACCCCTCTTATTACCTCCCCCCAATAATGCGGGACCCCTGCCCCATCACGGAGACAACCCCCAGGGCAGATAGTACGGGGGGGGGGAATAAGCTCCGTCTCACTATGAGGGGGGGGGGGGGGTGGGAGGAAGGAGAGACAGACAGAGACCCGCGTCTCACTATAGGAGGGGGGAGGGTCTCACCTTTGAAGAAGCTGAACTCCCGGTGCTGGAACGGGATGTGATTGACCTTTGCGAAGATGTACACGACGCGGCTGGACAGGCGAGGTCCAGGAAGAGCGCGAGTCAACATGGTGAGAAGGAATGCGGGAGCGCAGAGAGTGCGGCTTTATATACGCACTGACCCCGCCCCACATACCACGACCCCCGCCCACACTACCCATACCCCCCGCCCACACACCACCATCCCAAACGCCTACCCTGCCATACCCCCCGCCCACCTTACCTACAACCACCCACACTACAACCCCCCCGCCCCACACTACCATAACTCCGCCCATACCACCCAATGCTAGCCCCGCCCTCACGCTAACCCTGGATCCGCCCCTTATCCCTCCTAGGTATCTTGTTCCCAAACGCCCACCAGATGGTGCTGTCGTCCGCCCCGCGCCGCCAGATCTAGCTGTGGTGTGCAATTATAAACAACCTCTGCCCCCCCCCCTTTATAAAACGCGATTCCATCATCCCTCCTCATTACACTGAGGGCTGGGGTCTCAGTCCCCTGCGGCACTGTCACGGTATTCACCCTCTGTGTGGGCAGGAGGAGCCCAGGTTTTGTTCTAGAGAAAGTAAATTATACCTGTAAAAGGTATTTTATATTTTAATGGCAGCAACATACAGTGTAGCGCAGTAACAACGCAGACCTGCCAACTCCCACTGATTTCTGTCAGTGTCACTGATTTTTAGCACCAAATGTCCACAGACTTCAGTGGACAAAAAATTATTGCAGAAACCAGAATCTCACAGATTTCGTCCCAGAGTTTGTAAAACAATAATAACATACACAGAAATCAGGCCGTCCCGTCCATACTGCGCGCCCCTGCCGGCCACCCCTATGCTCGCACCCCCCCCCTTACCCAATATCTAGCGTCAATGACGCGCGTGTCATGGGACGTAATTTGCCACACTTACCATGGCACACGCACGTCACATGACCCCGTGGAAAGTTAGGTGAAGTCCGTGCTCGCCCCAAATAATTTTGCGCCCCCTTGCATTAGGCGAACCTAGGCGGTCGCCGAGGCGCAAAGGTCTATGGGCGCATTAATAATAATATTAATCTTTTCTTTTTAAATAATTTTTCTTTTTTTTTTTGTTCGGATATTTTGCTCCCTATTATTTTTATTTTGCGCACGCTGGTGCGGGTCGCACCCCCTGCAGCTACGCCACTGTTTATTTTATGGGGGGCAGGGGGTGTCTCCCATCACTGTATAACACAGCCTAACACATAGTGAGCCTAACAGACATTCCCATACACTGGGTTCCTTTCCCCTGATCATACAATGCTAAACGACTGTGATGTAACTAACCCCTGCTGTGATACAGCTCCTTTTGCAAGAGGGCGACAACCCCCTGCAGGTCCATACCTTGAACAGGCGGCACATCACTGGTTTAATATGTTAACAAAACCGTTGCACTAACGAATGCTACCTACAGTAACCCTAATGAGAATAGGCAGCAGGCTTGTGAGGAACCTTGCTGCCTAGAATTACTGTACATAACCTGAAATTTGCAGAACGTATCCATATTGTGACACTAAGCGATTTTGTGAGCAGTAAGTTCTAGAACTCATAACTTCTGCAAAACTGGGCAAAGATGTCTTCCATCTCTCTGCTTCAACCTAGCCAGGCATAGGGAGGTGGTGCCAGAGAACAGGTCTCACACATCCTGCTGGAGACACACTAGGTTGAATGACTCAGTGGCGAGTGTAGGTTGTGTGCTTGGTAAAGTACGCATGAAGCCAAATACCAGCACAGCTCTCCTTATTCGTTCATTCGAGAGCACAGCACTAGCGCTAAACATAGTGATTATTTAGTGCAACATTAGACACATCCCAACATGTCGGGCCAGAAGTCGGTCCACTCGGGACCGAGACATCAGGATGTCTACATGCCATACCAAAAAAAAACACCCAAAAACGCTATAGCATGTTAGACCTTAATCACTATGTATCACGGGCTCTTCGTCTCCATGGATAGAGATGTGGAGGGGGAACCCTGATATACCACTGAAGTATTTGTGCATCAGCAAAAGAGACTAAGAATTATTATGTATAATTTCTTACATTCAGAATCACAATCAAAACAAAAATGTCATTTAATGTCATGTCACAAATCACCTGATCTCTGAAAAGTGCAGCATAAAGGGCCGGGAATAGGACATTGCTTTAAAGTCTTGAAACCTTTTCACAACAGATTTATATATTTTATTCTAGGGAAACCCAGTACAGCAGTAGGAGTGGCGGGGGAGGGGGGGGGGGGAAAGGGGAAAGAAAGGTAGAGGTCAGATGTTTTGGACAGAAGCAGCTCTCCAAGGTGCTGCAGATCACACAGCAGATGTGTCAGAGAAGGCATTACATAATATTGGCAGCTGCTGCTATTGGGATGGGAAATGCTGGATTTCTCCTGGATGCAGATCAGGGGTTATTATTAGGGGTGTGATGTCCCTGCTCGGGGGAGCCCTCACTATAAACTAGCAGCCTGCTGTCATACGCTCCTTTATCTCCGGGGACGGGCTCATGCTGCCTCCTTGCATGAAGTGGCCTCGTGGGCCTCCTGAACAGCTCCGCGCCCGCTCCTGCCTCCACCC
Organism: Ascaphus truei; assembly: GCA_036426205.1. Classification (NCBI taxonomy): domain Eukaryota; kingdom Metazoa; phylum Chordata; class Amphibia; order Anura; family Ascaphidae; genus Ascaphus; species Ascaphus truei. The sequence continues at coordinate 6,100,112 of CM071584.1, forward strand.
GCTGCTTCCAGGCTTCCAGCTTCGGTCTGTCCTCATAGAACTTCACTCCACATGGCAACGGCTGCAATGGAACAGAGCAGGTAACCCAGAGCACAGCTTAATGAAAGGTGCAGCACCCACCTACACATCTAGTGTCCCCGATTATTTACAGTCAGAAAAGGGAGAGGATATTACCCAGCTGCCCCCAATACCTTGCTTCCCTCTCATGTGTGTAATCTAATATGTGATATTAGATGGATATGTTTTTCTCAACATAAGGCACCTTAAGATGTGTCTATGTATTTAACACTACATACAGAGTAGAAATATGCAAGATATATCTCCAACATTGGAGATTCTGCTCATTCAGAACGGCATCATGGCCTACACCACCATATGCAGCATGGAGACTTCCCCAGAGGTGGCTTTGGCCTGACATGTACAGATCCTTTATAAAGAGACAAGTCTATCCTCCTGCCGGGTCACCTGCATAAGGTCCACGATGGCCACCAGGTCTGCCAGAGAGATCTCGTCCCCAGCCAGGAAGGGTTTGTCCTGCAGGAACTTCTCCTCCAGCTGGGTCAGAATGCTGTTAAACTCGGACAGGATCGGCTGCATTCTTTCGGGGAGCTTCGTGGCCCAGGAGAGCAGGTCTGATCTGTCAGGAAGACCAGTATATTACTATAACCGGGAACACTGAACTGCCTTTAGATGGGGCGATCCCCATTTGAAACCCAATAAACCTAGGGCACAAAAGTAGTGAGTGAGAGAGTTGTTCTTCCATAGTGGAACTTCTATGCGTGCTGTGGGATTTAGCTGGCAGCTCATCGGCCTGGGGTAGCAGCGCTACACATTTGGGATTAGAGTGAGCTCCCCACAATGCAGACGGAAACCAGAGTGAGCACAACTGAGGCAAACAGAATCAACCACAGTGCTCTATACAGCATTTACAGGCTCCATGGTCTGAGAGCTTACATTCCAGTGTGGTGCGGGAAAATAGTGATGCAAGGCATGGCCCCTCCTTTACACAGTCAGTCTGTGCTGCATTAGTACACATGGCACTGCCTTAGCTCTCTGGCCAAGGTTGTTCTCACTGTCCCACTTCTCCCCGTCATCCTCATTTTATTATTCAATTTAACCCTACACCTTGTGGGACACCCCTGCTCAGTTACCCACAACAGCTCGGCATCAGCAGATTTAACCTTGTGACTCCTGAATTTTATCACATGATTTCTTGTGCAGGTCAGTCTGCCGAAGGGCCTCCTGCTGGAGTCACGGTCCCACGTGCTTACAATGGATTTATCAAGTCCTCACCTTGACCAGAGACCTTGGAGCAATGGGGCCTGGTGTTGCTGTGCTGCCAGGGAAGGTACTCACCACACGGCACTTTTCTGTAGGTCAGATGGGTACCAGTGATCTGGGGTTTTATATTTACGTGCTAGATAAGAAGAATCGCGATGCTGGGGGAGAACCCAAAGATGATTTGGAGCATCAACCTCAACCCGCCCCTGAAAACAGCAGTAGATGGATCTAGAACACTTAGTATATCCTCCCTTGGGATACACTCCCTTCTTCCACCTCTCAGCCAGGGTAAAGTCTCCATCTTTCAGCACCGGCACCTTGTGTAGAGGATTCACCTTCGCAACTCTTTGCTAGGCTGTTTCCCCTTCAGAGAGAAAACCCCATAGAGATGTTTATACAGGAACTCAAACCCCATCCACACCTCCCAACGGGTTCCATGGACTCCTGGACTGGAAAAGTGGGAGCGTGCCTTTAAAGGGATAATCTCTGGTAGGACCAAAGTGAACCAATTCCAGCGACCCAGTAAAGGGGTCTTATTCGGGTGACACTTTACCCAAATATGACACCTACAAGTATGTTTAATGTATTTGTTAAAGTGAGACTTGGGGGGTTTGATTCCTATGGCTGCCCTTTGTGAGATCAGCAAGCGCTTGTACAGCCAAGAGTCCCAAATCTTTATAGTGTCTGATAAGGACAGGGGTGTGATAAGGGGAAAGAAAACCTTCCCCTTCGGAGGTCCCCAAGAAAATCAACTGACCCCACTACCTGGGACTGCCACCTGGAACACTGCGAGATTGCAACATGTGAGCTCATGGGGATCAGGAAAGTGCAAACATCTCTCGCACAGAGAGATAAGGAGCCTTAATGCAAATTCAGTATAACACACCAGGACTGCACCTTGAAAACACTGCGAGATTGCAACATGTGAGCTCATGGGGATCAGGAAGGCAAACGCACAGATCTCTGGCACAGACAAACACACTCAGGGGGTTAGCACCACAGAGCACGACACTGCATGCAACTCACAAGGTCGTGTGTGGTAAAACATTGCTAGAAATCAGCTGGAGCGACCCAATCCCCACCACTCCGCCCGGGCCTCCATGGGGCCCCAAGGCGGCAGCACCCATCCGGTGGAAGTGGCGGATTGGAATTACCTGCTGGGTGATTCCTTGAAAGACGCAGAGTGACGCTGCGGAGGGTTGCTCTGCAGGACACACCCTTAGGGTGAGAATGGTCCTACCAGTCCAAGGAGCTGTCCCGATTAATATTTCACAGACTCCCCGCCTACAGCCGATGAATAAAGTCTTGTGCCTGTCACATCATAATGCCCCCCCCCCCCCCCAAAGTCTTTTCATGCTTTCTACTGCAGTTCTTTCCTTGACTAATTAAGGGACAGCACAGGAGGAAAAGAGGTGCAATTTTATTTATTCTGGGGACTGAATGTTAATCTGCACTCAGGATATATCTGTTTATGGGGATTATGCAGAGTATATATATTATTAGATCCCATTCAGCACAAGACACCCCACATGTGGACGGTGAAGATTGGCCCGTATGTGACAGCATGTCCTATCATTTAGCACATGCCCGAAGGGGGGAGGTGCCCATATATTGGACCTAAAGGGGCCACAGACCCTTAGCTGTGACGTGCGAGGCCATCTTTAAAGGTCCCCTGAGGTCTGGATGGAAAGAGACTCACAGGACATTACCCAGGTCAGCAGCAGAGGCAGAACAACAGCGCCCCCCACACAGCACCCCCTCCCAGCACAGAACGCCCCCCCACGCCCCCGGGAGTTACCCTCCATGTGTCAGTCTGAGGGAGTTACTGTAACTTAAAGAACACCATTAAACACCTATTACCCCACATGGGGGGGGGGGGGGGGGGGGAAGAAGATACTCCTTGCTCCATCCACTTAGGTCTCACATCTATAAGGGGAGGGAGGTAGACCCAGTCTCACTATAGGAGGGAGGGGGCGATCTCACCTTTGAAGAGCTGAACCTCCCGTTGCTGGAACGGGATGTGATTGACCTTTGCGAAGATGTACACGGAGCGGCAGGGCTGGACAAGGAGGTCCAGGAAGAGCGCGAGGTCACATGGTGAGAGGGAATGCGGGAGCGCAGGAGAGGCGGGCTTTTATACCGCACTGACCCCGCCCACACCTGCCACAACCCCGCCCACACTGCCACAACCCACAACCCCGCCCACTTAACCATAACCCCGCCCACCTACCACTACCCCCCACGTACGAACCCCACAACCCCTCCCCCACCACCTACTCCATACCCGCCCCACACTAATAACCCCCCCACACCATAACTCCGCCCACACTACCATAACCCCGCCCACTACCATAGCCTGCTCATTTACCAGAACCCCGCCCACACACCCATAACCCCGCCTACACTGCCATAACCCCGCCTACATTACCATAACCCCGCCCATACCCTATTTCAGGCACCTCCTCTCACCCTGCTAGCCCCGCCCCACATGCGAACCCTGGCTCCGCCCCTTATCCCTACCAGGTGTTTTGTACACAAACATAGCCACGCCACCAGATGGTGCTGGCTCCGTCCGCCCCCCGCGGTGCAGGTCTAGCTGGGGGTGCCATTATAAAACAGCCTCTGCCCCCCTTTATAACGCGATTCCCTCAGCCCCTTTTCATTAAACTGAGGACTGGGGGTGTCATCATGTCCCCTGAGGGCCCTGTCACAGTATGTCACCCTCTGTGCTGTCCTAATACAGGAATATAAATATATACTGAGCCTCATTAATAATAATAATAATAATAATAATAATAATATCTTCCAATTATTTTTTATCTTTTTTTTAAATTCTTTTTTTTTGGTCTGGTATTTTGGCGCCCTATTACTATTATTTTGCGTCGCGCTGTGGTGCGGTCACAGCCCCGACAGCTACGCAACTGTTTATTTTTTGGGGGTGTGCAAATTTAAAGTTTCCCCTAGGATGCATGAAACCCTTGCACCGGCCCTGCATACACTGGTACAGTAAGGAGAGCAGGGACGCCGACTTCTGGAGAGCCAGGGGAGCGGTCCCTGGACGGGTGGCTGCAGGGGTCTGGTTAGCCGGCGCTGGAAGTCTCACGGCTGCTGGGCCTCTGATTGGTGCCGGGCCCCAGCTCTCCCCAGCTCCTGCTCAGCGCTCTCGCTGGGCCCAACATCCGCGTGCGGGACCGGCGTGCTACCGGAGGCCTTCCAACCACAAGGTTAATTTTTGTGTGGGTATTGTTGGGGGGGCTATGTATTGTGGGCCTGGGGGAGGCAGGGGGTGTCTCCCTGTGGAGAACCCCAGACGGAGCGTTACCCCCTGAGGTCCGACATCCCCACGTGGAATTATTTTCCTCCATGTGCTGGGCGCCGCAATGGCCTTCCCCTGCCTCCCACTCCTGGTGTGGGGTAGGAGGGTAGCAGGAGAGCAGGGCGGACATCGGCTGGGGCAGGGTGAAGAGGAAATCCCAGGGGCCATCTTGGGTGGTCCGCTCCATTCCTACATGCGCTATTCCCCTTCTCTACGCAGCCTGAGCGGACCAGGGGGAGACCGAGCACGGCAGCGGGGAGAGTCCAGAGTACCTGCTTGGATGGCCTTGCCGCCGCATGCCCCTCCCCCACCTTTCCGCGAGCAGAGAGGCGTGGACGCCGGTGGCTACTTACGGTGCCGGGAGGGACATTACCCCTACGTCACAAATATTCTTTTCTTTAAAGAACTAGTGAAGATCAATAAATAAGAGACTGCTGTCATTTTCATAGTCCTCTCACATTGTCTCTACCTCCTCTCTGCTACCTACCCTACCCCCGTAACCAGGATATTTGTTTAATCATCTCAGCCTTAGCCAGATGACATCACAATGAGACAGAGAGGAGCCCAGTTACCCAACGTCATGGAAAAACTCAGTCCCACACTTATTCCTTCTTGGTAAGCAATTTGAATAGAGACTTTTATTGCAACAGCCGATATCAAGAGTGGATTTAATGCCAGTCAAAACATTGCTGTCTGACTTACTACAAAGGCACTGAACAATAAACGCTAAGTAAGATAACTTATACCAAAAAAGGGGCGGGCATACATTATTTTGCAATGTCTGCCCATATGACTTCATCAGGCGTCCTACGTTTCTTTATCTTGTAGTTACTTGGTTATATATTTTGCATTATTTTAGCAGATTAAGCAAAAGGAAACTCATGCTAAACCTACTCCTCTTTCTCAAGGCCGACAGCCGGTAACATCTCTCTCTCCCCGACTCTATCCAGGAAAACTATCCAGTTTGCGATACCATTCCTTACGGGGAAACTTACTGAGAGAGTTTGTGAGCATTAAGTGTCCAGAACTCGCAACTTCTGCAAAACTGCACAAAGATGTCATCTCTCTGCTCTTCTGGCCTCACATGTAGTGGGTGCTTGGTAAAGGTAATGAATTAAAGTCAAAATAACGCACTGGCATTAACAATAAGTGATTATTTGGCCATATGTAGACATCAACATTTTGGTACAGGATTGCTCTACATTTAAATTAAAAAAAGACCCCCCTACAAGATTTATACATACCGTGTATCACAGGCTCTTCTGTCTCCATGGATAGAGAAGAGAGGGAACCCATGATATACCACTGAAGTATGTGCATCAAACAAATCAGAGACTCACGAAGAATGATTATTATGTTTAATTCCTTACATTCAGAATCACAATCATAACAATATACACGAAATGACATTACACAAAAGATCACCCGACCTTTGTGAAAAGTGCCAGGGAATAGGACATTGCTTTTTAAAGTCTTTGCACTTTCTCCCCCCAACAGATTTATAAATGTATGTTTATTCTAGGGAGACCATGTACAGCTGAATCTGATGTTTGGGATAGAAGCTGCCCCCCCACCCCTCCCCCCCATGTGCTGCAGATCACACAAGCAGACGCAGCATGAGAATGCATATTACAGGAGCCTTCAGCTGCAGGACAGGGATAAATAGTTGCAGCTGCTGCCAACATTGGGAGCTGGGGAATGCTGGATTTCTCCTGGTTGCAGATCAGGGGGTTATTATTAGGGGTGTGATGTCTGTGCTCAGGGGGAGCCCTCTCTATAACATGAGCAGTCTGGCTGTCATACGCTCCTTTATCTCCGGGGACAGGGGCTCAGTCTGCCTCTCCTTGGCAGTGAGTATGGCCTCGTGGGCCTCCTGAAACAGCTCCGCGCCCAGCGCCTCCTCCACCCGCTGCTTCCAGGCTTCCAGCTTCGGTCTGTCCTCATAGAACGTCACTCCGCATGCCAACGGCTGCAAAGGAACAGAGAGCAGGTAACCCAGAGCACGGCTTATAGAAAGGTGCAGCACCCTTCTACACATCTAGTCTCCCCGATTATTTAACAGATCAGAAAGGGAGAGGATATTACCCAGCTGCCCCCAACAGTGCGTGTGCAAATGTGATATTAGATGGATATGTATGTATCTCCACATTAAGGCACCTTTAGAGCGGTCTATGTAAATTAACACCAAACAGCATTGAGACGTCCCCAGAGGTGGCTTTGGCCTGACATGTACAGATCCTTTATAAAGAGACAAGTCTATCCTCCTGCCCGGTCACCTGCATAAGCTCCACGATGGCCACCAGATCTGCCAGAGAGATCTCGTCCCCAGCCAGGAAGGGTTTGTCCTGCAGGAACTTCTCCTCCAGCTGGGTCAGAGTGCTGTTAAACTCGGCCAGGATCGGCTGCAGTCTTTCTGGGGAAGCTTCGTGGCCCAGGAGAGCCGGGGTCATGAACTGTAAGAGGAGAGACCAGGGCATTACATATAACCCGGCACACCAACATTGAACTGCCTTTGGAGTGGGCTATCTTCATTTGAAACCTAATGCAACCTAGGGCACAAAAGCAGTGAGTGAGCGATTAGTTCTCCCACTGCGGGACGTCCTATACATGCTGGAGAATGTTCTATACAATCCCTGGTCTGAAAAGCTTACATTCCATTTGTGGTGCTGGAAAATGGTGACGCAAGGCATGGCTCCTCCTTTACACCATCACTTCTGTGCTGCATTAGTACACATGGGCAGCTGCCTTAGTATCTGTGGAATGCCCAGGTTGTTCTCACTGTCCCACTTCCTCCCCATGTCACCTAATTTTATTTACAAAGTTACCCCCACAAACTTGTGGGACACCCCTGCTCAGTTACCCACAGAGACACCTGAATATTATCTCACGATGATGTTGTGCAGGTCAGTCGGTCGAAGGGCCCCTTTGCTGGAGTCGCACATACAATTAATTTATCAAGTCCTCACCTTGACCCAGAAGACCTTGGAGCCCTGGGGCCAGGTGTTACTGTGCTGCCAGGAGAGGTACTCATCCACACGGGCACGTTTCTGTAGGTCGGATGGGTACCAGTGATCTGGGGTGTTATATTTACGTGCTAGATAAAGAAGAATTGCGATGCTGGGGGAGAAACCAAAGATGTATTAGGAGCAGTCAACCTCAACCAACCCCTGAAACAGAAGTAGATGGACCTAGAACAGGAGTGCAGGAGATTTTAGGGGGGCGCAGCAGCTACAGAGGTCCTGCGCTCTCCAACCCGCCAAGGTATTTAAATTAAATGCAGGGGGGGGGGGGCGGCGTACGAGGCCTCTGCAGCTTCTTACTGGTCTTCGGCAACACATCACCATGGTAACCGAGGTCACGTGAGCCCTCCGTTATTTTATGCCGGAGCTGAGCAGAAGGGGGCGCAAGTTAGGAGGTGAACAGGGTCAAAACTTTGAACACCCATGCACAAGAACACTTAGTAATGCCCTCCCTCACCTCTCAGCCAGGGTAAAGTCTCCATCTTTCAGCGCCGGCACCTTGCGTAGAGAATTCACCTTTGCAAACTCTTCCCCGAGGTGTTCCCCTGCAGAGATAAAGACCCCATATAGGAACTCAGAGACCCCCATTCACCCAGTGGTGGGATGCAGACATTTTAGCAACCTGTTCTCTCACCTTACTGCCCTTTCATAGTGAATAATCAGCTCTTCCCCTTATCTTCAGATCCCCTCCAATAACCGTGAGCATCCTCAGATCTCCCCAGTCCCTCCATGCCTACCTGGACGGACACGGGCAGGTGGTATGCAGCGGTAGCGGGCCCCATAGAGGAATCTCTTGGGGCAGAGCACAAGGTGAGGAGTGCTCTAGTTACAGACACCAGGAGTTCCGGGTCAGACAGCTAGATGGCGCCCCTCCCCTGCAGTCCTGCTCGGAGACAAGCGATTCTATTACCGGCTGACGCACCGGTTCGGCGAACTTGAGAAATTCCAGCCACAGGTTCACACGAACCTGGCGAATCCCACCACTGCATCCACCCCAACAATGACCTCCCAGACATTAAGTCCAGGAGTCAGGAACAGGCTGGAAATCAGACAGGTGGAAGGGAGCCTTTAAAGGGGCAATCTCTGGTAGGACCAAAGTGAACCAATTCCAGCGACACGTTTAAAGGGGTCTTATCTGGGTGACACTTTACCCAAATATGACACCTTCAAGTATGTTTAATGTATTTGTTAAAGTGAAAAAAGTATTCATGCTTTCTACGGCAGTTCTTAATTGACCAATTAAAGGGACAGCACAGGAGGAAAAGGGATGCAATGTTTATTCTGGGAATGAATGTTAAATCCGTCTATTTATGGGGATTATGCAGAGTATATATTATTATTATTATATCCCATTAAATGACATTCAGCACAGAAGACACCCCACAGTGGGACAGGTGAAAATAGGACATGCTGTCACGGACAGGGGCCACAAGGGTTAATCATTTAACAACATGCACTGAAGGGGGGGAGGTGCAGCCATATATTGGGACCTTTAGGGGCCCCACGCCTTAGGCTGTGACTGAGGGGCCATATTTAAAAGGTCCCATGAAGTCTGGGGATGGAAAGAGACTCACAGGACCTGGACCCAGGTCAGCAGCAGGAGGCAGAACATACAGCACCCCCAGCACAGAACGCCCCCCAGCGCCCCCGGGAGTTACCCTCCATGTGTCAGTCTGAGGGAGAGTTACTGAAACTTAAATATATCCCCCAAACATCCCTATTACCTCTAACCAGATAACGGGGGACTCTTCGCCCCATCACTGAGACCCCCCCCCCCCCAGGGGGCAGATACCACGGGAGGGGAGAGCCCCGGTCTCACCTTTGGAGAGTAGAACCTCCCGGTGCTGGAACGGGATCTGATTGACCTTTGCGAAGATGTACACGGAGCGGCAGGGCTGGGACATGAGGTCCAGGAAGAGCGCGAGGTCAGACATGGTGAGAAGGAATGCGGGAGCGCAGGGAGAGGGCGGCTTTTATACCGCACTGACCCCGCCCACACTGCCATAATCCCGCCCACACTACCACAACCCCGCCTACACTAACATAACCCCGCCTACACTAACATAACCCCGCCCACACTGCCATCACCCCGCCTACACTACCATAACCCCGCCCACACTACCATAACCCCGTCCACACTAACATAACCCCCGCCCACACTGCCATAACTCCGCCCACACTACCATAACCCAGCCCACAATACCATAACCCAGCCCACAAAACCATAATCCCGCCCACACCCTATTCCAGGCGCCTCCTCACACCCTGCTAGCCCCGCCTCGCCACTCACGCTAACCCTGGCTCCGCCCCTTATCCCGACCAGGTGTTTTGTACACAAACATAGCCACGCCCACCAGATGGTGCTGGCTCCGCCCCTCCCGGTGCAGGTCTAGCTGGGTGAGCCATTATAAAACCGCCTCTGCCCCCCTTTATAACGCGATTCCCTCAGCCCCTTCTCATTACACTGAGGGCTGGGGGTCATCATGTCCCCTGAGGGCACTGTCACAGTATGTCACCCTCTGTGCTGTCCTAATACAGGAATATAAATATATACTGAGCCTCCGGCTGGGCAGAGGAGGAGCCCAGGTTTGTTCTAGAGAAGTAACATTTTATACCTGTACAAAAGGTATTATTATATATTTATACGGCAGCAACATACAGTGTAGCGCAGTACAACGCAGACCTGCCAATTCCCACTGATTTTCTGTCAGTGTCACTGATTTTTACCTCCAAATGTCCCACAGCCTTCAGTGGCCAGGAATATAAATATATACTGAGCCTTAATAATAATAATAATAATAATTTATTCCTCTTATTTTTAAAAATAATTTTTCTTTTTTTTTTGGGCCGGTAATTTGGCGCCCTATTATTCTTATTTTGCGTTGTGCTGTGGTCGCAGACCCGATAGCTACGCAACTGTTAATTTTTTTTGGGGGGGGGAGGCGCAAATTTTAATTTTCACCTAGGGCGCATGAAACCCTTGCGCCGGCCTGCATGCACTGGTACAGTAAGGAGAGCAGGGACGCCGACTTCTGGAGAACGGTGCCTGGACCGGTGGCTGCAGGGGGGCTGGTTAGCCGGCGCTGGAAGTCTCACTTCTACGTCCGGCTGCTGGGCCTCTGATTGGTGCCGGGCCCCAGCTCTCCCCAGCTGCTGCACCGCGCTCGCACTGGGCCCTCCTTCCGCGTGCGGGACCGGCATGCTACCAGAGGCCTTCCAACCACAAGGTTAATTTTTGTGTGGTTATTGTTGGGGGGCTATGTATTGTGAGCCTGGGGGAGGCAGGGGGTGGAGCGGTACCCCCTGAGGACAAAGACATCCCCACATGGCATTATTTCCCTCTATGTGCTGGGTGTCGCAATGGCCGTCCCCTGCCTCCCGCTCCTGGAGTAGGAGGGTGGCAGGAGAGCAGGGCGGACATCAGCTGGGGCAGGGTGAAGAGGAAATCCCAGGGGCCAACTTGGGTGGTCCGCTCCATTCCTTCCCCCCCCCCCCCCATGCGCTTTTCCCCCTTCTCTCCGTAGGCTGAGCGGAGCAGGGGGAGACTGAGCACGGCAGTGGGGACAGAGTCCAGAGTGCCTCCTTGGTTGGCCTTGCCGCCGCATGCCCCTCCCCCACCTTTCCGTGAGCAGACCGGAGCTGGGGGGAGGTGTGGACGCCAGAGGCTACTTACGGTGCCGAGGGACATTCCCCCTCCTCTGGGAAGCCCCGTCCGCCACAACTACTCTTTTTTTTTTTTTAAAGAACTACTGGAGAAGTAAAGTTAATGAATGTCAAAATACCAGCACAGCATTAAACAAGAAGTGATTATTTAGTACAACATGTACACATCTCAACATTTTGGTACCAGAGGGTCCACTTGGGGAAACTAAACATCAGGATGTCTATATGCCATACCAAAAAAATACAAGCTATAGAATGTTAGACCTTTAATACTGTGTATCACAGGCTCTTCTGTCTCCATGGATAGAGAGAACGAGAGGGAACCCCTGATATACCACTGAAGTATTTGTGCATCAGAACAAATCAGAGACTCACTCCAAGAATGATGATTGTGTATTTATTCCTTACATTCAGAATCACAAGCATAGCAAAAATATACATAAATGACATTACACAAAACATCACCCGACCTTTGTTAAAAGTGCCAGGGAATAGGACATTGCTTTTAAAGTCTTTGCACTTTTTCCACCAACAGATTTATAAATGTATTTTTATTCTAGGGAGACCCAGTACAGCAGAATCTGAGGGGGGGGGGGGGAACAGATGTTTGGGATAGAAGCTGCCCCCCCCCCCCCATGTGCTGCAGATCACACAAGCAGACGCAGCATCAGAATGCATATCACAGGAGCCTTCAGCTGCAGGACAGGGATAAATAGTTGCAGCTGCTGCCAACATTGGGAGATGGGGAACGCTGGATTTCTCCTGGTTGCAGATCAGGGGGTTATTATTAGGGGTGCGATGTCCCTGCTCAGGGGGAGCCCTCACTATAACATGAGCAGTCTGGCTGTCATACGCTCCTTTATCTCCGGGGACAGGGGCTCATGCTGCCTCTCCTTGGCAGTGAGTATGGCCTCGTGGGCCTCCTGAAACAGCTCCGCGCCCAGCGCCTCCTCCACCCGCTGCTTCCAGGCTTCCAGCTTCGGTCTGTCCTCATAGAACGTCACTCCACATGGCAACGGCTGCAAAGGAACAGAGCAGGTAACCCAGAGCACGGTTATAGAAAGGTGCAGCACCCTCCTACACATCTAGTCTCCCCGATTATTTAACAGATCAGAAAGGGAGAGGATATTACCCAGCTGCCCCCAACAGAGTGTGTGCAAATGTGATATTAGATGAGAAATACATATCCAACATTAAGGCACCTTTAGAGTGGTCTATTTAAACTAACACCAAACAGCATTGAGACGTCCCCAGAGGTGGCTTTGGCCTGACATGTACAGATCCTTTATAAAGAGACAAGTCTATCCTCCTGCCAGGTCACCTGCATAAGCTCCACGATGGCCACCAGGTCTGCCAGAGAGATCTCGTCCCCAGCCAGGAAGGGTTTGTCCTGCAGGAACTTCTCCTCCAGCTGGGTCAGAGTGCTGTTAAACTCGGCCAGGATCGGCTGCAGTCTTTCTGGGGAAGCTTCGTGGCCCAGGAGAGCCGGGGTCATGAACTGTAAGAGGAGAGACCAGGGCATTACATATAACCCGGCACACCAACATTGAACTGCCTTTGGAGTGGGCTATCTTCATTTGAAACCTAATGCAACCTAGGGCACAAAAGCAGTGAGTGAGCGATTAGTTCTCCCACTGCGGGACGTCCTATACATGCTGGAGAATGTTCTATACAATCCCTGGTCTGAAAAGCTTACATTCCATTTGTGGTGCTGGAAAATGGTGACGCAAGGCATGGCTCCTCCTTTACACCATCACTTCTGTGCTGCATTAGTACACATGGGCAGCTGCCTTAGTATCTGTGGAATGCCCAGGTTGTTCTCACTGTCCCACTTCCTCCCCATGTCACCTAATTTTATTTACAAAGTTACCCCCACAAACTTGTGGGACACCCCTGCTCAGTTACCCACAGAGACACCTGAATATTATCTCACGATGATGTTGTGCAGGTCAGTCGGTCGAAGGGCCCCTTTGCTGGAGTCGCACATACAATTAATTTATCAAGTCCTCACCTTGACCCAGAAGACCTTGGAGCCCTGGGGCCAGGTGTTACTGTGCTGCCAGGAGAGGTACTCATCCACACGGGCACGTTTCTGTAGGTCGGATGGGTACCAGTGATCTGGGGTGTTATATTTACGTGCTAGATAAAGAAGAATTGCGATGCTGGGGGAGAAACCAAAGATGTATTAGGAGCAGTCAACCTCAACCAACCCCTGAAACAGAAGTAGATGGACCTAGAACAGGAGTGCAGGAGATTTTAGGGGGGCGCAGCAGCTACAGAGGTCCTGCGCTCTCCAACCCGCCAAGGTATTTAAATTAAATGCAGGGGGGGGGGGCCCTCTCTCTCTCTGTCTCGTCTCACCCTCTCTCTCTGTCTCGTCTCACCCCCTCTCTCTCACCTTCTCTCACCCTCTCTCTCTCACCCTCTCTCACCCTCTCTCTCTCTCTGTCTCTCTCTCTCTCTGTGTCTCTCTCTCTCTCTGTCTCTCTCTCTCTCTGTCTCTCTCTCTCTCTGTCTCTCTCACCCTCTCTCTCTGTCTCTCTCACCCTCCCTGTCTTATCTTAACTGCCCTATACCTACACCAAAATAACATATCCTGCTTTCTTCCAGATCTGACTCAAGTTTCACATGGGAGACCTCGGAAGACAGGTAGGGAACACCTCCCCTCCAGTATAGTACCTTGAGGGACTGCGGATCAGGTAAGATCCCAGGCGGGATTGCGGCTTTAGAAATTGTGAAGAGGGGGCATCCTGACACTGGTTAATGGGTTCAGAATCATTCACATCTGGGGGTTTTTTGTTCGATTAGTGAGGTCAACACACACACACAACTATGTAACAAGGACTAATGGTAGAAAAGTATAAATGTACTACAATAAATAAACTGTTATGTAAAAAAAAAAAATGTCCCGGTTTTTCATTTTCAAAATCTGGTCACCCTAATAGAGGAGCATAATGTGTTCTACACCATGAAGTAAAACAGGTAAAGGAGAAGCATGTCCGTCCGACAAACTCCTCCTGGTCAGCCTGTGTTGCACTGATTCTGCAAGTTACAGTATTGATGTGCCATAGATTTATGGGCATACACATGTATTTAATTGTAACTCAAGCCATGCCACTTTATACCTTGAGAAGTTGTGGCATGTTTCATTATGACATTACACTTCTGCTCTGTTACATAACTCTTATTTAAAACAAATTACCACTGCTTAATTTATTCACAGATCTGAATAATAAGTAGCTTATAGAGCAGAGTCGTTATAATTATTAACTCAAACCCTAAGGACTACCTACTAAAGTTTCCCAACACCAGAGCAAAACCTGTGCAAAATATATTGCACCAGATGTATCATTCTAAGGCCGGCCTGCCCAACTCGTAAAGTGAGAAGGGCCGAACTGCTCCAAGGAAAAAAAAATTGGGCCGCACAGGTTAAATCATCATCATCATCATCATCATCATCATCATCATCTCTCCTCCAGCACCTTTCATCATCATCTCTCCTCCAGGTTCCAAGTGGGAGGGGGAGGGGGTCCCTCGCAGCCTCCCTGGTCATGTGTCAAACTTGTGGCTGGATTAGAATACTGTGCCATAATTGCCTTTAGTGTTTTACCTCTGAAGCCAAATGCTCCTAGTGCGGCTTTTAAATGTGACCAATCTATTCTATCAAAGGCTTTTTCCGCATCCAAACTTAACACCATGGTCGGGATCTTTTTGTTGTTAGCCAATTCAATCAGATTAATTATTCATCTAGTGTTGTCTGCTGCTTGTCTATTCTTGATAAATCCTACCTGGTCAGGGTGGATCAGTCGAGGAAGAATATGGCTGTGATGGTGAGGGAGTAACCAGGACATTAATAAAGGTATTATGCCCGGCTGGTTACCTCTGAGCCCTGTTTCAGGTTTTAGAGTGTCAGCTCTGCTACCTGTGTATTATACAGGCAATGAATGTTATTGTATGACAATAAAGATTTTCTGTGTGTTTTACCTTTCCAGGAGTACTAACCAGTTGAGATTGAGAGGCTATGAGTTTCAGGGGGGACTTTGTGGTAAATGTGTTGTCAGAATGTGTCTTGTGCCCAGAGTGCCCAGAGTTGCTGGTTACCCCAAAAATGTATCAGAGAATCAGGTCAGATTCCCGGGGACATATAGACACATCCCTCCGGTCAAAGTCCTCCCTTGAAAACAATTACGCGACTCATCGCCAGGTTTCCCTGCTTCAGCACAGACCATAAAGTTAAATGAGGGCATAGGGATTTGTGTTTCCTGGGTACAGTCAAGGTTCCCTACATTAGTGAGGGTTGCCCAGTATATGCCCAGTTACCCCAGAATTGGTATGGAGGTTCTGGGGGGGTTTCACTAACTGTGTACTAGGTTGCGAGGTTCAGTAAAGGAAAAAGATACAGCCTTGGGAGTGTGCCTAAGCATTTTTTGGTTTAAAAGAAATTAGGTTTCCTTAAGGGAAGGAGCTACAGCTCTGAGATTGAAGCTAAGCATCTTTTCATTTCACTGTGGGACTTAGAAGAAAAATGGGAAATATTTTGTATGTTTCATAAAATGTTTAATAGCCAATGTGGCTATAAGGTTTTTACAGTCTAACTCAGGTTTTAAGTGTATGAGGGATATGGCTAGTGGGAATAAAGTATAAAGTCCCATTCTACCCCTCATAGCCCCAAAAGACTTAGACCAGGCCTGCCCAACTCGTAAAGTGAGAAGGGCCGAACTGCTCCAAGGAAAAAAAATTTGGGCCGCACGGGTTAAATCATCATCATCATCATCTCTCCTCCAGCACCTCTCCATCATCATCATCCTCATCTCCCCCAGAACCCCTCACTATCAACCTTTATGATACTCCCCATCTATCCCCCTCACCCACACAATACCACCCTCCACATCAAAAACACAATACCCCCGAGGGAGAAGCAAGGTTTCATATTGAGGGGAGCGGATGAAGTGTAAGAGTGCGGTCATATTGAGGCGGAGGGGTGAGACAGGAGGAGAGTGTCATATGAGGTGAGGGAAGTGTGTCATTATTGAGGGTGAAGGCGGAGAGGGTGGGATGTCATATTGAGGGGAAGGGGATGAGTAGTCATGCAGGGGAGGGGGAAGAGGTGTGATTAGAGGCTGAGGGGGATAGAGTGTTATATGAGGGGCCGAGACATCGCGGGCGGCAGAGGCTGAATGGGATGAGCTCATAGGGGGGGGCTGCCAGACCTGCGAATGGCGATGGTGGGGGGATGTGGATGGGGC
>CM071584.1:6116746-6201880 GCA_036426205.1 Ascaphus truei
CTCTCCCCCTCCCCTCAATATGACACTCTCTCTCCCTCCCCTCAATAAGACACTCTCTCTCTCTCCCCTCAATATGACACTCTCTCTCCCCTCAATATGACACACTCTCTCTCCCCTCAATATGACACTCTCTCCCTCCCCTCAATATGACTCTCTCCCCCTCCCCTCAATATGACACTCTTCCCCTCCCCTCAATATGACACTCTCTCTCCCTCCCCTCAATATGACACTCTCCCTCCCCTCAATATGACACACTCCTCCCCTAAATGACACGCTCTCTCCCTCCCCTCAATATGACACTCTCTCCCTCCCCTCAATATGACACTATCCCCCTCCTCTCAATATGACACTGTCCCCCTCCACTCAATATGACACTCTCCCCCTCCCCTCAATATGACACACTCTCCCCCTCCCCTCAATATGACACACTCTCTCCCTCCCCTCAATATATGACACACTCTCCCCCTCCCCTCAATATATGACACACTCTCCCCCTCCCCTCAATATGACTCTCCCCCCTGCACCTCACATCACCCCCCCCCTGCACCTCACACGTCAGCAGCCCACTCCCCCTCACCAGCCCGTCTCTCTCTCTCTCTCTCCCGTACTAAGCCCCGCCCCCAGCATGCTCTGACCTCCCCGGCATCCTGCATCCTCATGCTGCTTCTGCCCCCGCGCACTGCAAAACCCGGGGGCGGGGGGCGGTGGAGGAGGGGAGGGGGATGAATCGCCGCCATTTTTTTAAACTTTAAAAAACACATTTTTTTTTTTAAATTTATTTAATTAATTAACTGGCGCCCGTCCTGAGTCACTGCGGGCCACACAGAGAGGCCAGGCGGGCCGTATGTTGTGCAGCCCTGCTTTAAGGGGTCTGATCACCTACAAGTTTGTTTAATGGGTTTGTTAAAGTGAGACTTGGGAGGGGTTTGATTTCCTATGGTTGCTCACATGTGATATCAGCAAACGCGTGTACAGCCAGAGTCCCACGTCTTTATAGTGTCTGATAAGGACAGAGTGGGATAAGGGGGAGGGGGAGGGGGGGGGAGGGGGAAGCAAACCCTTCCCCAGTCGGAGGCCCCCAATAAATTCAACTGACCAACTACCTGGAACACTGCGTGATTGCAACATGTGAGCTCAGGGGAAAGAGCAAACACACAGATCTCTGGCACAGACAGATAAGGAGCCCTAATGCAAGGTTCAGTATAACACACAGGGGTCAGCAGCACAGATCAGACGCTGCATGCAACTCACAAGCCACGTGCGTGTGATTAAAACATGCCTAGAAATCAGCTGGAGCAAAACAATCCAACCCAAAGAACTCCCCCAAACACCCCTATTACCTCCACCCCAATAATGCGGGACTCCCTGCCCCATCACGGAGACACCCCCAGGGGGCAGATAGTACGGGGGGGGGGGGAATCAGCTCCGTCTCACTATGGGGGGGGGGGGGTGGGAGGAAGGAGAGAGACAGAGACCCCAGTCTCACTATAGGAGGGGGAGGGAGGGTCTCACCTTTGAAGAGCTGAACCTCCCGGTGCTGGAACGGGATGTGATTGACCTTTGCGAAGATGTACACGGAGCGGCAGGGCTGGGACAGGAGGTCCAGGAAGAGCGCGAGGTCAGACATGGTGAGAAGGAATGCGGGAGCGCAGGGAGAGGGCGGCTTTTATACTGCACTGACCCCGCCCACATTACCACGACCCCGCCCACACTACCATAACCCCGCCCACACTACCACAACCCCGCCTACACTGCCATAACCCCGCCCACATTACTACAACCCAGCCCACACTACCATAACCCCGCCCACACTACCATAACTCCGCCCATACCCCAATGCTAGCCCCGCCCCTCACGCTAACCCTGGATCCGCCCCTTATCCCTCCTAGGTATCTTGTTCCCAAACGCCCACCAGATGGTGCTGGCTCCGCCCCCGCGGTGCAGATCTAGCTGGGTGTGCAATTATAAAACAACCTCTGCCCCCCTTTATAACGCGATTCCCTCACTCCCTCCTCATTACACTGAGGGCTGGGGGGTCATCATGTCCCCTGCAGGCACTGTCACAGTATGTCACCCTCTGTGCTGGGCAGGAGGAGCCCAGGTTTGTTCTAGAGAAGTAACATTTATACCTGTACAAAGGTATTATTATATATTTATATGGCAGCAACATACAGTGTAGCGCAGTACAACGCAGACCTGCCAACTCCCACTGATTTTCTGTCAGTGTCACTGATTTTTAGCACCAAATGTCCCACAGACTTCAGTGGACAAAAAAATTATTGCAGAAACACAGAATCTCACAGATTTCGGTCCCAGAGTTTGTAAAACAATAATAACATACACAGAAATCAGGGCCGTCCCGTCCATACTGCGCGCCCCTGCCTGCCAGCCCCTATGCTCGCACCCCCCCCCCCTTACCCAATATCTAGCGTCAAATGACGCGCGGTGTCATGGGACGTAATTTGCCACACGTTACCATGGCAACGCGCACGTCACATGACCCCGTGGAAAGTTAGGTGAAGTCCGTGTCGCCCCAAAATAATTTTGCGCCCCCTTGCATTAGGCGAACCTAGGCGGTCGCCGAGGGCGCAAAGGTCTTATGGGCGCATTAATAATAATTATTAATCTTTCTTTTTAAATAATTTTTCTTTTTTTTTTGTTCGGTATTTTTGCTCCCTATTATTTTTATTTTGCGGCACGCTGTGGTGCGGTCGCACCCCCTGCAGCTACGCCACTGTTTATTTTATGGGGGGCAGGGGGTGTCTCCCATCACTGTATAACACAGCCTAACACATAGTGAGCCTAACAGGACATTCCCATACACTGGGGTTCCTTTCCCTGATCATACAATGCTAAACTGTGATGTAACTAACCCCTGCTGTGATTACAGCTCCTTTTGCAAGAGGGCGACAACCCCCTGCAGGTCCATAACCTTGAACAGAGCGGCACATCACTGGTTTATATAGTTAACAAAACCGTGCACTAACGAATGCTACCTACAGTAACCCTAATGAGAATAGGCAGCAGGGCAGAGCTTCGTAGGAAACCTTGCTGCCTAGAATTACTGTACATAACCTGAAATTTGCAGTGAACGTATCCATATTGTGACACTAAGCGAGTTTGTGAGCAGTAAGTGTCTAGAACTCATAACTTCTGCAAAACTGGGCAAAGATGTCTTCCATCTCTCTGCTTCACCTAGAGCCAGGCATAGGGAGGTGGTGCCAGAGAACAGGTCTCACACATCCTGCTGGAAGACACACTAGGTTGAATGACTCAGTGGCGAGTGTAGGTGGTGCTTGGTAAAGGTAACGCATGAAAGCCAAAATACCAGCACAGCTCTCCTTATTCGTTCAGTCGAGAGCACAGCACTAGGCGCTAAACAATAAGTGATTATTTAGTGCAACATTTAGACACATCCCAACATGTCGGTGCCAGAAGTCGGTCCACTCGGGGACCGGAACATCAGGATATGTCTACATGCCATACCAAAAAAAAAAACACCCAAAAACGCTATAGCATGTTAGACCTTTAATACTATGTATCACGGGCTCTTCTGTCTCCATGGATAGAGATGATGGAGGGGGAACCCCTGATATACCACTGAAGTATTTGTGCATCAGCACAAGAGACTAAGAATTATTATGTATAATTTCTTACATTCAGAATCACAATCATAACAAAAATGTCATTTAATGTACATGTCACAAATCACCTGATCTCTGAAAAGTGCAGCATAAAGGGCCAGGGAATAGGACATTGCTTTTAAAGTCTTTGAACCTTTTCACTAACAGATTTATATATTTTTATTCTAGGGAAACCCAGTACAGCAGGATGTAGGGCGGGGGAGGGGGGGGGGGGGGAAAGGGGAAAGAAAGGTAGAGGTCAGATGTTTTGGACAGAAGCAGCTCTCCAAGGTGCTGCAGATCACACGAGCAGATGTGTCAGAGAAGGCATTACATAAATATTTGCAGCTGCTGCTATTGGGAGTTGGGAAATGCTGGATTTCTCCTGGATGCAGATCAGGGGGTTATTATTAGGGGTGTGATGTCCCTGCTCAGGTTACCACGACCCCGCCCACATTACCACGACCCCGCCCACATTACCACAACCCCGCCCACATTACCACAACCCCGCTCATACTACCACAACCCCGCCCATACTACCACAACCCCGCCCACACTACCACAACCCTGCCCACATTACCACAACCCCGCCCACACTGCCATAACCCCGCCCATACTACCACAACCCCGCCCATACTACCACAACCCCGCCTACACTAACATAACCCCGCCCACATTACTATAACCCAGCCCACACTGCCATAACCCCGCCCACACTAACATAACCCCGCCTAAACTGCCATAACCCAGCCCACACTGCCATAACCCCGCCCAAACTACAATAACCCCGCCCAAACTACAATAACCCCGCCCATACTGCAATAACTCCACCCATACCCCAATGCAGGTGCCTCTGCACACCCTGCTAGCCCCGCCCCTCACGCTAACCCTGGATCCGCCCCTTATCCCTCCTAGGTATCTTGTACCCAAACGCCCACCAGATGGTGCTGGCTCCGCCCCCGCGGTGCAGGTTTAGCTGGGTGTGCAATTATAAAACAACCTCTGCCCCCTTTATAACGCGATTCTCTCACTCCCTCCTCATTACACTGAGGGCTGGGGGGGTCATCATGTCCCCTGATGGCACTGTCACAGTATGTCACCCTCTGTGCTGTCCTAATACAGGTATATAAATATATACTGAGCCTCAGGCTGGGCAGGAGGAGCCCAGGTTTGTTCTAGAGAAGTAACATTTATACCTGTACAAAGGTATTATTATATATTTATAAGGCAGCAACATACAGTGTAGCGCAGTACAACGCAGACCTGCCAACTCCCACTGATTTTCTGTCAGTGTCACTGATTTTTAGCACCAAATGTCCCACAGACTTCAGTGGACAAAAAAAAATTCTTGCAGAAACACAGAATCTCACAGATTTCGGTCCCAGAGTTTGTAAAACAATAATAACATACACAGAAATCAGGGCCGTCCCGTCTATTAGGCCAGGGGCGCGCAAACTTTCTGTGCTGCGCCCCCCCCTGCCTGCCAGCCCCTATGCTCGCACCCCCCCTTACCCAATATCCAGCGTCAAATGCCGCGCAGTCATGGGACGTAATTTGCCGCACGTTACCATGGCAACGCGCACGTCACATGACCCTGTGGAAAGGTAGGTGAAGTCCGTGTCGCCCCAAAATAATCTTGCGCCCCCCACTTTGCGCACCCTTGCATTAGGCGAACCTAGGCGGCCGCCGAGGGCGCAAAGGTCCTATGGGCGCATTAATAATAATTATTAAATCTTTATTTTTAAATAAAATTTATTTATTTTTTGTTCGGTATTTAAGCTCCCTATTATTTTTATTTTGCGGCACGCTGTGGTGTGGTCGCACCCCCTGGAGCTACGCCACTGTTTATTTTATGGGGGGCAGGGGGTGTCTCCCATCACTGTATAACACAGCCTAACACATAGTGAGCCTAACAGGACATTCCCATACACTGGGGTTCCTTTCCCTGATCATACAATGCTACACTGTGATGTAACTAACCCCTGCTGTGATTACAGCTCCTTTTGCAAGAGGGCGACAACCCCCTGCAGGTCCATAACCTTGAACAGAGCGGCACATCACTGGTTTATATAGTTAACAAAACCGTGCACTAACGAACGCTACCTACAGTAACCCTAATGAGAATAGGCAGCAGGGCAGAGCTTCCTAGGAAACCTTGCTGCCTAGAATTACTGTACATAACCTGAAATTTGCAGTGAACGTATCCAGATTGTGACACTAAGCGAGTTTGTGAGCAGTGTCTAGAACTCATAACTTCTGCAAAACTGGGCAAAGATGTCTTCCATCTCTCTGCTTCACATAGAGCCAGGCATAGGGAGGTGGTGCCAGAGAACAGGTCTGACACATCCTGCTGGAAGACACACTAGGTTGAATGACTCAGTGGCGAGTGTAGGTGGTACTTGGTAAAGGTAACGCATGAAAGCCAAAATACCAGCACAGCTCTCCTTATTCGTTCAGTCGAGAGCACAGCACTAGGCACTAAACAATAAGTGATTATTTAGTGCAACATTTAGACACATCCCAACATGTCGGTGCCAGAAGTCGGTCCACTTGGGGACCGGAACATCAGGATATGTCTACATGCCATACAAAAAAAAACCACTATAGCATGTTAGACCTTTAATACTATGTATCACAGGCTCTTCTGTCTCCATGGATAGAGATGATGGAGGGGGAACCCCTGATACCACTGAAGGTGGAGCCCTCATTTCATCATAATCAGTCTGGCTGCCATACGCTCCTTTATCTCCGGAGACAGGGGCTCGGTTTGCCTCTCCTTGGCAGAGAGTATGCCCTTGTGGGCCTCCTGAAACAGCTCCGCGCCCAGCGCCTCCTCCACCCGCTGCTTCCAGGCTTCCAGCTTCGGTCTGTTCTCATAGAACTTCACTCCACATGCCAACGGCTGCAAAGGAACAGAGCAGGTAACCCAGAGCACGGCTTATAGAAAGGTGCAGCACCCTCCTACACATCTAGTCTCCCCGATTATTTAACAGGTCAGAATATTACACAGCTGCCTTCAATACCTTGCTTCTCTTCACAAAGTGTGTAATATTAGATGGATATGTATTTCTCAACAGTAAGGCACCTTAAGAGTGGTCTATGTAATTTAACACTACATAACAGAGATCTTGCATATTTCTACTCTTAACATTGGAGATTCTGCTCATTCAGCAGCAGCATGGCCCACACCACATATACAGCATGGAGACTTCCCCAGAGGTGGCTTTGGCATGACATGTACAGATCCTTTATAAAGAGACAAGTCTATCCTCCTGCGGAGTCACCTGCATAAGCTCCACGATGGCCACCAGGTCTGCCAGAGAGATCTCGTCCCCAGCCAGGAAGGGTTTGTCCTGCAGGAACTTCTCCTCCAGCTGGGTCAGAGTGCTGTTAAACTCGGCCAGGATCGGCTGCAGTTTTTCTGGGGAAGCTTCGTGGCCCAGGAGAGCCGGGGTCATGAACTGCAAGAGGAGAGACCAGGGCATTACATATAACCGGGCACACCAACACTGAACTGCCTTTGGAGTGGGCGATCCCCATTTGAAACCCAATAAAACCTAGGGCACAAAAGTAGTGAGTGAGGGAGTAGTTCTTCCACAGTGGAACGTTCTATGCGTGCTGTGGGATGTTAGCCGGCAGCTCATCGGCCTGGGGGAGCAGCGCTACACATTTGGCATTGGAGTGAGCTCCCTCAGCAATGCAGACGGAAACCAGAGTGAGCACAGATTGAGGCAACAGAATCAACCACAGTGCTCTATACAGCATTTACAGGCTCCATGGTCTGAAGAGCTTACATTCCATTTGTGGTGCTGGAAAATAGTGACGCAAGGCATGGCCCCTCCTTTACACAGTCAGTACTGTGCTGCATTAGTACACATGGGCAGCTGCCTTAGCATATCTGGCCAAGGTTTTTCTCACTGTCCCACTTCCTCTCCGTGTCACCTAGTTTTATTATGCAAGTTAACCCTACATACCTGTGGGACACCCCTGCTCAGTTACCCACACAGCTCAGCATCAGCAGATTTAACCTTGTGACTCCTGAATATTATCACATGATTATCTTGTGCAGGTCAGTCTGCCGAAGCCCCCCCTGGCTGGAGTCATGTGTCCCACGTGCTTACAATGGATTTATCAAGTCCTCACCTTGACCCAGAAGACCTTGGAGCAATGGGGCCGGGTGTTGGTGTGTTGCCAGGAGAGGTATTCATCCACACGGGCACGTTTCTGTAGGTCGGATGGGTACCAGTGATCTGGGGTGTTATATTTACGTGCTAGATAAAGAAGAATCGCGATGCTGGGGGAGAAACCAAAGATGTATTAGGAGCAGTCAACCTCAACCCGCCCCTGAAACAGGAGTAGATGGATCTAGAACACTTAGTAATGCCCTCCCTTGGGGATAACTCCCTCCTTCACCTCTCAGACAGGGTAAAATCACCATCTTTCAGCGCCGGCACCTTGTGTAGAGGATTCACCTTTGCAAACTCTTTGCTGAGCTGTTCCCCTGCAGAGAAAAAGACCCCATAGAGATGTTATACAGGAACTCAAAGACCCCATCCACAACCTCCCAGATGGTTCCATGGACTCCTGGACTGGACAAGTGGGAGTGTGCCTTTAAATGGATAATCTCTGGTAGGACCAAAGTAACCAATTCCAGCGACACAGTCAAGGGGTCTTATCCGGGTGATACTTTACCCAAATATGACACCTACAAGTATGTTTAATGTATTTGTTAAAGTGAGATTTGGGAGGGGTTTGATTCCCTATGGCTGCTCCCTTGTGAGATCAGCAAGCGCTTGTACAGCCAGAGAGTCCCATATCTTCACTGTGTCTGATAAGGAAAGGGGTGTGATAAGGGGGAAAGAAAACACTTCCCCATTCAGAGGTCCCCAATTAATTCAACTGACCCACTACCTGGGACTGCACCTGGAACACTGCGAGATTGCAACATGTGAGCTCAGGGGGATCAGGGGAAAGGGATAACGCACAGATCTCTGGCACAGACAAACACACGCAGGGGTTAGCACCACAGAGCACAGACACTGCATGCAACTCACAAGTCGTGTGTCACAAGTCGTGTGTGGTTAAAACATTGCTAGAAATCAGCTGGAGCGCCAGGAAGGGTTTGTCCTGCAGGAACTTCTCCTCCAGCTGGGTCAGAATGCTGTTAAACTCGGACAGGATCGGCTGCAGTCTTTCTGGGGAAGCTTCGTGGCCCAGGAGAGCCAGGGTCATGAGCTGTCAGGAGAGACCAGTATATTACATATAACCGGGGAACACTGAACTGCCTTTAGAGTGGGCGATCCCCATTTGAAACCCAATAAAACCTAGGGCACAAAAGTAGTGAGTGAGAGAGTTGTTCTTCCATAGTGGAACGTTCTATGCGTGCTGTGGGATGTTAGCTGGCAGCTCATCGGCCTGGGGTAGCAGCGCTACACATTTGGGATTAGAGTGAGCTCCCTCAGCAATGCAGACGGAAACCAGAGTGAGCACAGACTGAGGCAACAGAATCAACCACAGTGCTCTATACAGCATTTACAGGCTCCATGGTCTGAAGAGCTTACATTCCATTTGTGGTGCTGGAAAATAGTGATGCAAGGCATGGCCCCTCCTTTACACAGTCAGTGCTGTGCTGCATTAGTACACATGGGCAGCTGCCTTAGCATCTCTGGCCAAGGTTGTTCTCACTGTCCCACTTCCTCCCCATGTCATCTCATTTTATTATTCAAGTTAACCCTACACACTTGTGGGACACCCCTGCTCAGTTACCCACACAGCTCGGCATCAGCAGATTTAACCTTGTGACTCCTGAATATTATCACATGATTATCTTGTGCAGGTCAGTCTGCCGAAGGGCCTCCTGGCTGGAGTCACGTGTCCCACGTGCTTACAATGGATTTATCAAGTCCTCACCTTGACCCAGAAGACCTTGGAGCAATGGGGCCTGGTGTTGCTGTGCTGCCAGGAGAGGTACTCATCCACACGGGCACGTTTCTGTAGGTCAGATGGGTACCAGTGATCTGGGGTGTTATATTTACGTGCTAGATAAAGAAGAATCGCGATGCTGGGGGAGAAACCAAAGATGTATTTGGAGCAGTCAACCTCAACCCGCCCCTGAAAACAGCAGTAGATGGATCTAGAACACTTAGTAATGCCCTCCCTTGGGGATAACTCCCTTCTTCACCTCTCAGCCAGGGTAAAGTCTCCATCTTTCAGCACCGGCACCTTGTGTAGAGGATTCACCTTCGCAAACTCTTTGCTGAGCTGTTCCCCTGCAGAGAGAAAGACCCCATAGAGATGTTATACAGGAACTCAAAGACCCCATCCACAACCTCCCAGACGGTTCCATGGACTCCTGGACTGGAAAAGTGGGAGCGTGCCTTTAAAGGGATAATCTCTGGTAGGACCAAAGTGAACCAATTCCAGCGACCCAGTAAAGGGGTCTTATTCGGGTGACACTTTACCCAAATATGACACCTACAAGTATGTTTAATGTATTTGTTAAAGTGAGACTTGGGAGGGGTTTGATTTCCTATGGCTGCTCCCTTGTGAGATCAGCAAGCGCTTGTACAGCCAAGAGTCCCAAATCTTTATAGTGTCTGATAAGGACAGGGGTGTGATAAGGGGGAAAGAAAACACTTCCCCATTCGGAGGTCCCCAAGAAATTCAACTGACCCACTACCTGGGACTGCACCTGGAACACTGCGAGATTGCAACATGTGAGCTCATGGGGGATCAGGGGAAAGTGCAAACATCTCTCGCACAGAGAGATAAGGAGCCTTAATGCAAGATTCAGTATAACACACGCAGGACTGCACCTTGAACACTGCGAGATTGCAACATGTGAGCTCATGGGGGATCAGGGGAAAGGGCAAACGCACAGATCTCTGGCACAGACAAACACACGCAGGGGTTAGCACCACAGAGCACAGACACTGCATGCAACTCACAAGTCGTGTGTGGTTAAAACATTGCTAGAAATCAGCTGGAGCGACCCAATCCCCAAACACTCCGCCCAGGCCTCCATGGGGCCCAAGGCGGCAGCACCCATCCGGTGGAAGATGGCGGATTGGAATTACCTGCTGGGTGATTCCTTGAAGAGCGGCAGAGTGACGCTGCAGGAGGAGGGTTGCTCTGCAGGACACACCTCTTAGGGTGAGGAATGGTCCTACCAGTCCAAGGAGCTGTCCCGATTAAATATGTTACAGACTCCCCGCCTACAGCCTGAATGAATAAAGTCTTGTGCCTGTCACCATCATAATGCCCCCCCCCCCCCCCAAAGTCTTTTCATGCTTTCTACTGCAGTTCTTTCCTTGACTAATTAAAGGGACAGCACAGGAGGAAAAGAGGTGCAATGTTATTTATTCTGGGGACTGAATGTTAATCTGGCAGCTCAGGATATATTCTGTTTATGGGGATTATGCAGAGTATATATTATTATTAGATCCCATTCAGCACAAGACACCCCACAGTGGGACAGGTGAAGATTGGCCCCGTATGTGACAGCATGTCCTATCATTTAGCAACATGCCCCGAAGGGGGGAGGTGCAGCCATATATTGGGACCTAAAGGGGCCACACGCCTTAGCTGTGACTGCGAGGCCATCTTTAAAGGTCCCCTGAGGTCTGGGGATGGAAAGAGACTCACAGGACATTACCCAGGTCAGCAGCAGGAGGCAGAACATACAGCGCCCCCAGCACAGCACCCCCTCCCAGCACAGAACGCCCCCCAGCGCCCCCGGGAGTTACCCTCCATGTGTCAGTCTGAGGGAGAGTTACTGTAACTTAAAGAACACCATTAAACACCTATTACCCCACATGGGGGGGGGGGGGGGGGGGGGGAAGAGAGATGACTCCTTGCTCCATCACTTAGGTCTCACACTATAAGGGGAGGGAGGTATGTATACCCAACAGTCTGTCTCCTATGGAGGGAGGGGGCGATCTCACGCCTTTTGAAAGCTGAACTTCCCGTGCTGGAACGGGATGTGATTGACCTTTGCGAAGATGTAAACGGAGCGGCAGGGGCGGGGACATGAGGTCCATGAATAGCGCGATCACTTTTGTAGAAGGATGGCGGGAGCGCAGGGAGAGGGCGCGTTTATATAATCCCGCACTGCCCCCGCCACCACTGGCCACAACAAACCCCGCCCAAGGCTGCCACACCCCCCACAGTTCCCTCTCCCCCTAACCCTGTAACCCCGCCCCCCCTCACCAACATACACACCCGACACCAATCGCCCCCTCCCCCTTAACCACCGCCCCTCCCCCCTCGGTCCCAGGCCCTCCCCCGCACCACAGCCCCTACCCCGCGACTCCTGCGCGCCCCATCATCCTCCCTACGTCCTCTCCCACCACTCCCGCCCCACCCTCCGTGGGCCTTCCTCCGGCCCTCTCCCATTCCTCCCCTTCTGCCTTCCCGCCTCCACCCCCCCCTCACCCAGTCCCCCCAAACTCCCCCCTCTACCCTTGCCCCTCCAACCCTAACCCCCGCAAACCCCGGCACCCACCCTCCTACATTACCATAACCCCCCCCCCATACCTATTTCCACCATCCTTCACCTGCTTAGCCCGCCCCACATGCGAACCCTGGCTCCGCCCCTTATCCCTACCAGGTTTTTTGTACACAAACTAGCCACGCCCACCAGATGGTGCTGGCTCGCCCCCCCGCGGTGCAGGTCTGGCTGGGTGTGTGCCATTATAAAACAGCCTCTGCCCCCCCTTTATACGCGATCCCTCAGCCCCTTTTCATTAAACTGAGGACTGGGTGTCGTCATCATGTCCCCTGGGGCCCTGCACAGTATGTCACCCTCTGTGCGTCCTAATACAGGAATATAAAATATATACGAGCCTCATTAATAATAATAAATAATAATATCTTCCAATTATTTTTTATCTTTTTTTAAAATTCTTTTTTTTTGGGTCTGGTTATTTGGCGCCCTATTACTATTATTTTGCGTCGCGCTGTGGTGCGTCACAGCCCCGACAGCTACGCAACGTTTTTTTTTTGGGGGTGTGCAAATTTAAAGTTTCCCCTAGGATGCATGAAACCCTTGCACCGGCCCTGCATACACTGGTACAGTAAGGAGAGCAGGGACGCCGACTTCTGGAGAGCCAGGGGAGCGGTCCCTGACGGTTGGCTGCAGGGGTCTGGTTAGCCGGCGCTGGAAGTCTCACGGCTGCTGGGCCTCTGATTGGTGCCGGGCCCCACTCTCCCAGCTCCTGCCACGCTCTCGCTGGGCCCAACATCCGCGTGCGGACCGGCGTTCTACCGGAGGCCTTCCAACCACAAGGTTAATTTTTGTGTGGGTATTGTTGGGGGGCTATGTATTGTGGGCCTGGGGGAGGCAGGGGGTGCTCCCTTGTGGAAACCCCAGACGGAGCGTTACCCCTAGAGGTCCGACATCCCCACGTGGAATTATTTCCCTCCATGTGCTGGGCGCCGCAATGGTTCCTTCCCTGCTCCTCCTGGTGTGGGTAGGAGGGTAGCAGGAGAGCAGGGCGGACATCGGCTGGGGCAGGGGTGAAGAGGAAATCCCAGGGCCATCTGGGTGTTCCGCTCCATTCCTACATGCGCTATTCCCCTTCTCTCCCCAGCCTGACGGACCAGGGAGACCGAGCACGGCAGCGGGGAGAGTCCAGAGTCCTGCTTGGATGCCTGCCGCCGCATGCCCCTCCCCCACCTTTCCGCGAGCAGAGAGGCGTGGACGCCGGTGGCTACTTCACGTGCCGGGAGGGAATTCCCCCTACGTCACAAATATCTTTTCTTAAAGACTAGTGAAGATCAATAAATAAGAGACTCTGTCATTTTCATATTCCTCTCACATTGTCTCTACCTCCTCTCTCTCCTACCCTACCCCCGTACCCAGATATTTGTTTAATCTCTCAGCCTTAGCCATGACATCACAATGAGACAGAGAGAGCCCAGTTACCCAACGTCATGGAAAAACTCAGTCCCACACTTATTCCTTCTTGGTAAGCAATTTGAATAGAGACTTATATTGCAACACCGATAAAGAGTGGATTTAATGCCAGTCAAAACATTGCTGTCTTGACTACAAAGGCACTGAACAATACTCTAAGTATAACTTATACCAAAAAAAGGGCGGGCATACATCATTTTGCAATGTCTGCCCATATGACTTCATCAGGCGTCCTACGTTTCTTTATCTTGCAGTTACTTGGTTATACATTTTGCAATATATTGTAGCATATTAAACAAAAAGGAAAACTCATGTGCTAAACTACCTCATCTTTCTCAAGGCCGACAGCCGGTACATCTCTCTCTCCGACTCTACAAGGGGGTTTAATAGATCAGACCAGAGGCCCAGCTAAACAAAGAAATTACAGTTGCAGCATTAAGGAAAGCCACCAGGTCTGCCTGCTTAGATTAGTCCGAGTTCCCATTCACAAAGTGGGACCCTGGGTGTGACTAAGCCCAGACACTGCAGCTGGGCTCTCAGGACAACGTTTCAGTGTGTAAGTACTCTCCCTGCAGGTGTTCCACCTCGCCCTGGTTCCTCTCCATGGGCACAATCCCATCACTGTATAACACACCCAGACACATACACTAGCACAGGACATTCCCATACACTGGGGTTCCCTTCCCTGACATACAATGCTAAATTCTGATTTTAACTAACCACTGCTGTGATTACAGCTCCCTTTGCAAGGGGGCATTAGCCCCCTGCTGATACATAACCTTGAACAGAGCTGCACATCACTGGGTATACACACGTTACCCCAATGAGAACAGGCAGCAGGGCAGAGCTTCGTAGGAAACCTTGCTGCCTATAGTTACATAAGCTGAAACTTGCAGTGAAAATATCCAGATTGTGACAAATCCTTACGGGGAAACTTACTGAGTTTGTGAGGAGTAAGTGTCCAGAAGTCGCAACTTCTGCAAAACTGCACAAAGATGTCAGCTCTCTGCTCTCCTGGCCACACAGTGTAGGTGGTGCTTGGTAAAGGTAATGAATGGAAGTCAAAATACCAGCACAGCATTAGGCATTAAACAATAAGTGATTTAGTCCAACATGTAAACATCAACATTTTGGTACCTGGGGGTCCACTTGGAGACCGAAATATCAGGATATGTCTACATGCCATACAAAAAAAAAAAAAAAAAAACCTATAGCATGTTAGACTTTTAATACCGTGTATCACAGGCTCTTCTGTCTCCATGGATAGAGAAAGAATGAGAGGGAACCCCTGATATACCACTGAAGTATTTGTGCATCAGAAAAATCAGAGACTCACTGTAAGAATGATTATTATGTATTTAATTCCTTACATTCAGAATCATAACAATAATGTACATGAAATGACATTACACAAAACATCCCGATCTGTGAAAAGTGCCAGGGAATAGGACATTGCTTTTAAAGACATTGCACTTTTTCACTCAGATTTATAATGTATTTTATTCTAAAGGGACCCAGTACACAGCTGAATCTGGTGTTCGGGAGAGAAGCTGCCCCCCCCCCCCCACCCCCCCCCTCCCATGTGCTGCAGATCACACAAGCAGACGCAGTGTCAGAATCATCTCACCGACCTTCAGCTGCAGGACAGGGATAAATAGTTGCAGCTTCTGCCAACATTCGGAGTTGGGGAATGCTGGATTTCTCCTGGTTCAGATCAGGGGTTATTATTAGGGGTGCGATGTCCCTGCTCAGGGGAGCCCTCACTATAACATGAGCAGTCTGGCTGTCTACTCTCCTTTATCTCCGGGGCAGGGCTCATGCTGCCTCTCCTTGGCATGAGTTGGCCTCGTGGCCTCCTGAAACACGCTCCGCGCCCACGCCCCCTCCACCCCACCCGCTGCTTCCAGGCTTCCAGCTTCGGTCTGTCCTCATAACGTCACTCCACATGGCAACGGCTGCAAGGAACAGAGCAGGTAACCCAGAGCACGGTTATAGAAAGTGCGCACCCTACACCCATCTATCTAGTCTCCCGATTATTTAACAGATCAAGGGGAGGATATTACCAGCTGCCCCCAACAGTGCGTGTGCAAATGTGAATTAATGGATAATATCCAACATTAAGGCACCTTTAGAGTGGTCTATTTAAACTAACACCAAATAACAGGTATGTGAGATATTCTGACTCCCAATATTGTAGATTTCACTCATTCAGAAGCAGCAGCATGGCCCACACCACATATACAGCTTGGAGACTACCCCAGAGGTGGCTTTGGCCTGACATGTACAGATCATTATAAAGAGACAAGTCTATCCTCCTGCCGGGTCACCTGCATAAGCTCCACGATGGCCACCAGTCTGCCAGAGAGATCTCGTCCCCAGCCAGGAAGTTTGTCCTGCAGGAACTTCTCACTCTCCCAGCTGGGTCAGAGTGCTGTTAAACTCGGACAGGATCGGCTGCAGTTCTTCTGGGGAAGCTTCGTGGCCCAGGAGAGCCGGGGTCATGAACTGTAAGAGGAGAGACCAGGGCATTACATACAAGGCCTGGGTCCCGCTGCATCCGGTGGCTCGCGCATGCGCGTCACTCACCAGACATGTTCCTGCCGAGCTGGCCCCAGTCCCTCCTCTCTGCAAGGCTCGCTGCACACTGACACGTCAGCCAGCAGGGGATACATGAGGATCATGATCCCAAGCGGCGACACGTCACAGCAGGGAGCTAGTGAGATGGGGAGGAGGGGAGCCGTCTCGAGCTATGGGAGTTTGTGTCCTCTCTGCAGCATGGCAACATTCCTCCCCCTCCCACCAGCTTACATTCCACTTGTGGTGCTGGGGGTCAAAGGGCCCCCTGGCTGGAGTCACACGTTCTTACAATGGTTTTATCCTCACCTTGACCCAGAAGACCTTGGAGCCCTGTGGCCGGGTGTTGCTGTGC
Organism: Ascaphus truei; assembly: GCA_036426205.1. NCBI lineage: Eukaryota > Metazoa > Chordata > Amphibia > Anura > Ascaphidae > Ascaphus > Ascaphus truei. Next base: position 6,133,215 of record CM071584.1, read on the forward strand.
TGCCAGGAGAGGTATTCATCCACACGGGCACTTTTTCTGTGGCGAATGGGTACCTTGGATCTGGTTATTTTATTTCGTGCTAGATAAAGAAGAATTGCGATGCTGTGGGAGAAACCAGAGATGTATTAGGAGCAGTCAACCTCAACCCGCCCCTGCAGCAGAAGTAGATGGACCTAGAACAGGGGTGCAGGAGATTCTGGGGGTCCTGCGCTCTCCCCCAACCCCCAAAGCATTTAAATTAACAAGGCCTCTGCAGCTTCTTACTGGTCTTCGGCAACGCATCGCCATGGTAGCAGAGGTCACGTGACCCTGCAAAGTTATTTGATGCCGGAGCTGAGCAGAAGGGGGCGCGAGTCAGGAGGTGTGCAGGCAGGGGGGCGCAGGGTCAATATTTTGAACGGTCATGTGCAATAACACTTAGTAATACCCTCCCTTGGGTATAACTCCCTCCCTCACCTCTCAGCCAGGTTAAAGTCTCCATCTTTGAGCGCCGGCACCTTGCGTAGAGGATTCACCTTTGCAAACCTCTTCCCCGAGGTGTTCCCCTGCAGAGAGAAAGACCCCATATCGATGTTATAGAGGGGACCTTTAACAGAACTCAAAGACCCCCCATCCACCCAGTGGTGGGATTCAGAAATTTTAGCAACCAGTTCTCAGTGAAAAATCACCAGCTCTCCCCTTCATCTTCATATCTCCCCCAATAACCCTTAGCATCCTCAGATCTCCCCAGTCCCTCCATGCCTACCTGGCTGGACACCGGCAGGGGCAGATGGTATGCAGCGGTAGCGGGCCCCATAGAAGAATCTCTTGAGGCAGAGCACAAGGTGAGGAGTGATCTAGTTACAGACACCAGGAGTTCCGGGTTTGACAGCTAGATGGCGCCCCTCCCCTGCAATCCTGCTCTGAAACAAGTGATTCTACTACAGGCCAATGCAACCATTCGCCGAACATGAGAAATTCCAGCGACAGGTTCACACACGGACGACATCCCACCCATGCAATCCACCAACATGACTCCCAGACTTAGTCAGAGTCAGGAACAGGCTGAAATCAGACAGGTGGGATGGATCCTTAAATGCAATCTCTGGTAGGACCAAAGTGATCCATTCACATCCAGCGCCACTTAAAGGGGTCTTACTGGGTGACACTTTAACACAATACATTAAACATACTTGTAGGTGTCATATTTGGGTAAGTGACACATGGAGGGGGTTTATTCCCTATGCTCTCCTTTGTAGAGAGCAAGCGCTGACAGCCGAGTCCCATCTTCACTGTGTCTGATAAGGACGGTGTGATAAGGGGGAAAAGACACTTCCCAGTTGGAGTCCCCAAGAAATTCAACTGATCAACTACCGGACGCCCCTGGAACACTGCGTGATTGCATTGCACATTGATCTCAGGAAAAAATGGGAACTAATCACACAGTCTCTCGGGCACAGACAGATAAGGAGCCCTAATGCAAGTTCAGTATAACACAGGGGTCAGCAAGCACAGATCAGACGCTGCATGCAACTCACAAGCCACGTGCGTGTGGTTAAAAACATGGCTAGAAATCAGCTGGAGCAAAACAATCCAACCCGATCGGATCTGCACCTGGCAGGCTGGATATAAAAATTAACTTGTCAAAGTCTTGCGACTGTCCCGCCCCCCAAATCTTTTCATGCTTTCTACTGCAGTTCTTTCCTTGACTAATTTATTCTGGGGAGTGAATGTTAATCCGGCCAGCGCATGAAATTGTCTGCTGATGGGATTAGCAATATAATATAGATATATTATAATATATATATATATATATATATAATATATATATATATCTTAATATATGCAAATATATAGCTGTATGCCACTCTGCATGTCTATGCAGGTCTGCAACCCCCGCCTTTCCCCATTATCACCCGCATACAGCACTTCCACTGCACTGCAAGTGATTCTGGGAAATGACATGCAAATGAGCACCCAGTGTCACTTTTTGCCTCAATACCATTTTTAACATGGTTCCCTATAGGCTTAGCTTGCAAGCTTAGCCTATGGGAACCATGTTAAAAATGGTTATTGAGGCAAAAGTGACAGTGTGCTCATTGCAGTCATTTCCCAAATCCCGTGCTGCAGTGGAAGTGCTGTATGCTGGTGATAATGGGGAAGGCGGGGTTGCAGACTGCCTAACATGCAGATGAGCTACAGCTATTATTTGCATAATGATTATATATATATTATATATATCATATTATATATATAATATATATATATATATATATATATATTATATATACAACACACACACACCCACACACCCCCATATACCCACACACATTATATCCCATAACATGACTTCAGCACAGAAGACAAACCAACAAACATACATCAGACCCACAAAACACCCCACACTTAAGCCACCGTAAAGTAGATGACATGCGGGGACAACGGGGCCACAGGAATAAATCATTTAGAACATGTCTAAGGGTCCACACGCCTAGCTGTGACTGCGGGGCCATCTTAAAGTCCCCTGAGTCTGGGGATGGAAAGAACTCAGGACATTCCCAGGTCAGCAGCAGGAGCACACATACAGCCACCCCGCACAGCACCCCTCCCAGCACAGACCCCCCCCTCCAGCACAGCACTCCCCCTCAGCACAGACCCTCCCCCCTCCCAGCACAACAGCACCCCCCCTCCCAGCACAACCCTCCTCCCAGCACCCACCCCCCTCCCATCACCAAACCCCCTCCCATCACAGCACCCCCCCCTCCCCCCAGACCGTCCCCCTCCCAGCACACACCCCCCTCCCCCCTCAGCCCCCCCTCTCCACCGCACCTCCCCCACCCCTCCCCTCCACAGCCGCCTCCCCCCCTCCACACAGCGCCTCCCCTCCCAGCACAGCACCCCCCCCTCCAGCACTACCTCCCCCTCCCATCAGCACAGAGCTTCCCTCCCAGCCAGCACGCACCCCCTCCCAGCCAGAGCCCCCCCCTCCAGCCACCTCTCCCCCCCTCCATCCATCACTCCTCTACTCTTCCTCCCTCCATCTCTCCCCCCCCCCCTCAGCACAGAGCCTCCCCCTCCCAGCACAGAGCCTGAGGGAGAGTTACTGTAACTTAAAGAACTCCCCCAAACATCCCTATTACCTCCGCCCCAATAATGCGGGACTCCTTGCCCCACCACTGAGACCCCCAGGGGGCAGATAACACGGGAGGGGAGAGCCCCGGTCTCACACTATAAGGGGGGAGACCCCGGTCTCACCTTTAGAGAGCAGAACCTCCCGGTGCTGGAACGGGATGTGATTGACCTTTGCGAAGATGTACACGGAGCGGCAGGGCTGGGACAGGAGGTCCAGGAAGAGTGCGAGGTCAGACATGGTGAGAAGGAATGCGGGAGCGCTGGGAGAGGGCGGGTTTTATACTGCACTGACCCCGCCCACACTGCCATAACTCCGCCCACACTGCCATAACTCCGCCCACACTACAATAACCCGGCCCATACCCCAATGCAGGCGCCGCCTCACACCCTGCTAGCTCCGCCCCTTATCCCCCCCAGGTGTTTTGTACACAAACAAAGCCACGCCCACCAGATGGTGCTGGCTCCGCCCCCGAGGTGCAGGTCTAGCTGGGTGTGCCATTATAAAACAGCCTCTGCCCCCCTTTATAACGCGATTCTCTCAGCCCCTCCTCATTACACTGAGGACTGGGGGTCATCATGTCCCCTGCGGGCACTGTCACAGTATGTCACCCTCTGTGCTGTCCTAATACAGGAATATAAATATATACTGAGCCTCAGGCTGGGCAGAGGAGGAGGAGCCAGGTTTGTTCTAGAGAAGTAAAAAAGTATTATTATATATTTATATGACAGCAACATACAGTGTAGCGCAGTACAGCGCAGACCTGCCAACTCCCACTGATTTTCTGTCAGTGTCACTGATTTTTAGCACCAAATTTCCCACAGACTTCAGTGGAAACTCCCTGACAAAGACCAGCACTTTTGTAATAAAATAACATGTTTTGATTCCTGATCCCCCAGGTCACGCTGATTTTGGACCCTAAAGATATGAAAGACATTAATAAAAAGGCACGTGACAGTAGTAACATACACTGATACAGCAGGTTAGGAGAGCCCTGCCCCGAGGATCTTACACTCAAAGTGAGAGAACATACGTCATAGTGTGTGAACGAGGTTGGTGTGTGTGAGAAGCTGGGACGCGGGTGGTTGTGTCGTTGGCTGGATGAATAAAAGTGAGGATATGAGGAAGCTGAGTTGTCAGACCACCTATATATGGTTCTCAGATAATAACATTGTCAGGCCTCTGATATAAGACACGCTGGCATATTTATACAGTACACAGCATTGAGCAGCTGAGCGCAGGTGTGAGACAGTAACTTGTGTGATGTATTTATATCTCCTCAACAAGAGCCCAAACCCTCCCCACAGGAGTTATAGGGGGACGAAAATGGTACAGGTGTTCCCACTTCCAAGGCGCAATCCAAGCAATATTTATTTATATCTAAAAATGTTTCACCAGGAAGTAATGCATTGAGGGGTACCTCTCGTTTTCAAGTATGTCCATGGTATATACATGGTTACATTAAATAAACAGAGGTTAATACATTTAAATTTCTCCAGATCAGACATTTCTTACAAAAACTGTCCCCCACATTAGAATTCCCCCCCCTAACACAGTTTGAAAGATTGTGTCAGGAAAACGAGCACCAAAAAGGCCTAATCTCACAAATCTACGGGATACTAGATAGACATGCGAGTCCTGACACACACGATTATATGCACAAGTGGGCAGCGGAGTTAAATGTAGACATTGACAGTGAAGACTGGGAGGAGATATGGGAGGCGGCATCAGGAACCTCAGTGTGCACCAGCATTAAAGAAAACATCTACAAGGTAATGTACCACTGGTACTTAACACCAGTGAGACTGCGGCAAATCTACCCTCTGGCATCTGATCTATGCTGGAGCGGCTGTGGACATAGGGGGGACATGGCTCACATATGGTGGCACTGCCCAAAAATTCAGAAATATTGGCTCTCAATTCAAAACATAATCAAAGGGGTCACTGACCTCACAATCCCTATGGATCCACTGACCTTCATACTGGGCAGGCCAATGGATGAAATTGACCAACCAGTATGGAAATTAATCTCCTTAATTTTGACAGCAGCGCGGTGCTCGGTGGCGCTCTCCTGGAAGAAAAACTCTCCGCCCAAGATACAAATGGTAAAAAAAAGATTAAATGAGGTAATGTTAATGGAAAAACTGACGGCATTCCTTAATCACTCAACGGAGCGGTTCTACCGCATATGGGAGCCCTGGCTGACCCACTAAATCGTAAGAGATAACAGCCCCCACCTTTGCCCAGTAACCAGACGAGACGCTCGGAACAAGTAACAGGAGGCGACTCCAGGGGAGGGGAAATCTATCATCCCCCTTCTCCTCCCCCCCTTCCCCTTCTATTTTTCCCTCCCCTTTCTCCCACTTTTCTCTCTTTTTCGGGAGACTAACCACAGGGTCCTCTGAAGGACCGGACGGTCGGCCACCCCCATGGGTGGGCAATCAAGGACCCCTCCCACCTTCTCTTCCCCCCCCTCCCCTCTCTCGTCTTTTTACCCCCACTTTCATAAGGAAAAAAAAAAGGGGGAAAAAACAACTGTTATGGTATTATGTTATGCTCATCTGACAATGCTTGTAAAATGATGTTTCAACACCTAATAAAAATGTTTGGAAAAATAAATAAATAAATAAACATAGGTTATATAATGAATTCACAGAAATTTCATGGACAGATAGAGTTGGAAAATTGTGTACAGGGGATAAAAGGGGCCTGGTGAGTTTCAGATTGAAATGGAAAAGCTTCAACATGAACAAACATCAGCGCATGGCAGCAAACGTCTCACACCCTTTTGGCTGCCCTTCAGCTGCGCCAAAGTCTGTCCGCCTTTGGGACGCAGATGTACACTGAAGGGGCTCAGATTGAATGCAGCTGTGGATTCAAAGTCCTTCGTCTTCCTGGCTCATTAACATTCCAGTGGGTGGGGTTGACTTTGCACATAGTAAAAGCAAATGTTAACCCTTAGCACGCTGGTTCTGTGCAATGGAGCAGCTCTCGGGTAATTCCATCAGGCGTCCTCCTACATATCCTACATGTGTTTGTTGTTTTTTTTTAAATAAATCAGTTCTGCAATATTAGATACCTTTTTTTTTTATTATTCAACTCTTAATGCCATTTTTAATTCTTTTTAATATACTGATAATCCTTTGATTTCTACAGCAGGCTTTAGCCCACTTCCCCAGCAGTGCAAGATCTTTGTAACACTTTCCTATTTATGATGGGTTGCCAATGTTCCCAGCAGTTTGAGCTGCAAACTGTAACAATAGATAATCTTACCGTAGTAGTATAAGACTACATTGTAGTTTGCTTAGTTCCACTGACTGGAGGATTGATTTGAAACTGGAAGGCAGCCATTTAGTAAACCCTCAGAAACAGGATTTTGCTGATTGATCACGGGAGAACGAATTGATCAGCAGCTTAGGTAATTAGTTTTTAATAACATAATCAAAGACTGCATATATTAAAACAAAAACATTTTTTTTAAGCTGCTTGGGTGGCCTCTTTAACCCATCGAAATCATCCTGTTATAAGTGTTTATTTAATGAATATTATTAGTGCACAATAAGGATTTCATATTACAGAAATTCCAATTGTAACAATTCTAACTCAATATTACGGTGATACCAATTGTGATAACATATAAAACTGCGCTAGTGAATAAACCGATGGGAATTTATGCTCAAATGTGATGCTTCTCAACCCACAAAATAGAACGGTCCACTCGGTTACTCAAAAGTCTTCAAAAAGTTCAGGAGCACAACCACGAAAAAGGGAAATATAGTTAGTTACACGACTCCACGCCGTTGCCGAACTAAACTTGAGCTTTTCAGAGATATCTGTTAATTTACGAAGCGCGAGTCTCCAAACATCCTGAAGGAATAGAATTTTACAACGTACAGAACACCTGTGTATCTTCATTTTCTGCGTCTCAGACTAATACTCTCCAGCATGGGTGGCTCAATCAGTGAATTGATCCTCCTTTGCTGAAGCAGGGACATCCTGAAAACCTGTACTGTTGGTGGCCCTTGAGTACTGGAGTTGAGCGCCCCTGAATTAAAATGAAGTTTTGAGCCAGAATCCCCCACTCTCCACGTCTGACTGTTCCCGCTGTGTAATCTCTGGTGATTTGTGTGTGTGTGCCGGTTCCTCGTTGCGCAGGAGAGGATTCTGGGATATGAGGGGCCTGCGCACACACCTCAGCAGGAATCCCTTAGAGACACACGGGACAGCGTTGGGGAATTAACCCCTTCCCTGCCACACACGCCTGCATGTGAGTGAGGGGCAGGGCATCTCCAGGCTGGTAAGATTGTAATGGAAGCAGAGCGCGTTGGGTGACGTGTCACCCCTTCTGTGGGCCTTTTACATCCATATCCCTTCCGCCGACCATTGAAAGGTGCAGTAAAGTCACGGCACTCAGCCATGTTACTGCTTCTCTGCTGCGCCAAACATCAGGAATCCAAACATTGCTCAAACGTTTAGATCCAGAAAGGTAAACCCCTAACGAAATGGCCACAATGTAGTGCCCCCGTTATTCTAAAGAACGCACGTTTCCACGCAAGTTGAGCGGTTGTCGACCTAAACGGAGCTGTGTACAAGTGTGTTAAACCGTGCGCTCACGTCCACTTTAGCGCATTAGAATAACGGGCGCTGAATCTGTATAGAGATCAGGATGTGGCACTTGTTCTTGTAGCCACGTCGGTCTTGGAGAGCAGGGGGGCTCAACCCCAGGCCTTAAGCCCCCCCAAAAGGTCAGGTTTGAAGAATATCCCAGCTTCAGTACAAGTGGCTCAATCAGTCCCTGCTTCAGCACAGGTGGCTCAATCTGAGGCTGTCTTCGACTGAGCCTCTGCTTGAGCCACCTGTGCTGAAGCTGGGATAGCCTTAAAACCTGACCTGTTGCGGGGGAGGCTTGGAGTTGACCACCCCTGCTGCAAGACGCACATTTAATACAGGCTGTGATACCTTTTGGTGGGCAAAAACACACACACACAAGTTTGGGGCTGGGGACGCCGGGAGAACACGCGGCAGGAACTCGCAGGGAACTATTAGGAGACAGGCGGCTGCGGCCACATGCGCTTGGCGCGCTCACTTTAATGTAATCAAATTAGCATGGCCACGCTGACACTTAGCAAAGCCAGGCGCTTAGGGAGACAGGGAAAAATGATGTTTGAAGTGCGCTGAAGGGTCACATGACCCTTCAGCAACCAATCAAAACACACAGCCCTGATCCAGCCAATGACATGCGCCCGCCCCCCCTCCCTCCACTAGCGCTTCAAAATTCAAACAGGACAGCCGAGCGCTCATGCACGGAGAGTTGGTGACGTCACCGCTCTCAAGCATGAGCGCACTCAGCGTGGCCGCAGCCTCAGGTATCCCTGCTTCAGCACAGCTCGAGTGGCTCAATCGAGGACGAACAGCATTAAAAAGATGATCATTTGTTGATTGTTTTTCTCGGACCTGCTGCTTCTTCTATCCGCGCTGCGATTGCGGACTTCCAGTTCCTCGTCAGATTACATTACTGTTACATTTCCTAAACATATTTATAATGAACACTATATTATTAATAATTCAGTTCGATTTTTGGGCTGTGTATAGCTTATATTGTACTGGTATGTTCATATATTTATGTGCAGTGTTTATGGTACTAATCATAATACTTGGGGGGAAAAAATACATGATTATATATCAGCAAACAGGACGTTTTTATAAGCACGCGACATTTAAGGCCCCGGGCGCCATGTTTGTTTTCAATATTTTACTTCTCGCGGTTTTTCTTCAGTACAAATATTATTATTTACACATTGAGGCAGGAGTGGCCGACGCCAGTCCTCACGGGCCAGGTCTTCGGGATATCCCTGCTTCAGCACAGGTGGCTCATTCAGTGGCTGCGTCCAAGACGCAGCCACCTGTGCTGAAGCAGGGATATCCTGAAAACCAGACCTGGTGGCGGCCGGTGAGGAGAGGCCTTGGTCCCCCCTGAATTGAGGGGAGGCCCCCAGCTCACATTGAATGCCTTTGATGATAAAACGCACGTGGTCTGATCCTCCATTTGTGTCTCTGATATATCGAGTATTCCCAGATCGTCCACGTAGTCCGCGCGTGGGCCGTGTGAATAACGGGAACAGCCAAGGGTCACATCGGCTAATATGTATAAAGAGTTTAGGGCGTGTCCGCTAAGCAGTGCTGGGCAGGGGGTCGCAGTCTGAGATCATCACCAGGAGCTTTCTGAAATGGTTAAACTTCTCTGGGACACGCTCACAACTTCTGCAGACGTGACCTTCGCTCCCAGGACACAGCGATACTCCCCGCACGAGGGGGATCCCCCCCAATGCACCAGTCAGGGGTTCCAGATATCAGGAGCGCTTCTGGGCCCGCTCATCCTGTGAGGACACAATCGGGGGGAGAGAGGAGTGAGAGAGAGGGAGGGAGAGGCGGGTCGAGGAGAGAGAGGGGCGGGTCGAGGAGGGAGAGGCAGGGAGAGGGAGGGAGAGGCGGGTCGAGGAGGGAGAGGCAGGGAGAGGGAGGGAGAGGCGGGTCGAGGAGAGGGGTCGGAGACAGAGAGAGGCGGGTCGAGGAGAGGGGTCGGAGAGAGGGAGAGGCAGGTCGAGGAGAGGGGTCGGAGAGAGGGAGAGGCGGGTCGAGGAGAGGGGTCGGAGAGAGGGAGAGGCGGGTCGAAGAGAGGGAGAGGCGGGTCGAGGAGAGGGAGGGAGAGGAGGGGTAAGGAGAAAGGAGGAAGGGAGAGGTGGGGCGAGAGGGCGGGAGGGCGAGGCGAGAGGGTGAGGCGGGAGGGTGAGGCGAGAGGGTGGGGCGGGGCGAGAGGGTGCCGCGGGGCGAGAAGGTGGGGCGGGGCGAGAGGGTGGGGCGGGGCGAGAAGGTGGGGCGGGGCGAGAGTGTGGGGCGGGGCGAGAGGGTGGGGCGGGGCGAGAGGGTGGGAGGGTGACGCGGGGCGAGTGGGTGACGCGGGGTGAGAGGGTGACGTGGGGCGAGAGCGTGGGGCAGGGCGAGATGGTGGGGCAGGGCGAGAGGGTGAGGATGGGCGAGGCAGAAAAGGGGTAAGTGAGGATGAGAAATAGTGGAAGTGCGGATTGAAGTTTTCCATTTATCTCCCCCTTCCCCCCACGACCCCAGTGACCCTCACCTTGACCGCTCTCTGTAACTGGACCAGCGCCTCCTCATATTGCTGCACAAACTGCTGGAGGTTCTGGCTCCTCACCAGCTGCTTCTGCAGCTCCGGGGCGCCCGCGTCCCGCATCATACGGAAATAGCGCTGCTCCTGTGGGGACCAGGGATAGGTATACATATACGCACACAGAAGGCAACACACGCACACACACACACACACACACACACACACACACACCTCAGACATTACTGCGCGCTCTCTCCCTGCGCTCAGACATTACTGCGCGCTCTCTCCCTGCGCTCAGACATTACTGCGCGCTCTCTCTGCGCTCAGACATTACTGCGCGCTCTCTCTGCGCTCAGACATTACTGCGCGCTCTCTCTGTTCAGACATTATCGCGTGCGCTCTCTCTCTGCGCTCAGACATTACTGCGTGCGCTCTCTCTGCTCAGACATTACCGCGCTATCAGGGGTACCTGCTGCGCAAGCTCTTTGGTGGGTAACACGACGAGTACTCGCACCTCGCACACCACGCGTTGCAGAAGGGTCTGGGGGGAACGGAAGACAGTGTCAGGAGCACAGCGTGTGTGCAGCCTCCCGCAGCGCGCGCCCAGCCTCCCGCAGCGTGTGTGCAGCCTCCCGCAGCGCGCGCCCAGCCTCCCGCAGCGCGCGCCCAGCCTCCCGCAGCGAACGCCAGCGTTTTCCCGCTGCCTGTGGGCGCAGACACGCACATATCGCTGGGCCGGAAACCACCCCTCCCCAACAGGAAGCCATGGCAGGCACTTTCCAGGATAGCCGGGATAACTTCAGCCTGGACTGCAGGACAAGAGAGGGTTAGGGAGAGCAGCAAGCTCCGAGCAAGCCGGGGGGAGGCAGGGGGCAGATGGGAGCTCACAGGAAGATGCACGTCACCGCTTGTTAGGTACCTGGGAAGAAACACTTCACCCCGTTGGCCTCCAGCTTCTTCAGCAGTTTGGGATGCACGCCGGGGATCTGCTGGATCGGGACCAGGTTCTGTTTGATGTCCTTCTGGACCAGATTGGGCTGTGCCAGCCACTGGGGCAGAACCGGCAACACCTGGGAGAAGAGGTAGAGGAACGGGTAGGGTGAGTGCCAGGGGAATGCAGCCTCGCACTGATGTCTAACCCGCATGTGCACGAAGGACTGAACACAACGGCAGAACGTGGGAGGTTATAGGAACAAAATAATCACAGGTAACTCGCTGCTCTCACCTTCTGCACAGACTTAGTCTCAAAGCCTCCCAGGAGGATGGATCTGGGGTCCAGGGAGGCCTCCTCTACCCCTCTCCCCTCAGTCTGTGCTGCCTTTCCCTCCTTGCTCTCCACCTGCTGCTCCTCATCCAGCTTCTTTCTGCGCTCTTTCTTTTTCACTGGTGCCGAGTCCTGCCCCTTCCCATCCTCAGCACTGGGACTCTCCACCTCCTCTCTCTCTCCCTTCCCATCCTCAGCACTGGGTCTCTCCACCTCCTCTCTCTCATCTTCCTCATCAATTTGCCGTTTTTTCCTCTTCTTAGCTTTCCTTTGTGGTGTCTCAGGCTCTGCCTCTTCATCACTAGGTTTAGGGGCACTTCTCACTGCCCCTTTGAGGCTGGTGGTGTCTCTTTTGGCCGCCTTGGGGGTGGGTCTGGGGGTCTCTCTTGCAGCCCCCTTGAGGATAGGTGTGTCTCTATCTTCTTGTTGCTGCCTCTGTGGTGTCTCTTTGTTACTAGGTGTAGGTATGTTTCTCACTGCCCCTTTGAGGCTGGGGGTGTCTCTTTTGGCCGCCTTGGGGATGGGTCTGGGGGTCTCTCTTGCAGCCCCCTTGAGGATAGGTGTGTCTAATCTTTCTTGTTGCTGCCTCTGTGGTGTCTCTTGTTACTAGGTGTAGTATGTTTCTCACTGCCCCTTTGAGGCTGGGGGTGTCTCTTTTGGCCTCCTTGGCGATGGGTCTAGGGGTGTCTCTATCAGACCCCTTGGGGCTGGATATGTCTCTCTCTTCTTGATGCTGTCTCTGTAGTTGCAGCTGCCGAGCCTTTGCCTGCTCATGAAGCTTCTCCAGCAGAGCTCTGGAACGGTTTTCAGAGGAATCCACCTCTTCCCCATGGTACCTGGGCAGAGTTTAGAGATAGAGTGTAAAAAAAAAAAAGTTAATTTACCAGACCGATTTCTAAACCATGAACAAAGCCCACCCGGATCCCAGAGACGTCAAAGCATGTCCCAGACATGAATGGTCTCATTAGCTATTAGCAAGAATTATAAATACACTGTCCCAAATACAGTTTATGGGTTTCTCAGAGCTTGTTTGGCATCTGTGTCTATTACCTATGTGCAGCTGGTCTCAGCTGCTTTGGGAGGGTAGTGGTCCCGTCCCCCCCCCCCCCCCCCGGCAGGTCAGTTTCATTTTGCTGGGTTACAACAGATCCAATGTTTGATCATTCTTCCCCTAATTATAGAGGTAAATCAGAATTTTAACTCAGGGAGTGTTAGGACCTGCTAACGGTCATGCCTTGAAGTGGCAGCAGGCTTAAGACACTTTGGCCAAAGGGTTAAACTAAATGACCCTTTTCAAGAGAATATATAGGTATTGCACTGTGTATTTTTGTCACATTGGAAGTAGCTTTGGGCATCTTTGTTTATTTTTTGTTGTGTCCAAATACAGTTCAGGCAGCACACAGGACAGGAGATTAATTATAATCAGACTTCTCCCTCCCAGACGATGCTAAAATGTAGGGAATGAGAGATTCTGTGATAGTGTGTGTGTGTGTGTGTGTGTGTGTGTGTCATGCAGTGTTGGGCCGTAGATGTGAGTGGCTTGGGGTAGGTAGCAGTGTGTAATGTGTATATATGACGGGGTTTAGTTACAGTGTGTGTGGTATGAGTGTCACCGTGGGTGCCAGAGATGAGGCTCAGTAGATAAACAATGCATGGTTGGTAAGTGGGCTTCAGGTCGGTCACAGAGTGGTTAGAGTAAGGTGTGTGATGGACAGGAGAAGGAGGGTATGATGATTGTATGTATAAGTGTGTGAGATGGATGGAGGGCCGGTGTGTGTGTGATGGGCAAGTTGGGGCGTTTGTATCAGACTACAGCACGTGTAGGTAGGTATATAGGTTAGCCTATAAGGTGTTATGTGTGTTTCGGGGTCTATGGGTATGTTAGATGTACATGGTTTGCATATAGGGGACTGTATGTTAGATGCACATGGGTTAGCATATAGGGTATGTTAGATGTACATGGGCTAGCATATAGGTTACTGTATGTTAGATGCACATGGGTTTGCATATAGGGTATGTTAGATGTACATGGGATTGCATATAGGGTATGTTAGATGTACATGGGATTGCATATAGGGTATGTTAGATGTACATGGGATTGCATATAGGGTATGTACTTATCGATATACCTATAAATCCCCCTACCTGTTGATGACAAAAAGAGACATCCCGCTCCAGCAGACACTGATCACATGGGGATGAAGCATGGAGCGTCGCAGCGGTGACGTCAGTAGGACAATCATAGAGTGGAGTATGCAGAGCGGCAGCGTGTTGGGGCGCCCCCTGCCTGACCGGAAGTGAACGGCAACACTGTCTGCCCTGACCTCCCCACCCCCCACCCACACCACAGACTCCAGCAGGTCTGGCCTCTGAAGTGGGAGCACCCTTCTATGAAATCCACCACACCGAGCAACACAGTTATTAACCCCTTGCTGGAGGAGGGGGAAAGGAACCTGTCACCCCACCCTGTGCTCCCGGGAATTATTTCCCCTCAAATGTCCCCAGACAACAGAGAGTGTAAACTCTTCCGGGAATATCATGGCTAACTGCACTGCACGATCAGCCAATGCAGAGCAGGACACAGTATCACTACTTTCTAACCATTCCACTTTCTTTTTAAAGATAAAAGCAGAGCTTTACCCCAACTTCTAGCACAGGAACACTACTCTCTAAGCCACTGGATATCCCCGCCTCTCACTCAATGGTCAGCTTCACCTTGTAGTGCTTTGCAAAAGGTTGCAGGTCCCTTCAGCCCAGGAAGGGTTAATAAAATGTACACAACACAGGGAGATTCTTGTGCGGACTCTTTATTTAGCGGGGAACATTTAACACCAGCACAGCGATGGAGGAGCAGGGGACCGGACATCCTTAGGCGAAGGTGGATCCGTTCCAGCCCACGTTAGCAGCGCTCATGTCGCAGAAATTGATGTAAACCCTGCAAAGAATAATAATAATAATAAATAATAATAGCATGTTCTTGTATAGCGCTGCTAGTTTTACGTAGCGCTTTACAGAGACATTTTGTAGGCACAGGTCCCTGCCCCGTGGAGCTTACAATCTATGTTTTTGGTGTCTGAGGCACAGGGAGATAAAGTGACTTGCCCAAGGTCACAAGGAGCCAACACCAGGAATTGAACCAGATTCCCCTGCTTCAAAAAGTGCCAGTCAGTGTCTTTACTCACTGAGCCACTCCCTCTCCCAACCACACGTTCATTCCCTAAAGGAAACCCTGCAGAGTAGTACCCCGGCCCTGCACATTAGTCATACCCCTGCTATTCCTGCACATCAGTCATACCTCTGCTATTCCTGCACAGTCACTCCACCTCTACCCTGCTGTGCTAGAGAGTAGTGAGAAGCGTGTGGTGGTTTAATGGGGGTATTGGCCCGTATTCACCAACCGGGAACAGGGCTCACCTGTCGGTAGTTACAAGGGGGGGGGGGGGGGGGCAGGGTTCACCCATCGGGAACAGGGGGGGGGTGGGGGGGGGGGGGGGGGGGGGGGGTTGAAAGCGCAACTGTCAGAGAGTATGAGGGTGGCAGGTTGCAGGGTTCACCTATTGTGTATATAATGTATACCCTGTTCATTTATGTAACTGTACTTGTAACCATGTATTATTTGTTTTACTCTGTGCCCAGGACATACTTGAAAACGAGAGGTAACTCTCACTGTATTACTTCCTGGTAAAATATTTTATAAATAAATAAATATTGGGTACAGGGTGAGGGACGAGGGGCAGGCACCGGACTCACCTGTCAGAGGGTATGTGCAGCTGTTTGGTCAAGACCTCGCACAACAGCTTGGTGTAGCTCTTATTCTGTGGCCCCCCGATCTTGCCAATGCTGTGCAGACTGCAGAGGGCGCAGGGGTCCGAGGACCCCCCGAAACTCATCAGCTGGTCCGTCTGAATGTGCACGGCGATGTACTGCAGCAAAAAGACAAGGGACAAGCCAGGGAAGATTACACACCCGGCAAGAAACCTCACTGCAGAAAACACTGATTAGAAAAGGGATCTGTTCTGTCTTACAGCCTGAGCCAGGAATCTGCTGCATGATACGAAATCAGGGGAGAACTTCCCCTATACTCTGCTAATCTGTGTCTGCAGGGCAACTGTGCCCGCTCTCCCTCTCTGTGACCTGTGCCCCCTCTCTGTGCTCCCCTTCCGCTCCTCCCCCCCCACCCTCTCTGCGACCTGTGCCCCCTCTCTGTGCTCCCCTTCCGCTCCCCCACCCGCACCTCGGCCGGTTTGCCCGTGGCTTTGGCCAGTTGCTGGGTGAGGTCGGACAGGAGATTCCCGGGCACCGCGTCCCGGGTCACGTTGGTGTTGAGCACGAAGATCGGCATCTTGCGATCGGTTCCCGGAGAGACAAAACCGGAGCCTGAGGCTGAAAGATGGAAAATGCGCCCCGGGAGCGGAACACGTGGGACGCCGACCCCCGCCCTTTAAACAGGCAGCCAATCAGGGGGGCGCGCCCTGGGGGAGGGGGCGGCACTGCCACCTGCCGGACACTGTGTAGTCTGACCGCAGCAAGGGGCGTGGTAATCACTGTGTGCTGCGCTCTCCTGTATCATTATTATTACTAGTATTATTTATTAGTATTGTCACTATTGAGACTGTGATCCCTCTCTCCCAGTATTTACACTGACACTTATCTTGTGTATATGCGTGTCCTTACACTGCGGTGTGACCTGGAGCACAGAGCAGAGTACACTAGCAGGCCCCCTCCTGGAGGAGAAGGGTTAATGCTCTGTGTATGCCCTGTGCTCTATCTGTGACACGTACAAAGGGAACAGAATTAAATGCACCCGAAGGTCTAATATTTGCACAGGCCTGTCTGTACCTGTCAGACAATCCCGCCCCAAGCATGGCACTGCTATCTGAGAGCCAACAAGGGCAGCCAGCCATCCTGTGTTCACACCCAAGGGCAGAGGTTTCCAACCTTTTTTTGGCTATGGTGGAACCCTATACAGGCATACCCCGCATTAACGTACGCAATGGGACCGGAGCATGTATGTAAAGCGAAAATGTACTGAAACACTCTCTTTTTTCCGCTTATTGATGCATGTATTGTACTGCAATCGTCATATACGTGCATAACTGATGTAAATAACGCATTTGTAACAGGCTCTATAGTCTCCCCGCTTGCTCACGGCTTTGGTACAGGTAGGGAGCTGGTATAGCAGTTCAGGACGTGCTGACAGGCGTGTGTACTTAAAGTGAGTGTCCTTAAACTGGGGTATGCCTGTAATTATAGTTGTAAACCAACCCTCTCTAATAGCGCGTGGGAGATCAGATGCATTGTAAGGAACCCCAACCCTCTCTAATAGCGCGTCTGAGATCAAATGCATTGTAAGGAAACCCAAGCCTCTCTAAAAGTGCGTCTGAGATCAGATGCATTGTAAGGAACCCCAATCCTCTCTAATAGAGCGTCTGAGATCAGATGCATTGTAAGGAACCCCAACACTCACTAATAACGCGTCTGATTTCAGATGCATTGTGAGGAACCCCAACCCTCTCTAATAGCACGTCTGAGATCAGATGCATTGTAAGGAACCCCAACCCTCTCTAATAGCGCGTATGAGATCAGATGCATTGTAAGGAACCCCAACCCTCTCTAATAGCGCGTCTGAGATCAGATGCATTGTAAGGAAACCCAAGCCTCTCTAAAAGTGCGTCTGAGATCAGCTGCATTGTAAGGAACCCCAACCCTCTCTAATAGCACGTCTGAGATCAGATGCATTGTAAGGAACCCCAACCCTCTCTAATAGCGCGTCTGAGATCAGATACATTGTAAGGAACCCCCCAACCCTCTCTAATAGCGTGTCTGAGATCAGATGCATTGTAAGGAACCCCAACACTCTCTAATAGCGCGTCTGAGATCAGATGCATTGTAAATTCTTCTGTATTTAGTACAATTTTCAAATGACCTGAAAATGGAACGAAACCCTTTAGTGGATTCCACCGGATTCTTAGGAAACCTGGTTGAAAAAACAGTGACTTAGGGTGATATTCTTTATGGGACCATCCCCATATCATGAAGTTACTCATTGTAAAGCTTGTCACATACACAATGTGAACGTATGATAGAAAGAAACATTCAATTTACATTACAAGTGTACATCAAATAAAAGTGTATATATAGGATACAGGGACAGTATATCAGACAGACAGGTGTATATCAGAGGCAGGTGTATATCAGACAGACACAGGTGTATTATCAGAGTCATGTGTATATCAGACAGACACAGGTGTTTATCAGACAGACAGGTGTATATCAGACAGACAGGTGTATATCAGAAGCATATGTATATCAGACAGACACAGGTGTATATCATATACCATCACATATCTGCAAACCCCCAAAGGCGATTCATTAAGGCAGAGCAGCTTTATCCCTGTGATGTGATTTATTTGGCACACGGAGTTAGAGATTTGGTTGTGGGAATAGCTGGAAGGTGAAGGCGTTCCTGATTTGATACTGGGCAGGTTGCGGACAGTCGCAGTGTAAGCCAGGCTCTGCTGTCCGCAGAACCTCGGGTCAGGGGTCACGGATTGCACATGGGGCGCTGTGGGGAGGATTACAACATGATATGAAATAACTGAAAGAAACCCAACTACAGTAGGTGTTGCAATGAGACAGGGAAATAGCAGCCCTGAGATCTGGCTGAGTCTTCTCTTTCAGTATGCAGCGGGCGAGTTTAAATGTCCCAACCGAAAAACCTGGACTGGGAGCTCTGTATATGGGACCTGGATCAGGTTGAGAACCTGCAGGGGGGTGTCATTGTCCAGAGATCAGAGCTTGGTGGAGGCCACGTGTCTCTGTGGTGGGCTCCCTGAGGTCACCAGGCCGTGTCTCCCCCTGAAGTCGAACTTGTTGAATTCTTCACTGATCTCCAGCCAGGATTTTCCCTTCGTCTCCGGGAGGAAGAAGAACAGAAATATCCCAGACGAAGCGATGAAACCGATGAAGACGAGGAAGCAGAAGGGACCCAGACTGGCCTAGAGAGACACAGGGCAGAGTCACACCCGCCCGGCAGTCACACCCGCCCGGCAGAGTCACACCCGCCCGGCAGAGTCACACCGCTCCCGTCAGGAGTCCACACCCGGGCGGCGCGGGGGGGCAGATCACAAGGGGGGAACAAGCCCCACTCCACGGGCAGATTCCATCTCAGAAACGGACCCTGCCGGGCATATTCACGCGGCGCGCCCTTCATATTCACAGGCCGTGCTCGCCCGTTCAGGCTAGTCACACTCGCCGTCTGGCAAGAACATCACGACTCACGCTGTCCTACCCCACAGAGGGGCCCACGCCATGCCGCAAGGCACCCATAAGTACACCAACCACACACACCTAACATACAGCACCCTCATCCACCAGACACACCTAACGCACATCATCCTCACCCACCACACTCCCCTCTAACACACAGCATCCTCACGCACAACACACAGCATCCTCACGCACAACACACAGCATCCTCACGCACAACACACAGCATCCTCACGCACAACACACAGCATCCTCACGCACAACACACAACACACAACATCCTCACACACAACACACAATCCTCACGCACAACACACAATCCTCACGCACCTAACACACACACCTAATGCACAGCATCCTCACCCACCACACTCACGACTAACACACCTAATGCACAGTATCCTCACCCACCACATAAACCTCTAACACACCTAACGCACAACTTCCTCGCGCACGACACACACACCTCTAACACACCGAACACAAAGAATCCTCATGCACAACACACACACCTTTAACACACCAAACGCATAGCATCCTCGCGCACGACACACACACCTCTCTCCCGATCTCTCACCTCCACGTAGGGGAAGATCATGCCAATGATAAACAGCCCGATCCAGTTAATTAATCCCACAACGATGAACGCTGCAGCTCGGGTCTCCGGAGAAAACATTTCCAGGCTGATAGTTATGGTGACAGCACCTACAGGGACAGGGGACAATGTGACACCCTGCGCAGGGAGAGGGGACAATGTGACAGCACCTACAGGGACAGGGGACAATGTGACACCCTGCGCAGGGAGAGGGGACAATGTGACAGCACCTACATAGCAGGGGACAATGTGACACCCTGCGCAGGGAGAGGGGACAAATGTTGACACCATCCCCACTCCGCATGGAGAAGGGGACAATGTGACAGCACCCTACATTGAACAAAGGGGAACAATGTTACACCTGCGCAGGGAGAGGGGATCAATGTGACCCGCGCACACCTATCAGGGACAGGGGCACATGTGAACACCCTTGCGCAAGTGCAGAGAGGGCGAACTGTGACAGCACCTACATGGACAGGGGACAATTGCTAACACGCTACTGCGCAGTGAGAGTGAATAATGTGGCACCCTTTCAGTCGCAGGCGAGGGGACATGTGACAGCACCTACAGAGACAGGGGACTACTTACACCCCTGCGCAGGAGGAGGGGACACTGTTACCAACCACTGCTCAAGGGAGAGGGGCCATGTGACGCACTACGGACTTGTGACAAATGTGACGACCACTGCGCAGGGAGAGGGACAATGTATACACCTCTGCGGCATAGGAGAGGGGACACCATGTGACATTCGACCTATGACAGTGAAAGGACAATTGTGACAGATAACCCAACTGCGCAGGTCGAGTGGACAATGTGTACACCCTGCGCAGGGAGAGGGACAAATGTGACACCTGCGCGGAGCAGGGACAATGTGACACTCCCGGCGCGAAGGGAGAGGGGCCAATGTGACAACCCTGCCTCTGGAGAGGGGACAATCGTGACACCCTGCCGCAGTCGAGGGGACGCGTGCACAGCACCTACAGAATAACTGGGACATATCTTACACCCTGCCGCAGGCGAGGACAATGTGACTCAACGCCCCTACAAGACAGGGACAATTGTGACACCCTGCGCAGGTGGAGATGGGACCATTGACAACCCTGCCGCAGGGAGAGGGGGACAATGTGACAGCACCTACATGGACGGGGACAATGTTACACCCCTGCGCATGGAGAGGGAGACCAATGTGTGACACCCTGACGCAGGGAGAGGGGACAACGTTGGACACATCCTACAGGGACAGGGGAACATGTGACCTTCCCTGCGCAGAGGAGAGGGACAATGTGAACAAGCACTTCACAGAGAGACAGGGGAACAATTTGTAACCCCTACGCGCAGGGAGAGGGGACAGTTACAGCACCTACGGGCAGGGGACACTGTGAACACCAACTGCGCAGGGAGAGGGGCAATGTGACAACACCTACAGATCAAGGTGACAATGTGAACAATGCACCTCGGACAGGGTGACACTGTGACATCCGCTGCGCCAGGGAGATGGGACAATGTGACAGCACCCCTACAGGGCAGGGGACAATGTGACACCCTGCCAGGATATAGGGGACAATGTGACAGCACGCTACAGGGACAGGGGCAATGTTCACACCCCAGCTGCAGTGAGAGAGGGGCACCACTGTGCACCTCTGCGGCAGGGATATGGCGACAATGTGACGCCTCGTGCAGGGGAGAGGACAATGTAGACCCCTGCCAGGGGATGAACAATGGTGACAGCAACATCACACTAGGGACATGGGGACAATGTGACACCTCCATCTTCGCATGGCGAGCGCGCAGACCAATGGACAGCCCCCCCGTTACAGTCAGACACGGGCGGAAACAACTGTGACACCCTGCTGCATTCATGAAAGAGGGCTGACAATGATGATCAACCCTCGCAGGAGGGGGACAATGTGACGCACCTACTAAGACATGGGACAATGCATTGACAACAACCCTGCTCAGGGCAAGGGACAATGATGACACCTCTGCGGACCAGGAGAGGGACAATGTGAAATAGAATTTATTGTACCATAAACGCTCCTACACCCACGAACACACATCTAATCCGCGCTCGGCCAACCAATCTCTATACTCACTGACGAGACCCCTCCGTATGTGGAGCGCCTCACAGTGACGCAGCATGCACCGTTTCGCGCCACCGGGGAGCGCAACGCCAGCAATACCTACACCATGCTCACCCATATCAGCCTTTAGCACAAAAAGACAAATCAACTCACACCTCCATTCCCCCCCAACACACCTTCTGCATGAGTTACCCTCCCCTACTAAACTTCTGCTGACACTCTCCTAACCGCTGTCCTAGCTAAACCTATAATGTAAGCGCCCGCTCATCGCCCAACTGTTGCCAGATCATTCACCGCTTAGCGTGCGAGGTCTCTACCTGCTCCTCCTGAATCTGCTCCCGCCCACCGTAGGACACAATCACCTCCTATATACCATACGAGACTCGCCCCCGCACCAGTACTTAACCTTGACCGGAGCTTACCATGCCGGTACGGGGATCAGGCTCTCAAGGAATGACAATGCCACCCCTGTTCATTGGAGAAGGGGACATTGTGACACCTCTGCTCATGTAAAACGGTACACTGTTCACACTGTGCTTCATGTAGATGGTGACAATGTTCCCCACCCTGATGGCAACATACAAGTGGAGGGGCACAATAGTGACAAACCAAACACACCCTGTGCCTGGAGAGAGGTTCCAACCAATGCCAAGTTACAACCCCCCAACCCAAACAAAAAAAACTGCGCACAAGAAACGTAAGAGTCTGATACATCTAATCGACACCACAAACATGCAGATGCAAAGAAAGCTGGCTAATGGGTACATTGAGTTGACAGCACCTACATAGACCGGGGACAATGAATGTTGACACCCTGCGCAGGGAGATGGGGGACAATGGGACAGCAACCCAATACAGGCTGACAGAGCAGACAATGTTACATCCCTGCTCACCATGGAGAGGGGTACAATCGTGACAACCCTGCTGCGAGGGGGAGGGGTACAATGTATGACATCACCATACAGGTACAGGGTACAATGGACACCCTTCCAGGGAAGGGACAATGTTACAATACCCACTGCGCGAAGAGCGGTGGAACAATGTACGTGCACCTACCCCGGACAAGGGACCAATGTATACACCCTGCGCAGAGGAGAGAGGACAATGTGACAATACCCTGCCTCAGGGAGATGGGCCCATGTCGACAGCAACCTATCAGGACAGGTGGACCAATGTTGGACAAACCCTGCGCAGGGAAAGGGGACATTGCTAACCCCTGCCTCAGACGAGTGCACATGTGTACATACCCTCGGCAGGAAGAAGAGGGTACATTATGACAACAACTCCTTGCAGGCGATGAGGGCATGTGACACCAGATTTTTCGAGCGCATGGCCGAGAGGGACAATTGTGACCGCCCTTGCTGAAGAACGAGGGGACTATTGTCGACCGTCACCACACCGTGCGCATGGAGAGGGGGCAATGTTGCCAACTCCATGCGCATGTGAGATAGGGGATCATGTGACATCCCACTTTGATGGGAGAAGGGGACAATGTGACACCCTGCGCTAGGCTGAGAGGGGAAGGGACAATGTGACAACCGCTCGTGCAAAGGTGGTGAGGGACAATGTGACCCCCCTACTGTGAAGAGGAGAGGGGACCATGTGACACCCTGGTGCAGGGAAGGCGGCAATGTTGACATAAACCCTGTGAAGAGATAGGGGCACAATGTGCACCCTTCTGTGCAAGGCAGATTGGACATTTGCACCCCTGCACCGGGAGAGGGGACAATGTCAACCCTGTGCAGGCCTAGAGGGGCACCACTGGTGACACAAACGACATCCACACCTGGCGCAGGGAAGATGGGAACAAGTGTGACAGTCACCACATTCGACAGGGTGACTATGTGACACCCAGACTGCGCAGGGAGAGGGGACAATTTGACCAAGCCATCCCTACCATAGAAATCACCGGGGACAATGTGAACACCCTGCACCAGGGGAGAGGGGACTCATGCGTTCACACAACTCCCGTTCGCAAAGCAGAGGTTTCATCAAATGTTGCTATCACCGCTACTGTACATGGGGACCAATTTTACCCGCTGCGCACGGTGGAACATAGAGCAATGTGACATACCACTGTCTACAGGGAGATGGGATGTACAGACACTCTACATATAAATGGGCACAATGTGACCAGCCCTGCGCAACTGAGCGGGGACAATTGTGAACAGCACCTACATGAGACCATTTGGACAATGTGACACCACTGCGTGCAGGGAAAGGGGACAATTGTGACAAACCCTGTCGAGTGAATAGGTGGACAATGTGACAAAACACCCTTCTCACGGTAGATGGGACAACTTGCAGCACCTACAAGGACAGGGGACACGGTGCATCACCCTTCCCCACCGTAAGAGTTGACAATGTGACACCCCTGCTGCAGGAGAGTGACAATGTTGAACACCCCCTGTCTCGCAGGGAGAGGGGCTCAATGTGACACTCACCCCTCTGCGTCAGGGAGAGGGGACCTATGTACACCTCACTGACGCCGTGGATAGGGACACTGTGGTACACCCTGTGCAGGGAGATGCGGACAATGTGACACCCCCTGCGCATGGATAGGGGACATTGAACACAGGAACTGGCAGGAAGGGGACAATTGACATCCTTCGCAGGAGAGGGGACATGTGACAGACAACCATACAGGGACAAGGGACAATGCCGTGAACCCCATGTCGCAGGGAGAGGGGACCTGTGACACCCTGCCACTGGAGAGGGGACAACTGGCCACAGCAACCTACTTGACAGGACAATGTGACAATCCCTGCGCAAGGGAAGGGGACAATGTGACCAGCACCTACATGGAAGGATCAAGTGTTACAAACAACCTAGTGCCCGCCAGGGAGAGGTGGACCATGTGACAAACTCCTGCGCCGGAGAATGTGGGACAATGTGACACCCCCTGCGCCAGAGAGAGGGCGACAATTGGTGAACAAATCACCCCTGCGCACGGGAGCGGGACAATGTGACATCCTCGCCGGCAGGGAGGGAACAAAAAGGGGACAAATGCTTGGACGCACCTATCAGGGACAGGGAACATGTGCACACCATTCGCGCAGGGAGAGGGCGACATGTTACACGCACCCTACAGGGACAGGGACAATGTTACATCGCGCAGAGTGAGATGACAATGTGACACTGCAATACCCATACAGTACTAGGCTGGACAATGTGACACCCTGCGCAGGGAATAGGTTGAAAAATGTGGACTGAAAACCCGTGCATGGAGAGGGACAATGTGGACACATGCTCAGGTACGATGTTAACAATTGTGACAAGCATCCTCAGAGACAGGACAATGTTACACCCTGCGCAGTGAGATAGTTACGAATGTACAACCCCTGTGCAGGGAGAGTTTACAAATGTTGACACCTGCGCATGGAGAGGGGACACTGTGTACATACCACTTCGATCAGGGAGAGGGGACTCAAGATGTGACAGCACCTACAGGGACAGGGACCTGTGGACAACAAACCCTGCGCAGGATAGGGGACAATGTGACACCCTGTGCGTGGATAGGGGACAATGTCACAACATCACCTGCGCAGGGATGAGGGAGACCATGTAGACTAGACCATATATGTGACGTGGGACAAATCGTTAACAATCCTGCCGCATGGGAAGAGGGACCAGCAATGTGAATCAACCCTGCCCGGAGATGACAAATGTTACACCCTTCGTCCAGGGGCAGCGGGGAACATGTGCCAGCTCACCCATACAGGGACAGGGGAACAGTGTGACACCCTTTCCTGCGCAGGTAGAGGGTGACAATGTGACCCCTGCGCAGGAGATTGTGGACAATGGTGACAACCCTGCGCAGGGAGATGGGACACTGTGACAACAAGGGCACCTACAGAGGCACATGTGGACATGTTGACAACCACTTGCGCAGTGGAAGAGGAGGAGCAATGTGACCCCAACACCCTGCGCAGGGCAGCAGGGGACACATGTGACAGCAACCTACAGGACAGGTGGACAATGTGACAACCACTCGCGCAAGGAGAAGGAGCAATGTGCACTACCATAGCGCAGGGAGAGGGACCATGGTGACAGCACCTACACAGAGACATGGTACATGTGACCCATCCCTGCGCAGGGTAGAGGGACAATGACACAAGCACCTACAAGGGACAGGGGACGAAATGTTACCCCCTGCGCCGGGAGATGTGACAATGTGACAGCACTAACAGGGACAGGGACCACTGTGGACACCTGCCGCTTTGCGTACACGATGGGACAATGGTGACATATACAAAACTCCGCGCAGAGGAGAGTGGGACAATTACACCTCTGTGCAGTTGAGAGGTGGACACAATGTTACACCATAGCGTCCCCAGGGAGAGCGTGGACAGTCTACAATGTGACAATCCTTCGCAGGGAGGGAGGCACAATCGGTGACAAGCAAACCACAGGGACGCGGGAACACAGGTTTACTCCACACCCTGCGCAACGGAGAGGGACATGTGACAGGCGACCTACAGATCACAGGGGACACCTGTGACACCCTGCGCAGGGAGAGGGGACAATGTGACACCCTGCACAGGGAGAGGGGACAATGTGACACCTGCGCAGGAGATGGGACAATGTGAACATACCTACACTACAGTGCGCATAGTAGAGTGGGACAATGACTGACAGACATCCCTTCCAGGGAGAGGAGGACAAATGTGACATCACCTACACTACTGGGACAATGTTACACCTCTGCGCAAGGAGCAGGGGAATCGATGTTGATCTCCCTGCCGCAGGGAGAATGGGACCATGTGACACCCTGCGCACTGGAGAGGGGACAATGTTGAACAACACCTGGACAGTTACAGGGGCGACAATTTGACATGCGCGTAGCAACTATCGCTCAGGGAGAGGGGTACATTATGTTTACACACTCGCGCCATGGAGAGTTTGGGACAATGTACCCATACCCCTTGCTCAAGGGAGAGGGGACAATTTTCACCCTGTCGCAGGGAGAGGGGACAATGTGGACAGCACCTACAGAGACAGGTGACATGATGACAGCCCTGCGCCAGTGAGTAGGGACAATCTGTGACACACCTGCTCAGGGAGAAATGTGGACATGTGCAGCACCGTACGAGACAGGGACAATGGTGACACCCTGGCAGCAGGGAGAGGGTACAATAGGACGCACCTACTGGTACAGGTGACAATGTGACACCCGGTCGCAGGGACGAGAGGCCAATGTGACCTACACCTACAGGGCATCAAGGGTACAATGTGACACCCTGCGCAAAGAGAGGGGACAATGTGACAGCACCTACATGGACAATGGGAGCCAATGTTTTGACACCAGCGACGGGAAGGCTGGACAATGTTGACAACCCAGCTGCTCTACGGGAGAGGGGACAATGTACAGCACCTACGGGACATGGGCCAGATGTGAAGCAAAGCACCTACATCGGACAAGGGACATGTGACGCCAGCTCCGCATGGAGAGGGGACAATTTTACAGCCCCTACATGGACAGGGGAACAATGTCACCATAACCACCCAGCGCAGGGATAGGTGGAAACAATTTGACCAGCACTCTATAGTGACAGCTGGCATACAATGTGGACACCTCTCTCTCAGTTGGGAGAGGGTGGAACACATCGATGACAAGCATACACTACAGTGACAGTTCGGACAATGTGACAACACCCCTTGCCGCAGGGAGATGGGAAACAAATGTGACTCAACCCTGCCAGGACAGGGACAATGATTTACACGCCTCGCTTCATGGAAAGGGTGAGACATGAGGAATCATGTGCATCATCCACTTGCATGAAGAGGGAACAATGTGACGCAACCTCCAGGACAGGGGACACTGTGAACCCTGTTCAGGAGAGAGTGGTACAATGTGACACAGACACCTACAAGACGATATATAATACCAGGAGAGTATACCACATAGTGCGACACCGTATACCTTATCGGCACCAACTAGGTTCTACTTCCCCGGAAGCTTCCTTTCCCCGCATGCGTAAAGCAGGCCCTAGGAGTCGCCTAAGTTTCGCAAGCTGGTACAGTACGACCCGGTGCCACCATACAATGCCGTACTAGTACTAACGTGCTGCGTCCAATCCGCTCCCCAATCATCACCAGGACACTGCCACCTACCAAGGTAATTTAGCATTACCCAAATGCGGGCATAGTGGTAGTTTGGGAGTAACAGTGCAGAACCGAAGTTTCGACTCCTCTCAAGATTCATTGATTGCCTGACAGACTAGGCCATAAACAGAAACACACCTCACGTAACAGGAACTAGGGCCAATGTTGACCATCCACCTAGTGCAGGGAGAGGGGACCATGTGACACCCGGTCGACAAGGGAGAGTGACAGTATGTGACACAGCCTCACCTACATGGACCAGGGTACCACTTCTACACCCTGTGCATGGCAAGGGACAATGTGACATTCCGCTGTGCAGGGTAGACTTTGTACAATGTTGCACCCTTTGCAGGGTCAAGGGGACATATGACACCCTGTGCAGTAGAGGGACAATGATTACACCCTGCGCAGTGAGAGTGGACAATTTGACCCGTGCTCAGGGAGAGGGTACCCAATGTGACACCTCTGTGCACAGTGGAGAGGGGACAATGTACACCCTGCCATGGAGAGGGGACACATGTGCCCACCCTGTGAAAGATCCGTGGGAAACATGTGACACCCCTGGCGCAGGGATAGAGGTGGACAAACTGTTAACAACCCTGCGCAGGGATAGGGTACAATGTCACACCTGTGAAGCAGAGGTGAGGTGACAATGTGACAACCCGCTCAGGGAGAGGGGACACATGTGACACCCTTGCAAGGGAGAGGGGGACAATGTGACACACGCTCGTGTGAAGGGAAGGGGACAATGTACCCCTGTTTCAGGGAGAGGGTGACAATGTGACATCCCCGTTAAGTAGATGGGTCTGACAACTGTGACAACCCTGTGCAGGGAGAGGACAATTTCGATCACGACTCTGCACAGGGAGACGGGGACAATGTGACAGACACCCTGTGCAGGGAGAGGGACAACTGTACACCCGAGGAAGACTGGAGATGTGAAATGTGCACCCTGTGTCAGCTGAGAGGGGACACTGTGACAACCCGCACCGGGAGAGGGTGACAATTTGACACCCTGTGCACACAGAGGAGGGGACAATGTGACAGCACCATCTACAGGACAGGGGGACAATGTTACACAGCCCGTATCTCAAGGAAGGGAATGGACCAGCACCTACAGGACAGGGTACAATGTACAACCCTGTGGCAGGGAGAGGGACATGTTACGACCCTGCGCAGGGAGAGGGGACAATTTGACACCTCTGTCAGGGCATAAAGCGGGAAATTACCCACCCGGTGCAGGTAAGGGACCATGTTAGAACCCGGTGCAGGGCAAGGGACAATGTGACAATCCCCTGTGCGAGGGAGAGGGTACAATTACAACCCTGTTCAGGGCAAGGGGACCATATGTGGACACCCTGTGCAGGAGAGGGCCCATGTTGCCAACCCTGCACAGGGAGAGGGGACAATGTGACACCCTGCACAGGGAGAGGGGACAATGTGACACCCTGCACAGGGAGAGGGGACAGTGACACCCTGCGCAGGGAGAGGGGACAATGTGACACCCTGCGCAGGGAGAGGGGACAGTGTGACACCCTGCGCAGGGAGAGGGGACAGTGTACTAGTCCATACGGGGATGTGTCACTGGTCCCTCTAGCATGGAAGGTGAAGCTGGCAGAGGAGCACGCTCACATCCGGCAGGTCACCGATCGCTCACCTGGTCCAGTCCCAAAAGATAGAGAAAACAGGAAGATGAGCAGGACGCTGCAGTGAGGCATCCAGGTGTACCTGTCCTGGGGAGGGAGGGTAATGTGAGCGAGACCTGGCCAGACGTACGGCTGGTGCTGGACATCTCGGGGGGGTTATTGGGGTTCTCTGTCCATGTCTATCCTGGTGCATCTCACGGTGGGATTGCGCCGGCTCCCCCGCACTATGTAACCCCTTTTCCTTCCTGCCCTGTTACTCCTTGCAAATTAAAAAAAAAGAAATAAAGTCTCCCTCCCCTCCTCCTTCTCCAGCACTTGTTCCAGGACAGGAGGTAAGGGTCAAGCTAGGTCAAATCAGTCTCCCCCTCATAAAACTCTGTACTTTGGCTCCGTCTTTCACACTTGCAGGTGATAAAAGAAACGGCGGTGAAAATGCCGGATTTAGGCTTCTGCATTACAGCCTCAGGTTGTTCTGGGTAATGATGCAAAGCGACAGCTCCCCGCTCCGACTGGAGAGTCTCCCGGAAGGAAGCGTCAGCTCCCGCGTCTCTGCTCGCGGTGACACGGACCTGGCCCGACAAGGAGCTGCAAAGATCGTCTGCAAAGTGACCGGCGTTTAGTACACGGAGTGACCGTTACCTGCAGGGAGACGGTGACAGTGAGGAGGCCCAGCACCAGAACCATGAACCCGTATCCTGCCAGCAGCAGGAGCCGTCTCCCGAAGTGATCGACGATCAGGCTCTGCGGACAAGGAGGGGAATTGTGTGTATGTGTACACACACACACACACAGATACACACGCACACACTCTGCAGAGCATCTCACACCTTAACCATTGTTGAAATAAGGTGCAGCGGTTAAATAAAGTGGTAGTTACATGAACAGTTGACATCAAGTAAAATGTAATTAATGAGGATTTATTTGAAGGATCAGCATTATTACGATTCCCAACGGGACCTTTTACAAGATCTTGAAAAAGGTCCAATTTGGGATAGTAACGTCGATCCTGCAAATAAATCCTCATTAATTACGTTTTACCTGGACTGTGTTTGTTCATGGGTATGTATGTATGTATGTATGTATGTATGTATGTATGTATGTATGTGTATATATATATTTATATATATATATATATATATATATATATATATATTATATAGTTCGCAAAGTATAACTGTTGTCCTTCATCTGTGCTGTCTTAGCAGGTCTGCAACCCGCCGTTCGTCCCCATTATCACCCAGGCATACAGCACTTCCACCTGCAGCAAGGGATTTCTGGGAAATGACATGCAATGAGCACATCAGTGTCACTTTTTGCCTCAATAACCATTTTTAACATGGTTCCCTATAGGCTTAAGAGCTTGCTGTGCATGGTCACAGCTTTGAGCACAGCCAGGGTTAAGGGTGCAAATCCCAGAAAAACACCCACAGACAGCCGTTTCGACGCTTGATGGGTCTCATCATGTGTGGGGTTGATTTTACTGGGATCAAGAGAGGCTATGGGATAGCTAAACCATAATACTGAGTTAAGTTTATGATGAGTAAAAAAGGGGAGGGGGGCGCATGTATAGTGTGGGGGGGGAGAGGTGGGGAGATATAGAAGGGGGGTCTCGCACGGCCGCTGACACTGGTGTGGGGTGGGTGGGGGGGCGCTGAAGGGGTATTAATAAGTGTGGTGTGTGTCCCCGTTGACTGTAGCGGCGCCGGGGGAGGGGGGAGGGTTGAAAGCGGCGGGAGACCGGTGGAAAGGAGTGCGCGCGCTGTGCTGCTAACACTGTTAGCCCCGCTAATGATGTAGGTAACAACCCCCCCTACTTGTGTGTGTGTGTGGTGTCCCTGTGTGTCCTTTGGCCCTCTCACTCTCACGCCTCATTGCCAATAGAGGTGTGCGGGGGCGGGCGGGCCAAGGGACCATGAGATTTGCCGCTAGGACCAGACATACAGTGCTTTCAGAAATACAGCTAAACCCCGTTATAACGACCGCGGGTCTCGGGGTCCACCCCGAGACCCCCGCGTTACTAACGGGGGTCGCGAAAAAAAATGGCCGCCCGCTTTAGCGCATATCATCCCGCGTGGAACAGGATGTGGGGAGCTGAGCATGTCCCCCCTCGCTCCCCCTCTTCCCCTGTCACCGCGGACAGCCCCGCTGGGCAGGAGATTGTGTAGCAGGAAAAAATAAAAGTGTTGATTTCCCTCCTTTCGCCCGCTTCCCCCTATGATTCCCCCGTCAAGTCACAAACCCCCAACCCTTGCTTGTTCCCCAGAAATTCCGTCTTTTATCATTTCCTCATTTGATATCGGGGGTATTTCCCTCAGGTCTCCGCTTGACCGGGTCAGATCCCGCTGTGGCTGGCAAATCAATGGAGGTGTTAAAAATGTCTTCCGGGGGGTTCCTGTTCGGGTTTCTGCCTTCTTCGTTCTCTTCTTCTTCTTCGCTCTGTTTTTCTTTTCCTTTCTTTTCTTCTTCTTCTTTCTTCTTTTCTTCCTGTTCTCTCCTCTTTTCTTTACTTCTTCTTCTTTCTTTCTTCTGTTTCTTTCTCTCCCCACCGGGTTGCTGTTCCCCTTATTTGGCCTAGTACCTCCTGCGCACCGATTTGGCCCTTGTATAGCATTAACCTGGCCCTAAATTACACCTACCCTAAGGAAAACAAACGGCGCCCGTTGGTATTTCAATCACAAAGTGCTTGGGGAAGGGGGGGATAAGCTGCTCTGAAGACGGTGGGGAGTCCAACTGGTTGCAAAACAGCGCTGGAGAGGGTAAGAACACCTCTTTGGTGCTCGATCCGCGAATGTAATTCCACTAGGAAACGGAAAGAGAAATGGAAAGGGAATTAACATAATAAATCTTGGGACCTGTAAAAAAGGCGAATACTACTCAGGGCCTCTGACGTTCGGCTCCTATCCTCTTAAATCTTTCCTGATTATTTTTAAATTACCGTTTTTTTATTATTGCATTTCTTTCTACTTCCTTTTACTCCTTCTGCGACCCCACCCCCCGTCTCTGTAGAAGTCACTGAAAGAGCTTGGAGACAGGTAAGCAGTCTCCGGAAGACCGCTAACCCCCCCCCCCCCTCGCCGCAGCACAGGCCCTCGCTCTGTGTGTAAGTGTTAATGAGTGTGTGTAGGTGTCTGATTGTGTGTGTAGTAATTGTAATAGGCCGGAGCGGAGGTGGGAGGTTTGACGGGAGGGGGGGCGTGGCTTGAGCGGATACCCGCTACTCTCCCTCCCGACTGGGCAGGAGGGAGCTGCTACTACTCTTTCCCCCCCCCCCCCTCCCTACACAATGGCTGCAGAAGGGACCCTCTACTCTCCTCGTCCCCTCCCCTGGGGGTGTCCCCCGGACTGCAGGAGGGAGCTCTACTCCACCCCAACCCATCCCCGGACTGCAGAGGGAGCTGCTGTCTCACTCCCCCCCCCTCACCCGGACTGCAGGAGGGACTGCTACGCATCCCCCGCACTCCCTTCCACTGGCTGCGGAGGGGACCCGCTACTCTCCCCCCACACCCTCCTCAAACGACTCTGGCTGGATCACTCATACATACCCACATCACACACACAAACACAGCTCAGGCACTCACTCACGGGTCATTACACCCACACCGCGCACACCATGCATGCACTCACTCGCACGCACACCCACAGAAGCCGCTAACCCGCTAACCCCCCCCCCCCCCGCCGCAGTACAGGGCCCGCCGTAGCCGCAGCGCAGGGCCCCGCCACCCCCCCAACCCCCACAGCACAATGACTTCCCACCCCCTTAACTTTGTGAAACAAAAGTCACAAGACGTTGTACAGGCAAAATACATCTGTTAAAGTGCAGTTGTCTGTTTATTTCTATATAATAATTGTGTGCAGTGTGTGTGCAGTGTGTGTGCAGTGTGTCAGTGTGTGCAGTGTGAGCAATGAGGAGTGTGTGTGCAGTGTACAGTGTGTGTGCAGTGTGAGCAGTGTGTGTGCAGTGTCAGTGTGTGTGCAGTGTGTGTGCAGTGTGAGCAATGAGCAGTGTGTGTGCAGTGTGCAGTGTGTGTGCAGTGTGTCCAATGAGCAGTGTGTGTGCAGTGTGTCAGTGTGTGTGCAGTGTGCAGTGTGTGTGCAGTGTGTGTGCAGTGTGCAGTGTGTGTGCAGTGTGCAGTGTGTGTGCAGTGTGCAGTGTGCAGTGTGTGTGCAGTGTGCAGTGTGTGTGCGTGTGCAGTGTGCAGTGTGTAGTGTGTGTGCAGTGTGCAGTGTGTGTGCAGTGTGGCAGTGTGAGCAATGAGCAGTGTGTGTGCAATGTGTCAGTGTGTGTGCAGTGTGCAGTGTGTGTGCAGTGTGTCAGTGTGGCAATGTGAGCAATGAGCAGTGTGTGTGCAGTGTGTGCAGTGTGTGCAGTGTGTGCAGTGTGCAAAAAAAAAAAATTTTTTTTTAATTTTTTTTATTTTTATTTATTTTTTTTTAAAAAACGGGAGCCACGGGAAAACCGCGTTATAACCGAATCGCGGTATAACGAGGCGCGTTATAACGGGGTTTAGCTGTATATAGTAGATTTATAAAATATTTTACCAGGAAGTAATACATTGAGAGTTACCTCTCGTTTTCAAGTATGTCCTGGGCACAGAGTAAAACAAATAATACATGGTTACAAGTACAGTTACATAAATGAGCATTATATACAAGACATTGCGTGCACAGTTAAAGAAAATATATATTATGAGCGTATGAAACAGTTACAGACCAGATTAAAATGTGAGACAGCCTTAGATTTGAAAGAACTTAAACTGGTGGTGGATGTGAGAGTCTCTGCTAAATTTTTCCTATATTTCTATTTACAGTATATTGATCATGTATTGTTATCATAACGCTGTGGCCAGGACATACCTGAAAACGGGAGGTAACTCTCAGTGTATTACTTCCTGGTAAAACATTTCATACATACATTGTTTGGGGCAATACTATCATAGAAGACAGTCCCGTGGCTTTGCAGGACGTTGCTTTTCCTAGATAAACCAGGTTCAGTTGTTGTGCTCTTTGCAGCAGGAAATGGGGAGAGAGCTGGAACACCATTGAAGAGACAGAAGTGACAGTGACAGAATTCGGTCTTTTCCTGGACAGAGACTTACACACAGAATCGCAGCGAGGGTCTCACAGACGCCCACCCCCACCGTTATATATGGAATTTGTGTGAGGTGGAAACCGGCAGCTTCAAACACATCGGAGGCATAGAAATAAATCTGTAACGGAGGAGAAGATTAATAACCGAACATGGCTCTGCACACAAAAATATATATACACATATACATATATATATATATACAGTATACAGCATGTGGAGCAGTATACATCTAACATGCAGGGCTATATATATACAAATCAGAGTCATTATTAATCTATACCATGCGCTGCTCTGCCATTGGGCCATTGCCTGACCGTAATCAGGCATATAGTGACCCCAGACATTATAAAGTGAGGGGAGGGGGGTGGGGGTGTACACTCTCTCCCTGCAGGTTCGCAGGTGGAGGGGGTCTCTCACCGCGTTGATCCCGCACAGCTGCAGAGCGATCCCCATGGAGACGAGCGTGTAAAGCTGCCAGCGCAGGGTACGGTCCCGCAGCAGCCCCAGGACACCCTGACTCCGGCCACCCCTGCGGGCGGCGTGTTCCCCCATCATCTCCTCGGTGTGTGCCTGGTGGTCTCTCTCCCCCCACAGCTGATTCAGGGCTGGAGAGGGATGGGAAGAAGAATAAGCAGCGGCACTGCGTAAAGTAAAGAGGTTTCTTTCCGGATCAGGGGGTCTTCCTTCTCTAGCAGAAACTCCAATGTGGCACTTAGCCTGCTATGGATATATTGTACTGCATCCAGGGGAGGAAGTCCCCTTCAAGTATCCCTTGTTATTCCTATTGTAAGGAGAAGGGGCGGCTCAGTGAGTAAAGACACTGACTGGCACTGAGTTTGAAGCAGGGGAACCCGGCTCGATTCCTGGTGTCACTTTATCTCCCTGTGCCTCAGGCACCAAAAACATCGATTGTAAGCTCCACGGGGCAGGAACATGTGCCTGCAAAATGTCTCTGTAAAGCGCTACGTAAAACTAGCAGTGCTATATAAGAACATGCTATTATTATTATTAGTATTGTACATTACAATGAGCTGTTTAAAACTGGTAACTGGAGATAGCCAGCAAGTGTTTGAGTTAGACATCATGGAGTAGGCTTTCATTTTCTGCTTTGGTTTTCACTTAAAGTGACAGTGTGCCTGAATTATATTGTCTGTCATTGTTATGAAGCATAACCCACTGAAGGTTAAGGACGGAGATCCTCAAATATATATATATTCGTTTAAGTTGCAGTCCCCATACTGGGACGGAATAAAAACAGGCAGAAGCCTGAATGATCCAATATTGTGCTAAGTGTTCTCTTTGTTAACCCAAGAAGACTGTGTCATAAAGAGCCCGGACAGACGGTAGTGCTATGTATGGGAGCCGTTTGTTACAATATATATATATATCATTTCCTTTTGACACACACACTCTGGCAGTGTAAGAGCACAAGTCAGTGGAGGAGCGCAGAGCTGCAGCAGTCATCTGTACAGTACCTCTCATGTATCCATCCTTGTCCCCACGCTGCATCAGGAGGTAGGGTGGGGACTCTGGGAAGAAAGGCAGGGTAACCAGCTGGGCCAGTGCCCAGATCCCGCTCATAGCCAGGAGCACGGGCCAGCAGGACACCGTCCCCAAGACCTCACTGTGTGAGAGCAAGGGCATCAGTCATGTCTGTGACAGGGCACAAAACACAGGGGACTCTGGGGGTGTCCTGTGATGTGACAGTGATATGATAATATGACAGAGATATGATAATATGACACTGATATGATAATATGGCAGATATAATAATATGACAGAGATATGATAATATGCCAGAGATATGATAATATGGCAGATATAATAATATGACAGAGATATGATAATATGACACTGATATGATAATATGGCAGATATAATAATATGACAGAGATATGATAATATGCCAGAGATATGATAATATGGCAGAGATATGATAATATGGCAGATATAATAATATGACAGAGATATGAAATTTTAGCCAGAGAATGTAATATGCAGATATAATAATATGACAGAGATATGATAATATGACACTGATATGATAATATGGCAGATATAATAATATGACAGAGATATGATAATATGGCAGAGATATGATAATATGGCAGATATAATAATATGACAGAGATATGATAATATGGCAGAGATATGATAATATGACACTGATATGATAATATGGCAGATATAATAATATGACAGTGATATGATAATATGACTGATATGATAATGATATGATAATATGACTGATATGATAATATGATAATTATATGATAATATGACTGATATGATAATATGACTGATATGATAATGATATTATAATATGACAATGATATGATAATGATATGATAATATGATAATGATATGATAATATGACTGATATGATGAGATGATATGATAATATGACAATGATATGATAATATGACTGATATGACTGTAAAGGGTATTCCCCCAGCCCCAATCGCAGATAGAGTGCATATGAGGGGGAACCTATATGTTACCAGGTGTGGTGCAATATACCTGTTAGGCTCACAGCTGGTCTGAGCCTCCGCCAGTGAGAGCCTGGGGTGAATCCTCTGGAACGATCTTACTTACAGCGCCTCCACCTGTGAAGGATTCTAGGAGTGTAGAAGGTTCCCTATACAGGACCCACATATAGTAACCACATACACAGGAGTATAAGTATAACAGTTTACTATATGAAGAATCAAACATAAAACAATACACAACAATATATATAGGCCACCTTCTGCCTTTAGCTGGTGGCTATACCCTTGCACCCCCTTCCCAACCCCGTGTCCAGAGAGTCCAAGCCCACCCAAGTGTGTGAACAGGCCTGTCACATGTGAGGAGCGAGGTAAAGTTGGTGCACGTGTGGAAGGGTGTAAATACCTGCCCAGGTGCCCCTGCACCTGGGTGCCTTCGCAAAGCGTCTAACGGATCCACTTGGTCCAGCGCTGATCTGTACCTCCGCGTGGGATGGGGTCCAGCTGGACATTCCACCATAAGGACAGTCTCTGGTTCAGCAGCACAGCTTACAGGAACATGCAGCAGGCACTATACTGGGTCCCTGCACTAAGGAACTGCAGCAGGGCCTATCACTGAGTCCCTGCCTAGCACACAGCTGAAGGGGCACAGGGTCCTTACCTAAGGGCCTGTCCCTATGAACACCCACCATCACAAGTGGGGAGTCAGGGCTTCAACTCTAGCCCGGGGTACTTCTGGCCGAGGGCAGAAGCTCGCAGCTCTCTGCCCCCCTTCCTTCCCCCACTGTCTCCTCAGTCTGACTGACTTCCAGCACATTGCCCATACAATGTATCCTTCTCCAGCAGGAGAAGCTGCAAACACTATTTGCTGTCTGGCTGCATGTGAACTGGGTTAAAGGGCAGTCCCCAGAGGCTGCTGGGAGTTGTAGTCCGTTATGGCCCTCTTTAACATTGGGGCCGCGTGCGCGCTGTGCAATGGCCGCCGCTACTCTCCATGGAGCCTGTGCAACACTGTAATGGCCGCCGCATCGCCCTAACTGCGCATGCGCGATTTCTAGGGGTCCATGCACTACGGAGTGCCTCTTGTGCCAGTTCTCCCACACCAAAATGGCCGCCGCATCGCGTCTGCGCATGCGTGAGCCAAAAGACGATGGCGACGCCCTGCTTCGGACGCCGCCGGGCGCCCCCGCAGCAGCCCCCACCCTGGTGGAGGTAAGCGAGAGGGACCGGAATGACCGGGGAGCCAGAGGGGACCTGGCTACATGAC
The DNA here is from genome assembly GCA_036426205.1 of Ascaphus truei. Taxonomy (NCBI): domain Eukaryota; kingdom Metazoa; phylum Chordata; class Amphibia; order Anura; family Ascaphidae; genus Ascaphus; species Ascaphus truei. The sequence continues at coordinate 6,171,252 of CM071584.1, forward strand.
AATTATATGATAATGATATGATAATATGACAATGATATGATAATGATATGATAATATGACAATGATATGATAATGATATGATAATATGACTGATATGCCAATATGATAATGATCTGACAGTGATAGGATAATGTGACAGTGATATGATAATGATATGATAATATGACAATAATATAATAATATGACAGTGATATGCCAATATGATAATGATATGACAGTGACTTGATGATGATCTGACAGCGATAGGATGATGTGACAGGGTTCTATGACAAGACATGTTCATGACATGACAGTGATATTGATAATTCGTTGCTCACCCACCTGAGCCCGAATATCTGACCAAACAGTTTCCCGGCTACCACAAAGATGGAGACGCTGGTGTTGGTGAAACCGCGCAGGCTCTTAGGTGCGATTTCACTGGCGTACTGAGCGTGGAGGTTGAGGCCGAACCCTGCAGGAAGGAACCTAATCTGAAGGGTTAAAGGTCACAGAACAACCACGAAACTTAGCAGCCTGCAGCTGCAAAAGGGGGCCTGCAATGTGCAGCCCTCCGTATGGAGCAAGGGTGAGGATCTGGTGAGCTTAAAGGGGCTTACCTGCGTTGATGCCAAAAAGGAGACGGCCAATCAGAATCATCTCAAAGGACTTGGACACCTCACTGCAGCCAATTAGCAGAGCCGCTACCAAGGGTATCAGGCCACTGCAGAGCTGGCTTCTTTTTCTGCAATGTGGCACAGGCCAGGAAATAGTTCATCACTTATGTCTCAGACTCTCCTGGTGTGTCCAGAACATGGTGTCGTCATGTGACACAGACACAAGGACAGGGACAGGAGAGAAGGCGTCTGTGAGACAATCCCACAGCTGTTTTATTATTCTCATTCTATAGCACAGTGTTGGGAAATGTGATATACGTAAACGGCCCCGCATATTTAGCCCTTGAGCCATTAAAAGGTCCGCACATTACCTACATACAGCTCAACCCCGTTATAACGCGATCCGTTACAGGTTACAGCGCGAATCCGCTTATAATGCGATGCAAGCGTGGCCCCCAATTTTCGTATTTATGAATACTTGACAACACGATTATTGGTGTCTTAAATACTGTTTTGTACAATGCATTCAATTGAACATTATTTCTAACGCGATCCGCTTATAACGCGATGCGATTCCCGAGCACAGCGTTATAATGGGGTTGAGCTGTATATACATACGGTGAACAAGCAGAAGTAGGGTGACCAGGTGTCCCGGTTTAGCCGGGACAGTCCCGTTTTTTTTAACCTCGGTCCCGTTTTTTTAGTCTGCCCGGCTGCCCCGCATGCTGTAAAATGTTCCGTTTTTTTGTGGTTCTTCCGCTTTTGACCATCAGAGCAGAGGGGGCAGCAGAGAGCAGACAATGCAGGGAGGAGAGCAGGGGCGGGGACTAAGCTGCGGAGCCAAGCAGTGAGACCCGGAAGTGTCAGTGAGAACTTCCGGTGTCTGCTGCCAGGGCTCAAGATGGCTTCCCCCACCCATGCAGGTATGGTCCAGAATGGGGGACACAGACACACACTCACACAATGGGGGGGAGACACAGAGAGAGGCACAGGCACAGGCACAGCATGAGGAGAGGCAGAGAGAGAGAGAGACACACAGGCACAGCATGGGGAGAAACACAGAGAAAGGCACAGCATGGAGAGACAGAGAGAGGCACAGGATGGGGAGAGACAGTGTGGGGAGAGAGGCACAGCATGGGGATCGGGGCACATCATGGGGAGAGGGGCACAGAGTGGGGGGAGAGAGAGACACAAAGAATGGGGGGAGAGAGACAGAGAATGTGTGGGGTGAGAATGGGGGGGAGAGCATGGAGGGTAGAGAGAGAGAATGGGGGAGGAGAGTTCTTACACACCATATACCCCACTGTGACCCCCGTCTTACACAACATACACCTCACTGTGACCCCCGCCTTACACACCATACACCTCACTGGGACCCCCTTCTTACATACTATATACCTCACAGGGATCCCCTTGTTACACACTATATACTTCACTGGGATCCCCGTTGTCATGATAATATCATAAGATATTGGGTATTTTAATCCCTCTGGTGTTCAAGGGGTTAATGAGCTACAGTTTGAAAATACAACATTTGGGGTCTGACTTGTCAGGAATCTGTGGGAGCCTCAAAGGGGCTTGATTGAAGTTGGAATGCGAAAAGTACAAAGAGAGGTTTTTAATGTATGTGATCACCTTTTGCAGTCCTAGTGGTAAAAACTGATGCAGATAATAACACATGTTCTGCCAGACAGGGATTGGGACATAATCAAAAGGGACACACACATTCCCAGCTAGCTCTAACTCCAACACCAACCACATTTTATATATATATATATATAATAATTTTTTTGTTTTGTTTACAAAAGGGATTTCAAAGGCATTCTCTGGAGGGTTTTGCAAGGCTCAGGGGGCACGGCTGCGAAAGTATTGAACATGAGAGTGACTTTATTAAATATGAGAATATCCTGTGATGTCAGATCCTGTGCATAATAAAAAGTTACAAATCTGTCATCATTGTGTCACCGAGGGGCACGTTCAGACACCACACACTGTGGGCCTCAAACTATAAGCAGCGATAAGCCCCTTATCGCCAAAAAAGCCTACAGCAACTCAGTAAGCCCCGATAAACTGACGATAAGAGCAAAAATCACCGCTTTTTTTTTTGCAGAGAAAAAAAACGCCAAACGCGCGGCGAAAAGCCACTTATCGCCAGTTTCTCAAACTCGCTCAATTCTAGTAGCCCCGATCAGCTTATCGAGGCTGACCACCGCTCTAGCATGGAGATTTCCTCTCCAAATCGGCTCGCCACAAAAAGTTGGCAAGAAGGTGGGGAGAAGCTGCGAGACGGCACTTAGAAAATAAAATGCATGTTTCCTGCATGGGATTGATGCCGGGGGACTCCGGTGCCGATATCCATTAATACCAGCACCGGAGACCCCCGGCATGAATCCCATGCAATAAAAATGCATTTACAGGCCTCTTCATTACCTTAGCGGCTAACCGGTTAGTTAGGCTCAAGCAGTTGTTGGTTAAAGGTTACAATTAATTAATCAGCTATGGTCAGTTAATCAGTTCTCTAACTCAGGGGAGCGCAAACTTTTTGTGCTGCGCCCCCCTGTCTCTCTTCCCCCGGCTCTTGCGCCCCCTGCCTTCCTTCAGCCGCATCAGATGACGCTGTGTGAGCGTGTGACGTAAGGTCACATGGTGCCCCGGCGTCTATTGATGCCGCGTTGCCATGGCGACACAACACAGACGGCTGAATCCCGGTAAGTCAACAGTTGCAGGGGCCTCACGCGATCCCCCGGCATTTAATTTAAATGCCTGGGGGAAGAGCGCGGGGCCTCTGCAACTGCCCGCGCCCCCCCCAGCACAATCTCCCGCCCCCCCTGGGGGTCGCGCCCCCCACTTTGCGCACCTCTGCTCTAACTGATTAACTGACCATAACTGATTAATTAATTGTCAGTTCAGTTCAGTCAGTTCTTTTTTAGGTTCTCGATCCCGTAAAATAGTTGTAACGGGTATTCCCCCAGCTCCAATCGCGGATAGAGTGCATGTGAGGGGGAACCTATATGTTACAAGGTGTGGTGCAATATACCTGTTAGGCTCACAGCTGGTCTGAGCCTCCGCCAGTGAGAGCCTGGGGTGAATCCTCTGGAACTATCTTACTTACAGCGCCTCCACCTGTGTAGGATTCTAGGAGTGTAGAATGTTCCCTACACAGGACCCACATATAGTAACCACATACACAGGAGTATATATAAGAACAGTTTACTGTATATGAAACATAACCATAACATCACATGTCATCAACAGTACTTCAGTGTCACCCTGTAACACCGCTCCCTATGGGTGATAACCCCAGGCCATATACCAAAAGTCCCAAGTGTCCCCAGAGTCCCCTCCCACCCAAGTGTGAGACAGCGCTGCCCACTAGATGAGATGAGGTTGGTGCACTTGGTGTATGATGCAGATACCTGCCGGGTGTGTCCACACCCGGACGCTCAGATGCTTGCTTGGAATCCCTTGCTTCAGGAGATGATCCAAGACGCCTCCGCCTTTTCCTCAACGGTGGGTGACTCCCGCATGGAGTGATCCACCTTTAGACAGTCTCTTATCTCTGCAGCCGCAGAGAGTGATGCACTCTTGCCATCAAGGGCCAGGATGTAACGCTTCCTGGCTGTAACCCTCACTATGCTGGTTCTACAGGACCCTGTCCCTATCCTAAGGGGAGTCCCTGCAGCAAACCACAAGCTGAGGTGAGTAGGGCCTAGCTGGGGCCTGGGGGAAACTTCTGGTCTAGTGCAGAAGGCTACTTTCCTTCCTGCACAAACACACCCTCCCCTCTCTGTGTCCCAGCTCCTACTGACTCCCATGGTCTGTGCGCAACATTGTATCTTTCTCCAGCAGGAGAAGCTGCAAACTACTCGCTGTCTGGCTGCATGTGACAGGGATCATAGGGCAGTCCCCAGAGGCTGCTGGGGGTTGTAGTCCTTTATGGCCCTCTTTAACATTGGGGCCGCGTGCGCGCTGTGTAATGGCCGCCGCCGCTAACTGCGCAAGTGCGAACTGGGGGATGTCCCTGACTATGGAGCGCCTCTTCTTACTCCCAGTAATGGCCGCCGCATCTCATCTGCGCACGCGCGAGCCTAACGCCAAACGCAAGGTGGCCGCCGTGCCACATCTGCGCATGCGCGAGCCTCCGCGCCTGCATGGACACCGTAAAGATGGAGGCGCCCTGCCACTGATGTCGCAGGGAGCCCCCGGCGACGCGCTCGCCCCCGCAGCAGCACACACATCAGGGGGAAAGAATCCGGAAAACAGGGGGACAGGAGGGACCCTGGCTACATAGTACTTATAGTATCATAAATAATACTGGTGATGAGTAATAAAGTCCGAGTACTAAAAGGGAGACACTATAGCAAGCAGAGTCCATAAAGAAACCTAAAGCCATCAGCCTCACAGGATAAAAAGAGACAGGGGTGCCATCTAAGTGTGATGCAGGGGTACTACGCCTTGAAAATCTACCCAAGATATACATTCTCAAAAAGATGGGAATAAAGATAAAGATAAGGTATTGTATTGTATTGTATGTCTTTATTTATATAGCGCCATTAATAGTACAGTAGTAATACACATGGTAATCAAATAAATAACAGATACTATAAATAACAGATCATGGGAATAAGTGCTTCAGACATAAAAGTAACATTAAGGAAGAGGAGTCCCTGCTCCGAGGAGCTTACAGTCTAATTGAGGTAGAGAGATTAGCAGAAAATAGGAGCACACGCTTTAAATACAGAGGGTAAGACAGAGAAGTAGGAACAGATAGCTTTAGGTGTTTGTTTTTACCGCAAATTATTCTGCAGGAAATGTTATATTCACGAAAGGAGACAGACGACCAATGGACAGGTATTGGGGAGGTCAGCTGTAGTGGTTCTTGCTTAAAGGATTTATACAAAATGGAAAACTACGAATAATGAAACTTATAAAAGTTTATTTAAAAAAAAAAAAAAAATCTTTGAGTTTAGGTAACAGACAACAGTTAAGTCGGTTCAGAGAGAAGTATAAGTAATATTTGATCGCGCTGGCGAGACGTAGGAGCAGGAATACCCAGCAGCTCACATGCTCCGGGAAAAGAAGGGACAGGGGAGCATCCTCTGTGCCCATTAAAGTCCCGTGGGGGTCCTGAGTGCGCTGCTGGCTCAGGAGGCTGGACCCTCGTTTTCCAGGGTCTTAGTGGATCTATACATCCGAGGGAACCGAACTGAGGCCCAGGGCGGCCAAAAGTGGCTTGTGTATTAGGATTTGCTTTGTCTCAATGATTTGCGTTTTTTTTGTGTGTGTGTCCCCCTCCCTCCCTTCCTCTCGGCTGCCGCTCTTCCCAAGGCTGAAGCACTTCACCAGATGGTCACAAAGTGGGGGGCGTCTCTCGCGTGGCCCAGGCAGTGGAGCTAAGGAGGTAAGCCGTGCTAGAAGGGACACGATATGGCTCTAAATATAATATCACATTATGTGAAAGGTGTAAGTCCAAGGAAAGGAAAGGGAGACGGCAGAATTTAAAGAATGAAAGCGGACGTCATCTTTATACCAGAGACACATTTTAGCAGAACAAACTTCCCTAGATATTTTAACAAGCACTTTAGAAATAACTATTTTTCCTCAGCCAAGGTAAAAAAAAAAGGGGAGTTGCTGTTCTCTTACATAATAGATGTCCCTTCACAGTAGATCAGATCAGGAAAGACACAGAGGGCAGGTATCTCATATTAGCCGGTACATCTCAAGGACATATCATTAACAGTAGCAAACGCGTACGCACCGTGTGAGCAGGACCCGCCATTTTTCCCCTCATTTCTTTAAAATCCCAGACACGGTAGCCAAAGGAACAAAAATAGATCAAGGTCGACTGCTGCTCCATAAACCAAAAAATGGGAAAACTCACCAGCAAGAAGTAACTAAAAACACTTTATTGGAACTACATAAACAAAACATGTAGGGGAGGCGCATGCGTGATGGGGAGGTGGATGGAAGCATAAGCCTTGAGCTCCGTCCCCCGCCGACAGCAACACACTAAAATGTCCACTTTAAAGCTTGCCAAAAGACCCAGCCTAAGTAGGGAACTCTGAGAAACAAGGTGATTCTGGCGCAACAGCCAAAGTGGGTCTCAAACAAATAGTATTAAAAATATTCCTTTATTGATCCATCTAAAAAAGTGGAGGCACTCACCCTCCTACGCGTTTCGTGTTACACAAACACTTTATCAAGGACCCAGCCTAAGTAGGGAACTCACAGGGGTGGCTCCGCAAAGTACCAAAAGAAAGATTACGGGAGATCTAAGGAGATACCTCAGCAGATTTCGTGCGCGTGGCGCCGAGGTCAAATGGGGGCTCAGACTCCGATCGGGATGAAGAGACTGCAGAGGGACCCGAACAGCTACCGGTCCGCCGATGCGACTTTGACAGGCTATCCCGGGATTTGAAAACCCTCGTCCAGGCTGAGGTCCAGGAGCTCCGAAAGGAGGTTGCACAGTGTGGGCGAACGAACCGAGGCCCTGGGGGAAAACATGGCGGCCGCGGCTAAAACGGCGAAGAAAGCTGTGAAGAAAACCTCTCAACTACAAACCCAAGTAGCGGAGTTGGCAGGCCGGCAGGAAGACGCCGAGAATAGGGAACGCCGCAACAATATCAGGGTTCGCGGCATACCAAGTCGGTCGCTGATGTGGAGGGGTTTGTATCCCGATGGCTGGTGGCGCTACTCCCTGGATTTACCAGAGGGTGAACTGCTGATGGACCGTTGCCACCGAGCACTGCGAAGCCGGCCGCTATCTACAGAACAACCGCGGGATGTGATAGCAAGGCTCCACTACTTCCGCACGAGGGACGCGGTTTTCCACAAAACTAAATCGGACAGGGCCTGCCGGCTCGAGGATGCGACCCTGCAGATCTTTCAGGACCTCTCCCCGGTTAACGTTAGACAGGAGGAGAAGATTACAGCCAATAACGAGTGTCCTGCGAGAGGGGGCCATCCGTTACAGATGGACATTCCCGTTTGGCCTCTTGGTTATCAAAAACGGGAGGGCCATCTCTATCAAGGAGATAGAGGAAGGAGAGGTCTTTCTCCGTAAAGTCGGAGCGAAGGAGGGAACGACCACAAGCCCACCCAGAGAACGGTCGCCGGAGCCGGAATGGCAGAATGTGGGGAAGCCAAGGATGAACCGCGGGCCTTGTGATCCGGAGGAGGAATGAACAATTGACTAAAGACTGATATAAGTTACTGTTGGTTTAATGTTGCCTAAAGTTATCTGAAGTTCCGGGCTATTAAAGCAGGTTTGGACTCCCAAGCTTGTGCTCTCCCAGTTTGTTACAGGCTCCCGCCAGGGGGGTAGGCCCCGAGAAGAGGAAAGGAAGACAACTGCACTACTGTGGGACACTGAGAAGAGATAAACTTAAAATGAAATTAAAAATTAAACTTACGGTCTAGCTGGGCTGGAGGCCTGAGAATTCACAGATGATGGGAGGTGGAACGTAGACAGGCAAGATGGCGTCGGTGGAGGGCAGGGGCGCCATTGCGTGAGGCACAGGAGGATGCAGATCCAGTGGCGGGAAGAATGAGCGGGAAAGCGACCGTCTTCGCGGGCATCCGGCATCGAACGGATGTGCGTCCCAGGAAATAGCCAGGCGGACATCTTGGAGAAGGCACGTCAGCAGGGGCGCCGTAACTCCTTCAGTCTCGCGAGACTATGCGCACAGCACCGGCATGAAGGAGGAAAGGCTCCGGTCACAGAGGACATGATCAAGGGTCGATACAGAGGCACTATAACTAGGGGGAGGCGAGTGGAGGAGACGGAGGGGTCGGCAAGATAGAAAGGTGGAATGGGGGGGTGGGTGGAGATGGAGGGGGAGATGGAGGCATGGGGTTTGGAAGGGATCTCCAGGTGAGAAGGGGTAGAGGTTGGGAGAGGGGTGGGGGGAGCGGAGAGGGCAGGAAGGAAAAGGGAGGACGGCCCCAGCGACCCTACAGGCGGCAACGAGGATAGTAGCAGAGAGCCCACAGAAGAAGGACGATAGTTATACTCACAGGAGGTCTCAAGTAGCCAGAGGAGGCGCCCGTAAATGGATTGGGGGGAGTCACCTTGGGGAATGGGGGGAGAGAAAGGGGGTAGGCCTTAGAGAGGGGGAGAGGGAGAGCGGAGCCGGATGAGCCCCGTTGGTCAGGATTAGGGTAGGAGGGTTAGCTGCGGTGGGAGAGGGGGGAGAATACGGTTGGGCGTTAGTGAAGATAGGATTGACTAGAGGTTCGAAGTTGTAGCCTATAGCATAGTTATCAAGGTCTTACAGGGACCCCCCCTGCCGGGAAGGGAGAGAGGGGGGGGGTCGGTTGTTCTAGTGTGGATATTTTATTTTGAAAGTTCATGTGATGGGGGGGAGGGGGGTTTGGGTCCTTTCCCACTATCGGCATGGATTTCCACATGAGCACCAGAGGGCTCATGCCCGGGTGGCTCATGCAAGTCCTCACTGGGCCAGCGGACGAGGGCTTCAGCAGCCGGAAGAAGATCATCCAGGACTGCCCCCAGGCTGGACGCCCAGGAGGGGCAAATAAGGTGGCAGACGGGACTAGCCCCTGGTCGGTCACTGGTTGTTCTTTATTTGTGTTTGCGTGTCTATTAGTCAGTGTCTCAATGTTTCCCTTTTGTCTTCCCCTTTGTTTCTTTCCCATGCAGACGGAGAGCACGAGATGGGAGTGGACCGGCTCGGCTGAGAGGTCCTCTCACATGATACTCCTACATGTTCAGGTAGCTCATGGACAAGCGCGGTTATTAGACTTCACAAATGGGTAAGGACTTCGTCATATTATCCCACAACGTGAAGGGGTTTAACAGTCCCCAGAAGAGGCGGTTGGCCTTGACCGATTATAAACGATCTGACCCGGACATTATTCTGATACAGGAGACGCATTTTTCCAAATCCAGTTCCCCAAAGTATATAGATAGCAGGTACAAGATGTGGTTCTCAGCCACAGCAAGTAAGAAGAAGAGAGGATTGGCAATCCTCGTCCATAACCGAATACCGCTGAATGTTACCCTATTAAAAAAGACAAAAATGGTCGGTTCTTAATTGTGGTGGGGGACATTCGGGGCCCAAGCATCATGCTGGCAAATGTCTATGCTCCTAGTGAGCAAGCGGTAGCCTTCCTGGACAATTTTTTCTCAATTCTAGGTAAGCTGGCTCAGGGCGGTGTAGTTGTAGGGGGGGACTTTAACCAGACGCTGGATCCAACGCTCGACAGATGCACGCCGGGGGATAATTTAAGACCGAAAGTTCGATCATCATGGTCCAGGGGGCTGAAGACCAGCAACCTTGTAGATATTTGGAGGGAACAACACCAAGGGGAGAGGGGGTACACCTTCTACTCACATCCACACGACAGGTACAGCAGATAGACTACCTCTTTGTGTCTAATAGAATGATTTCTCAGATCTCCCACACGGGAATCCATGATATTTCATGGTCGGATCACACACCTATTGAGCTGCGGTGCACTGATTTCAGGCTGGACAGACCAGTAGCGACCTGGAAACTCAATAAGTTATTGATAAAAATCCCCGAGATTGAACAGAGGGTGGGGGATAGAATCAGGGAATATTTTCATGAGAATGTCGGCAGTGTGGTTTCACAGTCCACCCTGTGGGAGGCCCATAAGGCGACGCTGAGAGGAGAGCTCATAGGGATTGCGAGTAGACGTAAAAGGGAGAAGGACAACAAGATGAAAAAGCTATAATCAGAATTGGCCGTCCTGTCCGCCCTTTATAAAAATAACAAGCAAGCACAGACTCTGAAGGTTTTGCTTGATACGAAAACAAAGCTAAATTTACTGTTGGCCTCCGGAGCTGAGAAGATGTCATGGTCCAAGCGGAAATTCTATGAACAAGCGAACAAGCCAGATACCCTGCTCGCCACTAAACTAAGGGGTAGAGCTCATAATTTCCACATTCAGGCAATTCGGACAAAGAAAGGTGACCTCACTTCTGACCCCAAACAAATTGTGGAGGAATTTAAAGCCTACTACGAGACCCTTTATGATGGGGCGAAGGTCTCCCAGAGTGGGACCACTCGTAAACAGCTAAAAACATTCCTAAAGGGGGCAAGATTACCTAGATTAAGCAGAGAGGAAACAAAGGGAAGATCATGGGGAGCGCTGGGGAAAATGGGGCACTATGGGAAGATCATCGGGGGGGGGCTGGGGAAAATGGGGAATGATGGGAAGATCATGGGGGCCCTGGGGAAAATGGGGAATGATGGGAAGATCAAGGGGGGCGCTGGGGAAAATGGGGAACGATGGGAAGATCATGGGGGGTGCTGGGGAAAATGGGGAACGATGGGAAGATCATGGGGGACGCTGGGGAAAATGGGGAATGATGGGAAGATCATGGGGGACGCTGGGGAAATGGGGAACGGTGGGAAGATCATGGGGATGCTGGGGAAATGGGGAACGATGGGAAGATCATGGGGGACGCTGGGGAAAATGGGGAATAATGGGATGATCATGGGGGACGCTGGGGGAAATGGGGAACGATGGGAAGATCATGGGGGAACGCTGGGGAAAATTGGAACGATGTGAAGATCCTATGGGGATGCTGGGGAAAATGGGGAACGATGGGAAGATCATGGGGACGCTGGGGAAAATGGGGAACGATGGGAAGATCATGGGGGATGCTGGGGAAAATGGGGAACAATGGGAACATCATGGGGAACGCTGGGGAAAATGGGGAACGATGGGAAGATCATGGGGATGCTGGGGAAAATGGGGAACGATAGGAAGATCATGGGGACACTGGGGAAAATGGGGAACGATGGGAAGATCATGTGGGATGCTGGGGAAAATGGGTAACGATGGGAAGATCATGGGGGACGCTGGGGATAATGGTGAACGATGGGAAGATCATGGGGGATGCTGGAGAAAATGGGGATTGATGGGAAGATCATGGGGGACGCTGGGGAAAATGGGGAACGTTGGGAAGATCATGGGGATGCTGGGGAAAATGGGGAACGATGGGAAGATCATGGGGGACGCTGGGGAAAATGGGGAACTATGGGAAGATCATGGGGGACGATGGGGAAAATGGGAGGATTTGGAATATCATGGGGGATGCTGGGAAATTGGGAATGATGGAATCATGGGGGATTATGGGGAAATGGGGACGATGGGAAGATCATGGGGACGGTGGTGAAAATGGGGAACGATGGGGAAGATCATGGGGACGCTGGGAAAATGGGGAACGATGGAAGATCATGGGACACTGGGGACAATGGGCACAGGGAAGATCATGGGGGACGCTGGGGAAAATGGGGCACGATGGGAAGATCATGGGGGACGCTGGGGAAAAGTGGTAATGATGGGAAGATCATGGGGACGATGGGGAAAATGGGGAACGATGGGAAGATCATGGGGGACGATGGGGAACGATGGGAAGATCATGGGGACGATGGGGAAAATGGGGAACGATGGGAAGATCATGGCGGACGATTGGGAAAATGGGGAACGATGGGAAGATCATGGGGAGGATGGGGAAAATGGGGAACGATGGGAAGATCATGGGGGATGCTGGGGAAAATGGGAAGATCATGGGAGACGCTGGGGAAAATAGGGAACGATGGGAAGATCATGGGAGACAATGTGTGAAAATGGGGAACGATGAGAAGATCATGGGGACGATGTGAAGATCATGGGGGACGATGGGTGAAAATGGGGAACGATGGGAAGATCATGGGGGACGCTGGGGAAAATGGGGAACGATGGGAAGATCATGGGGGAGGATGGGGAAAATGGGGAACGATGGGAAGATCATGGGGACGATGGGGAACGATGGGAAGATCATGGGGGACGATGGGGAAAATGGGGAACGATGGGAAGATCATGGCGGACGATTGGGAAAATGGGGGACGACGGGAAGATCATGGGGACGCTGGGGAAAATGGGGAACGATGGGAAGATCATTGGGACTGGGGAAAATGGGGAACGATGGGAAGATCCTGGGGGACGCTGGGAAAATGCACGATAGAAGATCAGGGGGACTCTGGGGAAAATGGGGAACGATGGGAAGATCATGGGACCTGGAAAATGGGGACGTGGAAATCATGGGGGGACAGGGGACGCTGGGGAAAATGGGGAACGATGGGAAGATCCTGGGGGACGCTGGGAAAAATGGGGAATGATGAGAAGATCATGGGGGACACTGTGGAAAATGGGGAATGATGGGAAGATCATGGGGACGCTGGGGAAATGGGGAACGCTGTAGAAGATCATGGGGATGCTGGGGAAAATGGGGAACAATGGGAAGATCATGGGGGACGCTGTGGAAAATGGGGAATGATGGGAAGATCATGGGGATGCTGGGGAAAATGGGGAATGATGGGAAGATCATGGGGGATGATGGGGAAAATGGGGAACGATGGGAAGATCATGGGGACGCTGGGGAAATGGGGAATGATGGGAAGATCATGGGGGACGCTGGGGAAAATGGGAACGATGGGAAGATCATGGGGGATGCTGGGGAAATGGGGAACGATGAGAAGATCATGGTGGACGATGGTGAAAATGGGGAACGATGGGAAGATCCTGGGGACGATGGGGAATACGGGGAACGATGGGAAGATCATGGGGGATGATGGGGAAAATGGGGAACGATGAGAAGATCATGGGAGATGATGGGGAAAATGGGGAACGATGGGAAGATCATGGGGACGCTGGGGAAAATGGGGAACAATGGGAAGATCATGGGGGACGCTGGGGAAAATGGGGAACGATGGGAAGATCATGGGGGATGCTGGGGAAAATGGGGAACGATGGGAAGATCATGGGGGACGATGGGGAAAATGGGGAATGATGGGAAGAGGGTGACAGGGAGAGGGTGACAGGGAGAGGGTGACAGGGAGAGGGTGACAGAGGGTGACAGGGAGAAGGTGACCGAGGTTGACAGGAGGGAGAGGGTGACGGGGTGACAGGGAGAGGGTGACAGAGGGTGGGTGACTGGGTGGGTGTATTCACACACACTCACAGACACACGCACAGACACAGTCAGACACACAATCACAGACACACACACAAACTCACAGACACAGACATACACACACACACAGACACACAGGAGACAAGGGATGTCGCACTTGACAGGTACTGAGGATTTGATCTCCCCGGGGGCCCGTTGTAATTATCTGCCTGGGGCTCTCCTCTCTCCCCTTGTCCTCCTCCTCGGTAGCAGCACTTCCACCCGCACTATCAACGCTACTGGCAGAGCTGCTCACCCCCTCAGGACACCGCAGCTTAGCGCTCCCCCCTCCCCCACCACGAGTGCCGCGCTGCCCCCTCCCCCACCACAAGTGCCGTGCTCCCCCACCACGAGTGCCGCGCTACCAACGCTCTGGGTGCCATGACTGTTCAGAGATGCGGGGGAGGAGGAAAGGGCTGGTCAGAGATGCGGAGGAGGAAAGGGCCGCTCAGAGAGGCGGGGAGGATGGAAAGCGCTGCTCAGGGAGCCGGAGGCCGGGTAATCTCCCGCAGCAACATGAACCCGCCTCCGGCTTTCCCCCCGCCCCCCCTCTTTCAGCGCGAGCGGGTGAAATTAAACAGCAGCACGTGCGCTGCTTGGGCCAATCGCCAAGGGGCAATTTCAGGTCGCCCCCGGCGACCGGGCGACTGGGGAGGGCCTCCTGGTTCCCTACACTCACATTCGCTCACTTTGATCTACAGGTGAAGGACTCCTAACAGTTCCCAGAATCCCCCTGACTTTGGGGTCTGAGCTCCTAGCCGCACCTCTCTTTGGAACGCTCAGCCTCACGCTCTACGATGCCCCCCGGTGTGGAAATATGTAACTACGGGCTGAAGACTTACCTGTTTGCCCAGGAATTGTTTTAATTAACCTCAACCTGACCGGCATTTATTACTTATCTTTATACAGGCATATCCCACATTAACATACGCAATGGGACCGGAGCATGTATGTAAAGCGAAAATGTACTTAAAGTGAAGCACTACCTTTTTCCCACTTATCGATGCATGTACTGTACTGCAATCATCATATACGTGCTTAACTGATGTAAATAACGCATGTGTAACAGGCTCTATAGTCTCCCCGCTTGCGCACAGCTTCGGTACAGGTAGGGAGCCGGTATTGCTGTTCATGACGTGATGACAGGCGCATGCGTGAGCTGCCGTTTGCCTATTGGGCGATATGTACTTACTCGCGAGTGTACTTAAAGTGAGTGTCCTTAAACCGGGGTATGCCTGTATTCTGTTCTTCCTATATTTTTTTTTCTTGTGGGCTCTTAAATACATATAAATTATTTTTTTTTATATGTGAAGCGCTAGGTAAAGTTATTATTAAAACTCCATGCTCCTGCCTTTGTAGTGGGTGCCACTGTTATGAATCCCAATGGCAGCTCCTAGTCTTTGGGCAAGTCCTTCGCCCTGGCGCACTAGAGTGTAAGCCCGGTGGGACAGCGGTTGTCTGTGCTATGTAACAAACATGTATGTACATCCTTTATTCTTGTATGTATATCTTTATTTATATAGCGCCATCTATGTACACCGCGCTTCACAGGAATAACACACGGGACATAATATAACGCGTAATGGGAATACGCGCTTCAGACGTAAAAGTAACAACAAGAAAAGGAGTCCCTGCCCCGAAGAGCTTACAATCTAATAAGTAGGAAGAACGTACAGAGACAGTAGGAGGGCGTTCTGGTAAGTGCGTCTGCAAGGGCCAAGGTCATCCATATGAGGTGTATATTATCAGCCACGGCGCTACCCATATGCTTCATTACAGAGGGGTGTTTCAAGGTGGGTCTTAAAAGGTGGAGAGAGAGGGTGCCAGTCAGATATTGAGGGGGAGGGCATTCCAGAGGTGCGGGGCACTTTCCATTAGGGACAAAGTTTGTAAGTGACCTCTTTGGAGTTTCTCGGATAAAGGAGAGGTGTGCAGTGTGTTTGTGAAGGACACAGAAGTGTAACGCACAATCAGAGAGTGTGGTGCAGCCAGTCTCGGGTCTGTATATAGTTTATCCTATAAACAGAACATATACATTTATTTGCAGCAGTGTCATGTATAGGAAGCACCGTGACGCAAACACCACACGTGGCAGGGTCCCAGGTGGTGGCACTTTGGGCTCCTATAGTCTGGTGGCACAGATGGTTTTGCTGCTGCTCTTCTGCTCGCGGAAGTTTAGCTGGTTGAAGGACTCCTGAATGTGCAGGATGCTCTTGTCCTTTGTCTCCGGCAGAATCAGAAATGAATACACAGCCATGGAGAGGCAGTAAGCCAGGAAGAAAAGGAAGCAGAAAGGTCCAAGTGCCGCCTGTGGATAGAGACAGAGAGGAACCACCTGAGTACCCACTGCCAGGGAGGAACCCGACTGGGAAACCGCTGCCAGGGAGGAACCCCCCGAGTTCCCGCTGCCAGGGAGGAACCGCACTGGGAACCTGCTGCCAGGGAGGCACCCGACTGGGAAACCGCTGCCAGGGAGGAACCGGA
Organism: Ascaphus truei; assembly: GCA_036426205.1. Taxonomy (NCBI): domain Eukaryota; kingdom Metazoa; phylum Chordata; class Amphibia; order Anura; family Ascaphidae; genus Ascaphus; species Ascaphus truei. The sequence goes on from CM071584.1 coordinate 6,187,314, forward strand.
CTGGGAAACCGCTGCCAGGGAGGAACCCGACTGGGAAACCGCTGTCGGAGAGGAACCCCATTGGGAACCCGCTGACAGGCAGGAACCGCACTAGCAACCCGCTGCCAGGGAGGAACCCCACAGGGAACCCGCTGCCAGGGAGGAACCCCACGAGTTCCCACTGCCAGGGAGGAACTGCACTGGGAACCTGCTGCCAAGGAGGCACCCGACTGGGATCCCACTGTCAAGGGAGGACCCCTCTGCCAGGGAATAACTCCACTGGGAACCCGCTGCCAGGGAGGAACCCCACTGAGAACCCGCTGCCAGAGAGGAACCCGCTGCCAGAGAGGCACCTCATTGGGAACCCACTGCCAGAGAGGATCCCCGCAGGGAACCCGCTGCCAGGGAGGAACCGCACTGAGAACCCGCTGCCAGGGAGGAACCGCACTGAGAACCCGCTGCCAGAGAGGATCCCCACTGAGAACCCGCTGCCAGAGAGGAACCCCCTGCCAGAGAGGAACCCCACTTGGATCTTGCTGCCAGAGAGGATCCCCACTGGGAACCTGCTGCCAGAGAGTAACCCCACTGGGAACCCGCTGCCAGAGAGTAACCCCACTGGGAACCCGCTGCCAGGGTGGAACCCCACTGGGAACCTACTGCCAGGAAGGAACCCCCCCGAGTTCCCGCTGCCAGGGAGGAACCATACTGGAAACCTGCTGCCAGGGAGGAACCCCACTGGGAACCCGCTGTAAGGGAGGAACCCCACTGGGAACCTACTGCCAGAAAGGAACCCCACTAAGAACCACTTCAAGGGAAGAACACGCTGACAAAGAGGAACCCCACTGGGAATCTACTGCAGGGAGGAACCCCACTAAGAACCCACTTCCAGAGAGGAACCCACTGCCAGGGAGGCACCTCACTGAGAACCCACTGCCAGAGAGGAACTCCACTAAGAACCACTTCCAGAGAGGAACCCCACTAAGAACCGCTTCCAGGGAGGAACCCACTGCCAGAGAGGAACCCCACAGGGAACACGCTGCCAGGGAGGAACCCCAATGGAAACCTGCTGCCAGGGAGGAACCCCAATGGAAACCTGCAGCTAGGGAGGAACCCCCTAAGTACCCACTGCCGGGGAGGAACCCCACTGGGAACCTACTGCCAGAGCGGAACCCCACTGGGAACCCGCTGCCAGGGAGGAACCCCCTGAGAACCCGCTGCCAGGAAGGAACCCCCCCGAGTACCCGCTGCCACGGAGGAACCGTACTGGAAACCTGCTGCCAGGGAGGAACCCCACTGGGAACCCGCTGTAAGGGAGGAACCCCACTGGGAATCTACTGCCAGGGAGGAACCCCCTGAGAGCCCGCTGCCAGGAAGGAACCCGCTGCCAGAGAGGAACCCCACTAAGATCCGCTTCCAGGAAGGAACCCGCTGCCAGAGAGGAACCCCGCTGGGAACCTACTGCCAGGAAGGAACCCCCCCGAGTACCCGCTGCCAGGGAGGAACCGTACTGGAAACCTGCTGCCAGGGAGGAACCCCACTGGGAACCCACTGTAAGGGAGGAACCCCCTGAGAGCACGCTGCCAGGAAGGAACTTGCTGCCAGAGAGGAACCCCACTGGGAACCAATTGACAGAGAGGAACCCCGCTGGGAACCCGCTGCCAGGAAGGAACTTGCTGCCAGAGAGGAACCCCGCTGGGAACCCATTGACAGAGAGGAACCCCACTGGGAACCCGCTGCTAGACAAAGCAAATACCCAAAGAAACAGTATCTCTCTCCGAAGGAAGACTCTGTGTCACTGTCGGACTCTGAAAGGAGACAGAGTAGATCTCACCTCCTTCAGACTCACCCTCCCACCTCCTCCCTAATACCTCTCACCTTCCACCCATTGTGGAATGCCCCTTCACACATACCCCCCCCTCACCGTGAGCAGACACTCATGCTCATACTCATGTGGTCCAGATCTCACCTCAATGAAGGGAAAAGCCAGAGCCAGCACGAAGAGCCCCAACCAGTTTAAGGTTCCGATTAAGACGTAGGCCGCCGGTCTGTACGACTGCACAAACATCTCAGTGGGGAGGACACAGGACACTCCACCTGCACAACACAGCACAATGATACACTGACACACAACATGCTCTGCTTGTATACATGGAGAGATGCGATGCGGATCTGACACTGGATACTAACCGGGTCCCATGCCGAAGCTCAGAGTGAAGATGAAGATGAGCATGGTGGAGATATATGGGAGCCAGTAGTGCGAGTGCTGCAGGGAAACCAAGAGAGTAGAGTGTAAGCTCATCAGACCATAGACTACTTGTCTTCAGTTACACCTGGGGCATCTTATTCAAAGCTTGTATTTTATCTTTCGGACACTCAGGTCTCAAACCTAAAGCCGCACTCTAATTAGCGCACACAGTGTAATCTGACTTATTGCTGCCAGGATGTAAACGACTGCCCCAGAGGGCATCCAAAGAGCTGAACGGCCCTGCATATAGTAAGACACACAGTACACAGTCTGAGTTCATCATCATAATATCAGATCTCAGGTGGTTTGGGCACGGGACTCGGCTCTTACCTGCAGAGAGAGAGTGGCAGTGAGCAGAGCCAGGGACAGCGCCATGATGCCATAATTCACCCAGAGCAGCAGCTTCCTGCCCAGACGATCAATGAGATACCCCTATACGCAGAACAGGCAGAGAGAGGTCAGAGCAGAGAGGGTGGGCAAGGGGAGGAGGTCACATGTGGAATGATGTGGAGTGAGGATGAAGGAAGAAGGAGTTGGGGTAACTGGGAGGCAGCCACTCGCTCCCCGGGAAGGCAGCCACTCGCTCCCCGGGAAGGCAGCCACTCGCTCCCCGGGAAGGCAGCCACTCGCTCCCCGGGAAGGCAGCCACTCTCTCCCCGGGAAGGCAGCCACTCGCTCCCCGGGAAGGCAGCCGCTCGCTCCCCGGGAAGGCAGCCTCGCTCACCGGGAAGGCAGCCTCACTTAAAGAGAAGCAGTGAAAGACACTCACACAGAGAAGCGTTGTTAGGATCTCAGTGATCCCGAGTCCCAGAGAGACGTATGGGGTCTGGCTGGCCGGAATCCCTGCATTCTGGAAGACGTCATATGCGTAGAAATAAACCTGGGAGGGGAAAGAGAGACACGTTCGTTCTCCCCGGCAGCAGAAGCCCTGAAATATTAGCCGGGTCGCACGTGTTTAATGAAGCATCTCTACGGATCACACCAAGAGCGTGACAAATCCAGGCGTGTCTCCACTGACAGCAAAAATGGAACACCTAGGTGATCAATGGTGCGCTTGGTGTTAAATTGGGTGTGTCTGTTGACCACTCCTCCTCTGTCCTGAAGCTTCTGAGGAACCCTCAGTCTCGTACTACAATGTCTCAGGCATGTACTGCTTGAGGGTAGAACATGGGCATCACATACACACAGTGGCAGATTTCCCATTATGCCCGGGCCTAGTGTGGCAAAATCTTGGGGTGGCAAATTTCCCTTCCTCCCCCACCCCCCATATACAGAGGTCCCACTCTCTTCCCCACTGTTTGCCGGGTGAGAGCGTGGGGCCTCTGTACAGTTCCTACCTCCTCCTTCATGCCACCATCCTACTCCTTCGTGGCGGGCTCCTACGCTTTCATGCCGCGCTCCTCCTTCAGCGTCAAGTGACACTGTGACATCACATGGCGTCCCGTTTCCAAGGCAATGTGACATCACGATGCTGTGGCAACACAATGCCATGGGACATCACAGTGTCATTTGACGCTGAAGGAGGAGGGGGTGGCGCGAAGGAGGAGGAGGGCAGCATGGAGGAGGAGGGAGGCAAGGAGGGGGAGGAGGGCGGCACGGAGGGGGAAGAGGGTGACACAGAGGAGGGCAGCATGGAGGAGCACGGCACCAGGTAAGTGCCTAAGGTCGGCCATTTTGTTTACCCGCCACTGCATGCACAGTCCCTCTTGTGTTAGTATCTGGGGGCTGGGGTATCAAATTGGACCTCTGCAGTGTCCAACCACAATGTCCATCTTTCCAAGAACAGCAACACTGTATCATAGTGAAGTGACACGTTATGATGTTAAGAGATTCACATGGTAATGAGTTTCAAAGACAACACACATTCTTATCAAGAAGCCTCCACCACCAGCTCCCTCGTGTGTGCGCACCGACCTTCTTAAAGGGGCACTGCCTCTGGCCCGCTTTTATTTCTGTTGCGATAAATGCAGCCGTTCCTTACATTTGCATCAATGCAAATTGTCTGAGCTGCCGATCGATCTGATCTCCCCGTGATCGATCAGCGAAGAACCTGCTTCCCAGGGAAACCCAATATGGCTTCCTAAATGGTTGTTATAGCAACCCGAAGAAGCTTAATACAAGAAAAATCATTAAAAAGGGGCATAACGAGTTAAAAAAAAACAGAATGCAGGAAGTATTATCTAATACAGGAGCGGCCAACTCTAATCCTCAAGGGCCACCAACAGGCCAGGTATCAGGGATACCTCTGCTTCAGCACAGGTGGCTCAATCAGTGGATCAGTCAACGACTGCACCACCTGTGCTGAAGCAGGGATATCCCTGATACCTGGCCTGTTGATGGCCCTTGCGGACTGGAGTTGGCCATCTCTGATCTAATACTACACAACTGATTTGTTAGAAGGAACCCCCCCCCAGGATTTTGAAGGAAATGCTGCTTTTCGGTAGGTGTGCAGGTTGGTGGTTCCCTGTGGTAGGAAGAGGGCTGCATTACCGCATTGATGCCGATGAGTTGCATGAACCCACAGAGCAGCAGAAGCGTGATCATCTGCCACCGAACGGAACGGTCCATCAGAAGGTCCTTCACACCTTTCACCTGCTCCCCTTCTATGGTCTTCTTCTCAGCCAACATGGCATCCATCTCATGGCTGTGATCCCCTGGGCCCCATAGCTGCTTCATGGCTGGGGGGGGGGACATAACACAGGAGGGGTGGAAGCTGGACCTATTTTGTTAATATTCATGGCACAGACATGGAAGTAACCCAGAAATGCCAAGAGATGGCTATTTACATCTGCAGAAGAGACATCGGGTGAAGAAGATACTTCTCTTATGACGTGCGACATTTCGGTGTGATAAGATCTCCGAGGAACTTCTAAAAAGTGTCACTATTTATCTATACATGTGGGTAAATTACACAGTGCAAGGCGGCCACCTTGGGCCCCGCGCCTCCGGAGGCCCCGCGCTACCTCCTGTCAGCCTGGAATCCAACTTTGACCTGACCGGAAGAGGGAGCTGGAGAAGGGAGCGCGACCCCCCATCCCCCCCTCCTCTATCTCCCACCCTCCTCTATCTCCCCCCTCCGGTCGGAAGAGCGTTACCGGCGCCAACAAGAGAAAGAGGAGGGAGTATGGGGCCTTCGGACCGGTAGAGAGGTAGGTATGGGTGTGTCATGGTGGTGTGTGTCCTCTTACCTTCTCTGACAGATACACCAGTCACACAGTGTCCTAGATACTGGTTCTGTGCTTCACACAGCTGTGTATTATTTCATGCCCACTTATTGTCCCCTTTCTTTTAACTATTAAATTAATTTTAATACGATTCACATTCCCACTTCCGTCTAGGGGGACTTTACCTGGTTCTATTTCTCCAGGACCCATTCTCCCAGCATTATTCCTACGGTCCAGTCCATTCATCTGGCCGATACTATTTGGTGTTGTCACCATTGGTGATGATATATTATTCAGCAGCCACTATCCGCTACTCAGACTACCCATCATTGATTTGACTCTCGCTCTACTTAAATTTCAGCGATACGAGTGCACGCTTCTTGGACTCTCCTGTCGTCTCACACATCCTAGGGGAGCACCTAAGATCTGACTACAAAAGACTCTTCATGGTCCAGAGGTTCAACAAAGTATCCGGCCACTCCACCTTCTCTTAGGCTACGGCCATGGTCGGGGTAGAGGGTGCGGAGGCGTGACGTCACCTGCTTTTTAGCTCCAGCGATCTGTGGCCAGGGTTGACGCGATGGGGAGGCGTGTTGGGGGGCGTGGCCGTGACGTCACGGAGCTGGCTCACCCACATTGGGTGAACCGATCGCGTGACCTGGCAGTCGCGCCATGGAATCAAATTTAACAGATTTCTCGCGCACCGTAATCTCCCTCTCGCATTGTGATCACGCCACGCACACATGCCTCCACGGCGTCTCCCCGACCATGGCCACAGCCTTACCGTGCACCCCACAACTGGAACAATCTATCGGAGACTCTCACACCCACCACCCGTCTAAATTCTTTCAAAACTAAAGCTGACTCATGTTTTAATCTGGTCTGTAACTGTTACATACGCCTATAATATATATTGTCCCTAACTGTGCATGCAATGTCTTGTATATAATGTATACCCTGCTCACTTAATGTAACTATGTATTTGTCATCATAACTCTGTGCCCAGGACATACCTGAAAACAAGAGGTAACTCTCACTGTATTACTTCCTGGTAACACATTTTATATATAAATAAATCTGTTGACAGGACCTCTCTCCTTTCCATTATAGAGAATAGGGGGAGGTTGGGGGGGGGGGGGGTTTAGAGCTTGCACTCCTTATAGTACTCACTGTACCAGTATAAAAGAACGGCGGTGCACTATATGCAGTGCAGGGATCCGTTCCTGTGGTAGGTCCCCTGTTTGAGTCAATTCAATGGTAGGAAGGCAGCTCGAGAACTTAAAGAAAAAGTGTCTTCATTGAACCTGCATATTCTTCCTACGCGTTTTGCTCCCAGCTGGGTCCAAAATGTGTAGGAGGAATATGTCATTTCAATAAAGAAACCTTTCAGCTTTCTGAGGGCCCGCTGCCTTCTTACGATTGACTCTTCTCATGATTGACTCTTCTGATGACAGCACTGCTCACCCTTCAGACAGCCGTCTTTGTCGCCCTTGTCAATAAGGAGGTACCGTGGAGAGTCCGGGAACCAAGGCAGCGTCAGGAATTGGATGAGTGCAGGGACCGCACTGACTGACATGAGATAGGGCCACAGTGCCTCGGAGCCCAGGAACTCCCTGAAATGAGAGAAGACCTGGAGTCACTGAGTACGGACACGCGGGGAACCATGGGTCATACACCCGGTCCTTCCCACTGCAGGATCCCACAGGGAGAAGAGGGATTTAAACTAAGGATGGGCAGAACTGGGTGTGTAAATCGGAACCTACCAGAACCGTACATTCCAAAAGCAAACACAAAACCCTTAAAGTGGCGCTCCAAGCTAGCCATTTATTTGGAGGTTATTAATTAATTTATTTTTAAGCTAGGATGGAGGCAGGGGGTCCCAGGAGATGAACCCCATTCATTTCAGCTCAGGAGATACTTACCTCCATAGGGGGTGCGGGTAGGTGCTCCGCTCGGCTTGCAGGGCGCACGTAATGGCGAGTGTTTCAAATCTCCCGCGCCCTGCGAGCCAATAGGAAGCCGCGACGTCATCAGGTCCGGCTTCCTATTGGCCGACGCGGGAGCTTGAAACGTTACCGAGATTCCGGCACCCCCTTTGGAGGTCTGCATCACGGGAAGTAGGGGGTCCCCTGTGCTGAAATGAATGGGGTTCGGGTCCAGAGACCCCTTGCTTCAATTCCATGTTAAATTAATAATAATTAAAAAAATATGAATTGCTCCTTTAAGATTTTTAGAGACAAAATCCAAACATTATTTAGGACCAAACCCGGATCACCAGACCAAGAGCAATTCATTTTAAGTTTTTCGGTTATATTATTTTGGTTTCCTAATAGTTTTTATGATTCTATACTTATTTTAATCATTTTCCCAGTTTTATGTATTGTTGTATTTTCCTACTTATTTTTCCACGAGATTTGAGTTGTTGCAAAACCAGAAAGAAGAAGTTGTAGAAACTAAACCACGTCCAAAAAAACCAGGAGTGATAATCCCCACCCCTTCCCATAAACCCCTGTGTCTGGCCATCCCTCTGCAGCATGCCACAGTGACACGGACAGAAGGGACCACGCCCCACCACACGGTGGCACAGTGACTTGGAGAAGAGGGACTAATGGCCCATGCAGTACGCCCCCATCACTCTTCACACACCTGAGTCCCACAAGAAGCCCCATCAGCTTCCCGATGGCGATGAAGAGTGCCGCGGTTACTGTGACCATGCCCCGCAGACTCTGGGGGGCACACTCCCCAATATACATCATGTGGAGCTGCAGACTCACACCTGCAACAACACACACCCATCTGTGTGACTCTTTAACAAAACATACGCATAAGCTCCACTCTACAAATCACTCGTGCTACTACTCGCCTAGAACGTCTCTTTAGAATGTTCCGTTCATGCACAATTCGGGGGGGGAGGGGGAATGCAAATGAGAATTAGTGACTTAGATTTAGGGAACATTCCGAGATTTAACCCGAGACGCTGATTTATAATAGGATAATACGGTTAGTGACGTCGATGTATTATGTGATCATCTACAACAGGGGTGCGCAAACTGGGGGGCGTGAATTTTTTTTTGGGGGGGGGGGGTACGGGGGGTGCGGCGGCCCCATGCTCTTCCCCGAGGCATTTAAATTAAATTCGGGGGGGGGGGGGGCGCGCGAGGCCTCTGCAACTCACTTACCGCGATTCAGCCGGCTTCGTCATGGCAACGCGTCGTCAAATGACGTCGCAGGGTCACGTCACCCCACGAGGTCATAGGACGCCGGCACACAGGTAAGAGGGGGGGGGGGGGCACGAGCACTGGGGGGTAGAGCAGGCACCAGAAGTTTGTGCACCTATGATCTGCAGGGATGAAGATCACCCAATCCTACAGGAATCCTGGGTGTGAGGCGCCTTTATTTCCCTGATCATGTGGCACGAACGATCCTGAGATTTAATACCGGTCATCACTTCTTATTCCCTTCTGATCGCCTTGAGGGATTCCATTAACCCTTTCAGCACCAGGTGAGCCTTTAAAGAGGTTGTTGGGTTTTTTTGATCACTACAAAACTGCAGGCAGAACCTGTAACCCATTTCCCCACAGTGAAGGTGCCAGGTCCTGTACTGTTTGGACGCCTGCAGTGGGCCCCTTTTAAAAGTGAGCAGGCTATAATAATACTTCCATCATTTCTTCAGTTAGGAGCTTTTGGGGAAACTCCCCTGGATTCTACTGTATATGTTACACAACCATCCTGCCCGGCAGTCCGGGCTCGGGTTACCCGTCCCCTCGTACCCGCATTGAATCCGTACAGGAACCTCGCCAGCAGAATCATCTCGAAGGATCCGGACGTCCGGCTCAGTCCCATCAGAGCAGCCCCCAACAGTGCGGGCACGTTGTTATAAAGCTGGGTCTTCTTTCTGCAAGGGAGGAGCAGAGGCATCACCGGCATTACACGTATCCCACAGACCTGGGCTGGCCAACTGCAGTCCTCAAGGGCAAGCCAACAGGTCATCAGGATATCCCTGCTTCAGCACAGGTGGTGCAGTCAAAGACCTGACCTGTTGGTAGCCCTTGAGGGCAGGAGTTGGCTACCCCTGCTATATACCGATAGCACATGAATAGCCTGAGTACATGTATTCTATATTCACATAGGACACGCATGCCCTGATCGCAGAGAGTACACATCCTACGTACCGTATGAACCTCGACATCCTCCCCAATTCACCCATCTGTAGACGGCGCGGAGACTACGTACCTTCCAAACATCACGGAGAGGTATCCAACTACGAAGGACCCCACCAGACCCCCGACGCTGTACATGGACACGATGAAGGACCAGAGCAACATGACGGTGTCCGGCTGGAGGGGAGAACTGTACCGCTGCTGCCATGTGCTGTTGATGAACCTCTGAATATACTGAGAGGAAAATCAGGAGGCCAGTAAGGGGGCAGCGTAGGGTTATCTTGTGACCTCATGAACAGATCACTCCATCCATTGGGAAGGCCGTCTAACTCATCGGAGGGTGGTCTTATTCACTGGAAGGTGGCCTCCATCAGTCTCTGCCCAATACGTGAGACTGTCCTGTAATGAGTGAGTCTTACCTCTAATGAGTGCAACTGCCCTCCATTGGATAAGACCACCATTGAATGAGTGGGCTCCCTCCCCCAATAAGGAAGGCTACCCCCCCCCCCTCCACATGGACAACCTGCCTTCCCATGAATGAGACCGAGCAAGGAGGAAAGGTGGAGTGTTCACTTACCTCTGAGGGGGAGTTGATGAGTGAGATATGTAATCCATACTGGAAGGTTCCCCCAATACCCAGGACCAGGGTCAGCAACGTGAGATTCAGAGTGAGCTTCTGAGGACAGGGGAGTAACAATAAGTGGAGGCTTCTCAGGGGGGGACGTCAGGGCAGTTAGCAAAGTCACTACACATTGTCTGTCACAGTTTGCAGCCAGGAGACACTTCATTTCGCTGCTACATAGGGACCTTAACATTTATATTCCTCGGGTAGTCAGCTATAAAAAATAAGAAACTGACAAACAGTCGTGTGAAGGTCTCAACGGGACTTTCCATTCTAAAGATACTTCAGAGCCGCCCCAGCAGCCACCTCTGGGGTAGAATCCCGCAGCACATTCCAAAGCCAATGTCTCTCCACCACTACTTGCCATAGCACTATTGATATTAAAACTCCAGGCAGCTGTAAATAACAAGGTAAACAGGACCTACCCCAGTCCGAGAGGTCATGTATATGGAGGACGCGGTCAGTGCAGCCGTGCATAGGAGTCGAAGGTTTATAAAGGGTCAAACATGCGGACTGCCCTCCCGAGATCACTCTCCAACTCCTGGCTTCTTATTAGCTCCTAATTTCATCAAGAAAAAAACCTGATGATCCACCAGGCTTTAACCCTCGCCCGGCCGCACGGTCAGTGTGAGGAGTGTGTGACCGAGACCCTTGGAAGTGTCGCTGGCGGCTGCCATGTACGGCTGCGGCCACGCTGGCGCTGACCGCGCTCATGCTTGCGAGCGGTGACGTCACTAGTTCTCCAAGCATGAGCGCCGGGTGTCCTGGCTATTTCGGAAGCGGCGCACGGGGGGGGGGGGGAGGAGGCGTTGAGGGCAAGTTGAGTGCGCTCGAAAGTTCATTTGTTTTTGTTTACGCTAACTCCAAGCTTGGGTGACTGTGCGTGCCCGCAACGCATGAGCGGGGACTTACATATATAGATATATGTAAGTGAAATACGGCTGCTCTGTGCGTAACCGGGACCTCTCTGAATCTCAGTGCTCCTGGCTCGCCCGGTGTGTTGGGAGCAGAAAGGGCTAATTGGGACCGACACTATGAGTGAGGGGGGTTGTGAGAAAGAGCGCTGTAGTGAGGAGTGGGGGGTTAGTTAACCTCTTCTGTCCAAAGCCCTAAAATGCATCACTCCAAACCCCCTCTCGTTTTCTTTATATGAAAGTTGAGGGAAGGGAGGAGGGGGGAGGGGGTGCTGCAAAGCTGCCGAGGTTGGATGTTCCTAAAGGGCCTCGATTACCTTCTGATTAACCCAAAAGTCTGCACAATAAAGAGGCTAAGGTCCATCCGAGAAGGAAGGGGGGGGGAGGGGGTTGAGGGAGGGTAGTACTAATCAGAGATGGCCGTGCGGGATCAGAACGGACTGGATGTTCCTTCAAGGATTAATTCCAAACTTTTGGGATTAATCTGTGGCTGAATTTATTCAGATTTGTTTAACTATAAACCAGCTGCCCTCTTCTCCATCTCCCACTCCTCTCCCCTCTCCCACACTTCACCCTCTCCCACAACTCCCACCTTCTCCCCTTTCTTAACCTCTTCTCCCCTCTTTTTCCCTCCCCTCTCACCCTAATCTGAACGTCAGAGAGGGGTGGCACAGGTGCAAATGAGCTTGGGTCATTGATGCTGTGAGATGCACGTTCAATACGACGCATTCACTGTCTGCAGCACAATACTCCTTCCCCGGCTAAATACCGGCACAAAACACTTCAAAACATTGAGATTACGGGGTCACCATTTAACTACTGCTTGGGGTCCCCCAAAACCTAGAGCAACTCTGAGCTCACTGCAGGACCATGTCTGGGGTGAGAAGTACACTGCAGGACTATGTCTCGGGTGAGAAGTACACTGCAGGGCCATGTCCGGGTGAGAAGTACACTGCAGGACCATGTCTGGGGTGAGAAGTACACTGCAGGACCATGTCTCGGGTGAGAAGTACACTGCAGGACCATGTCTCAGGTGAGAAGTACACTGCAGGACCAAGTCTCGGGTGAGAAGTACACTGCAGGACCATGTCTCAGGTGAGAAGTACACTGCAGGACCATGTCTCGGGTGAGAAATACACTGCAGGACCATGTCTCGGGTGAGAAAAGACACTGCAGGACCATGTCTCGGGTAATAGTACTGCAGGGCCATGTCTCCTGGGGTAATAAGGTACACTGCAGGACCATGTCTCGGGTGAGAAGTACCCTGCAGGGCCATGTCGCGGGATCACTACACTGGCAGGACCATGTCTCGGGTGAGAAAGTACACTGCCGTACATGGTCCTCGGGTAAAAGTACACGTCAGGACCATGTCCGGGTAATAAGTACACTGCAGGACCAATGGTCCCGGTAGGAGAAGTACACTGCAGGACCATTCTCGGTAAAGTACACTGCAGGACCATGTCCATCGGTAATAAGTACACTGCAGCCCATGTCCTCGGGTAATAAGTACACTGCAGGACCATCTGCTCGGGTAAGAATTACACTGCAGGACCATGTCTCGGTAGAATACACTGCAACCAGTCTCGGGTAGAAGTACCTGCAGGACCATGTCTCGGTAGTAATAGATAGACACTGCAGGACCATGTCTCGGGTAATAAGTACACTGCAGGACCATGTCTCGGGTGAGAAGTACACTGCAGGACCATGTCTCGGGTAAGAAGTACACTGCAGGACCATGTCTCGGGTAGAGTACAACTGCGCCATGTCTCGGTAATAAGTACACTGCAGGACATGTCTCGGGTAATTTACACTGCAGGGACCATGTCTTGGGTAATAAGTACACCTGCAGGACCATGTCTCGGTATAGTAGCAGTACACTGCAGGCCATGTCTCGGTGAAAGTACACTGCGGCGGACCATTCTCGGGTGAGAAGTACACTGCAGGACATGTCTCGGTGAGAAGTACACTGCAGGACAATGTCTCGGGTGAGAATACACTGCAGGGACCATGTCTCGGTGAGAAGAATCACTGCAGACCATGTTCTCATGTAATAAGTACACTGCAGGACCATGTCTCCGGTGAGAAGAACATGCAGGACCATGTCTCAGGTAATAAGTACACTGCCAGCATCAGATAAGGAAACAGTGAAAATAATCAGCACAAAACGTTCCTGGAGAAACCGGTTTATTTTGATACAAGCTCAGAGCCCCCGGCTGCCCACTTATTACAGGTCGGGGGTGCAATGTTCATGCCACACGCCGTCGCCCCCCAAAGAAAATCACACGCTACATACTTTTATTAAGCTCCATGCTACTGGCATCCAGGACGACAAGGCTAATCCCATTAGGGTCTTGCAAGGGATACCGGTTTATTAGCAAGGGCTGTAGGTTATGGACAATGACGGACGTGAAGCACATAAATAACTCCTCACTACATCAAGCGCTCAGCCTGCAGCCCCCAGTGCACGGGGGACCCCTAGCTGGAGGATTATAGGTGTATAAAGTGACCCCCCCCCCAAATACAACCTGACCTTAACTGGGACGGGTCCTGACAGTTCCTTTACCCTAGAGAGCTCAGTGCAAGTTCCCTCCCCACTGGATGGAGTATCAAAACCAGACAGCTGTCCGGCCCGCTCAATTCGGGGAAGGGGTCGACCATGGACATTAAGTGGAGGCATTCAGTATATAACCCCAAGCCCCCTCCCCCCCCCACCCCCTGGGGTCCCTATTGCATTCTGCTGTGGCAATACGTTGCTGGCAGTGAGGGGGGTTAACCTGATTCTCTAAGGTGACGACCTTCCGTTGCTATACAGGAAACCCACAGTGCCCTAAATAGAAATATTACGATTTCAGGAGTGTTTATGGCATGGTATGGCTTCTGAAGTGGGAAGACCATCGTTTCCGGCCAGGATACAGTTTTATTGCACATTGCCCCAGGTTCCAAAAATTAGATTGTAAGCTCTTCTGGTCAGGAACCCCCCCATCCCCTGTGCAGTTTACTAACAAGCGCTCTCTGCTCACAAAGTTCAGTCACCATACAGGATATTCATCTGCCTGATAAAGTAGAACGACGGAAGATGCTTCTTTATACAGGTGCTCCTACAACCCCCTTATAACAGCTCAACCCCATCGTACAGTATAAAGATATACATACATAAATCAGTTTAACGCCCTTATAGCTCAACCTCATCATACACTCAACCCTCCTCATACAGCTTTAGCCCTCATGATCAGCTCAGCCTCCTCATCAGCTCAGCCTATCATACAACACAACCCCCCTTATACAACTCAACCTCATCGTACAGTTAAAGATATACATACATAAATACAGTTAACCTACGCCCTGATACGCTCAACCTCATCATACACGCTCACCTATCATACAACTCAACCCCCTTATACAGCTCAACTCATCGTAACAGTATAAAAGAGATACATACACAAATACAGTTCACAGCCCTGACACGCTCAGCCTCCCATACAT
>CM071584.1:6205388-6275944 GCA_036426205.1 Ascaphus truei
CATATATCATCAGTACGTTATATGATCAGACACACACACACACACACACACACACACACACACACACACACACTACTACTACATTATATCATCAGTACGTTATATGATCAGACACACACACACACACACATACTACTACTACTACATTATATCATCAGTACGTTATATGATCAGACACACACACACACAACCAACTACTACTACTACTACTACATTATATCATCAGTACGTTATATGATCAGACCACACACACACACACTACTACTACTACTACTACTACATATATCATCAGTACGTTATATGATCAGACACACACACACACACACTACTACTACTACTACATTATATCATCAGTACGTTATATGATCAGACACACACACACACACACACACTAATACTACTACATTATATCATCAGCAGTTATATGATCAGACACACACACACAGAGACAGACGAAGACACACACACTACTGCATTATAGCATTATATCATCAGTAAGTTATGTGATCAGACACAGAGACACAGAGACACACACTACTACATTATATCATTAGTACATTATGATCAGACACACACACAGAGACAGACACATACAGAGAGACACACACATCACACAGAGAAGACAAAGACACACACACTACTGCATTATATCATCAGTAAGTTATATGATCAGACACAGAGACACACACACACACACACACACACACACACACACACACACACACACTGCTGTTTGAAGCACTGAGGTATATAATCACTGTACACACACACACACACACACACACACACACACACACACACCACACACACACACACTGCTGTTTGAAGCACTGAGGTATATAATCCACTGTACACACAACCCCAGTACTGCAGCAGTAGCAGTGTGTGCATATAGCTGCATCATATATAACGTTTATTTGCCCCTTGATCACACCAGGGTGACCTCAGTGACCTAATGGGGCGCATGTGTCGGTGTCGTGAAGTCACAGTCGCCCCGGAAGTCAGAATGTGCGCCCCCTCCCCCGTTCTCACTGAGTCCGCGTGGATCTCGCCCGCCGGGTTTCCCCCCACGCCTTCATCATCGCCCATCTCAACCGGGACCCGCGGGGAGGGGAACAGCCGTGTGTCACACACACTCAGCCGGTCACACACCGAGGCAGCAAGGCAGTATGACCCACAGCCCGGTGTGTCACCACACACCCAGCCCGGTCACACACCGAGGCAGCAAGTGCAGTTGACACACACACACACACACTGGCACCGCCGCTCTCCGTCTGATACACACACAGTAATAGACACACGAGACACCCACTCTGACTGACACACACTCTGATACTGACACACACACCACACAATCCTCGGATTATATATAATATATATATTATATCAACACACCACACACACACACACACACACACACACACACACACACACACACACCATCCTCGGATATATATATATACACATACACATCACCAACCAAATATATAAGGACAGCGCCTAATGCAATAAAAGGGACCAAATAATAACTTGGTGGTTAAAGGGTGAAATATAAATTGGAAAATGTAGGTCAACAGGGATTGACGCGGTAGCGACTAAACGTAGCCAATAACTCTAGGTACCCATAAGAAAATGGTGAATATGATTTTAAAAAAAATACTAATATAAAAAATAAAAACCAAAGTCCATCAAAGGTGGCAAGCTTCATATAAATATACGATTAGGTATAAAAACCCACAAGATGAGTCTTTCTGGAGAACTATATAAAACTAATAAAGGGCTCAAGAGGAAAAAAAATAAATCAATTTTAGCACAAAATGTATACATAAAACACAGGACCCCACGATCTCAGATTATAAGCAAGTCCTGAACCCCCTGATGAAGCGTCATTTTGCCGCGAAACGCGTTGTGGTGAGGTCATCACGCAGGTACGTGATACCGTGACGACGGATACCCGGAAGCTGCTATCCCTTCACCTCCACGAGGACGCCAACTCAAAGCCGTTTCCTGCACACTGCGGGCTGGGCTGCTTTCCCAATTCGATCTGGGACTGTGAGATCATGGGGTCCTGTGTTTTCTGGATCCCACCCTCTGTGGAAGTGGCATTTTCGATGAGCGGATGACTGGATCTTTCGGATCCTTTTTTTTATTGTAAGTGCTATTTGTTTTTTATATAGACATTTTATTGTGCTAAAATTGATTTTGTTTTTTCCTCTCGCGCCCTATTTTTGTTTGGATTGACCCCGCTGATCACGGGAGAAGAGGAGCAGCAGTGGGAGAACGACCTTCCGTTTTGAAGATAAAGACTTGGGACAGCGCGCATTGTATCTTCTCTTTCTGGAGAGCCAGGCTGCTTCCTTCAAGGATTTAACCACTTCCTGTAATGGAACCTAAAAGTGAGAACGCTCGATCCTAGTGTAAAACCGCTGGGAGAATTTAATAAAACAGGATGAGTCTACAGTTATCAACTCACAAACACCGTGTGTTATTGGGCATGTATGAGATGAAATCTCAATCTCCGTCACCGCAGCCGTGATGGTGGAGGATGAGTTGTTAACTGTAGACTCATCCTGATTTACTAAATTGTCCAAACTATTTTACACTAGGAGCGTGCGCTCTCTTTTTTTCCTCTTTTACTATATATATATATGCCACCCTCAGAAACACACACACAGGGGCAGCCTTCCTCAGATACACACACACACGGGCAGTCCTCCTCAGATGAATACACACACACACGGGCAGCCCTCCTCAGGTACACACATGGGCAGTCCACCTCAGATACACACACGGGGGCAGCCCTCGTCAGATACACACACAGGGGCAGCCCTCGTCAGATACACACACAGGCAGTCCACCTCAGATACACACAAACAAGGGCAGCCCACCTCGGATACACACACACACAGAGGCAGTCTTCCTCAGATACACACACACACAGGCAGCCCTCCTCGGATACACACACACACAGGCAGCCCTCAGATACACACACGTATACAATATATACACATGCACACTGATACACATATACAGGGGCAACCACCCTCAGAGACATAGATATCTATATATCTATACACACAGACACCCCTTGATATACAGATACCCATACAGTAATCTACATATACACATGCAACACTAATTCACACAACAACACAACTACTAAGACCCAGCAACCTGCTCCACCTTCCTGATCACTTACTGTATACTCATGTTGTGCTCACGCCTCTGGGAGCCTCATCTAAAAGCACATCCTCAAATCTCACCATTTTCTGCTCGTGGTTCATCCTCACAGGGGCGATGGATCTTCTTGTTCTTTGGTGTCCGGGAGAGAGTTGGACGGGAGAGTTATAAGCTCCGTCCCTGCAGGAATGTCTCTTTAGTTACCCATTACAGGACCTCGCAGAGGGACATCTTGTACAGCGTCTCACAATATCAGCGGAATGAGGAATACATTCTACATTTATACATGTGCACCATCGCTCGTTCCATTTCACCCGTTTCCCAAATGTGATAAGCACCCCCCAGATCCCCGGCACATAAAAGATTAAAAGGAGCAATCCCTGGTAGTTAGCAAAAAAAACAAAAAAACAATCATTCCGAGAAAAAAAAAAAAAACAATCGTTCCGAAAACAACTTTCCAATTAAATTATCTTCCGTAAACAAACGTAGGGCGGACGTGCAGCAAATATTTGGCTGGTTTAGATTCTTTCGAAGGGGGTTGATTGTCAATGAAAGGTTTACTCAACGTCTAGCCCAGGGGTGCTTAACGCCAATTCTCAAGCTCCCCCCCCCCCCCCTTCCAACCGGTCAGGTTTTCAGGATATCCCTGCTTCAGCACAGGTGGCTCAATCCGTTCCTGCTTCAGCAGCTGGGATATTCTGAAGGGCGAATTTCTTGGGGGGGGGGGGGGGGCATGAGGACGAGTTGAGCACCCATGATCTAGCCCACCTTATGCCCGTTGAAGCCCCCCGATGAGAAGAGAGTGGGGTCTGCGTGTGTTTGGCACATCGGGGGGGAAGGGATTATTATATTCCAGCTCAGCCTTTCAGGAAATTTTTGGCTGAAAATCCCCAGGAACATTACTAGGGATTTCCGTGTGAACACGGCACAAACAGTGTCCCATTTGTGCTTCAGTAACATTTCAATCAGATTATCCTGCACTGCATTGGCCTAGTTTTGTGGCAGACATGCTTAGTGGTAAATCCCCCGTACCATGTGATATTGTCCACATTTGTACTTCAATGACCACACAAACTACACCATGTACCTGCCCCCCTGCCCCGCACAGTCACTGTTTGCACATTGGCAGGCTGGGGCATGGGTAGCTGTGTGCAGATGCGCGCGCGCGCACACACACCCTGATATCCAATGTCATCCCAGAGAGCAGGAGCTGTGTCCTCAGCAGACCTTTCATGTTTAAAGAAATGTTTTTTCCACGCCCAGGCTCTGTCCTCACATTGAACCCGTTGCACATTTAAAATCTGCCCCCGGGGTCATTGGGCAACGTCACGTTATTGAACCAACATGCTAATTGCTTGGGCGTAGGAGTATAATGAAGAGCGCTTGTGCACCCTCTGTGTCATTAGCCCCAATATGCTCATGTTATAAACTGGACCCTATTATCCTGGTGATCCCGGCAGGGGGCGGCACGGTGTGGCACCCTCTGCGGTAGCCGCTAGACTGGGGATTACATTCCTGCCTCTGCCATGGCATATTCGTTTTCACCCCTGCTGTGTGTTGCTCCCCTCCATCAGAACACTGAACCTTTACCAATGTGCCGGTAGGATTCCACCTCAGAGGTGGCTGCATGAATGCCTTTGGGGTATAAATTGAGAGCTTTGGGCTTGAGGAATAATGTTACTGGCGCTCCTAGTTCTTAAAGTTGGCAGTTCCTTGTGTTTCAGAACGGGGGTAGGAGAGGGTGGCACCGAGTAGGGTTTAGGGGCAGAGCTGTCTACCTGTGGGGTGAGTGCTGGAGCGTGGCAGGAGCTGCAGGTGCAGGGGGAGGGGTAGGACAGGCTTTTGAAGCATTAACAGCTGTTTAAAGTCCACCGTGGCCACAGGCACTGTTTTTATTTCATGCAAAACATCCGGCGGGGGTTAGAACTGACTACACAGAAAGAAACATTCGGAGATCACTTTAGCTTCTGTGCCCTGGGGTCTGACAGTGCTACTGGGAACAGGGGGAAAGAAATGCTACTGAGTTCAAGTGTCAAACAGGTGTCATAAAACTGTCCCCCGCTGCAGTGACCAAGAAATGTACAGGATCACGTCTGGCACTGATCTGCAGTCTCATTTCCCATAGCCTGGAGTGGGTGCAGCACCAACTAAATGATCCTTTTTCAAGAGAATATATAAGTATTTCACTATGTATTTTCGTCACATTGGATGTAGCATTGGGCTTTTCTGTCTCAAGCCCCCCCCCCCCCCACACCTCCCAACAAGTCAGGTTTTCAGGATATCCCAGCTACAGCACAGGTGGCTCAATCAGTCCCTGCTTCAGCACAGGTGGCTCAATGCCTCTGATTGAGCCACCTGTACTAAAGCTTAGATATCTTGGAAAACCTGACTTGTTGGGAGGTGGGAGCTTGATGACTGGAGTTGAGCCCCCCTGCCTTAGATCCTATGGTCTCTAGCGTTATTAAAGCAGCATCTAGGATTAGGCCTAATTTTTAGGATCCCCGTTCCTGCATGGGATCTGAATCTGGTGCTACGGCAACTCGCTTCTTCCTTATTTGAACCGATTCACGAGCTGCCTATGAGATAACTCGCAGTTAAAGTCATTTTGTCTAGCAGCAATCATCCCCGCGCTCGTAGGGTGGGAGAGCTCCAGGCTTCATCATGTCGCGGACACCCCGGGATAAGATCGTGAGAAGGGCTGTCCCACAGTTTCCAACCAAAGTAGAATCAATCGGGATATTAAAGTCCCCTCATTTTGTCCAACCCCTATTTCTGACACTGAGAACCGGTGGCACAAACTGGATGTAGTTAGGGCTCTCACAGCATATGGGCCTCTGCAGGACAGGTAGCATTAGGAACACTTCTGGCCTTTGTCTTTTATGATTGACCCAAAAAAGGTCAAGCAGCTTCCATACCTAGATGGGTTAATAAACATTTGCTCATTAGATGGGTGCAAATAAATGTCCCACCTTCCAGGGATATATCAAATAGTCCACGGTCAGGTTATTTTCTCAATTTACTCAGAGACAAATAGAACGCATCTTTTACAGCCTCATTGCCGTCAGTTACATCAGGTTTTCAGTTGTATAGAATGTACTTATAGATTGCAGAATCCTTAGCTGGGAGATAAATGATTCTGAATTCTAAACATCCAAATACGATTTTTATACACTTTCCTTATCAGTGGTAACCGAGCATTCTCACTGTCAGCCCACTGTTCTTAGTCACTTATCAACGTTAGAACACAGTGTCTTCATTTAGCAGTATTTACTGATTTACACAACCCTCTTGCTCTGTCACTAAGTAACTATAGGATTAACTGTGTTCCTAATCTTTTAAGATCTATCTCTATTGTATTACCTTTTACTACTAAGTATTTAACTAACCTGTGATTCCAAACTCATGATCCTATACTATTAGGGTTGCCAGGTGGCTTCTCCAAAAAATACTGGACTCAATGGTGAAAGGTGCGTCAGGTCACTATGTCCAGGGAGGTAATACCGGACACATACATGTCCAGTATTACAGCACCTCTCATTTTTTACTGGACAGAGTATCCAAATACAGGACAGTCCGGTTCAATACCGGACACCTGGCAACCCTATATACTATGCAGCTCGACAGACATTAAACATACCAAGTTTTATACAAAATGGAAATGAATAAAACAAGACAGATTCTTAGGTCACATAAAACATTTCCACACCTGGTTTATCTGGGCTGGTTTATCTCAGACTGGTTTATCTCGGACTGATTTATCTTCGCAGAGGCAGCGAATCATTTTCCAATATAATTTCTGACTTAATAATAAATTACTTGTTTGAATTAGTTACACGCTGAATATATATGTCTACAGATAATATAATATCCCTATTATTCAGACTTGAATTGGTCCTATCTTCAGTTGAGGCAGCTATATTTGAGGTATATTAGAATAGCGGGAGAAAATCGTCCTCCGGTATCGTTAAAGCAGCTTCCCGGTCTTCATTACACACACGTGTGCTAAGCATGACCGCCTGGATGTACACTCATCAGCGATGCGAAGTTTGGAAGAAGGGCGCGTCAAGCAGTTGTTCCAACGTGGAAAGAAGAACTCCCCAACAGCCATGGGATTTCTCTGGGACATCCCATTAGTATATTTGGAAGGGAGAGGGGAAGGGGAAGGGAGACACCAGCCTAGATAAATGAACTATGTGTAATCTAGCAGTGAAGGGGTGATACCAGGAGAGGCAAAGGGGAACACACAAAAAAGGTAGCTAGAAACGTGATGCCTTGTATTGGTGCACAGCCTAATTACCCAATCATAAGGGGTATCTTGGAAGTAACTAGTTATAATAGAATGTTGAAATAATGGGTAAACTTATACAAATATATCTTTAATTAGACGTATTGAAATAAAACAGCTACCAATGTGGTTGTGTGGAAAGTGGGCCTGAGAATTGGATTATGGTATGGGGTCTCAGACATATTCTGGTATGGGGTATCTGAGACACATTCTGGTATGGGGTCTCTGAGACACATGCTGGTATGGGGTCTCTGAGACACCTTGTGGTATGGGGTTTCTGAGACACGTTCTGGTATGGGGTCTCAGACATATTCTGGTATGGGGTATCTGAGACACGTTCTGGTATGGGGTCTTTGAGACACATTCTGGTATGGGGTCTCTGAGACACGTTCTGGTATGGGGTCTCTGAGACATATTCTGGTATGGGGTCTCAGACACATTCTGGTATGGGGTCTCTGAGACACCTTGTGGTATGGGGTTTCTGAGACACGTTCTGGTATGGGGTCTCAGACATATTCTGGTATGGGGTATCTGAGACACGTTCTGGTATGGGGTCTTTGAGACACATTCTGGTATGGGGTCTCTGAGACACGTTCTGGTATGGGGTCTCCGCAGAACACGTTCTGGTATGGGGGTCTCCGAGTCACACCGTGGTGCGTTGGTTCTGATACGTTATGGGTCGACACTTGAGATGTCCACACGTTCTGGTATGGGTACGCGGCGATGATCTGAACCGTTTCGGTGGGCTCGGACATGTCGGTGGTCTCTGAGACCTGTTGTGTATGGGGTAGACCGTTGTTGGGGTCTGAGACACGTTCTGTTGGTCGGACACCAGATGGGTCTCTGCAGACACATTCAGGTATGGGCAGCAGTTCCTGATACGTACACCATTAACTGGTTCCGATTCTGGTATGGGCTCATGACTGTGGTAGGTCTGGGGTCTCTCGGACACATTATTGGTATACCTCAAGACACTCGTTAAGCGATTATAATGTTTTGAACGAGTCTGGAGGTGATGTTGAGAGAGGTCGAGCGGATATGAGACAAACATTAATGAGACTCTGAGACAAGGCTGTTTACCAAAGTAGAAGGGTTATCTGTATTGCAGACGTCTCAGGGGTCATGGAGGAAGAAGAGGGTTGGATTTGTAATGCCAATAACAAATTAGACAGTTGCTGTCGTAGGAATACTGGGTGAAAAGCTCATTCTGTGAGCTTGGCATGATAGGTGTTTTTCATAACCCTTCTATGGCATTACATCAGTTTTTTCACTGTATATGGTACGGTAATATATCCGGGATTTGGATATATGCAAATTCTTTTATGTTTTGATGTCCACAGACCGAGCCTGTGAGATTTTGGCACTTTGGTCACCATGCATGTGCTTGTAATAAGAACCATTATTTATTTTATTATTCTACGAAGAGTTGGACATCCGTATTTTTGGTTTTTCCACTACCACTCCAATATAGCCCTAATGACATCCCGTTAGTATTTGGCTGCCGTAGAGGATGTAGAAGAGGAAATTTACCATCCGATATGTCCTCTCTGCAGCGCACGCCCCTCCGTGGAGTCTTCGTACATTGGGCATATTAATATTTGTTCTGTGTTCCTTTTTAGAGCTTTTTGGCAGGCGTTAAAGCACGAAACGCCTGGGACTGCTCTGTTTTTATTTTCCTTGTTATAGGTTTGAAGAACGGGATCTCTGGAGCTGAACCCCATTCATTTCAGCTCCGGTGAACCCCTGCTTCCGGAGATACCTCTGTAGGGGGTGCCGGTATCTAAGTGGACTTTAAGTATCCAGGTAACACGGGCCAATAGGAAGCTGCAAAGAATGACGGTCGTGGCTTCCCATTGGTGGACATTTAAACGTCGCCATTTTATTAGGCACACGAATTCCCTGGCTCAGAGATACTGGCACGCCTATGAGGTATCTCCGACGCAGGGGTCCCCAGAACTCAAATTAATGGGGTTCAGCTCTAGAGACTCCCTGCTTCACTCCTAGAACAAACCAAACGTTAGTACAAGGTGTTCTGCTGCTTTTTACTGGCCCAAGTGGATAACACCCCGTCACATAGTGGTCACGAGAATGTGTGGTCCTACCACTTTGCGGAGAAGAGCTGCTACCCCATTAGTATTGTGGCTGCCATAGACGTAGGGTCGTCAGGTGTACGGTTTGGAACCGGACAGATCGGTATTGTTTGCCCCTGCGTCCGGTAAACAAATGAGAGGTTAGACATGTATGTGTATTACCTCTCTGAACGTGCGGCGGCAGAGCCGGACAGGCGTCCTGGTGGCTGGCGGGGGGAGGGAGG
The DNA here is from genome assembly GCA_036426205.1 of Ascaphus truei. Taxonomy (NCBI): domain Eukaryota; kingdom Metazoa; phylum Chordata; class Amphibia; order Anura; family Ascaphidae; genus Ascaphus; species Ascaphus truei. The sequence goes on from CM071584.1 coordinate 6,215,168, forward strand.
GATCGCCCACTCTCCCCCAGGGCAGCCTCTCCCTCTGCTTCCAGGATAGGCTTACGTTAGCAATTCTTGGAGTTGCAACATACCTTAGGTCATTGCCTTCATGTAGCGTCTCGTTGTCACGGCAACGTGGCGCCCTTTGATGCCACGCAGCCATGTTCACTGCAGTTGGAGGGGGAATTCCAGGAGAATACCTGTAGACGCCCGCCGCAGTCATGGCCGCCACCCGGGCTGATAGACACCATAAACCCTTACCCTGGAGGAAGTACCCGAAACCCACAATTAAGGGTTAGTGCTTCTGAGAGGAAAAATAAAGATGCAGCCACTGTCTTCTTGGGTGTAGTATCAGTTCAATAGACTCAGTTACTTTACTCTGAGTGAACGCTCACATTACAGGCAGCGTACAGCAAATCAATACGGTAGGGTGTGCACTGACTATCCCATCGTATCCTGCTCGTTCGGCGCTGTCTTTCTGACTGCAGAAAAATACTCGGACTCCTCTCCGGGAAGCAAACTCTCTCCAGATATTCACCTCTGTGTTAACCGGTCTTCTGGTTAAGGCGGGGCGGTGGTAATGCCAGGTCGTGTTCAACGATGTGCTAAGGCAGGTATGTAGACCTGTCTGAGACGAGAACATGCTCACAACTTTTTCTTATCATTGCAGTACGCTAGAGGGTTTTTGTCACTTTTTTTTCCACTTCTCATAAATAACTTATGAGACCGCCACTGCCCTTTTTATATGAAATGAAAAAACACAATATTTGATTGAAATTTAAATAATTATTATTTTTTTGCCTTTCGTTAATTATTTAAATAGTGCTACTGGATTGTCATTATACTGTTTCTTTTGTCCAGAGCAGAGACAACCGGGGAGGGCAGAGCGGCCAGGGAGGCAGAGACACACCAGGAGGGCAGAGAGCGGCCAGGAGGGCAGAGACCACGACCAGGGAGGGCAAGAGCAGCAGGAGGGCAAGACACACCAGTCAGGCAGAAGACACCAGTCAGGCAGAGCGCGACCAGGGAGGCAAGACGACATGAGCCAGGGCCTGGATGGCCAGAGAGTGAACCAGGGAGGCCAAGAGTGACCAGGGAGGGGGCAGAGGCAACACACCAGGAGGCAAGACAGACCAGGGGGCCAGAGAGCGACCAGGAGGGCAAGAGAAAATTCTTCTCACACTCTCCCTCAGTCCCCTCTCACACACTCCCCCACCCCCCTCACATCTTCCCCAGCCCCCCTCACACTCTCCCCCAGCCCCCCTCACATCTTCCCCACCCCCTCACATCTCCTTCAGCCTTCTCACATCTCCTTCAGTCCTTCTCCACCTCCCCCCATCCCCGCCCCCCCCTCACACCTCCCCCAGATCCCCCTCACACCGTTCCCCCAGTCCCCCTCCCAGTACCTCCCCAGTCCCCCTCACCTGACTCCCCCATCCCCCATCACACTATCCCCCTGTCCCCTCTCCCATACTTCCACCTCCCCTATCCCCCTCACACCCCCAGTCCCCTCACATCCTCCCCAATCTCCTCCCACCCCACTCTGTGTCCTCCTGTGCTAGGGACCAATTTGTCCCGCAAAACTGGGACAAAATGTCACGCATGCGAAGTCGTTTACTGGTTACTCATGCGCGATCGGACTTGCCGGTCGTGTATGGCCACGAGCAGCCGGCAAATGCCGATTGGGCAGGAGCAGTCTCAATTGCCGATCGCGCATGCGCGCAGTTGCACTCGCCAGGGGTCCAGAAAATCAGGACAACAATGAAAAAGTCAGGACAGAGCCCTAAAACTGTCCAGGCCAAGGCCTCATTCAGGGTGCTGGCTTCGAGGAGGGCGTGCTGGCCGTGCGTGCTGCCGTGAGAACAAAGTATCCAATTTGAATACTGGTTGTGCAGGGTAGAACCGCCCTGTCTCCGAAGCCCAAAGTTTGAAGCTGCGCTACAGTTTCAATAAACGAAAATTTCGGTTTTTGGAACTGCAGCAGCGTCACAGGGACCTAGGCAGCCAATGAAATCATTCTTCGAATGATTTCATGACTGCAACTTGGATACTAACCCCCTGCCGGTGTACCCCCCGCCCCTCCCCAACGCTGAAAAGTCTGCTGGGGGGATAACACAGATCGCCCAGCAAACTGCAGCACTGCCTCCCTCCCGCCCTCCCTCCGAGTCCTGCAGCTGGCACCCCTGAACGAGGCCTCAAATGGGACATCAGGTCACCCCCCACCTGTCTTCTTCTATCTCCCTCCCGTTTTGCAGAGAAAAACAGGGTCTGCCAATTTCTCCTCCAGCCATTAGGTGGTGCCTGGCGCTGCGCGGAATAAATGGCGGTGTCCCCGTGTCGAGGCCGCGGTAAAAAACACCAGCGGCGTCACATGTCCCAGACTAGCATCAGACCGCGATTTTCCAACTGCAGAGTCTGATCAGAAAGATCAGAAAAAAGTTCCCCAAATGCTGCACTCAACCTATTAAAGTCTTAATCAAACCTGGTATTGGTGTCTTATTCAGAAGGTAAATATCTACCAGGGGCTATATTAGGACCAATAAGAGAGACCTGTCATGAGAACTACCTCTAAGGGGGTATAAAAAACAATCAAATTTGATTAACATATATACTTGACTCATAATGTGTACATTATTTACAGTTGTGAATATGAAACGGAGCAACCCCCCCCCCAAGCACAGCCACCGGCCCAGCACCCCCCCCCCCCCCTGCGGCATCGGAGTATCGCCACCCCACCAACATCAGAGCACGGCCAAGCACCCCCCCCCCTCCGCGCCACCGGACCGCCATCCCCCCCCCCCCACCATCGGAGCAACCGCCCCAACCCCCCAGCATCAAGCACCACACACCACCAACCCCACCCCCCCAGCTTCAAGCACCCCATCCCATGCCCCCAGCATCAGAGCACCGCCCCAACCCCCCAGCATCAGAGCACCGCCATCCCATGCCCCCAGCATCAGAGCACCGCCACCCTCCCCCCCCCAAATGACACTCCACCCCTCCAACCCTCAGCACCAGCACAACCACCCCCCCCCCCCAACCGCCACCGGCCTGACCTGAGATCATCCCCAAGGTAAGTCGGATTTTCAATGTATTGGGGTTATTTTTATATATTTATTGGGGGGTTGGGGTATTTTATAATGTATTGGTGGGGTGGGGTCATTTATAATGTATTGGGGTTTGGGGGTATTTATATATGTATTGGGGCTGTTCGTGGGGTTATTTTCTCTATGATTGGGGGGGGTGGGGGTTGGGGTCTTTTCTCTCTGTAGTGGGCGGGTTGGGGTTTTTATTATGTCTTGGGGGTTGGTTGTATCGTGGTGTTGGAGTTGATATCTTGGGGGGACTTTTTATTATACGGAGGTGCTCCATGGACTCAGGGGGGACCGGACTGTCAACTGGGGGGAATCTGAGCTGGTAACGGTGGGGGTGGGGGAGGGGGAAATCAGAGCTGTGAAGGGGGGGGACTGGATTGACATGAACGGGGACAAAGAAAGAGGGGTGGAGGGGAATGGGGAGAGAGGGGGGACGGAGAGAGAGAGGGGGGAGCGGGGATATTAAATCCCGGGCAACGCCGGTACATCAGCTAGCAGTGAATAAACTGTCATGCAGGGAGTCTTAATATTTGGTCAGTGCTTAAAGGTATCACCGCTTCACATACACTAAGGACAGGGTCCCCAATAATGGCAGCGTGATTAAATACCACAGTTATTGCACACATATAAGGCAGTTCAATGCAGCGCATATCTCAGAGTATCAGCGCACAGCATTACTATTTCTGGTGACCAAAGGCCTCCCACTGAATGGCAAGCAAATCTGTTTAAGGTTATAATCAGCAGCCAAGTATTTAAATCACCATAGATTGAATAAAAAAACAACCGTACCGCTCACTATCCGGTGCGTATACCAGTGTACTCACAGCATCGCATCCACCCGTCTTTTACTGAAGCCGTAAACTACACCGCACTAATTGTGGCAGAGTTTTTATAACCAGCAGATCGCCACAGACTGAAATCAGCAAACCTGCCGGTGTACTCAGCGCATGGCATCAATTAACTTGTAACTGGAGCCGGAATCACACTGCGCTAAATGATTGCCGTGCTGTTTTGTACTTTAAGCATTTTTTCCGATAACCGTGAATAGATCATCGCTGTATGACCACTTCCCGGTATGCCAGGCATGTAGTCCGTCTCCCCCCGAATCACACGCTCCGTCCTCTACGGCACATGCGCTAATAAAATTAGGTTAAACCTTTTACTGCACAGGGGCAGTAGTCTCAAGTCTTTTACTGCGGCATGGCCGAATTTCCTCTGAAGCGCAATGGGACTGATTTTAATACGCAATTCTCGCGCATGCCCACATAACTGCACTATTCCACTTTTGAACTTCGCACATGCGCAAGAATGGTCATATTCTACTGCGCATGCGCGCACTTTTGATTTTCGCACCACGCGCAGAACGGCCCTATGCTACTGCGCATGTGCGACTTTCGATTCCGCGCCATGCCAGACGGAACCTATTCTACTGCGCATGCGCTACTTTTCGATTCCCGCGCATGTGCAGAACGACCCCATTCTACTAATCGCATGCGCAGCTTTCGAATTTGCGCATGCGCAGAACTGACCATAATCTACTGCGCATGCGCGACTTTCAATCTCGCGCATGCGCAGAACGCCTCTATTCTACGGCGCATGCGCGACTTTCGATTCCGCGCATGCGCAGAACTGACTAATCTACTGCCATGCGCGACTTTCAAATTCTCGCGCATGCGCAAACGGACTCTATTCTAATGCGCATGCGTGACTTCTGATTCCCGCGCATGCGCAGAACTGGTCTTATTCTACTGCGCATGCGCAACATTCGATGCTCGCGCATGCGCAAAACGGACCCTATTCTCCGCGCGACTTTCGATTTTTCGCTATTGCGCAGAACTTGCCCATTCTCTCTACTTGCGCATGGCGACTTCCCCCCCCCTCTTTCCTCCTGCGCTCTAGGCCTGTCCTCTTTATTCATTTGCATGCGCACGGGGGACCTCAGTGCTAGACAATCTCTTACAGTCGGTGTTCTTGTTTTTTTGCACATAAAGCAGTGTTGGGCTGTTAAATCTCCAGCAAATGGATAGCCCACTCGTGATTTCAACTGCCCCATTAATGCAAGAAGCGGCAGCAGTGACTCAGAACTCCCGTTTTACACATAAATATCTCCATATAACACCATCAGCAACTCAGCAGAACTTTAGTGAATACAAAAGCTGAGAACAGCAAAGCAGAGGCAGACCCGGCTTCTCCACAGCTGAAGTCGGACAAGAAGCTACACTTGCACAGCAAGCAGAGCAGCCCCGTGCCTCACACCTCTCACAGGCGGCTCAACAATTCTTAGAAAGGAATCATAAACAGAATACTGTTAATAGCAGCATCTAAAAAACTGGATAGGGATCTAATTACTAATAAAGATCTATAAAGGACAGAAGGAAGGTAGAATGCTTTTTTGTGTCCAAGTACAATGCAGCTTCAAGATAGTTTTAATATATCTTGAAACATTGGAAATCATTGATAGTGACCCATTATTATGTAATATTCTCCATATGCCTCCCCTATTCCTTACACTAGGGGGTAGAAATTGAGGGATCAATTAATTAGGATAGGAATGGGTGCTACACAGGTGGGTTTGTCCCCCCCAAAAAATCCATTGTACTTAATTGTCCATGTCTGAACTGCATCCATTGTAATTCAGTTATAAAGGGAAACATATGCGAAAAAGATTTCTATATGTGTGAATCAAATTATGTTATTGATCTGTTACGGTGTCCCTGTGGTGAATGCTAACCTATTAAGAGATGTATAACAGAACTTAATGTAATATTTAAGGGTAAGGGGACGATAGACAGCACTCTGATAGTGTTTAAATTAATGTAATTGCAGGGTGCACGGAACCGAAGGGGACCCTTATTCCCCTATATAGTACACAAAATCTACGTAAGTACCAGCACTCACTGTCTAATGGCTAAATGATGAAAACAGTTTGTAATGCAGAATAACATTTAATAATAAAACGAACCAAAATAAATCAAATGTGTTTGCAGAAACCAGTATCAAATGGGCATGTCACAAAGGCGGGGGTGGGGGGGGGGGGGTGGGGGAGAGAAAATGGGAAAAAACATGAATCACAAGGAATATACACAAAAACGGAAAACGGAAAGTATGCTAGGGGTGCGACGTTTCGAGGGACTACCTCTTCATCTGGCCCATTCCCCCTGGTCCAAAAGGTCCCAGAGGTACTTCCCTAAGCCTCCCTTCCCCTATAACTGGTCAAATCAGACACCCCTGAAAATAGATGGCAAACATACAGTGTAGGCTAAATACAGCTAAACAGCTAATAGCAGGGCAGCAAGAATCCACTAAAGTCAATGTCAGTAGTTTAAACTACATTACATTATAATACATTCATAATTGTTTAATTTAAAAAAAAAAGCTACAAGTATTTTCTCATAGTACAGAACTGATTTATTTAAAACACACATGTAGAATATTGCTTGGTCTGCAGCTTTAACATTCTGCTGTTGGATGGCACAAGGCTGACAATGCCCTGAGGTTGCAGCACAAACTTTAAACACTAGGTGGCAGTGAAAGCACAAGGAATACGAAACTAGGCTACCAGTGGATTTAAATGGCTTTACAATGCCCTTGCAGGCCTCTTTGCCAAGGCTGCGTCCATAGTGGAACGCGCCAGCTTCCGCGCTCCTCGGCACAGCGCACGCTTACCTGCAGCAGGAGATATTTCAGGCAGAGGCGACAGGGAGGCGTGTCGGGAGGGGGGGGGGGGGGGGGCGCAGGACCGCGCCCTCATTGGGCAAACGGCTCACGTGACACGGCGTCGTGCGGGAAATACAAACGGGTTTGTATCGTGAAGAGCGCCGCTCTCCCTGTAGCGCACGCGCACACTATGCGCATATGCATTGGCATCCCAGTGTTTGTTTCGGCGCGCGCTACGTAGCTCGCGCGCGTATCCTGCACTATGGACACAGCCTAACAATGAAGTTTGTTTCCGGGCCCTCTGTATACGACTCCCGTCCCGCCGCAGATTATCAGCCTTATTTTTAGTCTCTCTATCACTTGGGAGTTTTAATCTTGCAGAACTGTCTTCCATTAAGACTTCAAAGGCGATTATCAGTGAAGCCGCCTAATCCTTAACTTCTCCGATACGGCCGTTTGAAATCTAATAGAGAAGCTAAAGTCGTGTAGAAGTGATACCTTTTAACAGCGAACTTGTTGTTAAGAGTGCAAGCTTTCAGGACCACAACAGTCACTATACCCAACATCAGCCTGAAGAAGAGACCTGGGTGGTTGTGAAAGTTTGCTCTCTTTAACCACGAGTTCGCTGTTAAAAAAGGTCTCCCTTCTACATTACGTGTTGGTCCATTCCACCCGCTAACACGGTACCGTCCTCTACTGAAGTGGCAGATTGCCCCCGAGATTTTAATGTAGGTTTTTAGGAATACAAAGCATAGTTTATCATTCAGTGACCACGGGTTCAACTCCAGTCCTCAAGACCCCACGAACAGGTCAGGTTTTAAGGATATCCCTGCTTCAGCACAGGTGGCTCAATCATGGCTCAGTCGAAGACTGAGCCACTGATTGAGCCGCCCTTTGCTGAAGCGGGATATCCTAAAACCTGCCTGTTGGGGGGGGGGGGGGGGTGGTCTGAGTTTGTTTGTGAGAACCCCAGCCCTATGGGATTGTATGGAGAATGTATCACTGTTAGTATCACTAGACAAAGCAGATTAAACATGCTTCGGCTGCTGAAGTTAAAAAAGGAGATACTCGGCGGCACTAGCCCCCGCCACGTGAACTACGGCGTTAAGGACAAACACTGCCTGCAGTTAATGTAAATCACGTGTTCTGCACATTACATAAACATACAGACCCGACCCCGTTTTGTGTTAAACCCCCCTAAATTCTTTAAGTTTATTCTCCACGGAACCAAAGGGGGAAAAAAAAACCACACCAGCTCTAAACGATGCGCAGAAAGGGTACGCGTCGGACTCGGGAATGTGAGCCGCGGTCACCCCCCCTCCCCCCCCACCCCCCGGCCGGGTCTCCTGGCTCTCTAATTGCTTACGGTTGGTGTTTGGAATGATTGGAAGGGGTAGAGTTAGGTCAGACTGAGGGGTGGGGGGAATCGTTAAGGGAAAGGAAATAGCCCCAGCGTGGGAGGGTGGGGGAGGCACGTCCCAGCTGCCGTGCTAGTCCAGGAATGACGCGACGAGCTCGCGTGATGATCCTGGACTTATTACTGCTCAGAAATAAACACGCTCACTCACGTTGTGCCCCAGACGCCACCCGGCCGGGTCCCTCACGCACTGCAGAAGAAGTATAAATAGACAACATTTCTGCTGCTTTTCTCTCCAGTTGTTTTTGACAATGTTTTGATGTCTCCACATGGATTACCTTGGCTTGCAGCCATCCCTGATTCACAGTCCTAATCATAGACTTCCTGTTTCAAGGACAATTCCTTTCCCCGTCAGGCCGTGTAAATACACGGGCTGCCTTACCCAGTATCACTGTGAGGGATATGGATACATTTGGTTCAATTTGTTCTATAACCTGAGATCAAAAAATGTGCATTTGTTTCAATCTACGCCATACACATACAGTCGCGAGAAAAAGTTTTCGAACCCCAATGATAATTAAGGAAATTACATCGTTTTTCCATGATAACCTTCTTTAAAAAAAAAAAAAAAAAACAGTCCTTTCTTACATATTCAATAGGGTTTATATTAACCAATTCCATGTGTTTTAAGACAAAATGATATATGAATTAGACAATGAGTAATTAAGAGTGGGGGCACGTACAAAAGTAAGTGAAACCCTGGTTTTATCAGCTAAATTAAAGGGGATAATTAGAATCTGCTGTTTAAATAATTAGGTAGTTCTTCAGGTGCCGTCGTCCTACCTAAATCTCTATGTACTTTGAGTGCAAGTGAAGGGGGCTGCTTGGCAGGGATTTCTCTCCCTCCTATCTGTTTCCTATCTGTTTTCATAGAAGGATAGCCAGGAGGAAACCACTGCTCTCTAAAAAGAACATTGCTGCCGTATGAAGTTCGCCAAAGAGCACATGGAGCCAAAATTAGAACTTTTTGGCCTCAATGAGAAACATTATGTTTGTTTTTTTGCCAAACACTGCGTTTGAACAGAAGAACGTCATACCAACCGCCATGCATTGTAGTGGGAGTGTGATGGTTTGGGGCTGCTTTGCTGCTTCAGTATCTGGACGGCTTCCCATGATTGACACAACCATGAATTTTGCATTGTATCTGAAAATTCTAGAGGAGAATGACCGCCCATCCGCCCGTGAGCTGAAGCTGAAGTGAAAGTGGCTCATGCAGCAAGATAATGATCCTAAACATACAAGCAGATCTACTAAAGAATGGGTGCAGACGAAGAAATTCCACGTTTTAGAATGGCCTAGTCATAGTTCAGACTTAAACCCCATCAAAATGTTGTGGCAGGACCTGATGTGAGCTGTCCATGCAAGGAAGCCCTTGAGTCATTGAGTTGAAGCAGTTCTGTAAGGAGGAATGGGCCAAAATTAATGAAAACCGATGCGAGAGACTGACCAGCAGTTACAGGAAACGAGAAGTTGAAGTCATTGCGGCTCAAGGGGCGCCACCAGGTACTGAATATAAAAGGGTCACTTACTTTCTCACACATGGATAGTGAATGTTTAATCATTCGTAGATAAATGTTGAAAAAGTATCATGTTTTTGTATCATTAGTTTGATCAGGTTATTTTTATCTATTATTAGGACTTAGAACTACTTCCAGAACGGATTCCGATGGATAACCGAGGACTGCCTGTACTACCTCCTGAATAGGTAGAGTTAGGAGGGTTTGAGGAGCCCACCTTCCGCAGACACCATTTGATTCTGGGACTTCTAGGTCAGGGGTGGGCAAACTTTTGTGTCTATGTCCCCCTCCCCCTGTTCTCCCCCCCCCCAGGTGTGTAACGAGAGATCAGAGGTGAGATATACGGAGGTGCAGAGGACTTCACTGTATGTAAGCCTCTCTTTTCCTCATATCAAACTCTGTATCTAACCATGGCACTTCCTCAGGTATCTAATAAACCGTGCAGCCAAACCTCCGCCTGCACCCAGGCAGAAGGTGTCAAATGAAACACAAAGTGACATTTTTCTTTGTATGACAGGGTTCACATGCCTGATACATGATCATGTCATGAGATAACACTAACTGATGTAGTCTGCTCATTTTGGCCTTAGCCTGCCCTCTGAACCTTCCTGATCTCTGGATCTTTTGATCCACTGGATTTATTGGTGCCTCTGGCTATGTGATGGATCTCAGTAGCAGTAAAAAAATAGTCATCCATTGAATCTAAAACAATTGGAATAATCAGAGTTACACTTGCAGCTGTAGAAAAATGAAGCATGTTTATTACATGTACAGATAATATAAAAGGTTTATATACAACACTGAAGCTTTACAAGTTCACATTGGTGATTTAAATACAGGTGAAGTGATTTACAGATGGCTGATTGTTAAAGGCAACTCTCCCATCACCCTCTGCGGGTGTAACAGTAACGGGTGACATTAATAACTGAACCTCAAGCACTGGAATGGGGTCAATGATCTTCAAGGTGGAAATCTCGGCATGTCAAACAGTGATTAGTGTGTGATTGATTAGTGTGTGTGATTGATTAGTGTGTGATCAACATGTGATTGATTAGTGTGTGATCAGTGTGTTATTGATTAGTGTGTGATCAACATGTGATTGATTAGTGTGTGATCAGTGTGTTATTGATTAGTGTGTGATGTGTGTGATTGATTAGTGTGTGTGATTGATTTGTGTGATCATAGTGATTGATTAGTGTGTGATCTGTGTGTGATCAACATGTGATTGATTAGTGTGTGATCAGTGTGGCTGTCTAGGGCTGTGTAGAAGACACTTTATGATCAGGTTCAGGATTATTTTCAGTGCTCTGCCCCCACAATATCCAATAAATATCTTGTTTGTGTTTCAGCCCTAAAGGCACTGTGATTGCTCAGAGATGTAAAATGATGGGTTTGTGCTTTGCTCTTGTTCGTGTTAAAAGGCCAACTCTACCCCATTATTACCCCATAATCACACCGTGCGGCATGCTATATAATTATACTGCCGCAGAGACTTAGCGGGGGCTGAGTGAGGGGTGAGTGTCCTGCAGCATGGACAGAGCCAGAATACCACCCTGCCCAGTCTGACCACGTCCTACCAAGCAGGGTTCCAGCAGTGCTACCCACTATGCCTCTTACCCAACAGTGGCAGATAGGTGGCACTGCTGCTTGAAGGCGCGGCTTACTTAACCCCTTCACTGCGAGAAGGGCCTTTAACATAAGATGTGCCCCTGCCGTCTTTATTTTGCCTCCTCTTTTCCATTTGTGCGGTTTAGGGTCGGTTCTCTCTCGGCCCTGTGACTGCAGAGGAGTTGGGATTGTTACACCTCGTGGCTTTGAAATGGATAAGAAAGTGGCACATTTTGGCGATGTCGGATTCACGTCCTTTTGTTAATACAACAAGACAATTAGTACAGGTGTAATGTAATCGGTGAGCTCGTAACATCAGCAGTCCCCTGAACAGCACGGAAACGTGCAAAGCATCACTAATAACAGTCTCAAAGGGTCAGTGTCCAGCGCTGACAGAGGTATCGTTAGTCTATAAACATGTCATTCGTTAAAAGGAATACAAATCTGCTTTTATTTTGGTACTTTCATGAATTGCAAACTGCTGGCTATGAAATGGTTAAACCGCTTCTCAGCCAGTGGGTCTGCAACACATAATCTCAAAGCATGACGGGATTGGCTGCAGTGTATCTCCTGCATAACACGGGATTGGCTGCAGTGTATCTCCTGCATAACACGGGATTGGCTGCAGTGTATCTCCTGCATGACGGGATTGGCTGCAGTGTATCTCCTGCATAACATGGGATTGGCTGCAGTGTATCTCCTGCATGACGGGATTGGCTGCAGTGTATCTCCTGCATGACGGGATTGGCTGCAGTGTATCTCCTGCATGACGGGATTGGCTGCAGTGTATCTCCGGCATAACACGGGATTGGCTGCAGTGTATCTCCTGCATGGTTTTGCTGCTCTGCTCAGTGCTAAATCTGCACAGTGATTTTAGGAGACCTTGTATCCAATAACAACGTTAGGGGGCGCATCGTGTCCCTCTAACCCCCCCTCTCTGCACCCACTGGGTGTATATATTGGGTAACAGCACTAATAGGTGAGGAGGAGCTGGTCTTAGGGGTAACAAAAGATGTCCTAGACCAGGATACAATTCCACAGAAGGGATTGAGCCCTGGATACATTGCACAGTGCAGACTCAATCCAGTGCCGTCTGGGCCAGTCATAGCTCTGGTGTCCATGCCAGAGCACTTGGGGGACAGAGGAAAAGGTTCCCTGCAGAGGTCTGCGGGTAAAAGGATAGGGATCTGCTCCGGTGGCTTAGACAGGTGGTCCCCACGTGGGCTTGGTGCCACGGCCTCACCGTAATGAGTTGGTGGAGGTTGCCGTTGTAGGGCAGCTGAAGAAATCTTGGCTAACCAGGCGGGGGTATCCTTCCAGCACCCTCACCTGTACCGGATCAAACTTCCAGTAGTGCCGGCTGCGCAGAAAATAGGCAAAACCTGCAGAGGGGCAAAGGTTAAAGGTTAAAGCGGCGCTGGGATGGGAGGCAAGGGCAAGTTGCTGCCGATTCCTATAATACCCCTTCAGTGCTGCAAGATGCAGAGAAGCATTAAAGGAGGTCTCACTAGCAGAGGACGGATATATAGGGTGATAGGGAGACATAAAGGGAGCAACGCTCTGCACTGTTCTATAGCAGGACAGTGAGGAAGAGATACTCTGCAGAGGAGGAGGGATAAAGGGAGAGATGATCTGCTGGTTGTATCTCTCACCCTGCTCATCCTGAAAGGCTGCGTCAATACCAGTGGGCACCCCTCTCCAGTCGCCCATGCCACGGGGGTGCCCGCTTTCCACGTGGCGGGTGTCAGGGTTGAAGCGCCAGTACTCGGTGCCTCTAAATAGGAAGGCTTTCTTTTTCTTGTCGGTGCCCCACATGAAGGCCGCCTGGACCCGGGGAACGGACAGTCCCAGGTCTGAGAGCGGGAGGGGATCCGAGGCCTGCAACTTCCCATCAAAGACCCAGAACCGGGCGCCTGAAAGAGAGAGAGCAGGACAACAACATGACCGTAGCATCTACCCCTGAGTGTGCACCCAAATACCATACACCCCTGCAGCTCTGTGTTCATGATGTCAGATCCCATTATATTCTGTGCACTGCTCTAAGCAACTGTGCTATATACCATGTCTGCACCCTGCACACCCTGCATCTCCCCCCTCCCCCTGTGTGCCATCACCCCCACCTACACGTCAATGCATTAGGCCCTGGGGATCGCTGCCTCATGGGGCAATTGGGCTGTGGTTGCTATTTATCCTAGGAGCTGGCAGGAGCTGGAAGATATTCTCTCCTCCGGGGATAATATGACACACACAGGCTCCAGTGTGCAGACACACAACACAGGGCTAAGAATGTGGCGATGTCCCACAGACCTGCCCTGGCTTGTGCTCACACACATTCTGGGGGAGAAATTTGCACAGGGCACCAATGTCTGTGTCAAAGTGCTCTGGGTCTCAGATGCACGCACAGCAAGTCACTGCAGAAGTCGGGATCACTCCTCTCTCTCTTCTCCCTTGCAATTTTGGAAGAGTACATTTGAGCGAGGATGCCCCCAGACCATCGGATGAAGAGGTTCCCATTACACCCTCCAGGACTTCTCTCTGCTCTGTTTACCTTGGAAGAACCAGATATTCCCCACTAAGTCTTCAAACGCAGCGTCCACAGACTCGGGGATCCCTCTCCAGTGGCGGGAGGCCAGCGCCGGGTATCCGCTCTGCAGCTTCCCGTCGCGCAGGCGCCACACATAGCCCGACCTGAAGAAGAACAGCTCCCCCCGGATGGTGGAGACCGCGTCAAAGTCTGTGGAGCAGGCGTCCGGCTGCAGGGAGTGGGGAGAGAGAGGTGCATAGGACACGGGTCATCACAGGGAACGTACTAGCAAGGTTGGGGGGGGGGGGGGGGGTTGTGATTGGTTGGGAATCAATGTAGTAAAAGATTGCCAGGGACAGAGCGCAAGGCCATATTTACTAAGTGGTGCTATCCCATAAGACATGTTCTTCGGGCGCCGGAAGAGACCTTATAGGCCTTCAAATGTCTCCCAGAGCTGGAAAGTGTCTTGTGGAATAATGTAGCACTACTTAGTAAATATGGCCCAATATTTTCTCATGGACTTCCAGCCTCTTTGTCCATTTTAATGATAATATTAGCCACTGAAATCCATTATAGGATCGCCCTGAGAGTCAAGGGCTGTCTTCCAATCAACCCCCTGACGATTCCTGTTTAGGGAGCCGGTGATGTCAGGGGGTGCGGCAATGAGATGTAGAGACGGCAGGGCTACACTTTATAATATATTCTCCATTCCATCCGTGGAAGGAAGAGATGCTCTGCAAACCTCCAATAACGAGACAGATAAAGGGAGCGATGCTCTGCGCTGATCTGTAGCAGGAAGGGATGCTCTGCAGATGTAGTAACGTAGCCACCTGTGCTCTTCTCACCTCTGAGCTGGGGATCTCGTTGCTCTCGATCTCTGTCTGGTTGGGCTCTGCCCTCGGGGTGGGGGACGGGGTGGGGGGCAGCGTGGGTGGGCGCGGGGCTCCGTACAGGTACTGGATGCCGTGCCGGTCGTCCGTGCTCAGGCTGAGCGGGTAGCGGAAGGTGTAGAAAGGAGACATCAGCGACTTGGACACGGAGGAGTGCTGCAGTCCCAGCACGTGCCCAAACTCATGGGCAGCAACCTGCAGGAGATCCGTGCCTGCAACAGCAGCAGGAGAGGAGCTAAGACATGGCAGGCCGCTCACCCAAACAGAAGCACAACCAGTGCTGCATGACCACTGCACTGCCCACCGGTGACATAGAAGGTGCCACTCATGTTCGTAGCAATATATCTAGTCTGGAGTTTCTGTTCACTGCCCGTCAGAAAAGGCATATTCCCAGAGTGTCACTTGTCCCAAAAGGCACATACCCAGAGTGTCACCTGTCCCAAAAGGCATATTCCCAGTGTCACCTGTCACAAAAGGCACATACCCAGAGTGTCACCTGTCCCAAAAGGCATTTTCCCAGTGTCACCTGTCACAAAAGGCACATACCCAGAGTGTCACCTGTCCCAAAAGGCACATACCCAGAGTGTCACCTGTCCCAAAAGGCACATACCCAGAGTGTCACCTGTCACAAAAGGCACATACCCAGAGTGTCACCTGTCACAAAAGGTACATACACAGAGTATCACCTGTCATAAAAGGCACATACACAGAGTGCCACTTGTCACAAAAGGCACATAAAGAGTGTCACCTGTCACATAAGGTACATACACAGAGCACAAAAGGCACATACGCAGAGTATCACCTGTCACAAAAGGTACATACCTAGAGTGTCACCTGTCACAAAAGGTACCTACACAGAGTATCATCTGTCACAAAAGGCACATATGCAGTGTCACTTGTCACAAAAGGCACATATGCAGAGTGTCACCTGTCACAAAAGGCACATATGCAGTGTCACTTGTCCCAAAAGGAACATACCCAGAGTGCCACCTGTCACAAAAGGTACATACCCAGAGGGTCACCTGTCACAAAAGGCTCATATGCAGTGTCACCTGTCACAAAAAGCCAATACACAGTGTCACTTGTCACAAAAGGCACATACACAGGGTGTCACTTGTCACAAAAGGCACATACCCCAGGGATAATCAGGGAGACACCGAATCTCAAAGCAAAAATAGAAAGAGAACATAGAGATAAAAGACATCCACGAACTAGGGAAATATCCCCATCACTACCAGTAAGCAAACCTCTGGCTCTTTGTATATGAGAAATATGAAGTAACAGTATTCTCTCTGGAAACACAGTAATGTCTCCAACGCGCTTAAACCTAAAAAAACAATACAAAAGTTTGAAATAAAAAACAAAAAGGCACATACCCAAGTTGTTCCCAATGGTCCAAGCTTCATCGTAGTCAAAATGTACATCCCCCTCCCGGTGGGTTTTGGGGAAGAAAGCATGTGCCAGAATGCCCCCCGGACCGTCAAATGGGAGATTGTCTCCGTGCCAATACCTACAAAGAGAAGAGGTGAGTAGAGGGAACACCACCCAGATCCACAGTCTCTGCATCACTGACACCTTCCCACCTCTGCAATCTGCTACCTCTTCCATTACCTGCATTATCTCACACGCCTCCCCTGCTCTTCTCTTGTACTGTGCTCAGGTCTGTCTCCTTTCTGCCACTCATGACTCTACTATTCTCTCACACTTCCTCGCTTCTTCCCCACAGTTTAGACTGTAAGCTCTTCAGAGCAGGAAGCGGTGGTTGGCAATATAGTGTTAGGGTGAGACTCACCTTGTGAAGTCAATGATGATGTCAGCGCGCCCTTCCTGCACCTCTCTGAAAGTCAGCGGGGTCACCTCGCTCCACACCACCAGGGCTTCTGCCAGCGTACGTCTCACCTTCACCTTACTGAGCTGCCACGGGAAGCGGATGATCCTAACACATCAAGATAATGCCAATGATGACACATGGAAAGGGTCCCGGGTGGGTGGGTGCTCATGTGGAGACTGCATCTTACTTGTATGTCAGGTCTGTCTTTTCCCAGCGCCCTCCAGACAACACAAAACGCTTCTGCCGGTTGCGCCCGTTTGGGGAGTCTGGGGGGGCGGGGATATCGGGGACGCCACAGCGAGGGGGGTTCCAGGAGTCACGGGAGCTGAGCAGCCCCTTAGTATGAGGGTGACGCACCCATGAGTTGTACTGCAATAGGGGGCGCTCCTTCCAGGCCCGGACCTGAGGACAAAAGAGGGTGGCCAGTGTATATTTGAGGGCTAAAATAATATTTATAAACACCTTATCCTGTGTGTTTGGGGTATCTTCACTCACTCATTTTAATGGCATTGACACTTAAGGGAATGTCACTCATTGGACGACAATATCACTCATTGGATGACAATATCACTCATTGAATGGCTGTGTCACTCATTGGACAGCAGTCTCACTCATTGGATGCAGTCTCACTCATTGGATGGCAGTCTCACTCATTGGATGCAGTCTCACTCATTGGAGGGCAGTCTCATTGGACAGCAGTCTCACTCATTGGAGGGCAGTCTCACTGACTGGATGGCAGTCTCACTCATTGGACGGCAGTCTCACTCATTGGATGAAAGTGTCACCCATTGGATGGCAGTCTCACTCATTGGACGGCAGTCACACACATTGGACGGCAGTCTCACTCATTGGGTTGCAGTCTCACTCATTGGACGACAGTTACACTCATTGGACGGCAGTCTCACTCATTGGACGGCAGTCTCAGTCATTGGACGACAGTCACACTCATTGGATGGCCGTCTCACTCATTGGACGGCAGGCTCACTCATTGGATGGCAGTCTCACTCATTGGACGGCAGTCTCACTCCGTGGACAGCAGACCCTCTTTAAGATAGATGAATTAATACCTGTGCACTGCAGGCCCCTTTGGCCGTGAAGGTGTTAAAGGGCCCAGTTCTACATCTCTTGCCGATCTCGTGATTTTGCAGTTTGGGGTAAACCGCCTGTGTTTGTGTTCAGTGACCAGGAGACCCCCCCCCCCGCCAGCCCATTAGGACGCTCTCAGACCCCTTCCTCCCATGTCTGTCAGAGCGGTGACATCCCTCACTTATCAGCTCTGTCCCTGTGGGCCCAGGAGCTATTTCAGTGACCCGAATCCACGTTTGCCTGGAGACAGATGTGTGGTACTTATTAACCCTTGCCATACACTGTATACAGAGCAGACTCTCCCAGGGGCACTGACGTGATTCCGTGTGAAACATTCTCGCACACTCACATTCTCGCACACTCACATTCTCGCACACTCACATTCTCGCACACTCACATTCTCACACACTCACATTCTCGCACACTCACATTCCCGGCTGGCGAAAATGTAACGAAAAGAAACAAACTTCAACAAAAAATAACAAATGTGAATACTCCCGCACCGCAGAGTCTCTCTCTGTGGGGGCTACTTCTTTCCACATTGTGATAGTGCACAGAGACGTCCAGTCACTTCAGTGGCGCTATATCAGTTTAATAATTAACCCCCTTCTTTCTCCTCTCTTCATCCTCTCTCTGTCGCTGTCTCCGCTCTCTAGCTCACTTTCTCTCGCTCCTCTCTCTCTCCCTCTCTGGACCCCTCATCTCTCTCTCTCTCTCTCTCTCTCTCTCTCTCTCTCTCTCTCTCTCTCCCATACACCTCCTCTCTCTGTCTCCTCACATTCTCTTCTCTCTCTTTTGCTGCCTCCTGTCTCCCCCACTCTTTATCTCTCTCTCCCCCCCTGTGCCCTTTCTCTCTCCCATCTTTCTTCTTTGTCCCTGTTTCCTCTCTCCCATCTTCTCTCTCTCTTTTTCTCTCTCCCTCTCCCCTCTTTCTTCTCTCCCTCACTCCCTCCCTGTATTCTTTCACTCTCCCTCACCCTCTTTCTTCTCTTTCTTTCTATCTCTCCATCCCTGTCTCCTCTTTCTTCCCTCTCTCTCAATGTCTCCTCTCTCTCTCTCTATCTATCTCTTCCTCCTCTTTCTTCCCTCTCTTTCAATGTCTCCTCACTCTCTCCCTCCTCTTTCTTCCCTCTCTCCCTCCTCTTTCTTTCTTTCTTTCTTCTCTCTCTCTCTCTCTCTGCCCCCTCTCGCTCCGTGACCTTTCTCTCTCCCTCTCCCCTCTATCTCTCTCCCCCAACCCATCCCCATCTTTCTCCTCTCTCTCTTTCCCCCTGCCCCCCCGTCTCTCTCTGCCCCCCCCCCCCCCCCCCCCCCACTCACGAGTTCCCACCCTCAGTATCCAAGCTGCAGTTTTTTTCCTTTGCAAACACACAAAGAGCAGGAAATATTTCCACGTGTTTGTGTCTCCTGTTTACACTGAGCATAAACATTTCAGGAGATCGGAAATAACTCCGGGACAAGAATACAGAATCCGTCTGCACAGTTCTGGAGCGGTGATCACGCTGTCATCTCACGTTCCCGCTCGCTGAACTGCCGCAACTTGAGAAAGTCAGCGAGTGTAGAGTGGTACTTAGTACCTCCTCTTGCCATGATTCACAGAAAATGAAAGGCCGTATTTAGAAATAATTTGTACCTTTTTTTCTAAGTTAAGCTCAAACATTCGAAAATGATTGGAAGGTGTACTCCTTGTCCTGCAACTAATAATAATAATAATAATAATAATATTAACTGAATATATAAGAGAACGGGATCCAGTGATGCACATTGATGCAGAACGTGATACATCCCATTTAATCTGTGCGTCATGTACCTCCTCCTATTAACATCACAAGCAGAGTACCACTGATATACAGATGCTAAGAGGCACAGGACAGAAATGATGCTCTTTGTTACAATGCCTTAGCACAGGAGGGCCAACCACAGTCCTCACTGGCCAGCTTTTAAAGATATCCCTGCTTCAGCACAGGAGGCTCAGTCAAAGACTGATCAAAGACTGATATAGCCACCTGTGCGGAAGCCGGGATACCCTCAAGCCTGTTGGTGGCCCTTTGGGGACTGGAGTTGGTCACCCCCTGCCTGAGCATTTTAACCCCTTGCACGAGAGCAGTTCTGCATGAGGTGGGGGGTCATGCTAGTTAAGATCTGTGATTCCACAAGGGTAACGCAAACACAATGAATCCGTGTCCTAAGTGCTCCCCATCACATGTCGCTACCGCAGGCACCAGTGAAGTGCTCAGGTTCACTGGGAGCCAGCACTGGGTCTCCCACTTCAGAGGCCAGCTCTGGATGCCACATGCCTGTGGAATGCCTTAAATCCCTATGGCAGTGAAGGGGTTAAAATACGAGATGTTGGTATCAACATCTTTACTGGTATATCTATATATATATATCAGCGTGTTTGTCTATGGGCGGGTCTCATTATATACGCCCAGGCTATAACACCTGGTACAACCAAACTGGGAAGGATTACTTTATCAAAATAAAGGGAACTGTGAGGGTTTGGAGCCTCTCGAACACCCTGTAAAAGGGACTTATCACTGTTTGAGAGAAACTACCTCTACATCCAGCAGTGTGCTGGTTAATTGCACACGGGCAATCAACCAGACTCCACCTGGCTGATTAGGACTCTTAGAAAAAAGCCTGATGTGAGAAACAGGAGAGAGATTTCTTAGCTCACATTTGGGCTGACATAAGGAGAAAGAGGACTGCAGATATTTTCCTTAGCCCATAACTGGGTTGACCTGAGGAAAAGATGATGTCTTGATGCACACAGAAGGGCTGTATGCTGACAGCAAGACAAGGGGACAAGACCTCAATACCTGGACATGGACATTTCCATAGCACACAAGGGTGCTGACCCAGGAGAGCAGAGAGGCCTTCCCCTACAGCTACAACAACAACAACAGAAACAGATGAGACTTTCTTGTTGGACTGTTGTGTGTATGTGTATATATATATTTTTTTTATTTTAATATATGTGTGTGTGTTTAGGGTTGTAATCAGCTTAGCTGCCCACCCAGTTAGAGAGGGTTTGGAGTAAAGGTTTAGTTATTCTCCAAAGTGGAGTAGGTCTTTATTTTGGTTCTTTTTGTATGTTTTTCCTTGTTAAAGGAACAGGCGCAATAACGCTGGGATTTAATTTCACCCTAATCGGTCTCCATTAAATACCTCTGCACACATCTCTTACACACCCCAAAGGGGGAAGGGGGCACTGCTAGGGGCGTTAGGTTCCATGTGTAATACCTGGTAGGCTATGTATCTGGCATGTGACATCATCATGCACATAGCCTGGTGTCAGATAATGAGTGTCAGGTAGCTATAACGTTTACACAGGGAGCAGATGAAGAAACAAAGAGGGGAAGTCAGTTGGCGCGGGAGGAGAAAGAACGCTGGAGAGGAGAGAGAGGCGGAGAGAATTGGGGACATCATAAGGTATTAAAGGAAAGTGATGGGAGGGGGAGAGATGAGGGGGGTGAGAAGGGGGTTGGGGGGGGGGTGAGAGGTTGGTTTCTTAGAATTTCCGGTTCTTTCAGCCAGTGCATATATATATCCATAGCCTATACACAGCTCCTCTCTCGCTGCACTCAGCACTGATATATAAAAACGCCAGCGTGCAGAAATTCAAATCCCAGGCAGCTGACAGCACAGAAACACAACGTCCTCTTATACAAACAGCTCCTGCCAGAGCCACCCTCGGCTCAGTTAGGCCCGTCCTATCAGAATATCCTGACCCCTGCACTGGCGTGGGGACCTGCAGCACATCGCACAGCCTCCGGGGCAAGAATCTGCAGGGAAAAGCCGACAGTCTCAGTCTCCCTGGCCCTAAAGGGGGCGGGGGGCAGGGGTGGGGGGGGGGGGCATTTAGGGAGTAATAATGCAAAGTTCCACTGATGGGGGTCCAATTTCAGATAAAGCATTATTTATTACCTGTGTGACCTCTGTAAGTGACCCCCAAGTCGCTTTAAACCCCATCAGTGTCGTAGGAGCCACAAAGAATTGTGCTGGTCTTTTTTTTCTGCGTGCACCCCAGTCCTGCTTAGGCTGCGTACCATGGTATGGACGACCGCGCGGACGCGTCCGCACGCTGAGCAATCAGACTGCCTAAAGGCAGTGATCGCGTCTATGCGGCGTGCGGGAGGGGGAGCGCGTTGCGCAAGAAATCAGTTAAAACAGATTTCTTGGTGTGACGGGCGGGTCACGTGAGCGGTTCACCCAATGAGGGCGAACCAGCTCCGTGACGTCACAGGCACGCCCCTAGACACGCCCACGGACAGCGCGCGTACCATGGCCAGGGAAAGCACCCGCTTTCCCTCAGCCTCTGCGCGCCTCCGCAAGGGCGAAGTGCCTATGGATGCAGCGTTAGAGTGTAAGCTCTTCAGGGCAGTGACTCCTTTTTCTGATGTTAGTTTTATGTGTGAAGCGCTTATTCCAATAATGTCACGCGTGTTACTGCTGTAAAGCGCTGTGTACGCGGAGGGCACTATATCAATAAAGATATACTGTATATAAAGACATATCCAGGTTACAGGTAAAAACACACTGCGGTTAAACAATGTTCCCACTGTGACAGCGTACAATAGCTTCAGAGAGCTGCAAATGATGAAATATAATACAATGTATTCTATCTATAATAGAAACAGCAACATAAAACACTCACAAAGTAATCCAGAGAAGGGGGAGAAGTTAGGAGGGGTTTGGGGGTGTCTGTGCTACTCACCTGGGCTCTGTGTTGGGGGGATTCCGGAGGTATGTGGGCTGTTGTGCTTCCCACAGGGAATGCAGGTACAGAGCGGGCAGGATACTGAGAAGGTGCATCCTGAGGAGGACTGAGGTGGGATGAGGAGATGCTGGAGATGGATCAATCTGCTAACATGTGTGCGGCAGGCTCTCTGTATCTCTCTCTCTGAGTCTTATCTCTCTCTGACTCTGTACCTCTCTCTGACTCTGTACCTCTGTCTGAGCTCTGTACCTCTCTCTGACACCTGTAAACCTGTCTCTGAATCTGTACCTCTCTCTGATCTGTACCTTCTGGTTCTGACTCTGTACTCTCTCTGACCTCTGTAACCTGCTCTCTTATCTCTGTACCAGTCTCTCTGACTCTGTACCTGTCTCTGACTCTGTACCTCTCTCTGACTCTGTACCTCTCTCTGACTCTGTACCTCTCTCTGACTGTACCTTTCTCTGACTCTGTACCTGTCTATGACTCTGTACCTCTCTCTGACTCTGTAACCTCTCTCTGACTCTGTACCTCTCTCTGACTCTGTACCTGTCTCTGACTCTGTACCTCTCTCTGACTCTGTACCTCTTCTCTCGACTCTGTGACCCTCTCATCTGAGCTGCTACCTCTCTCTGACTCTGTAAACCTCTCTCTGAACTCTGATACCTCTGTCTGACTCTGTACCCAGTCGTCTCTGCTCTCTGTACCGTCTCCTGACTCTGTGACCTGATCTCGACTCTGTACCTCTCTCTGACTCGTAGACCTGTCTCTCTGACGACTCTGTATCTCTCTCTGCTGTACCGTTTCTCTGACTCTGTACCTTCTTTGACTCTGGTACTCTCTCTGACGTCTACTTACTGACTCGTCACCAATCTCTCTGACTCTGTCCCTCCTCTGCTCTGTACCTCTCACTGACTCTGTACCCGGTGGCTCTCTGCAGCTCTTGGTACCTCTCTCTGACTCTGTGACCTGTCTCTGATCTCTCTCTCACCTCTCTCTGGACTCTTTACCTCTGTCTGACTCTGTACCTCTCTCTGACCTGTCCTCTCTCTCGTACCTCTCTCACTCTGTACTCTCTCTGATCTGTACCTCCTCTGACTCTGTAACTCGTCCTGACTCTGACCTCTCTACGTACCTCTCTTGTCTACCACTCTTGACTCTGTACGCATGTCTCTTGCTTCTGACGTCTTCGACTGTACCTCTTATCTCTCTCTGCTCTGTCACCCTCTGCTCTGTATCGGCTCTGTACCTCTCTCTACTCCTGTTACCATGGTCGGTACCGTCTCATCTGACAGCTGTAACCTCTCTCTGACTCTGTACCTCTCTCTGACTCTGTACCTCTCTCTGACTCTGTACCTCTCTCTGACTCTGTACCTCTCTCTGACTCTGTACCTCTTTCTTGTGCGGTGCTATTTTCTCTCTTGTTTAATTCTCTCCTCCTTTGTTTGTCTGTGTCTCTCTCTGCCCAGTCCTGTCAGACAGTGAGCAGAGGATTCCCTGCTGGGGTTTTATACTCCTCTCTGCCTTTTGTTCTCCCTCTCTTCACTTTTATGGCCTGAAGTGACACTTCTGAGCAGCATCACGTGCTGGGAGTTTGGGAAGGAGTGAGAGAGACACAGAGAGAGAGAGAGGGGTTGACTGAGGAGAGGGGTACAGCTGGGGAGGGGGAAGAGAGAGGGGGGTCCCCCATTTCTAAAAAAAAAATCTTTAGCTGAAAGAAACCTAAAATTAACTAAACTTTGTATTGTGGAGTGTACATTTTATTGGGGAATTACACACACACAACCAGTGCCACAAACACACACACACACACACACACACACACACACACACCGTACGGTCCCCTCCGCCACTTTATGAGATGAAGAAGTTTGTTGTGGAGTGCCACTCATAGGGGACGCATTAAGCGTAGCCTCACCTGTGTGGGGATTGCAGCGGCGCTCAAACATGCAAATACAGCGGTCGGTGAGGAGGAGGTGAAGCGGCACATTACAATTGGGTTGCTATGTGATGGGGGTCGAAGCCGTAACATTACATTGGGGTCTATTGAGTGGGGGGAAGCGGACATTAATACATTGGGTGTGTCTAGTGAGTGGGTGGGACTTAGTCGAAGTCACATGTGTGTGGCATGCTATGAGGTTAGGGGGGGAAGCAGACTAGCTTTCCATTAGGGGTGCTATGTGAGCAGGGTGGCGCGGACATTACATTGCGGTCTATGTGAGGGGGGGAATCGGACATTACATGCGGTCTATGTGAGGGGGGGGGAAGCAGACATCTACAATTGGGTGCTATGTGAGAAGGGTGGGGGAAGCCGGACATTACTGGGGTGCCTTATGTGAGGGGGGAAGCGGACATTACATTGGGGGGCTATGTGAGGGGGGGCATACATGGGCGAGGGCCTGTGGCATTAACTTTCTTTTACTATATATTTTTCTGGTTGCCATGGTAATTTTAAAATACAAAATCGTTTTCTTCATCTTTCATTTTCTTTATTTACTGCGTTTTCCGCTCTGGATTTTGGTAATGCCGTTCGCTGCCGACCCAGCGATTACAAACTGGTCTCTCACGGCCCTTCCCTCTCTTGTCTGCCTGCATGGTCCTCCCCCCTCCTGTGACACTCGATCACCCTGGAAGCCAGCATCCCATCAGATCTCCCACAAGTGCATTGCGGCTCTTTCCTCCCGCCGAGCTGCTAACGGCCCCGGACGTCCCCTGCGCCAGACCTGCCCCGCGTCCGCGCGGCTGCTTTTTTCTCCACTCCCCCCTCACCCCCCTCTCCCACCCCCCATGTCTCCCCAGTCCTTCCCTCCCCCCACTCCTTCCACCTCCCACTGTCTCCTCCTCCCCCGTGCCGCAATGAATAATGTACTCTTTATTTTAGTTTTCTACGCGTGTCCTGTGGTGTCTGTACGGTGCAAAACTATTTATAAAACTAAGCCCTTAGTCTCCGGTCAACGGTTCATTAGTATCTCCCGGCGCGTCGGCGGCAGCATCATCTCCCCCTGAGAACCCGTCAACATGGCTCGCTACGTAAATGGTGTGGGCGTTTCCATGACAACGGATACTGCGTGAACGCCCCATCTTTGCCATGACACGTTATGCCTCTCTTTGACGTCGAGCAGCATTGTGTTGCCATGACAATGGGTTGCCAAAGGCGTCCGTTTCATGGCAACTTGGTGTCCGCCCGTCACACGGGATGTAATGTTTGTCATGCAACGCGCGCCATTTTGACGCATGTCGCGGAACCATGCTGAGGCACTCTTGCGGGTGAGATGATACCGGGGGAGAAAGGATGGTGGCCGCCGGCAAGAGAAAAATTTAAATATCTAATGTGTAAAAAAGTCCTCCAGGTTAGCTTAGATAATGTGCTTCAACCCTGATTACTAACGAGAAAAATGGTGTACTAAACAAACGTGAAAGAACAATGAGGTCTTAAATTAAAAGCGGTTGACAAACAGTATACTTTCACCAGTAAAAATAGTATTCTTAACCTTTTAAGATTGAGTGTGTAATAAACAAGAATGCGGCTCAAAAACCAAACGGAAGATTCGCTTTCACGCTTCCAAGAATGTTTCTCGCACATAGGACAAAAATTGCGAGCGCAAATCTATGCTGCCCTGCCTCTCTATAAGACTGTTTGTAACCAGTATTCTCTGTCATTAGATCTCTTCAGACACCTTTTTTTTCACATGGAAATATATTCTCCACTCTTTTCTTTTGAAATTATTTTAAGCGATGTGCATGATTGTAATGTAGTTTATTTATTCCACACTCGGGTTGCCCAGAGACTGTGCGCTTCACATTGTTTTTCATGTCTGAGTATGCCTGATTACTACAGGTACCAGCTGTTATCCTACTGCTGACAGAAGGTGTCCTGGTTCGGTTACGCCCATAGGATTACTTGGACCGCACCGAGCACCCCTACTGGCACCACACTGGACTCTCATTGGTGTGTGACAATATCTTAGATAGGTGAGGTACTATGGGTAATCGTGGTGTGGGCCCCTTCTGGCAGGTAGTGTGCTTGGCCTTGCTGGGATTGGTGTGTGGTTAAGATTTCTTTTTAAATATTTGGGTGGGAGCAAAGAAGCCCCCAGCAGTGCAGGTGGTTGGTGGATTTCGTTGGCTGGGATTGTGTGTGGTTGTCCGCTGCTCAAGAGGGCAGTGGTGATCTTTGCTGGGAATGTGGTGTGTGCGGCCCCTCAGGAGGGCAATAGGATCTTTGCTGGGAGGTGTGCGGCCCCTCAGGCGGGGCTGATCTGTGCTGGGATGTTCGTGGCCCCCCTCAGGAGGGCTGGATCTTTGCTGGGATGAGTTGTGGCCCCCTCATGATGACTGGATCTTGGTGCTGGGACGTGTGTGGCCCCCCTTCCAGGAGGGTTGGATCATTTGCTGTGTGGGATGTTCGTTCCAAAGGGCCAAATCAGGGAGGGGCGGGAACTCTTTTGCTGGATGTGTGTGTGAATTTCCCCTCAGTGATGGCTGGAATCTATTGCTGGGTATGTGTAATGGTCCAGCCACTTCAGTTGATGGGCTGGTTTTTCGTGGTTGTTGCTACATGGTAATGTGGCTGTGGCCCCTCGTAGGCTGGACGCTCTCTTGCTGGGATGTGTGGACTCCTTCAGAGGGTGGATCTTTTGCTGGTAAAATGTGTCGTGTGCCCCCTCAGGAGGGCTGATCGCATTTGTCTGGGATGTGCATGCTGGCCCTCAGGAGGACACGATCGTTTTGCTGGGACGGTGTGGCCCCTCAGCGAGGGTTGGATCTTATTGCTGCGGCTTTTCGGTCGTCGGGAGGGACTTTATTGGATGCGGGTAGATCAGTAGAGTTGGATCCGGTTCAGTTGAGGTTTTTTTAAAGGAAGGAGAAAAAGAGGGGAGTTCCCATCAGGAGGCCGGATCTTTTGCTGGATGTGTGTGGCCCCTCAGGAGGGCTGGATCTTTTGCTGGGATGTGTGTGGCCCCTCAGGAGGGCTGGATCTTTTGCTGGGATGTGTGTGGTGTGCCCCTCAGGAGGGCTGGGATCTTTTGCTGGATGTTGTGTGGTGGCCCCTCAGGAGGCTGGAGGATCTTTTGCTGGTATGTGTGTGTGGCCCTCTCAGCAGAGGGCTGGATCTTTTGCTGGGATGTGTGTGTGGCCCCTCAGGAGGGCTGGATCTTTTGCTGGATGTGTGTGTGGCCCCTCAGGAGGGCTGGATCTTTGCTGGGATGTGTGTGGGCCCTCAGGAGGGCGCATCTTGCTGGGATTGTGTGGCCCCTCAGGAGGGCTGGATCTTTTCTGGGATGTGTGTGGCCCCCTCAGAGGCTGGATCTTTTGCTGGCTTTGTTTGTTGGCCCCTACAGGAGGTCTTGATCTTTTCTGGGATTGTGTGTGGCCCCTCAGGAGGCCGGATCTTTTGCTGGATGTGCTCATGGTGGGCCCCTCAGGCGGGCTGGATCTTTGCTGGGATGTTTGGTGGGCCCCTCAGGAGGCTGGATCTTTTTGTCTGGTATTGTGTGTGCCCTCAGGAGGGCTGATCTTTTGCTGGGATGTGTGTGTGGACCCAGAGGGCCGGATCTTTTGCTGGGATGTGTGTGGCCCCTCAGGAGGGCTGGATCTTTTTCTGGGATGTGTGTGGCCCCTCAGGAGGGCCGGATCTTTTGCTGGGACACGGCTCGGCTCTTGGTGGGGGAGCGGACCAATGCTTCTTTGGGGGTCCGGGCCCTCCTGTGCGTGGGACCGCGACCCTTCTCTCTCAGGTTGGGGTGTGACAGCTTCTGCAGACGCTCTGAAAGAGGAACGCAGTGATGGAGCACAAGAGATGGGCATTATAAATATGGCTTCCGCCCCTCAGTGACCATCTAGTACTGGTCAAGGTAGAGTTCCATAAAGTAAATGGAGAGACCTGTGACCAATGGACAGCAGCTTGGGAGATCATGTGATCCACTGCCATCCAATCAGACCCAAGACCCCCCCCACGCCCCATTAACACCTTACACACCCGGGGTCTCCTCACCTGCTAGCTCTGGATGGCGTTTCCCCAGGTTTTCCAGCATGGACTCATAACGCGCTGGTTCCGATCCGTCTCCTCCTGCGAATAGGAGAAGCTGTTAGAGGCCGAACAGGGAGACGGCATTTCTCTGAGGATAGAGAGTGGGTGGGTAGATTTAGATATATCTCTATATATATCTACTATATATTACTGAAAGTGTTCTATGTGTCCGGGTCTGTATGTGTCTCCCTGTGTCCCTCCCCGTGTCCCTAGCGGCAAATCTCATTGGCCTTGGCAGGCCAATGAGATTGCTCCCTTGGCCGCCCGCCCCCGCCACCTTATTTGGCCTGAGGCAGATGAAGGGCACACACACCAACAGCACTATACACACACACACACAGAAAAAAACCACACAACACATCACTATACACACACACACACACAACACATCACTAACACACACACACACACACGACATCACTCTCACCACAACACACACACACACACACACATCAGCTATACACACACACACACACACACACACACACACACACACAGCACACGACACACACACACCTCACACATCACACACACCAATCACACAACCACACACACCACCCACACACACCCCACACACACCACACACATCACTATACCCACATACAACACACATCAAACTATGACACACACACACCCTCACTAATAGCAGGCACAGACCCGCCCCCCATCCCACACTTTTTTTTCGCATACATTATCGGGTCTCACAGTGTTTAGCAGCACATCTCCCTCTCTCTCCCCACCGGTTCCCTGAGGCGCCTCCCTCTCCCTTCCTTCCCTTCCTTCCTTCCTCCCCTCCTCGCCTGTTTCCCGCGCTTCTTCACCCCCCCACCTCCCGTGAGTGCCGGACGGGTGAGGAGCTGCGACGGTGAGGGGCGCCTTCACCTCCCCTCCTTCCACTTCCCCTCCCTTCCACCTCCCCCCTCACCCTCCACCCCCCCCCTCCACTTCACCCTCTCCTCCACCCCCCCCCCCCTTTAACCGTCCCTCTCCACCCCCCCCCTTAACCTCACCTCCCCTCCACCCCCCCCCCCCCTTAACCTCCCCTCCTCCACCTCCCTCCACCCCACCTCCCCTGCCACCCCCCTTCACTCCCCTCCACCCCCCTTCACCTCCCCCTCACCCCCCCCTTCACCTCCCCTCCACCCCCCCTTAACCTCCCCTCCACCCCCCCCCCCCTTCACCTCCCTCCACCCCCCCCCTTCACCTCCCCTCCACCCCTCCACCCCCCCCCCCTTCACCTCCCCTCCTCCCCCTCGCCCCCCTTCATCACCACCTCCCCTCACCACCCCCCCCACCAACCCCTCCGACCTCAACCGTCCGCCTCCCCTCCTTCAATGCCTTTCGTCCGCCCTCCTGCCTCTGCCTTTTGCCCACCCGCACTTCTGCCTTTCACCCGCCCACCACTCACACCCCTGCGCCACACAGCCGCCGTACGCACTCAACAGACACCCGCCACTCGACACACACCCGCCGCCTCTCACCCACCCCACACACTCGACACACACCTGCCGCATCCTGCCCCTACGCAACAATATCACTGACCAGCTGTCACCCGCACTCGCCACACACCCGCCGCCTCACACCCTAGCAGGACCCCGACCCACAGCCAGTGCTCACTACCCACGCGCCACCCGTACTGAACACCCACCTGCCGCCTCACACACGCTCACACCCTAGCAGGACACACGCCTCACATTTTCACATCACTTATGTCACCAAAATATACATTGTACTGTGGTGTGTTTAAAATAAACCATTTTTATACAACATCGTATTACATTTTCTTCGATCTTTCTTTTCAACATTATTATCCAACCTTTACAAAAAATAGTCACCTATTGTTCCACGGTTTATAAATAATACTACCTATTACGCATTTACATCCCGGGCAACGCCGGGTCTCTCAGCTAGTATCGATATATATATATACATATACAGTGGTCGACAAATCACCAAAAAATCTACTCGCCACCTAGTACCAAACGTGTGCTGCTTGGGCCAATAGGTGCTCGCCACTATGTTAAATCCACTCGCCCGGGGCGTGCAAATGTATAGGTTTGTCGAACACTGTATATATATATATATATATATAGTACAGACAGTATATCATTAGTGTTGGGCTACGCTTATAGTGCCGCCGACGTCAGAAACAGAGCAATCTGATTGGCCAAGATACAGGGATCTTGTCTCCTCCCACAATGGTCAAGACGGCTCTTTCGAAAGTGCCATGGACCCAGAATTCTTAGAAGCGGGATCCTTCCCTTCCACAACGCCAACATGGACATAGAGAAGCTATATAAAAGGATATGTCAGGAGGCCGCCATCTTGGATTAGTGATGTCATTGTATGAGACAGGCTCAGTACGCTGAGATTCATTACTCATTCCCCGGGAATAACCCGCTCCTGTGTACGTGTGACTGCTGGGTGAGATTTAGAGGTTCCCCCCTGGTGATGGGAGGAGCCTGCACTTACGGATAATTCTGACCAGGATGTAGTGGTGTCGCTCCCGCAGGTAATGTGAGGCCGACTCCTGAGATCCCTCCACGTCACACAGATTAATCAGGGACCCCGACTCATCCAGGAGATCTATAGAGACTGGGATACGAGGATGAGGTGTGCGTGCGTACGCGTGATTTTTAGCATCAGTCTCAGACTTTAAAGGCAGAGATCAGTAATGTAAATGAAATTACAATTTGTTTTTACTTAGAACCCACATATTTCTCAGAGTTCAAGTCATACGTGCGTGGGGTTTGTGTGGGTATAGAGTTAGGGTGTGTGTGTGGGTATAGGGTTAGGGTGTGTGGGGGTATAGGGTTAAGGTGAGTGTGGGTATAGGGTTAGGGTGTGTGGTTTAGGGTGTATTGTGGGTATAGGGTTAGGGTGGTTAGGGTGTGGGGGTATAGGGTTAGGGTGGGTGTGGGTATAGAGTTAGGGTGTGTGTGGGTATAGGGTTAGGGTGTGTGGGGGTATAGGGTGGGTGTGGGTATAGGGTTAGGGTGTGTGTGGGGGTATAGGGTTAGGGTGCGTATGTATAGGGTTAGGGTGTGTGTGGGTATAGGGAAAGGCTGTGTGGGGGGGTATAGGGTTAGGGTGTTTGTGTGTGGGGGTATAGGGTTAGGATGTATGTCTGGGTATAGGGTTAGGGTGTGTGTGGGTATAGGGTTAGGGTGTGTGTGTGTGGGGGGGGTATAGTGTTAGGATGTGTGTGGGGAGGGTATAGTGTTAGGATGTGTGTGTTGGGGGTATACGGTTAGGGTGTGTGTGGGTATAGGATTAGGGTGTGTGTGTGGGGGTATAGGGTTAGGGTGTTTGTGTGGATATAATATAATGTAAGGGTGTGTGGGGGGGGATAGGGTTAAGGAGTGTGTGTGGGTATAGGATTAGGGTGTATGTGTGGGTATTGGGTTAGGGTGCAGGTGTTGGTATAGGGTGCGTGTGTGAGTATAGGGTTAGGGTGCAGGTGTTGGTATAGGGTGCGTGTGTGGGTATAGGATTAAGATGTGTGAGTATAGCGTTAGGGTGTGTGTGGGGGTAATAGGGTTAAGGTGTGTGTGGGGGTAATAGGGTTAGGGTGTGTGTGGGTATAGGGTTAGAGAGTATAGGGTTAGGATGTGTTGGTGAATATAGGGTTAGGGTGTGTGTGTGTGGGGGGGGTATAGGATTAGGATGTGTGAGTATAGGGTTAGGGTGTGTGGGGGTAATAGGGTTAGGGTGTGTGTGGGTATAGGGTGTATGTGTGGGTATAGAATTAGGATGTGTGAGTATAGGGTTAGGGTGTGTGTGGGTATAGGGTTTATATACCCTTTTTTGTCAGTAGAGGTGCGCATCCATCCCTTCCAAGGTGTAGGTCCCATACTCACTCTCTGCACCCCACTCCCCCCCCTAGATCTCTACTCACCCTCCGGCCCACAGTGACAGTTCTCCCTCAGGCACTCCGTGAGGTTGACTACCCTGCAGTTAGGGTTTAGTATAAGCTGACAGTCGGCTGTGAAAGGGTTAAAGACGCCGCGTTTAGTTCACACAAAGGAGGGGTGTATATGACGCCCCCCCACACATACAGTATACACCCCAAGGGTTAAAGAGCCCCGCAATATAAATGATTTCTACGAAGATTCACAATGGGAGCCATATTTAATGTTTCCCCCCAAAATATTTGATGGGAACGTTTTTTTAATAGATAACTCCAAGACTATGTATCTGTATAATATATGGAACTGTGTTAATCCCTTCAGTGCTAGAGGTACCTGCAACACAATGCACAGCACTGAAAGGGTTATAGCAGAAATTGCACTATGCTATAACCCTTTCAGTGGTGTGCATTGTGTTGCAGGTACCTCAAGCACTGAAGGGGTTAACACAGTCCCATAGCTGTGTGACATGCTGTCTGTCTCTGTTCCCTTCCTGTGCCCTGGTACCTACCTCCAAACTTCACAGTAACAAACATGTTACCCTCCGTTACTCTCTCCGCTGTCAGATTTCGCACCGATCTCTTTCCTCAGCTCTCACGGTTCCTTTTTGATTGTCCCATACGGGGGTCACATCTGATGAAGGAGTTGGTGGTGTAATTATGGGGTCTGGCTCCAGGGTATTTAGAGAAAAGCAGAGATTCTGGCTATGAATTCTTTTATGAGCATAATACTCCTTTAGATGTTCAGAAGAAGAGAAACTTCTACTGGAATGATGCGTTGTCCAGCCTGGGACCGGCTCAGCCTGGGGTCTGTGTCCTGCCTGGGTCCGGCTCAGCCTGGGGTCTGTGTCCTGCCTGGGTCCGGCTCAGCCTGGGGTCTGTGTCCTGCCTGGGACCGGCTCAGCCTGGGGTCTGTGTCCTGCCTGTGACCGGCTCAGTCTGGGGTCTGTGTCCTGCCTGTGACCGGCTCAGCCTGGGGTCTGTGTCCTGCCTGTGACCGGCTCAGTCTGGGGTCTGTGTCCTGCCTGGGACCGGCTCAGCCTGGGGTCTGTGTCCTGCCTGGGACCGGCTCAGCCCGGGGTCTGTGTCCTGCCTGGGACCGGCCCAGCCTGGGGTCTGTGTCCTGCCTGGGACCGGCTCAGCCTGGGGTCTGTGTCTTGTCTGGAACCAGCCCAGCCTGGGGTCTTTGTGTTGGTATCTAAGAGGTGACAAAAGCCTGTGCTGACGAGTGTAATTAACCCCTCTGAGGTTTTACAAGCACTGGATGGGCGGGATAATTCCTGTTTTCGCTGCCACATTGTCCCAACAAATAGACTTCTCTGTAGAGTGCAGCTCGCTCCTTCTGCACGTGAGTTACCATGCAAAGAATAACCTGGAAACTCCTCAACCACTGAACCAGGGACAAAGCTAGATATTTATGGAACGCTTCTTGTATGTTTCGTTATTGTCATCACACCCACATTGTACTAATACTTACATACACACTTATATATATATACTGTATATAGCAAATGGAAATATTACTGTATGGTCATTTGCATGTCTCAGAGAGGTCTGCAACCCCGCCTTTCACCATTATCACCCAGCACACAGCACTTCCACTGCAGCAAGGGATTCTGGGAAATGACACACAAATAAGCACACAGTGACACCTTTTGCCTGAAAACCATTCAACATGGTTCCCTATAGGCTTAAGCTTGCTGCATGGTCACAGCTTTGAGCACAGCCAGGGTTAAGATGCATAGCCAGTAAACCCACCCACAGACAGACTGTTTCGACCTTAATGGGTCTCCTCAGTGTGGGGTTGGTTACACTGGCTATGCAAAAATGAAGCAGGGATCAGTTTTACCATACTGAGTTAAGTTATGGCAGGTAAAAGTTTACCCACCATAACTTAACCAAGTATGGTAAAACCGATTTTTACATTTTTACAACCCCAATAACAATGCAAACAAGGCAGGGAGAGAATTTTTCATCTGTAAATCGGGGACAATGAGATTTGGCCGCTATGAATTGTGTGCCCCCCTGACTCCTCATTACATCACATGATGACATCACAGCTTCTATATGATGTAATGACCTAAGAGAGGGGAGAGCCTTTTATTTGGGATGCCATTTCCATAGCAACAGAAAACAATGGAGAAACTCGAGTTCTCACCAGAAGGAATGGAAATCAGAGAACAAAGCCCGGGGCAAAGATATTCTGTAACCAGGGGATACCCGCACCTCACCCCCCCCTCTCCTACCCCCTTCCTCACCCGCCCCTAACTTCTCACCCCCTCTGGTTAGACGGAGGTTTGTCAGTTACTCTGCTTGTGTTATTTACACTGAGGATATGGAAACCCAGGCTCATACACTATTCCATTAAAGTTCAGCGGGGCGACTCGGGCTCAGGGGTGCTCTATTACTGACAGTTTAACCAATGTAAGTACTATGCAAACTGAGAAGAAACACACTAAAGGCATACCAGCTTTAAGTAACTCACTTAAGTACACTCGCGAGTAAGTACATATCGCACAATAGGCAAAACGGCAGTCACGCATGAGCCTGTAAGCACGTCCTGACAGCAAACCGGCTCCCTACCTGTACCGAAGCTGTGCGCAAGCGGGGAGACTATAGAGTGTTACACATGCATTATTTATATCAGTTGTGCACGTATATGACAATTGCAGTACAGTATATGCATCAGTAAGTGGGAAAAGGGGTAGTGCTCACTTTAAGTACATTTTCGTTTACATACATGCTCCGGTCCATTGCGTCGTGGTAATGCGGGGTGTATGCTGTATTAGTATTAAATTACGTTATTAATATTACAAAATGCAATAAAGTTAAAACTTACATAAAATGGCTCACATAGATCCAAACATCACTGGGGGAGCTGGAGGGGGAGGGGTGTGAAGAGAGGCGTATGAACCAGCGCTAAGGCAGATCCCAAATGCCAGACGATCCGTGGCTACGTTTGCCGGCTCAATATCCAAATTCAAAACCCATCCCCATCACTCGCGCTAAACCATCGCAGGGAAGTAAAAAAAAACCGCTGCCCGCGGAGGAGGAACGTTAATGACGCTTCCTTCTGCTGCGTGTGACGTCACCTCTACGCGCGTCGCGTCATATGACGCTTCGTCAGGAGATATGATTGACAACACTGACGTCAGTTAATTTATATACTAATAGTTGTTTCTTCTTTTTTGCACCCTGTATGTGTATATTCGGTGGTTGCCCGCTGATCACGGGAGAGGAGGAGAGCGCAGAGAGACTATTTAGCCCACTTTGGGACATATTTTGATTTTTGGAACGCCTCGTACTCAGCTCTGAAATATGGCCTGCCAATTGCACGCACGCACCCGAACGCCTTGTTTTGTGTCCTTTCGGTATCTGTTTTTTTTTTTTCTTGTTTTCTTTTCTTTTTTTCTGAACGGATTGCAAATGTCGGTATGCCAACAACTGACAGGCTGAGGAGTGCTGAGAATGAGCACGTCATCAGAAGAGTTCTCGATTTTCGATTGTGGTTCCCAGAACTATCGGGCTCCCGAGTGTACTGTCCCCTGAAGCCGGGGAAAGGAGGGGGGGAAGAAACGCGGCACACCCAGTGAAAGCGGTAGAGGGGCTGATGGCGCCCAAAGTTATTCTTATTAAGAAGTAGTAAAAGCCTTTCATTGGATCCGGGTTCGGTGTCTGGCAGGAAAATTTTGGATTCAGACACTCTTTGCCCTTCTGCTGAAGTGAACATGATCCCTTGCGTAAAGAGAAAGCACCCATTGCGACGTTGGGCTGCATTGACGGCACAGCCCGCTTCTGCCAGCTTTCATATCTGGGGTAGTCCTATGTCCTTTACGGGGACAACAGCAGAGTGTTTCAGTAGAGGCCATAAGCAATGGTACTAGTTTTGGATTCATTCCATTTTCCGCACCGTTCAGGCAATTCTAGGATTACCTTGGCCCCAGGCCGGAAGCGCTCCACAACCAGTGGATTAGATTTACCGACGACTGCCAACCTATCCGTGTTCCTATTCTCCTGAACGACTCCGGTCTACCACGTCTCTGCTGCTGGTGCTCGATTGGTTTGAGATTCCTCCTGCCAAGCCTTCTTTTTATGCTGCCGAAGTGTATTTTTTCATGAGTCCGGATGTTTTCAATAAATTCAGTTGAGGTATTGCGCCTCCCAATCGTCCCTACGAGGGATGTGTGCCGGTGAGTTGATTAATCCAGGAACCATCTCCGAAATGTCGAAGTAAGTTCATACCCTTTATCAATTCATGAATGAAGAGCCTAGAAGTCTTACATCCAAAGAAATTTGGAGGAAGAAAGGGAGTTTATCCGCTAACTCTACCTACCCCGCGCTGGGGCAGGCTTCTTCTTCGTGAACCAGGGGTTTTTCTATGGACCCTTGAAAAAGTGAATCTGTCTCGACGCCGCTGTACCCAAGATGGCTCGTCAAGGCCATGACCAGCGCTTCTTAGGCTTTTGACAAGGTGATTCCCGGAAGTTATCCGTAATTTATCATCCATTGCCCTCCTCCTACACTAGTGCACCGCCATTGACTCAAACGGGTGCGACCCTACACTGTGTCTCCGAAAGCCATTGATGACGCCTTTGCAGTTTCTCAAAAAAGGCCTTCGTCTCTGACACCTCCATCTTCTACGGACTCTCTTGTACTTCGCTTCCTTCACGTTCGACGTTGACGCGTCTGCCCTTGATGTAGGAGCTGGGTTGTTTAGTTTCTTTTTTAGTTTTTTTTTTGCAGTATTGTTGCTGCATGTGAATATTGCAGTAATCTCTCAGAGCTCTCTCCCCAGAGAGAAGCGTCCTCATCACTCCTGCGGGGTTTTTTTCTCTGAAATTTAATCGCCGAGAAATTATGGACTGTGGGAATCGTGGATACGGCTACTGGCCATAAAAAAAAAATGGCTCGTTCAGGAATGGAGACATCTCCTCTGAGGGTGTTCTGTACCAGAGAGCTGTGGCACATCCTCACCGATCACAAAAATTACCTGTTATATTGAAGGGGTTCGACAGATTTAGGTATGTCGCGCCTCGTTTTATGTCGGTCTCTGTTTTCTCCTGGTTCAACATACAATTTTTATATCCCGTGTCTGTGGTACCAAAATATAAAGCATGATGCTGCTCTCCTCGTCCAGTTCGCCACTGCTGAGATACTGGATGACTCCAATTGAATCCGCTGAAATATTCTCGAGCATGCCACGTGCCATAAATTTCTGCCAACAATTTTGATATTTTGGATATGACTCAACAAACAGAGGGTTCTATTATTCCCGCGTAGACTTATAATTGGTGCAGGAGCGGGGTACGCTTGATAGCAGCTTCCAGAACGTTTTAGCCACAAATAGTATTTCTTTGGGGACATTATTCTATGATCTGCCAGCCACGACCAGGCGTTAACTGGAGACAGCGGATCTGATAACGGATCCTTAGGTGCCATGGGTTTGTCATGAACAAAGACATTTTTCATTTCATCCAAAGCTTGTCGGTCCGTGCCCAGATTGTAAATCCGATCATCACAAACCTTATGCGTGTCTTTCCATGCTCTTCCGCATTCCGGAGCCGAACCGTGAGAATGGACATATTCTCTATGGACTTTATTGTGTGAGCTTCCCCCAATTCTAAAGGAATGAATTACCATTCTTGTTGTTGTACTGTAGCTAGATTTTCCAGCCATTCACACGTATCCCTCAAGGAATCTTTTTGCTGTTACTGGTGGCTGATATTTTTTCAAGGAAATTTTCAGATTACACGGCGGTTGTGTAATGTGTCATTTCTAATTGGTTGTGACAGAGGTTGTCCTAATATTAATCTCTAATTGTTTTGCCGTGCGGTTTTCCATGAGACTTGGTTTTTTTATTTTTTTTTTTTGGGATTTCCCTTCTAGTTTCTTCGGGGATAGTACCATCAGACCAACGGTCATATGCTGTTGTTGTTTATACTGGTGTCGAGTTCCTTTTGACAACGATGAATAGTAATGTGATTTGTAATCAGCACCTTTTTAGATGCAGTATCTCAGCTGTTTGTCCGTGGCTCCGAGCGCAAGACGAAAACTGGGTGGATCTTTACCATGAGACGAGTTTGCAATTAATTCTGATTAAAAAGGATATCTATCGCAAGTGCAGTTACACCATTCTAATTAATTTTGGAGTTCCAGCGCGTGTCAGCAGTCCTTTGCCCCTATTCCTGGCTTCACGCTTCTGGTTGGTGCGGTCGCGGTTCTCATGTTCTCTATTACTCTTTCAATACTCTGGGAGGAAGATTCTTGAAGACTCTAACAAACTGCAGCGTTCTCAAGACAAAAACTAGAGGCAGATCGACGATGCCAACCGGCGTCCTCTTGTTTAAACCCAGAGGACAGGAGTGGGTTGGCTTCATAAAAAATATAAGGGACAAGGACACCGTCACTGAAATTTGTCCCGAGATTCTTGGGTCCCTTCAAGATTCTGGAGATAGATTAACCAGTGCTACCATTTGGAACTTTCTCCCCACCATGAGGATGCCTTCTGTGTTTATGTGTACCCTACTCAAACCTTTCGTACTCCAAAGCTCCTCACTTCCGGACCCGTCTCGTAAAACCAAAACCGGGGTTCGCTTCCTTTGTGTATTTTTACAACCTGCGGAGGACAGAGTGTGGGTGTCTTCAAAAAATATAAGAGTTCAAGCACCCCGTCTCTGAACTGTCAAGAGATGGATTCGGGTCCCTTCAGATTTCTGGAGAAGTGTAGGTAACGCTCGCCCAGTGGGCAGACTACAGTTTGGCACTTTATAACAGAAATATCAGAAATGGTTTGTTTGAGTGTGTGGGCATACATTTACTCTCTCCATAGACTTTGCAAATAAGCTGTGCCGAGCCACTGCCAGTCCCGTATTATTGATTTTATACACGTGAGTGAAAGGGTTGACCAGCTGGACTGCCTAGCACCTGTAGCAGCTTGATGAGGCCGGAAATCGACTTTGGTACATGCAAATTCCTGGAATTTGTACGCGAAAAATCCGGCTCAGGCTGCAGGTCTTCGGCCAGGGACGACAGGAAGGGTTGCCGGTCACAGGTTTTCCACTGACGTTGGTACCTTGTTATTGCAGAATGCTGTCGCTGTCGTTGGCGCATTGCTGCTGCGACTGCGTTCTAGTTACGGTTTTTAAACAGACCTTATGCCTTTTGAGAGTCTCCGCATGATAAGTCAAAAGATACGGGAAGGAAAATTGGGTGTCTACACACCAATACCTTTTAAGTCCTGGCGGGGTCACTACGAAAAAACACGGATCGATAATAACGCTTTTTCCTTTTGCACGCTTCGCACACGATGAGGAATTCTGGTGAAGATTTGTAAAAGTCATAGGTTTTCGATGGTTTTTTCTTATAGTATTACATTGATAAAGTTTTGTAGTGCCAGACTGTTGCCATCGTTATTCATCTGTGCATTAGATCGCGGTCCCCTACATGTATTTAAATAAACGTGTATGTCTGTAGGGTTTTGGAACCGGACTGCAGTTGTTGCACTCTGTCGGGGACTCTCAGGACAATAAAACAAGACCAGAACCCTGTGCATTTTATTTTTTAAACATGAAAAGCCTAAAGTGATACATTATTGTAACTTGCGTGCTCATTTACCAATGTCAATTGTAAATGGACCACTGAGTGGCCAAATTGAACACCCTGCAAGTCGACACATTATGAAGCGCTGCTCTGAGCCGCATCTACAATTCATGAATATTGCCCTGGCGTGATACCTGCGGTAAGAATTCAACCGTAATTAAATTCCGAGGGCCATGTTATCAATAATACAACCAATTAATACACATGTTTCACTAACAGCGTCGCGTGTGTGGGCCGGAATGAATGCAACATGAATGTCCGGCCTGCCCGGCGAGGAAGCGGTGAAGTGCTGGCATTCGGAAAAATCCCCGAAAAAAATTCGGAGGGAAGATGTTGGAGAATAAAATGGGTCGTCGGCGTACATATATATATATTAAAAAAAACCACACAACAGCGCAATAACTGTGACAAATGTCTAACAACATAAAATGGGGGTACACCAAAAAGCACAATAAAACTAACAGCATGCCAAGGTGAATAGTTCCAACCGA
Organism: Ascaphus truei; assembly: GCA_036426205.1. Classification (NCBI taxonomy): domain Eukaryota; kingdom Metazoa; phylum Chordata; class Amphibia; order Anura; family Ascaphidae; genus Ascaphus; species Ascaphus truei. Next base: position 6,255,529 of record CM071584.1, read on the forward strand.
ATACTCAGTCCAGTCTTTTGAAAGGGAGAACCCTTAAGGCCACATCCCAAGTGGCACGGGGTGGCAGCGGATCCAAAGGGGGAGGAATCACTTCCAACAAGAAGTAATAATTGGCAAACGGAAAAACCTAAGCCGTCACCTAACCTGCGGGCCATTACTCTTTCAACTGGTAAAGAAGATACAATATTTAATGATAAAAACTGGTTAGATTAGAAGGGCAACTGCACATTACAGGGTGAGACATAAAGGAAATATCACATAAAGGTCATCTTGGACTGTACCTGCGGTGGTAACAGCCTCAGTCAAGGAGGAATGTGGGGGGCGCAACACCGGAAGAGACTTACTGTGACCGCACCAGGGCGGATTGTACAAGATGATCCCAGTAGACATCTAGCACCCGTCCCCCCTCTCCAAACAGTGCTCGATGGTGATGGAGCAACCAGGAGCCAAAAGTGTGCCATCCGCACACGGGAAGTGCAGCACAATACCACGGCACCTCACAAGACCATCTAGTTGTTTAGGGCTCACAGAATAGCCGCGGCACACACGCCGAAGAGTTCCAGGGACGTGACGTTATAAGCAACCATCCTTAATAAAACATTTCACCAAGCATATATCTATTTGCTGACTGGTTAGAATATAGACATACAGCAACATAGATAGCAATCGATAATATATAAACATGGATACGAACACCACACATATATTGGTTGCGTTGCTTAAGGCTATAATATATAACAATAATTTTAACCACACATATACTAATGAACTAGATACATTGTTTACAGCAGTTCGTTGATTGGTCCAGGATCACATCAGGCAGGACCAGGACTACACACCGAGGACTAAGAATATGAATTGTACAAAAATAGGGTATAAAAATGGTATTAACACTCGGGGGAGAGGTGAGGGGTGAGGGAAAAGTGGGGGAAGGGGGGGGAGAGGGGAGAGGGAAGGGAAGGAGAGAAAGGTGGAGGGGAGGGAAGGGATGAAAAAAAAAAAAGACGCTGCGGAGAGGGACGGGAGTTAAAGAGGGGTGGAACTGGGGGAAGGGGGAAGGGTGGAAAAGGGAAAAAGCTAAATGATTAACCATAGATAAGTAACCAATGTGGTGTTGAGTCATACAGAAAATTAATATATCTGATTGTGGAGGGTAAAAAGAAAACAAATTGGTCCAGATCGAATCCAGCTTCGCAGAAAAAAAACATGAGATCGGGCTTGGGCTAGCGGGGGTTGAAGCCGTGGAACCCATGGCCCTAGTCCCACAGATTTGAAGGTCATCATTACGAGTAATCCTGAAAGGATTAGGGCCACCCACAAAAAGAAGAGGATCTAATGGATCAATCTCGCAGAACATAGAATGTCTTTAAGAAGGAGGAGTTCAAACTTTAGATTTCGGCTAACCCAGCCTGGTGGGGGGTTCAAACTACTTCGGTGGTTTGGCTCTTGAGATACCCGAATTTATTGAACGAAAGTACAACACGTGTATCCCAACTGTAAAATCAGGCAGATAGTTTAATGAACTTCACATCTGGGAAAAATTCGTATAATGTGGTGCGCACCTTGGTGGAATTCCTACCCCGAAACTATGCGATCAGCTAATACTGTTGAGTGACGACGATTATTCTAAAACCAAACCGGGAGTAATCCACAAAAAGCCAAGGGTACGCTGTCGGTTACAGGGCTGATGGTCCATGCGGGGTACATGACTGGGTACATGTGGCATGCATTCACTAATTTCTGCAGACAGACGAATGGCCCTCATCGGATTTACAGCGGCATGAGCCCTGGCAGTCCCAATGGCCATACAACTGAATAGGACTGCCAGGAACCCCTGACTGTGAATACGAGGTTGGGCAAGTTAGGCCTCTGAAGACATGTTCAATGAAATGTACAGCATGAAACAGGGCATCTGTACATAGTAGTTTAAGCAAGTTTAAGGCAACGTTTAGGAAACTACCTCGGTGGCTCGTCTGGTTAGAAAAAAAAAATAACAATGTAAAAAATATTGAAAATTGAAAAAGCACCAAGCAAATTTATAGAAATTAGGGTGCGAAAACGCCGAATGACATCTGTGTGGTCAATGGTAATTCTCGGTGAGCGCGCCGGGAAGAGGCCTCAGGGGTGATATTAATGTGTAAACAATAATACACATGACTCTTTTAGTCACAAACTCCAAAACCGGAGAGCGTCCACCCTAGGTGAAGGGACAAATTGAATGTCAGACAACACAATGTGGTGTATGTACACTTGTTAGCTTGCCCCTTTGGCACCAATACATTGGGGTAGGGGACCATCCGTCTTGCCCATGTAAGGTATCTTGGAATCACAGGAGGGCCATTGCGAGGTTGAACCTACCACGTGGGCGGGGGTGACACGGAACTAAACAGTGAAAATATAGCTGTCGCAGGTTTGAACTCGCCCGATGTTTGTGCGTGTGGGCCCCGCAGTAGGCCTGACAGGGCCGAAAGCACATGGCGAATACACTGCAGGAACAAACATTAAAAACATGGCGATTAGGCATGCGGGGGGTGGTGAGATCAGCTGACCATGGCCTGAGGGGAGAAGGGGGCGAGCGCGTCTGCGAGTCAGCGCGTGATGCAGAGAGGACGAGGAGATAGGAGTCTGCCACTCTTCTCGCGCAAACCGCGGCACCAAATAAAATAGTTTGTAATAAGAATTTGATGCAAGGTCAGCTGTTGTACAGTTGTAAGGGGGTTTCCGGAGCTGAACCGCATTGGGTTCAGGTACGGGGAGCCGCCATTTTTCCCGAGAATACATGGCCCCATTATGAGTTGCCGTAGTACCCTGCATGTAAATGTAAGGTTATGTGACCCCGGGATGTAAACAAACGCACGGATGGGATACCGGCACCCATAAACGGGGCCTGGATCTCGGGGAGAGCAGTGGTGTCCCGAGCCTGAAAAACCAGCAACAAAGACTGGGGGTTGAGCTCCGGAGAGTCCTCTGCCAGCATCGAGCAGTATAGTGAAAACGGTGACCATATCCGCAATTAAAAATAATTAAGTCCATTAGCGGCTTGATTCCGCTGTATGGAAAATGATTGTTCGAGCCGAATGAAGGTATTTTTAATAATGTGGACGGGGAGGAGCAGGGGGTCTCCTGAGCTGAATCAGCGATTGATTATGTCCGGCCGTGGCAGGGGAGCACCATCTGATCTCCCCGAGTGTGACAGTGCCCGTCGGGATGGTATGGGGGCATACGGATTTGCCGAGTGTCTGCTTGCCATCTGTTATAGTGTCCAGGAACAAGACGTGCCCGTGAAAAGTGGGTGGAGGACACTGGCACCAGAGGTTGCCCAACTGCGGGGCCTTGAACTACGGGGAAAGGCAGGGCCTGGGTGGATCCTGGCCATGAATCTGATGTGTCGTTTCAGCTCAGGGAGACCCCACGTTATCCGTCAGAAGTAATATTATTAAGAAATATTCATGCGGCTTCATTAGTCCACTATACGGTGTTTCCGCTAAGGCAAGTGGAGGGTGCGTAAGACTACTAGATGTTATGGGACAATTGCCCCAATAAAACATTGCAATTAAACAACACACACCCCATGCGGGCGTCCCAACAACCCCTTATACCCCCACTAACATACTAGTTAGCTTAAGTATTATCCATTTGGGTTGCTGAACAGCAATGATACTATAGAGCCGTGCGGTGGCCCTTGGTGTTCCCCGCAGGTTTGGTCCCGTACAGGAACGCTCGAGTACCATATTCTGTTGCCTCCAAAAATAATTTAGAAAAACCGATAAATATTTTAAAAAAAACACCCCCCCCACTCGCCCCCCCCCCCCCACCTAACCACTACAGTTATTGTATGGGGTAGTAAAAGTTTTACTTTTATCTCAATATGGTAATTGTTTTTGCCTATTTAAATTACTTAATTAGTACAATAATACAAAATTGCACTCACCCAGTGTCTGTCCCCGTGCGCCCGTATATAAGGCGCCTATCGCTATATTCTATTAGCGTCCATGCCTCCTGTGCGCGAATTCTGCGGAGAACTTAGAAACAAGAATTTAAGATAGGACTGGCCAACATGTTGTTTTGTTTTTTTAAAGTGTCCGTCTTCCATAACACCGATTAAATCAAAGGGTCTCGGTAGCGTGTTTACTTTATTAAACACAAATAGTCATTAAGGGGTTAAACAAAATAGGAGCTCAACCGAAGACAAGAGGGGCGATGAGGGAGGCGCGCGATGTGGCCTATACACCCTACGCCTACTACCACAACCGATATGGATGGCTGCAATAACCAACCTTCACCAGGCAGCCCACGCGGGGGTGAGCTCTACCACCCTGCTTGGTTGACAATACCCCATTACCCCACCAAAGAAGAGCAAATAGTAAGAACGGGGGAATGTTCGTCGGAAGAAGGTATGCTAGTGACACGGGAAAGCGACAGGTTCGACACGCGGAGGAACTCAAAAAAGGGAAGAAGAAGAAGAAAAATCCAGGGTAACCAACCAATCCGTCAGGCGGGGCAGCGGGGCTGACTAAAATCAAAGCGAAGGAAAAGGTATGGCGGGGCGAAGCGAGAGTGGCCCGAAATGCAGAAACAGGTAGGCGGTTACCATGCAGGACCAAGAAAGCTGCTAATCTAGTAAAAAGGACTGGGGAGCTCGCTCCTGTGTGACTTTGGGCGCAAAGGGGGCGCCTTACTCCGCTTCAGGTAATCCTTCGGGACAGAGGGTGGCGAAATTTGCCGTAAACCGGGGGGGAGGTCGGAAGATGGTTTGTGGGAGGGGAGGTCGGCATGGGAGCGGCCGTCCGGAGTCGGGGGGGGGCGGGGGAGTGGTGGGGCGGGGTGTGATGGTGGTTGAATTGTGTGTGGTAGGGTAATGATGGAGACACCCACGGACTTCAAGCGCCCTGGGAGACTGGGCGTGTGTCTGTTCCTGCTGTAGCGCTGCCACTGGGACAGGCTCAGCCGGGTGGTCTGTGTCCGCCCTGTGACCGCAGCGGTCTGCCACTGGACGGCTGGTGGGGTTTTTGTCTTGTGTCCTGCCTGGGTCCGGCTCAGCCTGGGGGTCTGTGTCCTGCCGGGACCGACTCAGCCTGGGGGTCTGTGTCCTGCCTGGGAACGGCTCAGCTGGGGTCTGTGTCTGCCTGGGCAGATGCGGGTCTGCCGGTTGTCTGCTGGGGGTCCGGTCAGCTGGGGCGGGCTGCATGAGCTGTCCATGCCTGGGTACCAGGACGGAGCCTGGGGTCTGTGTCCTGCATGGGGACCAGGCTCAGCCTGGGGTCTGTGTCCAGCCTGGGACCGGCAGCTGGGTGTCTGTGTCCGTCTGTGTCCAGGGACCGGCTCAGCCTGGGGCTGTGTCCTGCCTGGGGACGGTCAGCCTGGGGTCTGTGTCCTCGCATGGGACGGCTCAGCCTGGGGCGGGTCTGTGTCTCTGCTGGGACCGCTCAGCTGGGGTCTGTGTCTGTGCGCATGGGACCGGCTCAGCGCTTGGGTCTGTTGTCCTGCCTGGGACCGGTCAGCCCGGGGGTCTGTGTCTGCCTGGGATCCACGGCTGCAGCCGGGGGTCTGTGTCCTGCCTGGGAACGGCTCAGCCGGGTCTGTGTCTCGCCTGGGACGGCTCAGCCTGGGGTCGGGTCCTGCCTGGACCGGCTCACTCAGCCTGGGGTCTGTGTCTGCCTGGGACCGGCTCAGCCCGGGGTCGGTCGGTGTCTGCCCTGGGAGACCGGCCCAAGCCTGGGGGTCTGTTTGTCCTCCTGGGACCGGGCTCAGGCTGGGGTCGTCGTGTTTTGTCTGGAACCAGGCCCAGCCTGGGGTCGTTTGTGTTGTGGTACTCTAAGGGGACGTGACAAAAGCCTGTGCTGAGAGTGAGTATACACCCTTCTGAGTTTTACAAGCACTGGATGGGCGGGATAATTCCTGTTTTTCGCTGCCACATGTCCCAACAAATAGACTTCTCTGTAGAGTGCAGCTCGCTCCTTCTGCACGTGAGTTACCATGCAAGAATAACCTGGAAACTCCTCAACCAGAACCAGGGACAAAGCTAGATATTTATGGAACGCTTCGGATGTTCGTTATTGTCTATCACACCACATTGTACTAATACTTACATGTACACACTTATATATTATGATTATATGCAAATGGAAATATTACTGTATGGTCATTTGCATGTCTCAGAGAGGTCTGGCAACCCGCCTTTCACCATTATCACCAGCACACAGCACTTCCACTGCAGCAAGGGATTCTGGGAAATGACACACACAATAAGCACACAGTGACACCCTTTTGCCTGAAAACATTCAAACATGGTTCCCTATAGGCTTAAGCTTGCTGCATGGTCACAGCTTGAGCACAGCCAGGGTAAGATGCATAGCCAGTAAACCCACCCACAAGACAGACTTGTTTCGACCTTAATGGGTTCTCTCATGTGGGGTTGGTTACACGGCTATGCCAAAATGAAGCAGGGATCAGTTTACCATACTTGAGTTAAGTTATGGCAGGTAAAAGTTTACCCACCATAACTTAACCAAGTATGGTAAAACCGATTTTTACATTTTTACAACCCCAATAACAATGCAAACAAGGCAGGGAGAGAATATTTTCATCTGTAAATCGGGGACAATGAGATTTGGCCGTATGAAATTGGTGCCCCCCTGACATCCTCATTACATCACATGATGACATCACAGCTTCTATATGATGTAATGACTAAGAGAGGGGAGAGCCTTTTATTTGGGATGCCATTTCCATAGCAACAGAAAACAATGGAGAAACTCGAGTTTCACCAGAAGGAATGGAAATCAGAGACAAAGCCCGGGGCAAAGATATTCTGTAACCAGGGGTACCCGCACCTCACCCCCCCCTCTCCTACCCCCCTTCCTCACCCGCCCCTAACTCTCACCCCCTCTGGTTAGACGGAGGTTTGTCAGTACTCTGCTTGTGTTGATTTACACTGAGGATATGGAACCGCAGGATCATACATTCTATTCCATTAAAGTTCAGCGCTGGGGGACTCGGGCTCAGGGTTGCTACTCATTACTGACAGTTTAACCAATGTCATTGTACTATGCAAATGAGAAGAAACACACTAAAGGCATACCCGCTTTAAGTACACTCACTAAGTACACTCGCGAGTAAGTACATATCGCCAATAGGCAAAACGGCAAGCTACGCATGAGCCTGTAAGCACGTCCTGAACAGCAAACCGGCTCCCTACCTGTACCGAAGCTGTGCGCAAGCGGGGAGGAGACTATAGAGCTGTTACACATGCATATTTTATATCAGTTGTGCACGTATATGACAATTGCAGTACAGTATATGCATCAGTAAGTGGGAAAAGGTAGTGCTTTCACTTTAAGTACATTTTCGCTTTACATAACAGCTCCGGTCCCATTGCGTACGTTAATGCGGGGTATGCCTGTATTAGTATAAAAATTAAACGTTATTAATATTACAAAATGCATACTAAAGTAAAACTTACATAAATAGGATCACATAGATCCAAACATCATGGGGGAGTGGAGAGGGGGGAGGGGTATGAAGAGAGCGTATGAACCAGCGCTAAGGCAAGATCCCAAATGCCAGACATCCGGTGGCTCGTTGCCGGCTCAATACCAAATTCAAAACCCCATCACTTGCGCTAAACCATCGCAGGAAGTAAAAAAACACGGCTGCCCGGAGGGAGGAACGTTAATGACGCTTCCTCTGCTGCGTGTGACGTCACCTTACGCGCTTCGCGTCATATACGCTTGTCAGGAGATATGATTGACAACACTGACGTACAGTAGTTAATTTTATACTAATAGTGTGTTCTTCTTTTTTGCACCCGTATATGTGTATATTTCGGTGTGGTTGCCCGCTGATCACGGGAGAGTGAGAGGAGGAGCAGCAGAGAGACTATTTAGCCCACTTTGGGACATATTTTGATTTTGGAACCGCTCGTACTCCAAATAATATTGTAAACTATGGGCCATCAGCAGAGAGCAGCGGTATGTTGGAAGTGATAGCGGCATTTATTGGAGAGGAGAAGAAATGGCCTGTGCATGAGAACGCAGGCATGGTTACTGGCGGGAGTTTTAGAAAAAAGCGCCATTTTTTTTTTTTTTTTTGTGTTTCGCCGAAGATACCGGCGCCAGGAACCTAAATTTCCCCTGTTCTAAAATATCCAATTCAGAAAGGCGCGATCGCCATCTAGTGGCTGACGCGGCCACAATAACATGGAGAGAAATTCCTATTTACCTCCGAAAAAAAAGTTGGCAGGAGGTGGCCAGAGGGAGAAGTGAAAAAAAAAAAGACCGCGATTTGTGTTTTCCCAACAGTTTCACAGGCTCATAGCGCTGGTATGAAACTTCCCATGGACATGAAAGGCAGTTTAAGTTTACGTTTATGCCTCGCTATGGAGAAAAAAACTCTCAATAAAGCTAAAAATTTGTGACTCCAATTAAATACTGCCTCTGCATAGGTATGTACTATCCTAGCGACTGCCCGCATGACGGCCCATCGAACGTCCAGCAGGCTGCACCAGGGGGGACCACAGCAGCACCACGGGGCTGAAAGTACTGTAGTATGCACCAGTGTTATGCATCTGCCTGCAGTTATTGTGGGTGTATTATATGTCGATCTCCCTGAGCGATCTAAGAAGGAGGAAAACCCCCGAGGCCGCAGGAACTGGCTGCAAATATATACAGCACTGCCACATGGCGAGAAACGCCCAGGAGTACCCCCACTCCATGCCGTGTGTAACGTTACCCATGGTACCGTTGCAATCATTATACACGCTACTACCCACTGTGATATTATAAGTAACTGTTGTAATCATATACCCAACCCCGTATATAGTACTGTAGAACGACATTGATTACCCTGTGACCACCCTATATAGTCCATGTACAGTGGTAAACCTTATACCCAACCCCCCCTGTTATCATTGTACTGTGTGTATACCATTTATACCCTTACCCCATGTTATATATGTACTTGAACCATTACACCCGTACCCCTGTTAATATGTACTGTGTAATCATTATACACAACCCCGTTATATATGTACTGTGTAACCATTTAACCCTACCCCTATTATTCATGTTACCGTGTAACCATTATACCTACCCCATGTTATTCATGTACTGGGTAACCACTTATACGCCCCGCTGATTAACCCCTTTATTCATGTACTGTTGTGCAATCATTATACCCTACCCCCTGTTATCATGGTACTGTGTAACCATTATACCCTACCCCCTGTTATTCATGTACCTGGTAACCATTATACCCTACCCCTTATTATTCATTGTAATATGCAATCAGTAACCTACCCACTATAATCATGTACTGTGTAAACCATTATACCCTAACGGGTCCTACCCCCTTGTTATAATGTGTACTGGTACCATTTATATCCTACCCCCGTTTTTCATTGTGTACTGTGTTAATAATTATACCCTACCCCGCCCTTGTTACTTCAAGGCTACTATCGTATACCATTGTACCATTATACCCTACCCCCTGTTATTCATATTTTATCGATGTAGACCATTAGTACACCCCTACCACCGCGTGTTTACATGTATGACTGTAATATTATACCCTACCCCCTGTTATTAATCATGTACTGTGTAACCATTATACACTACCCCGTTATTCATGTACTGTGTAACCATTATACCCTACCCCCCGTTACTCATGTACTGTGTAACCATTATACACTACCCCGTTATTCATGTACTGTGTAACCATTATACACTACCCCCTGTTATTCATGTACTGTGTAATCATTATACCCCACCCCCTGTTATTCATGTACCGTGTAATCATTATACCCTACCCCCTGTTACTCATGTACTGTGTAACCATTATACCCTACCCCCTGTTATTCATGTACTGTGTAACCATTATACACTACCCCGTTATTCATGTACTGTGTAACCATTATGTGTCTATGTCATGCGAATAAAGCTTATTTGATTTCATTTGTAATAAGGTCCTCATCGTGGGCAGGAGAATAGGGTGACAGAACTTGCAGTGTGGAGCAAACACTTGAGCTGCTTTGCATATAAAGGGGCTGATTTGCATATAAAGGGGCTGATTTGCATATAAAGGGGCGTGTCCCCGCTCTGTAGAAGATTTCATGTGAAACTGGAGGATCCCAACCAGAGATCTGCTCGTCTGGTAGATCAGCGCCGTCCTGCACCATGTCCTGGGCTGCCCTCCTCCTCACTGCCACCTCTCTCTGTGCAGGTAACTGAGCCTGGAGGTGACGCAGTGTTTGCACACTGGGGGTGGGGGAGGTATGCAGGGGGAGGTAGGATCAGTGGGACCCTTTACCCAACAAGTAAAACCCTAACCCCTTCTCCCCGCCCCTGTTTCCAGGTCTCCTCTGCGCGGAGGAGCTTAAGCTGGAGCAGCCGCGCTCAGAGTCTGTGCGCGCGGGCGGGGCGGCCCTGCTGGCCTGTATACTGAGCAGCGGCATGGCCCGGGTATCCTGGCACCAGCTCAAGCCTGGCAGGGCCCCCCCGCTTCGTCTACCAGTTCCGTAGCAGCGGAGATGAAGGGAGGGGTCCTTGCATCGCCCCCCGATTCTCCGTCACCCACAATCCCGCCAGCAACACCTGGAATTTAGCCGTCACCGCGGCCCAGGCTGAGGACGACGGGGATTATTACTGCTCTGTATATGTCGCAGCTACAAATACGTAACCACAGTGACACAGAGATATGGGGAAGTGACACACAAACCGGTTACACAGCGAAGCAACGACACAATGTATCTGCTCCAATGTCCACTGAACTCCGACATATCACAAGTGGTGGAGCAATGTGGTGCCACGCGTGGCTTTCACTGACAAGTAACTGTTTCATCTTTATACAAAGGTTCTATTGTATATTATTTATAAACTAGGATGTATCTCTTGTTTTTTTAATGAAAGACAATATATTTGTCTTATTGTTTTTTTTACACATATTTGCGGTTTCTTACACTTTCATAACACCCACTATAAAGGCAGTGCCGTATCTAGCTGGCTGGGAAATTCCCCGTGGTGTTGTTTATCTCAGGGGAATGTCAGAGGTTAATGTGTGTAACAGATAGAACGGATGTGTCTGCGCAGGACTCCGCTGGGGTTATTCCCTCACGCCCCGCGCTGGCTGCACGGGGTGAAAACAGTTCTAGGGGCCACAATGGGGGCGTAACGGGACCAATGTGACATTTCTATATATATGATGTGTGGGAGGGTGTGGGTGATGGGGAAGTCGGGGGGAGTGGGTGACGGGGAAGGGATAGAGAGGGGGACGTTGGGAGGGGAGAGAATGAGCGACATGAGCGGGAATAAATGGTTTAACAAAAGTGAGGTGTGTGTGTGTATAACATTTGTACAAACACACAATGGCACAGCAGACATACAGACACATACAAATGTACACGTACACAACTACACACAGACATAATATTCACACGACACACAAACTATAAGTTGGGGAGGTGTCCCCTTTGTGATGGTGGGGGCAGCCTGGCATATTAAAGGTTAATAGGGCTGTTTGCACTACCTATCAAGATGGCGGCCTGTGTTATTTGCTCATATGGCCATCTTATTGTAGTCCAAATGGGTAACCCAGTGTATATTGTGTAATCCCCATGTAGGCGTGTGTGTGTATGGAACCTGACGAAGCATTATTGCGAAACTAGTTGTTCCCTGCCGGAGCCCATTGATTGAAGGACCCAGCCAGCCTGCTGACATCCGGTAAGACCTCCTCTTCCGGTCCCGCCGTCGGACGCGACCACGGGAGCTGTACTGGTGAGAGGAATATCACCGGACGATCAGGCTGATGCTGGGCTGTTTTAAAGCTGTACTGTGAGTGTTATTTTGACTTTGTTTTCTGTACCTAATAAATTCTATTTTGCTCACTCACCGAGTTCGACCCTTTTCTTCCTATTTGGGCCCCCGGGAGAGAAGCAACTCACGTACTGCCTCCACCAGGAGGGTGAGAAAGCTATTGTTTTTAGCAGCATTCCGTGAAGGAAAGACTGCGCATTAAACTCTGCTAACCAGCCCCATTATCCCCTTTTTACCTCAGACCAACAACAGGCTATGTAAACACACCCTGTTAGTCATCCACATATAGCACGTATTCTGCTTCTGTTCACAAAAAAAACACACAATTCCATTTAAATTTTATTTAAGGATTTTATTTAAGGATTTTCTAATCTATTTTTAAGCTATTTTAGAAATATATTTTTTCATATATTTATATATTTATATATTTTTACTTTTAATTACCAAGGTTCTTTAATTCCAAAGATTTTTAAGCTATTTTAAAAATATATTTTTCATACATTTTTAATTCCAAAGTTCTCTTGGCTGTATTGTACCGTTCGATTACTAAAACACTAATACCGTGTTCCATATCTTCCTATCCTCTTATCTCTACGTTTGAGCAAAATCTCGTGCGCTGACCAACCCTCCACCTCCACTGCAACTACAAGAAGATTTCGGGCTTTATCTTCTCTACTGGTCCAGCTGCAGAAAACAACAAGGGCAAGTATACACTACCCTTTCTTTGGTTACACACTACCACACAGGCAACATCACAAGCCTATACAAATAGGGAGCGCCCCAACCTCTTTTCTTTTCTTTTTGTGTGTGTGTATGGGTGAGGGTGTGTATGGGTGAGGGTGGGTATGGGTGTGTATGGGTGAGGGTGGGTATGGGTGTGTATGGGTGAGGGTGTGTATGGGTGTGTGTGACCCCAATAATAATGCAAACAAGGCAGGGAGAGATCATTTTTCATCTGTAAATCAGGGACAATGAGATTTGGCCGCTATGAATTGTGGGCCCCTCTGACACCTCATTACATCACATGATGACATCACAGCTTCTATATGATGTAATGTCCTCTCACTATAAGAGAGGGGAGAGCCTTTTATTTGGGATGCCGTTTCCATAGCGACAGAAAACAATGGAGAAACTCGAGTTCTCACCGGAAGGAATGGAAATCAGAGAACAAAGCCCGGGGCAAAGATATTCTGTAACCAGGGGATACCCGCACCTCACCCCAACCCCCCCCCTCCTACCCCCTTCCTCACCCGCCCCTAACTTCTCACCCCCTCTGGTTAGACGGAGGTTTGTCAGTAGTTACTCTGCTTGTGTTATTTACACTGAGGTTATGGAACCGCAGGATCATACATACTATTCCCATTAAAGTTCAGCGCTGGGCGACTTGGGGCTCAGGGATTGCTACTCATTACTGAGAGTTTAACCAATGTCATTGTAACTATGCAACTGATCCAGCACCTGCGCGGGTGCACTCACAGCAGCTACCACCAGAGGGCTGCAAAGCGCTGTGTATGCCCCAGTGCTATTCATCTGCCTGCACGTGTATTGTGGGTTATTATAGCGATCCTCCTGGGAGAAGAGGAAACCCCCGCAGGACTGGCTGCCACTATATCAGCACCTGCCACAGGCTGAGAGACGCCCAGTAACCCCCACATCCCTGTGTGTAACTGCTACCCATGTACCGTGCAATCATTATACCCTACCACCTGTTATATATGTACTGTGTAACCATTATACCCTACCCCCTGTTATTCATGTACTGTGTAACCATTATACCCTACCCCCGTTATTCATGTACTGTGTAACCATTATACCCTACCCCCTATTATTCATATACTGTGTAATCATTATACCCTACCCCCTATTATTCATGTACTGTGTAACCATTGCACCCTACCCCCTATTATTCATGTACTGTGTAACCATTATACCCTACCCCCTATTATTGATGCTTTGGCAACACTGAAACGTTATTTTCTCATGCCAATAAAGCTTATTTGATTTCATATTAGAGATTTTTGGTTGCAAAGCAGGAAAACAGCACCAGATTGATTAAATCCCATTGGATGGAACTGGATTTCTTTCCATAACATCTGGGGCTGTTCTGTGCGTCACATTTTCAGCCTCTAATCAATAACCCGTCTGCATCCCACAAATAGTTATTGGAAAGAAAATCTGGAGTTAGGAGGAAACCCTACAGTGCCCTGAAATGTTAAACAAGTGACCCCAAATATACTGTACCTAAAGTTTGGGGTCATACCCCTCACCCTCTGAGTTTTGGCTGAGAGCCCACTTGTGTTCAGTCTTTAAACACGGCAGCTCATCCAATCAGAAATCAGAGGCACGAGATTATTTTGCATAAAGGGGCAGGGCGATCCATCCCTCATTATATTACGGGGCAGGGTGTGGAGGGGACGGCTCCGGACTTGTGACTGTCTCTCTCTGCACCATGACTGTCTCTTTGCTGAGTCTCTGCCTCCTGGGCCTTTTCCTAACTGGTAATCTGGGTGCTGAGGGGTTAATCAGAGAGCGGAAGGCTGCCTTAACTCTTTCAGTGCTGGGCCCTTCCTATAGTGAAGGGTTAACTGGAACACCTAACGTATATAAATAGGGTGCGGGGGGGAGGGGCATACACCTGAGGAAAAGAGGTTCTAGAGCAAGGGATCAAGATCTGAGGAGGGGGCAGGAAGTATATTTTCCCTTTGAGGGAGGTGGGTGCATGGAGCAGCTACTCAGCGGAGGGCGCGGGGGAAGGAGAAAAATAGGGAATAAGGGAAAAGACCGCCATTTAATTTGGTTCTAATGTGTAATACTAAGCAGGACCTTTGGGTAAGATATTGTGTGTCTAATGAAAACTCCTCTCTGGAAGGGGCTAGTAAAATAAAGGGTTTAGGGTCTCTGGGAATATTAGGGTTTGATTCATTTATAATTAGGAAATTCTCATTCTACCAAAGGGAAGATGCTTATGGTAACCCACATCCTTGAGTGCGTTGTTATCACTCTTACGTATGACATCACAAGTGGTGCTCGGGGGTTGTGGGAAGGTTCTTGCAGCTGGTTAATCTCAGGCCGTGTGTCTTTGTGTCCCCAGGGTCCCGCGCTCAGCACTCGGTGACACAGGAGCCCTCAGTGACCACCTCCCCCGGACAGAACGTCAGAATGACCTGCACCCTTGGGGGGGGTCTGACCGTTGCCGGTAACCGTGTGCTCTTTGTCCAGCAGAAACTAGGCAGCAAACCCACATACATCCTGTATTATTTCTCTGAGTCCAGCAAGGGGAAGGGTGAGGGGGTCCCGGATCGGTTTGTAGGGTCCGGCTCGGGCAGCGTCGGGTACCTGAGCATCTCTGGGGTGCAGCCTGAGGACGAAGCTGAATATTACTGTGTAACGTGGACTGGGAGCCAGTGACACAGTGACAGCAGCGTATGGGGAAGTAACACAAATACTGTCAGTGGCTCACACAGGTTCCACGCAGGCTCATTACCTCACACCTGTGCTATAAACATACAGGTTCCACGCAGGCTCATTACCTCACACACCTGTGCTATAAACATACAGGTTCCACGCAGGCTCATTACCTCACACCTGTGCTATAAACATACAGGTTACACGCAGGCTCATTACCTCACACCTGTGCTATAAACATACAGGTTCCTCACCTGTGCTATACTGTACAGGTTACACGCAGGCTCATTACCTCACACCTGTGCTATACTGTACAGGTTACACGCAGGCTCATTACCTCACACATTGCTACATATAATAATGTTTTCTTATACAGTTCTGATGGTGTAAGTAGCGCAGGCACATGGAGTCCCCGCCCTGAAGAGCTTACAATCTAATTTAGTGCCGGAGGCAGGGGGAGATGAAATGATGTGTGCAAGGTCAGGAGGAGAGTCAGTACTGGGAGTCCAATAGCAGTAACATTACCAGTACAACCTCAGCACACTCCCAGCCCATTGCTGTCCTATGTGCTGGAGTGAGAGGGACGGGAGATGTGACCAGGGCAGGAACACACAGCACAGTCCTGAGCTTGGGGTGGGAGGGACGATGGGTGAGCCCAAGTCTCACTGAATGGCTTTTACCAAACTTCTCCAGCCTATCACAGATCACACAGTGGTTGGGTCAGTATTGAAATGACTTATTGTAATAGAATAGGTAGGAGATGAAACACTTTTGCTGCTCCGCTGCACACAATACTCGGAAGTGAGGATTTCCCACTCCGAGAGGCTCACAGCTCTTATCCAGAACTTTAATAATATTGAAGAGAACCAACAAATAGCGATCCTCCTGGGAAGAGATGAAACCCCAACAGGACTGGCTGCAACACTATATCAGCACCTGTCACAGACTGAGACACCCACTAACCCCCACATCCCTGTGTGTAACTGTTACCCATGTACTGTGTAACCATTATACCCTACCCCCTGTTATTCATGTACTGTGCAATCATTATACCCTACCCCGTTATTCATGTACTGTGTAACCATTATACCCTACCCCCTGTTATACATGTACTGTGCAATCATTATACCTTACCCCCCGTTATTCATGTACTGTGTAACCATTATACCCTACCCCCTGTTATTCATGCACTGTGTAATCATTATACCCTACCCCCTGTTTTTCATGTACTGTGTAATGTCAATTAGGGATATAAATAGAGCAGCCAGACACAAGGAGGTAAAACCCTGATGAAGTGAGAGTCTACCCACGAAACGCATTGGGTCTGCACGGATACAGACAGAACCGGAACTTTGGATTCCTTGACGAGAGACGCTGTGAGAGAGTATCTAGTGAACGGGGAAAGAAGTGAGCACTGTTATATACTGATTTAAAACAAAAAACCCTCTTTAATTGTGAGCATGACTGCTTACTCCTCTATCAATTTCAATTAACAAACAATATTACACTATATGTTTTATTCTGTCATCTAAATGCTTTACCTATGTACATTGTGATTGAGCAGTGCAATAAGGACTACACCAAACACTGGGGATTCTTGGTGCCTTCAAAGAATAACTAATATATGCCAGCAATAAAAGAATTGTTATATCTTCACAATTTGGCTCCTCTCATGGTTGCGCTTCTTGATAGTTCTCACATTTCCTGAAGACTGCAGAGAGAAGTGGTTTCCTGGGAGTGGCACTGGGGGGTTATTTAGAGTTAGGGAAAGTTTTGTTGTATACATGGTAGGCGAAGTCTTTATGGAGGTATTATACGTAGGGAATATATTTAAAGAATGCACTTACTATATATTTGTATTTTTGTTTTTGGAAAGCTAGTTTGAAACAGCAGCAAAGTGAATCTTGGCTGGTTTGCACATCCCACAGCTTTCAGACATTTAAAAGCTCCCTATCAAGTTACTTTTTTAAGGGTACTTCCTTGAGTAAGCGCCAACTCGGTGTGAAACGCGTGGGAGGAGATTTCTGTCTTTTTGTGTATTTTGTTTTGTAATTTTTAGTATGTAATTAATAAACGTTTTTTATTTTGTCTACATCTGGTGAGTTCCGATACTTTTTCCATGGGGTAGCACTATCTGGCATTCCCCCAAAGTCTAACACACGCACTTCCTAACCCAATTGGGGCCAGCTGTGTGGCTTGCCCAAACTCCGTCCCACAATGAGCAGCCACTTTACCGCCTCGTTTTAACTTTGTCCTTCATTCCCTATAGATTGCAAGCTCTCAGGAGCAGGCCCCTCATTACCTTTTGTATCTTTGTGCTCTCATTTGTCCTTATTTGGTATGTAATTCTGTACCCCGTTTATTCTGCACTTTGGGATACGTTGATGCTTAATAATGAAATAATAATCTCTTTTACTGACCATAGCTGCTCCTGTTGTATCTGCATGGCACCAAGGGAATATCTTGCACATGAATCATTTTTAGTAATTACCCAATGTATCTGAATGGATCGGCTGTTACTCTGGATCTGGCAGAGGTCAATATAATCAGCATCAGCAACCAATGGGATCTCAGATGATTTGCATGTAGAGGACACGCCCCATTTCTGCAGGTGTTTAAGGTGGAACTAGAAGACCCCAACCAGAGATCTGTTTGTCTCCTAGAGCAGAGCTGTCCTGTCCTGCACCATGTCCTGGGCTGTCCTCCTCCTCGCTCTCACCTCTTATTGCTCATGTAAGATATGAACACCTGCACTGCCAGTTCAGCTCAGGGGCCCTCTGGGGTTCTCCTTTTGTAACATTGTCATCTTGTTTCAGGTTCTGTGGCACAATTTGTGGTGACTCAGGATGCCTCAGTGTCAGTGTCCCCTGGTGGCAACATCCACCTCTCCTGCAGTCGGAGTGGAGGGGCAGTTGCTGCGGGTAACCACCCTACCTGGATTCACCAAAAGCTTGGGAGTGTCCCTAAGCTTGTAGTTAGCAGTGACGGGAGCAGCAATCACAATGTGAAACCCACATGGACCCCTGACCGATTCTCTGGCTCCATATCAGGGGGATCAGCCGTTCTGTCCATCAGCAGGGTGCAGGCTGAGGATGAGGGAGATTATTACTGCGCGCTTTGGGCAGGCAGTGCGTGCACAGTGTTACAAGCTAATGCAGAACTGAGACATTAACCCTCAACTTCCTCTCTCCTGTCACAACCTCAGTCCGGGCATCGTCACATGTCGCAGTGCTGGGAAGGCTGACATTATGCCCATATCTACTAAGTGGTGCCAGAAGACGCCTTCTGAGATTTTGTCTGTAAGCCTTGTTTAAATCTTTTTTTCCTCCCATTTTCCGTGTTATTTTCCATCTCTGCCTCTAGCAGTCGCTGGTTACAAAGAAATGCGCAGTGATGCATCTCTGTGTGAGGAACGGAGAACAGCCGCTCGGAGGGTTGTGTGTCAGTATAAGGCCGCGCTTATAGTGCCGGCAACAGCGATGCGATGTTGTGTCAAAACAAATGAATTGACGCCGTCGCGTACGCTTATAGAAGGAGCGACGCGACGGCGCTACAGCTTGGTCAGTCACTTAAATTTGATTTTTCCAGCGACCGCAGCGTGATGTCAGCGTCGCCGGCACTATAAGCGCAGCCTTACAGGAATGACCTTAATATGATATTGAGAGGTGATTGAAAAGATTCAGTAAATTAGATCTTTTAGTGAAATATTTGCCACACTTGGGAGATAGTTACATAGTTACATAGTATTACATAGTTACATAGTATTACATAGTTACATAGTATTACATAGTTACATAGTTACATAGTATTACATAGTTACATAGTTACATAGTATTACATAGTAGATGAGGTTGAGAAAAGGCACACGTCCATCAAGTTCAACCTATGCTAAATTTAGACGACAGATACTTTATCCTATATCCGTACTTACTTATTGATCCAGAGGAAGGCAAATAAATAGCCCCAGTGACACATCATCCAATGATATCGCATAAGGAGAAAAATAAATTCCTTCCTGACTCAAAGAATTGGCAATTGGATTATTCCCTGGATCAACATCCTTCCAATGTTTACTTATTTGGTATATCCCTGTATACCTTTCTAACAAGATGTCCAACCTTTTTTTTTAACAAATCTATTGTATCTGCCATCACCGTCTCCATGGGTAATGAATTCCACATTGTAACTGCCCTTACTGTAAAGAACCCTTCCCTTTGTTGCTGGTGAAATCTCCTTTCCTCCAAATTTGAGGGATGACCCTGTGTCCTTTGTACTGTCCCTGGGATTAATAGTTCTTTTGAAAGCTCCCTGTACTGTCCCCAAATATATTTGTATATAGTTATCATATCCCGTCTTAGACGCCTCTTTTCTAGTGTAAATTAATCTAATTTAGCTAAACTCACCTCATAAATCAGATTATCCATCCCCTTTATTAATTTGGTGGCTCTTCTCTGCACTTTCTCTAGTTCCATAACTTTCTAAGGAATGGTGCCCAAAATTGTACTCCATATTCAAGGGGTGGTCTTACTAATGCTTTGTAAAGGGGCATAATTATGTTTACTTCCCATCTATTGCCCGTTTAATGCAAGATAAGATCTTGTTTGCCTTTGAAAGCTACTGCCTGACTTTGGGTACTATTGCCAAGCCTGCTGTCTACAAGCACTCCTAAATCCTTCTCCATCAAGGATTCTCCCCAATTTATCCCCATTTAATTTGTATGTCGCCTGTTTATTCTTGCTTCCCAAATACATAACCTTACATGTATCTGTATTAAACCTCATCTGCCATTTACCTGCCCAAGTTTCCAGTCTCTAAATTCTTCTGGAGAGAAATTACATTCTGCTCTGATTCTACTACCTTATACAATATAGTATCATCAGCAAAGATGTGAACTTTGCTCTCGATGCCAACCTCAAGGTCATTAATAAACAAGTTAAAAAACAGGGGTCCCAGTACTGATCCCTGAGGTACTGCACTCACTTTAGCCCAACCCGATAAAGTTCCATTGACAACAACCCTCTGTTGTCTATCCTTCAATCAGTTTTCAATCCAGGTGCAAATATTGTTAGAGTCCAATTTGCTTTATTTTGTACATTAACCTCTTGTGTGGAACCGTATCAAAGCCTATGCAAAATCTAAGTAGATCACAATAATTTTGTATTTTCTATAAATACTTTTTAGTGTAATTTTCAATCCCCAATATA
>CM071584.1:6276351-6363135 GCA_036426205.1 Ascaphus truei
TGAGCTTTTTTCTTATCTCCTATAATCTGCCTGCCCATCTCACACTGAAGGGACCTATATTTCTTTTCTCAGTTTTTTGTTATGTAAGGAACTTAAAGAACTTTTTAGGGTTAATCTAACTTTCTATGCAATCCATTTTCATTATCCATTTTTGCTAATTTGATTGCCCTTTTGACGCTTTCGTTAATTCCTTATAATTCTGATACGATGTCTCCATCCCTTCTGAATTTAAGAATCTAAACGCCTTCCTCTCTTTCCATTCCTCCCCTACCTGTTTATTTAGCCACATTGGTTTTGACTTATTTGTTTTATACTTATTACCCAAGAAAAACACACAAAATCCACGGGGAGCATGGGGAGGAAACAAAAATAAATTTAAGTGCAGCAAAAAAATGGCAACGTAGGAAAAAAAGCCTTCAAATGACTTGGCTCTAATGAATTGACTACTTACAAGATGTAAGAGTCAAATAGGCAGGGTTGACTCAAACAGTCACAGGTAAGTGGATGATGCAGTTGTCATCAGAGTGGATCGGGTCCCCAGGATCACGTACCCCAATGTTGAGAGAAAAACTGGCATAGCACAGCAGGAGACAGCAGCGGTTTTCTCCATCTCCGCGGTGCCGAGATCCGGATCCTGTGCAGCCACCGCGAGTCTGCTGACTGTCTCAGTGTGAGTGTCCGTTTCCCCTTGCCAGTGCCCAACCTATGCGGGTTTCTATACCAATCTGTTGATAGGTGTTTTCTGTTGTTTTTTTTTTCATGTTTTTTATATAAATTTACTGTATTTGTATACTGTGCAGCTTAGGGTTTAGTCACCATCGTGTTCCTTGGTAGTACTTACGTCCAGCTGCACAGCGTTCTGAGGTGGGGTTGGATCCCTCAGTTTTTGTTGTATTTTAATAATTACCTTCCACTAATCCCTGGTGTGCATTTTTTATATCACATAGCACAGATCACTCGAGATAAAATAGCTTTAAACAAAAAAATTATACTCACATTCTAACAATAAAAATACGGGCATATCACACTGCTTAGTGTAGGAAGATTTTTAGCCAGCTGGCTCACCGTCCCACAACGTTCACCCCACTCCTCCGGTCAGCCCCCGTCAGCTGTTACACCTGCTCGACTGGCGTGACGATACTCGGGGTTCGTCGCGCGCGGTGAGTGCTGATCCTCCTGCAACTTCTGCTGTATGCTCCGGTCTGAATGAAAACTCCCACTCTACGCGTTTCAAAAGCAACTGCTTTCTTTCCTCATCTCGAGTGATCTGCGCAATGCCAGTTTTTCTCTCAACATTGGGGTACGTGATCCTGGGGACCCGATAACTCTGATGACAAACGCATCATCCATTACTGTGACTGTTTGAGTCCAACTGCCTATTGACTTTACATCTTGTAAGTAGTCAATTCATTAGAGCCAAGTCATTTGAAGGCTTTTTTCTACGTTGCCATTTTTTGCTGCACTTAAATTTATTTTTGTTTCCTCCCCATGCTCCCCGTGGATTTTGTGTGTTTTGCTGTTACTGTGGGGGAAGAGTGAAGACTACCCCTTCCAGTGGGTTCAAGAGCATTGGGTGAAGCTGTATTCATTTAAATTTTATCACATTATCACCTATTTAAGATTTTGATTAGTCACTTATTATTAGTGTTCACTTTTTATTTGTTTGCGCCTTATTTCACTTTACCACTATACTTATTACCCAAGACTGATAAGTGTGCTTTTCTAACAATGTTTTAAAGACTGCCCATTTATCTAAATTTTTCACTCCGAAAACATCAGCCCAATTTATACTTTGTATATTAGACCTCAGTTTATTAAAACCTGCCTTTCTAAAGTTTAAATTCTTTGTTGAACCCAAGTAATCTGTTTTTTTATAATGTATTTCAAATGAGACCATGTTATGATCACTGTTACCCAAATGTTCCTGGACTTTAATATTTGTTATTACTCTAGGATTACTATCCTGGTTGGCTCCTCAATAATTTGGGTCGTGTAATTTGCTCTCAGGTGATATTTTCACGTACTGGTTATTACAGGGAGAGACAGGAAAAAGAATGAATGGGTTTAAGAGCAAACAAGTCTATGACATCCATCGCGACTGAAAAAAAACGTGAATGGCGGTGGCCCGGACATATCGCGAGAAGAAAGTACCACGGTTGGACAAAAGGTGGGACTGGATTCTAAGGGAATGAAAAGACCAAGACGAAGACCGACGGGAGAATAAAATCAGAAAATGTGATGGAAAAACATGAAGAATAGAGGCTTGAAATCGCGATACCTGGAGGATCCTTGGTGAGGCGTTACTTCAGCAGTGGTTCGTCAAGGGCTGGAAATGGTTATGCGTATATATAATTATTAGTATTATATATATATATATATATATATATACAGTGGTTGACAAATCACCAAAAAATCTACTCGCCACACAAAAAAATCTACTCGCCACCTAGTACCAAACGTGTGATGCTTGGGCCAATATTTACTCGCCCGGGGGTTAAATCCACTCGCCCGGGGCGAGCAAATGTATAGGTTTGTCGAACACTGTATATATGTATATATTCTTGGTGGTCTTGACAACCACATTATGTTTTGTATGGTCATTACATCTGTCTTATACATACATACCCACATGTGATCATAATCCAGACTGGTCTTTCTTCATTACTCTATCATACAAATGTTGCCAAGGGACCAGTAAATAGGAATACAAACCCAGGATTGGATCATTATCACCCTGTGACCTGGACTTATTTGGCCAGAATGTCCTTTACATATAATAAAAATATGAGATACATGATTGAGGGTTTTAGTATTACTCCAATACACTACACCGGATTCTTTTTGAGTGATTACGTCTCATACCGCCTGTTGCAGGGTACATGCAACTACACACGCGGGTTTCTTGACAAGGCTTATTTATTTCGCCTTGTAATATATACAACACACAAAACAAAAATAACTTTCTTATCAGCAACAAAAGGAAAATGGCTTGCTTCAGCAGACAGACAAAAATAGTTTCACTTTAGCAGACAGTGTATATGGCAGTTGCCCTTTTCTATGCAGGGGACAGACAGTTCACAATTCAGTTACTTTGTTTATCAGACCTTGTATCAGGAAATCTCTTTAGCAGCAGCTTACTCCTCTCTCATCAACAGCCAGGCCCATGTGTCTACAGCCTGGGTTTTAACACACCTTGATTAGGCAGCTGGGATCCAACTAATTGTCCTGAGGTTCCCAGCTGAAGTTAACCTAGTCAGTGCTGCACTGCAGACTAGACATAGGTTTTCCAGGCATATAACTGGTGGCTGTTATTTACCCTGTCACACCGCCCATTGAAACAAAGCCGGTTCTGCACCCAATATAAATGTATATTTGCATGTCCCAGCTCTGCAGAGGATTTAAAGGGATCTGGGAGTTCCAGTTCAGACTCTAACATATTGCTGGTGTATTTGTCTGTGTCTGGATTAGTAATGTATGGTACCGGGTACCTGGAAATTACCCGGTACCTGGCCATATTTAAAGTACCCGGAAATTACCTGGAACCGGCCCAGGGTGCTAAGACCCTGTGCCGAGTAATTTCTGTTCTGCTTTGCTCTCTCGGTCTTCCTCTGGAGAACGGCAGGAGCAGAGCATCAGAAGAGACTTAGCCTGCAGCCGGCGGCGAAGGGTGAGGAGGACCATGGCGACATCCTGGTGAAGACATCCTTCAGCAGGTGGCAGCAGAGGATGCCAGCCTTCACAGCCGGTGCTGGTGGGAGCAAAGGAACATGTAACCAGAGCAGGAGCGTTACTATTGGACAGCTGAGGAGGAGCTGAACCGGAAGTCGGAAGACTTCCTAGTCAGACCGCTGGCGTGCGCTCCTCCCCGGCTGTCCAATAGTAATGCTCCTGCTCTGGTCACATGTTCTTCTGCTCCCACTGGCACCGACTGTGAAGACTGTTATCCTCCGCTGCCACCGACTGAAGAATATCGTCTTCTGCTGCCACCACCACCGGCTGAAAGATGTCTTCCACTGCTCCCACCGCCGCCAGGATGTCGCTGTGGTCCTCCACACCTCTCCGCCACGATACTCCTCACCCTCTGCCACTGGCTGCAGGTAAGCCAAAACTACCCGACCGAGTAATTGTTTTTCCCCGGGCACCCGGTACCGGTTACCTGGTCATTTTTTTGGAACCGGTACATCCCTAGTCTGACGTGTGAGATTTGGAAAGATCTGCCCGGAGACGTGTGAGGTTTGGAAAGATCTTCCCGGAGACTTGTGAGGTTTGGAAAGATCTGCCCGGTGACGTGTGAGGTTAGGAAAGATCTGCCTGGAGACCTGTGAGGTTTGGAAAGATCTGCCTGGAGACCTGTGAGGTTTGGAAAGATCTGCCCGGAGACGTGTGAGGTTTGGAAAGATCTGCCCGGAGACGTGTGAGGTTAGGAAAGATCTGCCCGGAGACGTGTGAGGTTTGGAAAGATCTGCCCGGAGACCTGTGAGGTTTGGAAAGATCTGCCCGGAGACCTGTGAGGTTTGGAAAGATCTGCCCGGGGACGTTCTTTGGAGGTTGAAACGATCGGCCGGGAAGGTGTGAGGTTTGGAAAGATCTGCCCGGAGACGTGTGAGGTTTGGAAAGATCTGCCCGGAGACGTGTGAGGTTTGGAAAGATCTGCCCGGAGACGTGTGAGGTTTGGAAAGATCTGCCTGGAGACCTGTGAGGTTTGGAAAAATCTGCCCGGAGACCTGTGAGGTTTGGAAAGATCTGCCCGGAGACCTGTGAGGTTTGGAAAGATCTGCCCGGAGACGTGTGAGGTTTGGAAAGATCTGCCCGGAGACCTGTGAGGTTGGAGAAGCTCTGTACACACTGGTACATGTATGTAAAAATACTTTTCTTGTCCATGAAAATGTATCGGTACCTATCATTCATTTTGCTGGACAGTGGGCAGTGTTTGCACACATCATTGTCTTGCCGCGCTGTAAAACCTGTTCTGTTTGCCGACTAGAGTGTTGTGAACTTTTTGCACGTGTTAGCAAACTATGCAAATCTCACTCTTTTTTGTAAAAAAATAAATAAATAAAAGTTTGCTTTGGTTAAAAATTGTGTAATACAGTAAGTTCGCTTAATGCTAAAAGTCTATGAACATTGCATGTTTCATTCATTTCTAGCACTTTTACTTTCAAGGGTCAATCATACCTTACATGTTTTTTTTTAATAAATTCCCAGGACGG
Organism: Ascaphus truei; assembly: GCA_036426205.1. NCBI lineage: Eukaryota > Metazoa > Chordata > Amphibia > Anura > Ascaphidae > Ascaphus > Ascaphus truei. The sequence continues at coordinate 6,281,562 of CM071584.1, forward strand.
CTATTTCACACAAAAATTTGGACAATTTTGGATGTTTTGCAGTGATTATTGGCTGGTTCGCACATCTCTGTTACCGACCACAGCAGCTTCTGTTGTTCCGATCTGTATGGCACCAACGGGACATCTACCAAATGAGTCATTTTTTGGTAAGTTCCCTGCTGTATGTGTTTGAATGGATCAGCTGTTACTCTGGGGTGGCAGAGGTCAATATAAGACCCATCTGGTCTGTGAGGGGAGGAGTTCCATCAGGAACCAATGAGATCTCAGATGATTTGCAAGTAGAGGACACGCCCCATTTCTGCAGGAGTTTAAGGTGGAACTAGAAGATCACAACCAGAGATCTGTTTGTCTCCTAGAGCAGAGCTGTCCTGTCCTGCACCATGTCCTGGGCTGTCCTCCTCCTCGCTCTCACCTCTTATTGCTCATGTAAGATATGACACCTGCACTGCCCGCTCAGCTCAGGGGCCCTCTGGGGTTCTCCTTTTGTAACATTGTCATCTTGTTTCAGGTTCTGTCGCACAATTTGTGGTGACTCAGGATGCCTCAGTGTCAGTGTCCCCTGGTGGGAACATCCACATCTCCTGCAGTCGGAGTGGAGGGGCAGTTGCTGCGGGTACCCACCCTACCTGGCTTCACCAGAAGCTTGGGAGTGTCCCTAAGCTTGTAGTTAGCAGTGACGGGAGCAGCAATCACAATGTGAGACCCACATGGACCCCTGACCGATTCTCTGGCTCCATATCAGGGGGATCAGCTGTTCTGTCCATCAGCAGGGTGCAGGCTGAGGATGATGGAGCTTATTACTGTGTGCTCTATGCTGGTGGTGGCATATACATGTAGCCATGCATAATAATGACTGCATACATCTTCTCTGTAGCAGTAAGTCCTGGTACACACAGGCCTGCCCACAGTAGTAATGGAGGTTTTCCCTCACCCCCAAGTGTGGTGCCCTGTGTAAGGATGGGAGTGGCTGTATGCTCTGAGTCCCTGGATAGTGACCTCAGAGATGCGCCTGCCCCCTGGAGTATAAAGGGCACAGCACTGACAGTTAGTGTTGTGGTTCGAAGGAGAGAGTAACCTGACGATACCGCTATTGAAGGAACACTTTTGTGACCCTAGTGCAGTAACTAGCGGGAACATAGTGATAAGTCCAGTGTGTTTACGCCACGCTGTGTCCAGGGACCTGGCACAGTGGTGATCTCCCTAGGAGAAAGGGAATCCCACTTCATGATTGGAGGGCGTACCTGGCAAAGGGACATCACGCAGAGATGTGCGGCTAGAGCTGGCAGCTGCATGGGGCAGTCTGCTACATCCCTGTATTCAATAAAGATGTCCTTGAGAAAAAGAACCCCACTGTGTGAGTGTGAGATTACTCAACAGTGGATGGCACCAAGAAGGAGTTCCTCACCAGGACCATCTCCCTGCGGAAGCACAGATCCTGATGAGGTGGAGGCGCTGCACATGATGTAAGTTGGACTCGTACCCACTACCTCAGATACCTGTCCTGATTGACATCCCCTAATAACACCAAGCGGGAGACTCAAGAGTCCTGTTACTTGCAGGTGCACCACCACACACGCCTTGTAATGGGGGACTGGTTAGACTACACGGGCCAATATGAGATTGGGTGGGTCAGGCCGGAGGGAGCACCCGTTACATACACAGTGACACAAACACACAGGGAACTGAGACACAAACCTAACCTGCAGCTCCCAGACTGGACACTAGGGGCAGCAGTGTGTTCCTATAGAACCAGACCAAACATTCTCCTTCTCTGAGGACCTTTCCCCTGCACAGATTTCCTGTCACACTTTCCTGACTCGGACCCGTCTCCTCTCTCTGATCTTCTGTCTCTCAGATTTTTAGTGTCCCATAAACTTCCCCTCGAGTCTCACTGATAGAAGTCACAAACGTTCCAATAAAAGACTATTTTTGGTGCAGAATCCCCAGATCTCTCTGATTTGAGTCCTCTTTGCTAACCCCTTCACTGCCGGAGCCTTGGTGCCTGACACAAACCCCCGTGTCCCTTACAAAGGTGGCGCTACCATATAAGCGCACTAAGCAGCCGCTTAGGGCCCCCACTGACTCAGGGGGCCCCACTTCTCCCCTATTCCCGCCCCAGGGAGGGATATAGTAGCCTGCTGTTTGGGCAATGTTGCTTTCTGGGCAAACCTCCTCATTCTGTGTCTGCCCGCAGAGCGGATCTTGGTCACTCTGATCTCTATTAAATCAGACAGGACCGGTCAGTTACTCCCCGGCAGAAATCGGAGCGATGGAGCGGGCAGGACACAGAATGAGGAGGAGGGGAGTGGAACTGGGAGGGTGAGAAGGAAGCAGGGAGAGACAGTCTGTGTGTGTCAGTGTGTCTTTGTGTATATATCTGTCGGAAAAATATTAACAGCCTAGAGTGCCTACCGCGTGGTTTGCCTACCCCACCCTACAAACTTAGACGACACAGTTTTTTGTGGAAGTAAAAATGGTCACAGCTTTATTGTTTAACAATACTACCAAATAACTGTCAGCCATAAACTTAGTCCTTTGTCGTCCCTATTCTCGGTATCTTCCGGCGGGAGGAGCCCTCCTCCGCCCGCCCTATTCTACCGTCAACCCTGGAGACACACTCTCCGCCGTGATGGACACTCTCGCCCCTTACTCACGATGAGTTCGCCAAGGAGGGCAGGATCTTAACTAGCCAATGAGCTGTGAGCTGATTTGCATATAAGGGTTCCCCCCCCCCCCCCAAATATGCAGAGGATTTAAGGCGGATCTGGGGGCCCCCCCCCCCCCCAAATATGCAGAGGATTTAAGGCGGATCTGGGGGCTCCCTACAAGAATCTGTGTGTCTCGTAGAGCAGAGCGGTTCTTTCCTGCACCATGTCCTGGGCTGTCCTCCTCCTCGCTCTCACCTCTCTCTGTGCATGTAAGGAACATTGGGGAGGAATTAGAGGGTCATTTAAGGCAGCAGTGCCAATCCATTGGGGGGGTGAGTGGGTGAATATTTAAAAAGTGTGATTAGTGTAACACAGGCGTCTTCCCTGCCACACTTATTATATTGGCACCTATTTGTACTGATTGAGCACAGATAGCCTCTCAGGAGTTAACCCTATTAATGCCAGTGTGTGCAAAGTGTGAAGGGGTTAACATATGGAGGGAGGGTGGTGTGAATAATTCCAGTTCCATAGCAGCATTTTTTAACCCTTCGATCTCCTGTTCTAGGTTGTCATGCCCAGTACGTGCTGACTCAGGAGCCCTTGGTCACCGTGTCCCCAAGTGGAAGTGTCACGTTGTCCTGTCATTTAAACACGGGAACTATTGTGGACTCAAACTACCCGTACTGGTTCCAGAAGAGGCTGGGGCAGGTTCCTCGGGTGCTGATATACAATACCAACGCGCGCCCGTCGGGGGTTCCAGAGCGTTTCTCTGGTTCTAAGTCCGGGAGCTCGGCCTATCTGACTATCTCCGCAGTGCAGGCAGAGGACGATGCGAATTATTACTGCCTTATGTGGTTTAACAGCGTGACCACAGCTCACGGTGATACAGGAACACAGAGACGCCAGTCACAAACCTCACACATCCTCCGAGAGCTGCCGCCTGGCACCAAATACACTCAGCAATATATCTGTTTCATTAACCCTTTCCAGCAGTAACATTGTATAGCAGTGTCTTTCCGCGCACACAAGCCTACCTTGTGCCATCAACTTCATGCAAGACAAGGGGTTAAATAAATATATACACACTAACCCTCCAAAAAAAATAACGATTTTATATATTTATTTTTTTAATTATATATCTAGGAATTAAATCAGAAAAAGGTGTGTGTATGGCAGAGAGAGGAGCAGTGTGTCCAGGAGGCAGAGAGGGGTAAGTGGGTCCAGGAGTCAGAGACAGGGGGGACAGTGGGAGCAGGAGGCATAGAGAGGTAAGTGGGCAGACAGAAAGGGAGTGGGGCACTGGGTGTAGAGAGAAAGGCACTGGGTGATGGAAGAAGTGAGGGGCAGTGGGTGCAGGAAGCAAAGAGTGAGGGAGGGTGCAGGAGGGAGAGAGTTCGAGGGACTAGTAGTGCAGAAGGCAAAGAGGAGGGCAGTTGGCAGAGACAGGGCAGTGATTGCTGGAGGGGGCAGAGACACAGGGCAGTGGGTTCAGGAGAGATGCAGAGGGGGAAGATGAGGACAGTGGGTTCAGGAGGGAGAAACGGGGATAGGGGCAGTAGGTGCAGGAGATGGAGAGAGGTGCAGGAGATATAAAGGGTCTGCAAGAAAGGAGGGCATAACTGCAGGTCCTACCTCCATGTAGGGGGGAGGTCACATGATAACAACCAGCGTCTGCACTGATTGGCTGCCTGCCGTCCATGTGCCCACCTCTTAGGGGCCTATAGTCAAAGGATTCTGGGACTTGTGGTCCTACTGCTCTTCTAAGTCAGGGGGGCGCAACATTTTCTGGGGGTGGGGGGTGCTTACAGAGGCCCTGCGCTCTTCCCCACAACATTTTAATTAAATGCCTGTATACCCCTTACCTTTTCTCCGGCGACTCCTGGCAATGCGGAGTCAAATAACGTTGCAGGGTCAAATGGTAATGCGTAACGCCATGGCAACGCAACGTCATATGACGCCGTGACGTCAGATCATCAATCTTTCCAAAATGACTCTCACAATGGCAGAATTGTCAGTTCTTGACAAAGGACTTAAATATGCCCCGAACACAAATTTCAACTTGTTTGAGACTGTTGTTGATATGCATCATTATGTACAAAAGTTTAACTTTAAAAAAAAAATTTCAATGAGGGTATAGATCGCCCTTTTGCAACGACTATTTATCAAAGTCTAACTCTGTCTCCCTCTGATGAGGAACATGCTGATTTCTTGTCTCCTGAGCTTTGTCCGCTGTCATTCGAAGACCTTTGCAGTTTGCAGGATCTTAACGAGTTACTTGATGAACAGGAAGTAAACAGTATAGACCCATACCACATTTTTAGGAAGGAGGCCATCGGGCCTAAAAAACAAGTCTTGTATTTATCCTGCTCACTGCAAAGGCAATAGTTTAATTACATTTGAAAAACTTATAGAAAGTTGTCAAGAGGCTATACCTTCCGTATTTCTCCCTTAAACCAGCCTATAAATAATCTCAGTAGAGATGAAAAATCTGCTCTATTGACATAAAGGAGTAACAAAAACATACTTATAAAAGGGGCGGATAAGGGAAGAGTTATCGTCCTCTTAGATAGCCTTCAATATAAAATCGAAGCAATTAGACAATTGGAGGATCCTGTTTCTTATATGGTCTTGAGAGATGACCCCACTGTCACTTTTTCAAAGGAACTTAGATCACTTCTAGAATTAGGCAAAATTCTCGGTATCTTGGATCAAAAAGAAATTAAATTTTCTGTATATAGAACATCCTATCATCCCTATCTTTCACCATCTCCCAAAGATCCATAAGACATTGGTCTCCCCACCTGGGAGGCCAATAGTCTCTAGCATTGGATCTTCGGGAGATGGTGTTTCAAGATATGTTGATATATACTTACAATACATATACATAAGGGACAGTGATGGCCTTCTTCAAAAATCGGAATCTGTCACATGGGAAAACAATCTCCTGTGGGTAACACTAGACGTCACGTCTTTATATACAGTGATACAACATGAACAAGGGGTGGCAGCTGTCAAATTCTTTCTAGATACGTCTGAACTCTCACACGCACAGAGCACTTTTATTCTAGATTGTATACATTATTTACTCACTCACAATTATTTTTGTTCGATGGCACATACTATCTCCAGACGCGTGGAACGGCCATGGGCACCAGTTTTGCCCCATCTTACGCAAATCTTTTCTTAGGCTGGTGGGAGTCGTTCCACGTGTTTGGAGATAGAAACCCTTTCAGACATCACATTTTATTTTACAAACGTTACATTGATGATATTATTTATTTGGAAAGGGGGAGTGCATTCACTTTTATTATTTATTAATCACTTAAATGACAATAATCTGAATTTGCACTTCACACACAATTATGATTTTCACCACATTCATTATTTGGATTTGCTTTTATTTATTGATCTAAACACGTTGGGGGGACGGGAGGGGGAGAGAAGGCGGGGCGGTGCACACATACTGATCTGTACATGTGAATAAGAGACCTGTGAGGTTTGGGAAGATCTGTACATGTGAAGAAGAGACCTTTGAGGCTTGGGAAGATCTGTACATACTAATATCTCCAACATCTAGACCTCTCTTTTTGGTTCGTGAAAATGAATCACAAACCGATTAATCTACAGTAGCTGGACAGCGGGAACTGATTGCACACATCCTGGCATTTTATTTTCAAACTCCAAAGCCTGTTCTGTTTGCCGACTAGAGATGTGAGAAGATTTTGAAAGTGTTAGGAACTTTGCGAATTTCGCCCTTTTCGGTTCGGCCAATAGCTGTTGCGAAGTTTGGGATCAAAGCACAAGCTCACTTAGCCCTAAAAAATCAAGGAGTATTGCATGTCTGAAAATAGTGAATGTTGAACATGGGTGGTTCAATAGAACTTTTGGCTCCAAAACTTTGGTGGATTTTCCAAACTTTTTAGGCAGTTCAATGGAAACAGCGGCAAAGTAAATCTTGGCTTACTCGTGCATCTCTGTTACCGACCACACCGGTTCCTGTTCTATTATATCTGTATGTCTGTATGGCATCAACGGGACATCTTCCAGATGAGTCATTTTTCGGTAAACGCATTATGTGTCTGTGAGGGGATCAGATGTTGCTCTGGGATCTGGCAGAGGTGAATGTTATGTCCCTCTGGTCTGTGATGGGAGGGGTTCTATCAGCAACCAATGAGATCTCAGATGATTTGCATGTAGAGGACACACCCCATTTCTGCAGGAGTTTAAGGTGGAACTAGAAGATCCCAACCAGAGATCTGTTTGTCTCATAATCAGGGGGCCGCAAACTTTTTTCCCTGCGCCCCCCTGACGGCTGTCCCCTCGCTCCCGCGCCCCCCCCCCAACCCCAACTTACCCGCGCTCCGGCGTAATGACGTCACGTTGCCATAGCAACGTGACGTCACATGACCTCGCAGCGTCATTTTGACGCCGCGTTGCCATGGCGCCGCAGGGAGGAAGCCGCCGGAGCCACGGTAAGTTAGGTTTACAGAGGCCCTGCAGCTCCCCCGGCACTTAATTTAAGTGCCTTTGGGAAGCGCGCGGGGCCTCTGTAAACCCCGCGCCCCCCGTCGGCAGTGTCGCGCCCCCCCTGGGGGTCGCGCCCCACAGTTTGCGCGACATAGATCACAGCTCTCCTATCCTGCACCATGTCCTGGGCTGTCCTACTCCTCGCTCTCACCTCTTATTGCTCATGTAAGATATGACACCTGCACTGCCAGCTCAGCTCAGGGGCCCTCTGGGGTTCTCCTTTTGTAACATTGTCATCTTGTTTCAGGTTCTGTCGCACAGTTTGTGGTGACTCAGGATGCCTCAGTGTCAGTGTCCCCTGGTGGGGACGGCCGTCTCTCCTGCAGTCGGAGTGGAGGGGCAGTGACTGGAGATAACTACCCATCCTGGTACTATCAGATGTCTGGGGGTGCCCCTAAGCTGATAATGCACAGCTCTGGTACAGGCAATCAGAATGTGAGACCATCAGGGGTCCCAGACCGATTCTCTGGCTCTATATCAGGGGGATCGGCCGTTCTGTCCATCAGCAGGGTGCAGGCTGAGGATGAGGGAAATTATTACTGTCTTCTCTATGCTGGTAGTGGCATATACACAGTGACACAAACAGATAAGGAACTGAGACACAAACCTAACCTGCAGCTCCCAGACTGGACACTAGGGGCAGCAGTTTGTTCCTATAGAACCAGACCAAACATTCTCCTTCTCTGAGGACCTTTCCCCTGCACAGATTTCCTGTCAGACTTTCCTAACTCGGACTCTCTGCCGAAGCGCCTAGACAGGCGTGAAATGCGTTAGGCTTTGTTCCCGCTGGCGCTGAGCGCGCTGGTAAGTATAACAATTTTATTTACCTGAGCGCCGGTGAGCGTGTGTGCACGCGCATACCCGCGCATTGTGTGGGCAGGGACTTGCATATATATATATATGCAAGTCACCTCGCCAAGCGCCGCCCGCTCAGCGCTATCGGGGACGCAGCCTAAGGCTACGGCCCCGCTGCCTCAGACAGTGGGGCCGCACTGCAAACAGGCGGCGGGTGAAAGTCACTGCACCGCGATCTGCGGTCTGCAGCTGACTTTTCTTGGCGCGGGGGCGTGGCCAAAGCGGGTCGGGAGCGGGCGCGGCTATGACGTGGGGTTGGGGGGAGGAAACGTGTTGGCAAACCCTCCCACCCCTCTTCTTCAACCGACGAGGAACCGGGGGCAGGAGGGGGGAGGCGGCGCCATGCGGGAGCCCCGCGCGCCCACAAGCTGGCCCCTTCACAGCTCCCCCGGGAGGATCGGGGGCTGGGGGACACCTCCCCGCGCCACCCACTGAACCACCAATGCCAGCCTCTCCCCGTGCGCGCCAGTCTCTCCCCAGCTTCCCCCCCCCCCACTCACCCCATGCTCAATCTGCCCAGAGCGGGCAAGAATGGGGCCAGCCACGCTCCCGCTAATCCACCCCCCATCCCCCGCTTACCTCCGGCCTGGGCAGCAGCCACAAAGATCGGAGGCAGAGGGGGGGGGGGGGAGCCCAAACAACTTACTGACCCTGCTCCCACTTCCCTGCCCGAGCGGGCAGCCGCCGCGGGGACCGGGGGAAGGGGGGGACCCAGGCAGCAAAAAGTTCAAATAAATGGGAGACGTGGAGAGGGCTGTAAACACACCACACAATATATATATATATATATATATATATATATATATATATATATATATAAAGCAGAAAGTAGCCGTGTTAGTCCAGTTGCGATAGTGCAGAATAAATGAGTTCTTCAGTATTAGGTGATACCTTTTTTATTGGACTATGTATATATATATATACATCCATACACACACACACACACACACTTCCCCGCCCCCCACGAAGCTGACAGCTCCAGACCCGGCTCTGATTGGCTCACAGCCACACTACGTGACGCGTCACCAGTCGGGATCTCAATTCTCTTGCATCCCCTGGCGGCTGACGCGTCACAGGAGAGACTTACGAGGTCTCCAAAGCTTGTGTTCAAAACACATCTATGAAAGTCTGGTCCATGCTGATCCACAAAAGGTCTCATAATCTGTGATAAACCTTCTTCTACAAATCTACAGTGATTTGACTTTTCTGCTAATTGTGTAAAACTGCCGTAAAATTGTAATAAGCCGGGTAAATTCCTGGGTTTGCTTCAGGGGGCAGGAGAGAGAGTTTATGAACAGAATAGTGAGGGAGTATTCAGTAAATAACAAAGTGACAGATTCCGTCTGTGTCTGAGCGGCAGAGTTACACATTGTGCACAATTACATCTGTACTGGGAACACGGGGCTTGGAATCTTGTGGTATTCAGAGCTCTGATTGGCTGGTGGAGGTAATATTACAGCGGCCAATGAGATGGGAGCTGATTTGCATGCGGGGGGGGGGGGGGGGGTAGAGCCCGTGGATGTATATAGAGCCCGTGGATGTATATAGAGCCCGCGGATGTACATAGAGCCCGCGGATGTACATAGAGTCCGCGGATGTACATAGAGCCCGTGGATGTACATAGAGCCCGCGGATGTACATAGAGCCCGCGGATGTATAAGAGGTGTGGGGCAGTGAGAGAGAGGTTTTAGGCGGGAGAGGGCTTTAGATACACAGGGGTAGAGAGAAGACATCCTTGAGCGGAGCGCAAGAGTCGGGATGGTGCATAGCGAGAAATTAGGGCTGAGATGTAAGGAGGAGCAGAGGAGTATATAGTGAGAAATTAGGGCTGAGCTGTAAGGAGGGACAGAGGGGTATATAGTGAGAAATTAGGGCTGAGATGTAAGGAGGGGCAGAGGGGTATATAGCGAGAAATTAGGGCTGAGATGTAAGGAGGGGCAGAGGGGTATATAGTGAGAAATTAGGGCTGAGATGTAAGGAGGGGCAGAGGGGTATATAGTGAGAAATTAGGGCTGAGCTGTAAGGAGGGGCAGAGGGGTATATAGTGAGAAATTAGGGCTGAGCGCCTACTGGGGGGTAGATGCCCCGTCTCCCCTCCTGGGGCAGTTACCTGGAAGTGCTCCTGGAAGCGGATGGGCAGAATCTGAGCCATGATGGCGGCGAGGTCCGGACTCGATGTGATCCGTGTCCTGAGGAGACTCCGCCGGCGGCACCCGGGACACACAGCGCGAGATCAGGCGGCGCAGACGCAATGACAAGGCCGGGGGCGCGCATGCGCAGTGACCAGCCTCCGACCGCGCGTGCGCAGTGACCAGGCTGCGGACCACGCGTGCGCAGTGACCAGGCGTGGGAGGGCTGAGGGGGGTTCGTCACCATGGAAACAAAGACCGTGACAGCGCGCCCTGTGGTGTGGTCATGTGACCGCGGCCTCACGATAATGGCGCCCCCTGTAGGGGGTTGTAGTTGTATTCCCTTTACCTCCCTGTCACCGAGATGTCACCTGTCAGAGGCTCTGTGACACCGGGCACTTAGTTCCCCTGTCACTGTGGGATACAGGAGCTTACAAATCAGCCAGCGTTTCCTGTGAAGCCCTCATTTGCATGTCATTACCCACAATCCCTTGCTGCAGTGGATGCACTGTATGCTAAGGACTTGGCCAGGGTGGCGCTGATCGGGTGGGCGCGCTCACGCTGACTGCGATGAAACACATTGCGGCAATGTGTGCGGCGTGAGCAAGCGCCTGAACATGCGCGCTTGCACGCTCAGCGCCACCCTAGCCATCGATGTATGAGGTGTATTATAGTATCAGTCACGGAGCTACTCATATGCGTCTTTAAGCAGGTGGGTCTTAAGGTGGATAGAGAGGGTGCTAGTCGGGTACTGAGGGGAAGGGCATTCCAGAGGTGTGGGGCAGTGAGAGAGAGGTTTTAGGCGGGAGAGGGCTTTAGATACACAGGGGTAGAGAGAAGACATCCTTGAGCGGAGCGCAAGAGTCGGGATGGTGCATAGCGAGAAATTAGGGCTGAGATGTAAGGAGGAGCAGAGGAGTATATAGTGAGAAATTAGGGCTGAGCTGTAAGGAGGGGCAGAGGGGTATATAGTGAGAAATTAGGGCTGAGATGTAAGGAGGGGCAGAGGGGTATATAGTGAGAAATTAGGGCTGAGCTGTAAGGAGGGGCAGAGGGGTATATAGTGAGAAATTAGGGCTGAGCTGTAAGGAGGGGCAGAGGGGTATATAGCGAGAAATTAGGGCTGAGATGTAAGGAGGGGCAGAGGGGTATATAGTGAGAAATTAGGGCAGAGAGGGGCAGAAGAGTGTAAAGCTTTAACAGTGAGGAGGAGAATTGAGTGCATGATACAGGATTTGATAGGAAGCCAGCAGGGGAGACGCTGAGACAGATTTAGGAAAGAGTAGAGTGATTCTGGCAGCAGCATTTAGGATAGATTGTAGGGGAGACAGGTGAGAGGCAGGAAGGCCGGACAGCAGGAGGTTACAGTAATTGAGACAGGAGAGAATGAGGGCCTGAGTCAGAGTTTTAGCAGTCAAGCAACAGAGGAAAGGGCGAATCTTTGTGGGAGAGGACGAGAACCCGTAGTTAGGGAGGGGGGGAGAGAAAACCGTCAGTGAGGGTAGGGCTGGGGGGCGAGAGACCGCAGTGAGGGGGGGGTGGAGAGAACCGATGTGAGGGCGGGGGGGGTGGGACCGCCGAGGACGGGAGGGGGGGGGGGGAAACGAAGTGAGGGAGGGGGGGAGAAAAATGAGTGAGGGAGGGGGGAGAACTGATGAGCGAGGGGGGGGGGGGGTTTAGAACAGAGATAGTGAGGGAGGGGGGGGAGAGAAGAAGATGTGGAGGGAGGGCGGGGTAGAACCGAATGAGGGATGAGGCGGCGCGCGAGAGAAACCGAGTTGAGGGAGGGGGGGGGGCGAAGAAAACCGAGGAGGGATGGGGGGGGAGTAGACCGGGAGGGAGGGGGGGTGTGTGAACCGAGGGAGGGAGGGGGGAGGTGAACGGAGTAAGGGAGGGGGGGAACCGAGTGAGGGGGGGGCGGAGAAAGATAGGGGAGGAGGCGCGGGCGGGAGAAAAGAGGAGGGAGGGGGGGGGGGGAGGAGATGGAGAGACAAGAGGGATTTCCGAAACAGGGAGAGGAGGGGGCGGGGGGGGAGGGAGGGGGGGGGGGGGGGAGAACAGGAGGGTCAGGGGGGGAGACAGAGTGAGGGAGTGGGGGGGGGGGCGGGGTGGACAGAGTGAGGGGAGGGGGAGGGGGGTGATGAAAGAGAGTGAGGAGGGAGGGGACGGGGGGGGGAGAAAAAGTGAGGGAGGGGGGGGAGAACCGAGGAGGGAGGGGGGGGGGAGCGTGGAGGGAGCGGGGGGAGGGGGGATGTGGGGGATGGGGGGGATGTGGGGGATGGGGGAGATGGGAGAACCGAGTGAGGGAAGGGGGGGTGGGGGGGAGGGGCGAAACCGAGTCAGAGAGGGGGGGGGGGAGAACCGGCGTCAGAGAGGGGGGGGGGGGGAGAAACGAGTCAGGGAGGGAGAGGGGGGGGGGGGGAGAACCGAAGTCAGGGAGGGGGGGAGAACAGACGTCAGGGACGGGGGGGAGGTACCGAAGTCGGAGGGGGGGGAGGAAACCGAGTCAGGTAGGGGGGGAGAAAAACCGAGTCCAGGGAGGGGGGGGGAGAACGAGTCAGGGTAGGGGGGGGAGAACCGAGTCCGGGGTGAAACGAGTGGAGGGGGGGGAGAGAACCGCGTCGGGAGGGGGGGAGAAGAACGCAGAGTCCGGGAGGGGGGGCGGAGAACCGAGTCAGGGGTGGGGGAGAAGAAACGACGTTAGCCGGGAGGGGGGGGAGAACCGAGTGAGGGAGGGGGGGGAGGGGAGAACCGAGTCCGGGAGGGGGGGGGCGAGAGAGAACGAGTCGGGAGGGGGGGGAGAACGAGTCCGGGAGGGGGGGGAGAACCGGAGTACGGGAGGGGGAGAGGGAGGGGGGGGGAAGGACGAAGTCCGGGAGGAGGGGGGGGAGAACGAGTCCGGGAGGGGGAGACGAGATCAGAGAGGGGGGAAGAGAACCGAGTGGGAGGGGGGGGAGAAAACGAGGTCCGGGGGGGGGGAGGAGCAAAAAGAAACCGAGTCGGGAGGGGGGGGGGAAAGAGAACCGAGTCCGGGGAGGGGGGGGAGAACGAACCGAGTGCGGGGGGGGGGGAGAACCGAGTGGAGGGGGGGAGACCGATTCAGGGAGGGGGGGGTGGAGAGAAGCCGAGTCGGGAGGGGGGGGAGAGAACCAGAGCAGGAGGGGGGGAGAACCGAGTCAGGAGGGGGGGAGAACCGATGTCAGGGAGGGGTGGGCGGAAACAGAGCGAGTAGGGTGAGGGGGCGGGGGGGGGTAGGGAGTGAGGAAAGGGGTAGGGGGAGAGGGAGCGGGGTTTGGTGAAGGGGGGGTGGGGGAGGGGAGAAACGAGGGACGGGAAGGGGGGGTGGGGGTGAGGAGGGAGGGAGACCGAGTGAGGGAAGGGGGGGGGGTGGGGGGGGAGGGGAGAACCGAGTGAGGGAAGGGGTGGGGTGGGGGTGGGGGAGGGAGGAGGAACCGAGGGAGGGAGGGGGGGTGGGGGGTTGTTTGAACCACTGGGGGAGGGACAAGAACAAACGAAAGGGACTTAGTTTTATTGTGGAGGGGACCCTTTTATTCCCCCAGGGTATTTCTTTCCCTAAATTCTGTGCTAGTAAGTTTGTCTTTGTTTAATTCTACACATACCAGATTGTGTGCAGTGTACTATAATGTATCCTGTGTGGTGGGGGTATATTCGATATTCCATGCCAGTGTTGCGGCTCTCAAAAAAAATATTTGGGTCAAAGATAAAACAAGGCTCGTCTTCCTGGACACGGTTGCCAGACCCTGTTAGTACCCACTATGTTCAGATCTGTTGAGGGGCTGGGGGGGGTGTGGGGTGGTAGGGGTTGTGGTTGGGGCTAGGGGGAGGGAGTGTTTGGTCGCCGGGTGTCTGCAAGCCAAAGGGGCTGGGGCTATCCGCATAATTATTCATTTTTAAAGTGTGAATTTGAAAAAGCACTGCCTTTCAGTGACCTTGGACATGGTCACTCATGTGCCCACAAACCCCAAAGCCTTTAGTAAACGGTTTGCAAACGGGGGCGTTGGTCTGGATTGACGCAGCAGACTTTGCAAAAGACTGGGTGCAGCCTGGGCAAAGGACCCTCTGTCTCCCAATACACAGCAAAGTGACATTTGAATTTGCGACGCAGAAATTCCATCCCATACAAGCCACAGATGGAGGAAGGCTCCTGTGCGACCAGTCCCAGCACTTGGGATGGGGGGACGGAGAGAGGAAGAGAGGAAAGCGCGTAGCTTGCATTCTCTTCCGCTATCTCCATTCATTTTAACCATTACTTTTCAATCCACTGGATTTAACCTCTTCGATGTGAAAGGGAGGCGCAATGCAAAGGCAGCACCGCCCACAGCGGCTTGTCCTGCAGGCCCCGTCTGTACCGTTTAGCCACATCTGGCGTGCGAACATGAAGGAGTGTTATTCCCTCGCTGTAGAGGTGGGGGTAACAATATAAGGTGGGACGAGGGAGAGGCTGTCCCTTACACCCAGCAGAGGGATACTGAGCTCCAAACATGTGGGGGGGTAGAGAGACCCTGCAGGACATTCTGTTTGCCATTATTGCAAAGGATGATGACGTCCCCCAAATATCTTTATGTGCCGCCTCTGTGAGTACCCAGAGATGCTAGTGAGGGGCAATCCCACAAAGCCCCTCTTATCCGACCCCTGCATGCAAATCAATAAGCCCAGAGAAGGGGGGGGGAGGGAACAAGACGCATCTGCATTACCGCGTTCTCCCGCTCCTGCGCAGGCCGGGACATGGACGAAACCACACCCCATATGATTATAGTTGTCCACAATCAGACCCAGCATCACAACACGATTTGTTGATGATAACACTCCTCGCAATTAGCTGCAAAAAACAGTTTATATTGTCAACACCACATTTAAGCATCAAACTAGGATACACAGCAAGTCACAGATATTATAATTGCAACAACACGCAGAGCATCGCAAAGCACAAACAGACCATGTTGAAGTGGGTCACAACACACTGCAGCATCACCAACACAAGGATCACACCAAACAGTGTGTGCAACTATAATGAGAGGATATTTGCAAGGCCACGACAGCTTGAAAACATGATTCAGCATCACAATGACTATAACCAGAGAAACACACACACACACACACACCACAACATAGAGATGACAGCATCCGAGGCAGTAGTTACACACACAGAAACGCACGCACAACAAGGGATGTTAGTCATAACCTTCATCCTACAAGGAGTCTGCGAGGCAGTGTTACCGCACAGGTGGTGTCAAAGGGGGTAATCCCCCTAGATGTATCACACGGGGGCTACAGCAGGGGCAGTTATATTAATTCCCCAAACACGGGGGCAGGTTATGTGAAGAAAATTATTTAATATGGAGTACATTACCATATATACCCCACAGGGCGGCATCAGCCAAACGCTACTCCACAGATAATCCCCCCCCCCCCCCTACAGGGGCCACCTAATCCCCTTGTTCTATTTACATAGTAGGGGAGCAACTGTTAGACCCCAAAAATCGCCCATAAATTTACCCCCCTCTCACCCCCAGTACAGGTAGCGACTCCCAAAACCAAATGTACCCTTCATCCGGGGTGATGACCCCCCCCACTCCTATGAAATACCCGCCCTGACCCCTCCCCCACGTCCTAGCTGGCAGACTTATCCCCCACACTCTCACGGCCATGATACTCTTACACCTCCCCCTCCTCCAGAGCAATACCTCTTACCCCCCACCCCTCTCCAGCGGCAGACTGTCCCCATCCCTCCCCACACATCATCCGACCGACAACTCCTCTAGCGGCAGAACCTCGTACCCCCCCCCACCGCGGAAGTCAAGAACCAGCGGGGGCCATACTACAGATCCGTTCGCGCGGCGAAGCAGACACTGAGCCACCCAAAGGATGTAAAACGAGATAAAACCCCCTTACTCAGCCCGAGCTCCCCTTACCAGTAAGGAACGAGGGCAGATAACACTCCTACAACCCCCCCCTGAGGAGAGCTAGATAAACAATCCTTAGCACCACCCTTTACCGCGCCATCGATCAGCAGATACCTCCTTACCCCTCTCCCCTCCCTCCAGCAGCATGATACCTCCTACCCCCCCCCCCCCCCCAGGCGGCGACGCAGATACCTACTACCCCCCCCCTCCCTCTCCAGCGGCAGATACCTCCTTACCCCCCCCCCCACCTCCTCCAGCGGCAGCAGATACCTCCTTACCCCCCCCTCCTCCAGCGGCAGATACCTCCTTACCCCCCCCCAACCCTCCTCAGCGGCCAGATACCTCCTTAACCCCCCCCCCGCGGGCAGATACCTCCTTACCCCCCCTCCCTCACGCGGCAGCATAAGCTCCTGTACCCCCCCCCCTCTCCCTGCGGGCAGATACCTCCTACCCCCCCCCCCCCTGCCTGCGGCGCAGTACCTCTTACACCCCCCCCCCTCTCCCTGCGGCAGGATACCTCCTTACCCCCCCCCTCTCCCTGCGGCAGATACATCCTTACCCCCCCCCCCTTCCTGCGGCAGATACCTCCTACCCCCCCCCCTCCTGCGGCAGATACCTCTTACCCCCCCCCCTCTCTCCCTGCGGCAGATACTCCTTACCCCCCCCTCCCTGGGCAGATACCCCTGCCCCCCTTCCTGCGGTTAGACACCCCATGACCGCGCCTACTGGGGGGTAGAGGTAGATGCCCCGTCTCCCTCCTGGGCAGTTACCTGGAGTGCTCCTGGAAGCGGATGGGCCAGGAATCTGAGCCATGATGGCGGCCGAGGTCCGGACTCGATGTGTGATGAATCCGTGTCTGAGGAGACTCCGCCGGCGGCACCCGGGACACACAGGCGAGATAGGCGGCGCAGACGCAAAGACAACGGGGGGCGCGAGGGCGAAGATGCGCAGTGACCAGCCTCCGGACAGCGCGTGCGCAGTGACCAGGCTGCGGACCACATGTGCGCGTGACGGCGTGGGAGGGCTGGAGGGGGGTTCGTCACATGGAAACAAAGACCGTGACAGCGCGCCCTGTGGTGTGGTCATGTGACCGCGGACTCACGATAATGGCGCCCCCTGTAGGGGGTTGTAGTTGTATTCCTTTACCTTCCCTGTCACCGAGATGTCACCTGTCAGAGGCTCTGTGACAACCGGCACTTAGTTCCCCTGTCACTGTGGGATACAGGAGCTTACAAATCAGCCAGCGTTCCTGTGAAGCCCTCATTTGCTGTCATTACCACCCAACCTTGCTGCAGTGGATGCACTGTATGCTAAGGACTTGGCCAGGGTGGCGCTGATCGGGTGGGCGCGATCACGCTGACTGCGATGTGAAACACCATTGCGGCATGTGTGCGGAGGAGCAAGCGCCGAACATGCGCGCTGCTACGCTCAGCGCCACCCTAGCCACGAGTATGAGGTGTATTATAGTATCAGTCACGGAGCTACTCAATGTCGTCTTTAAGCAGGTGGGTCTTAAGGTGGATAGAGAGGGTGCTAGTCGGGTACTGAGGGGAAGGGCATTCCAGAGGTGTGGGGCAGTGAGAGAGAGGTTTAGGCGGGGGAGAGGGCTTTAGATACACAGGGTAGAGAGAAGAAATCCTTGAGCGGAGCGCAAGAGTCGGGATGGGGCATAGCGAGGAATTAGGGCTGAGAGATGTAAGGAGGAGCAGAGGAGTATATAGTGAGAAATTAGGGCTGAGCTGTAAGGAGGGGGACAGAGGGGGTATATAGGAGAAATTAGGGTGAGATGTAAGGAGGGGCAGAGGGGCGGTATATAGCGAGAAATTAGGGTGAGATTTAAAGAGGGGGCAGAGGAGTATATGTGAGAAATTAGGGCTGAGATTGTAAGGCAGGGGCAGAGGGGTATATAGTGAGAAATTAGGGCTGAGATGTAAGGAGGGGCAGAGGGGGTATATAGTGAGAAATTAGGGCTGAGATTGTAAGGAGGGGCAGAGGGGTAGGATATAGTGAGAAATTAGGGCTGAGCTTGTAAGGAGGGCAAGAGGGGTATATAGTGAGAAAATTAGGGCTGAGCTGTAAGGAGGGGCAGAGGGGTATATAGCGAGAAATTAGGGCTGAGATGTAAGGAGGGGCAGAAGGGTATCGAGGTGGGTATAAGCGAGAAATTAGGGCTGAGATGTAAGAGGAGGCAGAGAGGGGGTATATAGTGAGAAATTAGGGGGGCTGTAAGGAGGGGCAGAGGGGGGTATATAGTGAGAAATGTAGGGCTGAGCTGTAAGGAGGGGCAGAGGGGGTATATAGCGAGAAATTAGGGCTGAGATGTAAGGAGGGGGCAGAGGGGGTATATAGTAGAGAAATTAGGGCAGAGAGGGGCAGAAGAGTGTAAAGCTTTAACAGTTGAGGAGGAGATGAGTGCATGTGGGATACAGGATTTGATAGGAAGCCGCAGGGGGAGACAGCTGAGACAGATTTAGGAAAGAGTAGAGTGATTCTGGCAGCAGCATTAGGATAGGATGTAGGGGGAGACAGGTGCGAGGCAGGAAGGCCGAAAGCAGGAGGTTACAGTAATGAGACAGGAGAGAATGAGGGGCCTGAGTCAGAGTTTTAGCAGTGCAAGCAACAGAAGGAAAGGGCGAATCTGTTTGTTATATTGCGGAGGAAAAAGTGACAGGTTTTAGCTACCTTTTGATTGTGAGAGAGGAGTCGAATGTGACCCCCTAGGCAGCGTGCTTGGGCTACTGGGTGTATGATAGTACTTCTAACAGTAATGTGGAAGGAGGTAGTAGGGCCAGGTTTGGGAGGAATAGATTTGTTTGTTTATATAGTGCAAAGTAAATGAGTACATTATATAAATATATACATGTAGCCTAGTGCCCCTGGATATGTGTTCCCTGGCCCTAGCATGTAAGTCCTGGTAAGTGCAGGCAGTGCTGGGGTTAAATCCCTTTCACATGGGCCAGGATGTGAGTCCATTGGCACACTGGATAATTTGTTGCCATAGCCAGGCTGGATGGCAGTTGGGAGCATCATGGTGTTAATGGGTCGCATGTTGTGTGGTGTGACACCGGAGTTTGGGGCAGGGTTACTAACCACTCCCCAGGTATATAAGATGCTCCTGACCCACATTTAGTGGTTGATTCCCGGATGTAGCCTGCTCCCCAGAGAGTGATGTCGGTGTCTGCCTTACCTCATCAGGGGGTAAGGGGGTAAGGGGGTGACGACTAGCCTCAAGGGCCTCAAACCCTTGGGGGTCCTAGTCAGGGAAGTAACCGAATGCAAGATGCGAGGGAAGATGTTCCATGACTGTCGGGTGTAAACAGTACCTCTCATACAAGAGAAGGAATTGGGTCTGGCCTGCCAAATAAAGGGTGAACCGTTCCTGGCCTCCGTGTGGTTACTGGAAAAGGGGGTTCCTGTGGGGACTACTCTCTGCCTCTGACAGCTCCC
Organism: Ascaphus truei; assembly: GCA_036426205.1. Taxonomy (NCBI): domain Eukaryota; kingdom Metazoa; phylum Chordata; class Amphibia; order Anura; family Ascaphidae; genus Ascaphus; species Ascaphus truei. The sequence continues at coordinate 6,301,092 of CM071584.1, forward strand.
TACAGGATGGAGGCGCTGTACCGGAGAACTACCAGCCTGTCCTGTTGCTACTCCCACTACCATCCGCAGAGACTCAGGCTTCCTGGCCTACAGCAGGTGAGCTAACCAGCACCAGATACGCATGTAGCATACAAATCTCCCGTGCGTAGGCGGGTGGGGGTGAACGGTGTTACCATAATCTCCCCGTAATCTTCTGATCATTTGTCAAATCAGCCATTGATCTCCAAGATGCTGTATTTAGCTGAAGGTTCCGATTCTCACCTAATGGGAGACAGTCAGTGCAGCGGTACTCCGCTCTTAGGCTGCGTCCCTGCTAGCGCTGAGCGGGTGGCGCTTGCCGAGTTTACTTTGTGGAATGCGAATTCTCACGTCCCCGCTCAAGCATGAGCGCGCGTGCTGAATAGGCCCCCCATGCACCAAACCCCCCCCGCGCTCGCAAAATTCGCAGGACACTCGCGCTCATGCTTGAGGAGTTGGTGACGTCACCGCTCAAGCATGAGCGCGGTCAGCGCCAGAGGGGCCGCAGCCATATGCCGTGATTATACATAAAATTGCCTGGCGTCGTCGCGTGGCACGACGCCACGCGGCTGAAAAACAAAGCATGAATCCAATTAAACCAAACATACCTATCGCGACGACCGCGCAGCGCCGAACTGCAAAGCGTCAGGCTGGTGAAGACACATAAAAATATGTTTTACCCAGGCGACGTCCGCGTCACGTGAGCGGTTCAGCCAATAAGGGCGAAACGCTCACGGCCACGCCTCCCTGTCTCCTCTGCATCTCTCCTGTCTCCTCTGCTTCTCTCCTGTCTCCTCTGCTTCTCTCCTGTCTCCTCTGCTTCTCTCCTCTCCTGTCTCCTCTGCTTTTCTCCTCTCCTGTCTCCTCTGCTTCTTTCCTCTCCTGTCTCCTCTGCTTCTCTCCTCTCCTGTCTCCTCTGCTTCTCTCCTCTCCTGTCTCCTCTGCATGTTCAGCTGCCGCTCGGCGGCAGCATGAGGGTGACGTCACCGGATTGCGCTGCCGCTCAGCGGCATCTGGTATAATCGTAGCCTAAGGCTGGTTCTATAGTGCCGGGGTGTGCTACGCCGTGCGCGCGCACGGCAGTTATAGATGGCTGAGGTCAGCCAGGCCTTCTATACAAGGGCCGCGTGCGCACACGGCATTGAACAGGGAGCCGACAGACAGCGGCGAAGACTGTGGGAAGGATGATTTTGCGCTGCTACCGGCGCTCAAATGTGTGCGTGCGTGCGTGCGTGCGTGCGTCCGTGTCAATGAGTGCACAAATAAAAAAAAATATTTATTAAACTTTTTTTTTTCTTTATAAAATCTTATTTAGGACTTTCTTCACTCACACAACCCATATACACACACATACACGCACATATACACACACATACACAGTACCTGAAGCTCCCGGCTCTATAACAGGAAAAAGCATGCGGCACTGGCACGCGGGTGCGCACGGCTGATACAAAGGCGATCCGTGGGATGTGGAGGAGGAGATGTGACAGGGATGCGTGTCAGAGGTGTGCCCGTGATGTCACGTTGAACGGTTCACCCTCATTGGCTGACAGCGCGCGCACTCTATGGCCGTTCCCATTGACACACGGCCTTTTGTTTGCGGCGTGCGTGACATCGCCCGCGCCTTCGCCCTGACTATGGACGTGGCCTTACGCGACAGAGAGAGGTACAATAGGAACAGCTGGTTATAATTAGGGTTGCATTTGGACACGCGGCGTCATGCGGAGTGACGTCACGCGGTCTCCATGCTAACAGGGTCACGTCACGTGACTCCGCAAGGTCATTTGCCGCCGCCGAGCGAGGCGAGGGGGGCGCAAAAATGAGGGGGAGCAGGCAGGGGGGCGCCGCTCCAAAACTTTGCGCTCCCCTGATATTTACCGTTATTACTTATTATAACACACATCTGTAACAACGCATACACCTCAGGCACCAAAAACGTAGATTGTAAACTCATCGGGGCAGGGTTTAGGTCTGTAAAATTCCTACGTGCTGTATCCCACGCACTATATACTGCAATTGTGACGCGCTTTGAGTCCCATTTGGAGAAAAACTCTATATGAAATAAAATTATTATTATTATTATATCAACCTTGACCCCTTGCCGATGCACTTACCAGAGCACCCTCCTACTGTCTCTGCACGTTCTCCCTACTTGCCACTTAGATTGTAAGCTCTTCGGGGCAGGGACTCCTTTTCCTCTTGGTACTTTTATGTCTGAAGCGCTTCTTCCCCTTTATGTGAAGCGCTGTGTACATAGATGGCGCTGTATATATATCTAAAGATATATATTACATACATACATCATTAATATAGTTTACTTGTAAAGTGTCAACATATTCCGCAGCGCGGTACAATGAGGTTACAACGAGATGTAAACAGAATTAAATACCAAATAAGGACAAACAAGCACACACAGATACAGAAGGTACTGTATAAAGTACAGGGATTCACAGGGTTGCCACCACTCCGGATTTTGGCCACATATCTCCAAGTAAACCTCCGGGTGGTGGCAACCTTGGGCGGGCAGTGGTGGCGGCGGCAACATCTCCCGGCATCTCCCCCCATGCAAATACTGGCAATATGGCAGCAAATGGCGCCACGTTGCCATGCCAACGGGAACGCCATGTGACGTAACAGCGTCACGTGACGCCCGTTGCCATGACAACGAGATGCCACGTGCCGTCGCAGTGCCACGTTGTCATGGCAACGTGCCGTCGCGTCCCGTTGTCATGGCAACGCATCATTTGACGCCACGCAGCCATATTGAAGTGAGTTGCAGGGGGACTATGCCGGGAGGATGCCAGGAGGACGCCGGAGGATGTCTGGAGGACGCCAGAGGTAAGTGCTTTATGTAAAAAATAAATAAATAAATCTTTGGGTTGGCTTTCAGTTGAAGGTGGCAACCGCGACAGGGAAGAAAGCCAAACTTCGAAAGCTTTCATGGAGATTTGGGATAAAAATGCAGTAGATCTAATTCTTCCAATGACTTGCATTAGGATGAGGGAATTCTGTTTTAGGGAGAGAGCAGAAACATATGGTTTTCAGTTCAAATTCGAGGAGCCTCCTTCATTGATTTCAGTCCCTGTAGGTTGACATCTCTGTATAGATCAATGGTTTCCAACATTTTTTTTGGTTAAGGAACCCCAAGTGAAATTCTGAGGAACTCCCAACCATCTCAAATAGCGACTCTGTTATCAGATCCATTGTAAATTCCTCTGTATTTGATACAATTTTCAAATGGCCAGAAAATTACAGGGAACCTTTTAGGGAAGCCCGGGGAACCCAAGGGCTCCTAGGAACCCTGGCTGAAAAACTCTGGTATAGATTGTAAAAGGACTTTAGTTGTCCTGAAAGTTTGTTATTCTCTTGTAATATCACTTAGTTCCTAAAAGGGATCATCTTGATTTGTTTTTTTTAATTTATTTTTAACCAGGAACCGTTTTTATTCTGCAAGATAACACGTTACCACAGACCACCAAATGAAAGTCCAGGTTTGACTTTCATTGGTTGGATTTTTGAGGAAGAGAAAGCAGAAGACAGAACATTTTGCATCAGATTCAAAGAGAGTCTTGTTCAACGGGGAGAATTGGCTTTTGTGCAGTGAGACCCGATAGGTCTGCAGTCAGAACCTAGTGATACCAATTTCCAAGGACCAACATCAGTTAGATGTGGAGGGTTTCTAGACCACAAAATTGCATTTTAATGGAAAAGACTCAATTGAAGGCCATCAGACGCTAAAAATCAGGTGTGAGAGTGGCCGGCTGCCACGCCTTGTCTAGAAGAGTGACCAGTGGAGACTTTGTGGAGACCACAAGAAAACACCATTTCCCTGCTTTGCGCCCCGGCTCCCCCGTACACGCATTCACGCATACACGCACTCACAGGGGTTCAAGCCTCCTGTGTGTTACAACTCATGTCCATGCCTTTCCTGATACTTCCCCAAACACTATCATCCATTCTCTGGGAGCTGCACTGATCTGGGGACAGTGTCACTGACCTTCAGGCTCATACTTGGGGATTCACTGATAAAAAACAACACTTTCCTATCAAACGTAATTTTATTTATTTTGGGGGGTCAAGAACCAAGCCCCCCCCCCCCCCGAATCTCACTGATTTTAGTCCTTGGGGGTTGACATTTATGTTTTATCCCAATGTGAGCCTGTGGCGGATTAATCCCTTTGCACCCAGAGGTGATTGCACAGCAGGGATAGTGCAAGGCATTGCTGGCCCCTCTGGCAGGGAATGGGTTAAGGGTGCAGAGAGGCTGGGGAAGGAAATAGCAGAGGCAGTGAAGGAGCTTTCCTGGGGTGTGGGGCCGTTTCCCCCTCTCCCCGGCCTTCTCTCTGTGCCGGTTGGCCTTTGATTTCAGGACTTCCCTTGTGTTCTGCGGAATGTGTCCAGTTTCCTTCCCCGGTCTAAAATCCTCCAGAGAAGCAGCAGCAGGAGTGTTTGAAGTGCAGCAGGGCGGCGCTACAAAATCCGAGCGAGTCTGGTACCAGCAGAGGCAGCGGGTGTCATTTGTTTCAGTTACAGCAGCTGTTGCGTCCTTATATTCGTAATTTCAGGGCTTTAAAATCTAGAAATAAAACGGCTTCCAGCTTTAGGCTGCGTTTATAGTGCCGGTGACAGCGACGCCGCGTCAAAACAAATGCATTGCCGCCGTCACGTGCGCTTATAGTAAGCGTGACGCAACGGAGCGACAACTTGGTCGCGATCGCTGGAAGTCATCTCTATTTGATTTTTCCAGCGACCGCAGCCTGACGTCGCCGGCGCCGGCACTATAAGCGCGGCCTTAGGTTAATACGTATATTCAGTGCTGGGATTTCTGTAACGATTTATCCAATAAGCGCTGCGTACTAGGTGGGCGCTATAACAAAATATACATGCATATTCCTCCATCCTATGCAGGCGGTTATTCATTCACTCCATGCAAATGTTTCTATTTAGTTAGTAAATAAAAATCCCACTTGGGGTGCCTTGGCACGTCTCAGACAGGTCTGCCTTTCCCCACTATCGCTTAGCAAACAGTGCTTGCACTGCAGCAAGGGATTCTGGGTAATGACATACAAATGAGCACATCGTGTCACTCTTCAATTCTCATCCATTTGGACACGGACCGCTCTCTATTTAGCAAATGCAGTCTGCTTATAAGAATATTTTCTTCCCACGTAGTTTTGCAGCGTGCAGAATGTTGTCCAAAACATTTTTTCCCCCAAAACTCCAAGATAAAGAAGTTCACCCTTTCTCGGTACCCAATGTTTAATGAGGCAGAATGTTTAGACCATGTGTGACAGGGCAGAACCCCTGTCTAAAATGGTTTAAATAGAAAGCCTGTGTTGATCTGAGGAATCCAGCAGGGAGCTGGTTAATTGCAGCTACAGATAATTTACCAGTTTCCACCTGGCTCATCAGACAGGTAGAAAAGCCGCCTGCTTGATCTGCAAGGGGAGATCTCTTGAGCACGGAGGTGCTTTGTTGCTAGAAGATATTTCCAGGAACAAGTTATTTATTTATTTATAAAATGTTTTACCAGGAAGTAATACATTGAGAGTTACCTCTCGTTTTCAAGTATGTCCTGGACATAGTTAATATGACAAATAATACATGGTTACAGTTACATAAATGAACAGGGTATACATTATATACATTGCATGCACAGTTAGAGAAGATGTATATTATAGGCTTATGTAACAGTTACAGACCAGATTAAAATGTGAGACAGCCTTAGTTTTGAAAGAATTTAAACTGGTGGTGGATGTGAGAGTCAACGGTAGATTGTTCCAGTTTTGGGGTGCACGGTAAGAGAAGGAGGAGCGGCCGGATACTTTGTTGAGCCTTGGGACAATGAACAGTCTTTTGGAGTCAGATCTCAGATGATAAGTGCTGCATGTGGTAGGGGTGAGGAGCTTGTTCAGATAGGTGGGTAGCTGGCCCAGAAAGTATTTGAAGGCAAGACAGGAAAGGTGAACTTTGCGCCTAGACTCGAGTGATGACCAATCTAGTTCTTTGAGCATTTCGCAGTGATGTGTGTTATAGTTGCATTGGAGAACGAAACGACAAATTGAATTGTAGAGGGTGTCAAGTTTGCTAAGGTGGGTTTGGGGTGCCGAGCCATATACTATGTCTCCATAGTCGATAATTGGCATTAGCATCTGCTGTGCAATACGCTTTCTGACCAGCAGGCTTAGGGAGGATTTGTTCCTGTAAAGTACACCTAGTTTGGCATAGGTTTTGGATGTCAGGGCATCAATGTGCATCCCAAATGTTAAGTGGGAGTCAAACCATAAGCCCAGGTATTTAAAATTAGTAATGGGAGTTAGGGTGGTGTTAGCGTTGGTTCTGATCTGGAGCTCAGTCACTGGAGTGGTCAAGTGGTCTTGAGCACAGGGCTGTGCTGCCAGCAAGATCCCCAGGCACAGCTGACCCTGGAACCTGCCAGAGGTTGGCCCTACAACGGACACCAACCCAGAGACTGGGTGACGACATGGGTGACGCGCCTCAGACCAGGGAATCTACGCGCAGGCGCCGCTCTACCAGGCAGGGGGATACCTCTGTGTTCGGGCTTAGGCCTCGCCCCCGCCTCACGTCCTATGATGACACGGGTGACGCGCCATGCGCGGAGGAAACCACGCGCAGATGTCGCGCTACGAAGAACACGCAAAGGGTTAATCCCAAAACTCAACACTAACCCAGGATCACCTGTGGCACACTCCGCCTCCTGACTCCGATTGGGCGCTTGTATACCGAGTGGGCGGTTGATGCTAATTTGTGCAGCTGCTTGCTTGCTGCTCATTGGCTACCTGGCCTTTATATGCTCAGCCAGCCCTCTGGCAAATTGGCAGAGCATAATTCTTCGTTGCTGAACGTAGTGCTTACTCCGAGCATCCTGCTGCCTTGTGCATTTTGATCCGGCCTTGTCTCTCAAGTGTTTTTGACCTCGACTTGTACCAGGACCCCCGACTTCTCCAAACCTCGGCTTGCATCGGGACCTCTACCATCTCTACCCCTGGACCCCGGCTACCCTCTACGACCATCCGACTTCTCCAACCCTAGACCCCGGCGAGTATCACGACTATTCTCACTTCTCCAACCCTGACCCGGCTATATGACTATCACTCTGCACTCCGCACGCGGTCTCGTGGCTGGAGGTCGGTGTACCCTAAGGCTTAGGACATAGTGAAAAAGACAGCGCTGACCTGCGCTGAGGCCCCCCATCATTCCTAATGAGAGCGGCTTTAGATGGTGCTTCCGCAGGCGTGCGGAGGCGTGTGGAAGCGTGTGGAATTTCAGCCGACAGCGCAATTTAATTTTTCTCGCTGAGGGAAGCGCAGGGCCGGTCACGTGACCGCCAATGGCAGTCAGTGACGTCGGCGCCGTTACGTGGCGTGCTAGCCCCGCCTCCTGCCCCACCTCCCGCCTGGCTCACAAGCGCGCACGCTGACGCTCCTGCAGGGACACAAAAAAGCTGCTTGAGCATGAGCGTCAGCGCTGCTCAGCGCTCTTGTTGTCACCATGTCCGAGGCCTTACATCCCCACCTCGGCCTCGCGTCCCGTCTTGTTTGTGGTGAGCACCCGTTACAGGGTTATTGTATGTAATTGAGGGAATGGGGGGTTGTTGTGTGTATTGGGGATGGGGGTTATTTTTAGTGTGAGGGGTTATTGAGTGACAGGTGGGGGTGTAAGGGGAAGAGAGAGGGCGGGTGTGTGTGAGAGAGGGATGTCACTTGCCTTCTCCGGAGTGGCCCGCCTCCTGCAGCATCATGTTGTCGTGATGACCCGTGGCGCGTTGCCATGACAATGTGACGTCATTACGCCGCGACGCTGGAGGAGGAGGGCTGCCTCAAGGAAAATCCCCCCCAAATGTTAATGCCAAAGGGCCCCAGAGGATCCTAATCTGGTTCTGTAGCTACAGAGTAACATTTACTAGAAGAGCAGACACAGTGTACAGAACAGAGATCTGTTTATTTCTAGTAAATGTTTTATTTTTAATTTTTTTTAATCCCCCTTTTCCCGGTGAAAAATTAACGCAGTGTTATGACTAACCAGTTATACTAACATTGCTGTGTAACAATCACTTGAATGATACAGCAGAAAAATATAATAGATTATAGGTGACTGAAACAAACTGGAATTGATGAAATTGATTGAAATGGTAGATCAGTGGTTTCCAACTTTTTTTTTATTAAGGAACCCTATAATTCTATTTTGAAATTGTGACCCTCACTAATAGCGCGTCTGAGATCAGATGCATTGTATGGAACCCCAACCCTCTCTAATAGCGTGTCTGAGATCAGATGCTTTGTAAGGAAACCCAACCCTCTCTAATAGCGCGTCTGAGATCAGATGCATTGTAAGGAACCCCAACCCTCTCTAATAGCGCGTCTGAGATCAGATGCATTGTAAGGAACCCCAACCCTCACTAATAGCGCGTTGAGATCAGTATGCGTTGTAAGGAACCCCAACACCCTCTCTAATACGCGTTTCTGTTGAGATCAGATGCATTGTAGGAAACCCCAACCCTCCTCTAATAGCGCGTCTGAAGACAGATGCATTGTAAGGAACCCCAACCCTCTCTAATAGGCGCTTGAGATCAGATGCATTGTAAGGAACCCCAACCCCTCTAATAGCGCGTATGAGATCGATGCATGTAGGACCCAACACTCTCTAATATCGTGTCTGAGATCAGATGCATGGTAAGGAACCCCACCTCTCTATAATAGCGGTCTGAGATCAGATGCTTGTAAGGAACCCAACCCTCTCTAATAGCGCGTCTGAGATCAGATGCACTTTGGTAAAGGACCCCAACCTCTCATTAAATAGCGCGTCTGAAGTCAGATGCATTGTAAGGAACCCCAACCCCTCTTAATAGCGCGTCTGAGATCAGATGCATTGTAAGGAACCCCAATCCTCTCTAAGAGAGCGTCTGAGATCAGAGCATTGTAAGGATCCCCACATCTCTAATATCGTGTTGAGACAGATGCAATTGTAAGGAACCCCAACCCTCTCTTAAAGCGGTCTGAGATCAGATGCATTGTAAGGATCCCCAACACTCTCTAATATCGTGTCTGAGATCAGAGCATTGTAGGAACCCCAAACCCCTCTTAATAGCGGTCTGAGATCAGATGCATTGTAAGGATCCCCAACACTCTCTAATATCGTGTCTGAGATCAGATGCATTGTAAGGATCCCCAACACTCTCTAATATCGTGTCTGAGATCAGATGCATTGTAAGCAACCCCCCAACCCTCTCTAATAGCGCGTCTGAGATCAGATGCATTGTAAGGAACCCCGACCCTCTCTAATAGCGTGTCTGATATCAGATGCATTGTAAGGAACCCCAACCCTCTCTAATAGCGCGTCTGAGATCAGATGCAATGTAAGGAACCCCGACCCTCTCTAATAGCGTGTCTGATATCAGATGCATTGTAAGGAACCCCAACCCTCTCTAATAGCGCGTCTGAGATCAGATGCATTGTAAATTCTCCTGTATTTGGTTTAAGTAGAAGTAACCGTGTTAGTCCAGTTGTGATAGTGCAGAGTAAATGAGTACTTCAGTATTGAGTGATACCTTTTTTTTATATTTGGTCTAACAATTGATAGTATAAGACACGCTTTTAAGAGTTCTCTCTCTTCCTCGGGTCATAAATATTTTAAATCCGTATCGCTGACCTGGGGAAGAGAGAGAACCCTTGTCTTATAATAGCAATTGTTAGTCCAAATAAAGAAAAAAGGTAACATACAATACCAAAGTACTCTGCATTTGGTACAATTTTCAAATGACCTTAAAATTGCAGGAAACCCTTCAGGGGTGTCCAAAAACCCCAAAAATGTAAATCTCTCTTCAGAGCTACTAGCAGTGAGCAGGATTGCCGCCTTCGACTGAAGGCCAACCCGGATATTTTTTTATTTTTAAATATAGCACTTACCTCTGGCATCCTCCCGGCATCTCCCCGCCCCCCCCCCCCCAGCGGGGCCGCCCCCCCCCCCCCCCAATATGGGTGTGCGGTTGCCATGACAACGGGTCGCTACGTGAAGTTGCGCGTCGTCAAGTTGCCACGACGTCGCGTAGCTTCTCGTTGTCATGGCAACGGGTGTCACGTGATGCTGTTGCGTCACGTGGCGTTCCTGTTGGCATGGCAACGCAGTGCCATTTGACGCCGCACAGCCATATTGCCAGTATTTGCAGGGGTAGACGTTGCCGCCGCCGCCACCCGCCCAAGGATGCCGCCACCCTGAGGTTTACTAGGTAAAGCCATAGCCCTGCGATACGTGGCCAAAACCTGATGGCAACCCTGGCCCTCACCTTGACAAAGACTGCGTGGCAGTCGAAACGTTGGCTCTATTGCTGATGAAATTTGCTATACTGAAGCCCGTGTGCCTGGATTTTGCTTTCTTCATGCGAGTAGCGAATCCCCAGCTCATTACTCCGGCATACAAGTTTAATTACGAGTGTCTTTGCGCTCCCTCCAGCATGCTCCCAGCCTCTCTTGGTAATGATATAATTAAGTACTTTGTTATTGCGATCAACCTCTCCAGGCCCTCCCCTCCCCTGAGCACACGCTATATTCGTGGCTGTTTCATCGCACGGATTCTCAACGTGCAAAACAACACCCCCCTGCTCCCGCTGCATCTGCGGCAGAGAGGGGCCTGCGATGTGGTAATCAACATCGTAACCGTTACATATCCAAAGGAGAAGCATTACGTGTGTGCTAAGTATACATCAGGCTGGTTTTTACATCTGGATTGGAGGGATGGTCACAGCCATTTTCTACTTGATATAATTTATTATGGGCCTTTTGTGTATTTCAGCGCAGTATATGGGGGGGGGGGGGGGGAAGAGCGCTATAATGAAAAGTCAGCACAAAGCAGATTCAACCATTTAATATTTTGTACATAATGTCTCAGAAAAGCAGGGGACGGGATGGTATCTGGTGGCTTGCGATATCAGGAAACATAGCAAAAGGCAGAGTCGGAGAGACGTGGCACGCACACCGCAAGGCGAGCCCACCAGGCAGCACATGGGTTAAAAAGGACAGGACAAACACCCACCCCACTGGCAGTGTCTGTACTTTCCCATTGCCCTGTTCAGAAAGGGAAGACGTCAGCCTTATTCTGAGACCCCCACCATTGGTATATGCCTTATTCTGAGACCCCCACCATTGGTATATGCCTTATTCTGAGACCCCCACCATTGGTACATGCCTTATTCTGAGACCCCCACCATTGGTACATGCCTTATTCTGAGACCCCCCCATGGTACATTGCCCTTATTCGTGAGACCCCAACCATTGGTATAATCCTTATTCTGGACCCCACCATTGGTATATGCCTTATTCTGAGACCCCCACCATTGGTATATGCCTTATTCTGAGACCCCCACCATTGGTATATATCTTCTGAGTAAATGCAAAATAAAACAGCCTTGATGAACAATTCAAGACCTCCTCCTCCCCCCCCTCCCAAACAGGTCTTCAGGATATCACTGCTTCAGCACAGGAGGCTCAGTTGAAGACTGAAGGCAGGGATATTCCTAAAACCTGAATTGTTGGGAGGTATTGAGGGCTGGAGTTGGCTGTGCCCGTTTTATTAGAAAGTAAATCTATGCTGTTGGACAAAAATCATCAAGGAATCACAAACGGCACCGTTTTATCATGCAGGTAAATGGACCCAACCTCCCGATACTAGCTGGGTTGGTGGAAGGAATGAGCCTTAATGCTTCTGGATTAAGAGCAGAACTGGATGCTGGACAGCCCCAGCTGGAAAAAAAATAAAATAACATGCAGCAGTATAAAGAAGTAAAGAACACAACCACACACTTCCAAGGATTTATTTTCTAATTACAAAAGGAAGACCCTCATCCTTCTTGTAGCTTTTAAATATAAATCAAGTTCCTGCCCCCCCCCCCCAAAAGTCTGCCCTAAATATCCCCTAATACTGCTAAACACCATCCCCTTTTGTGAGGAATTACTCTTGTTCATTACATCATTATACAGTGCGGCATGTGTGATTTCAGGAGGGGTGCAGACATCTTTCTATATCCCCAGACATGAAAGTTTCACTTCAATGTAGAAATCTGCACGAGGTTGTGATCTTCGGCTGTATACAAAAAAATTTAAATGGAAGGAGATAAAATTGAAGTGAGCCGGAGCGCAGGGGTCCGAGCCCGGAAGAGGACCCCCCCCCCCGCCCGCGTTCCGCTCTCACAGCTCGTCCCGGATACGCTTTTCCGTTCTCTTGATGTTCAAATCCATCTTGTCCACCTTCCCCGTCAGGCCCTCGAGCATGTCGTCCTGCCCTTCAATCTCAGACTGCAGCCCGAGTGCCAGGTTCTTGAGCCGACCCATACCCACGGAAATGTCATCTGGAAGAGGGAGGGACATTGTAAAAAAACATGCTGCGTGCAGACGTGGGAAACTACAGCACAGCGTGCGAATTAAATGGGAATTAACGTTTTAATAAAAACGGTATGAACAAAAATAGAGAGACACGCGCACAGTACGAGCGAGAGAGACGCGCACAGAGCGAGAGAGACGCGGATAGAGCGAGAGAGAGGCGCGGAGAGCGAGACAGACGCGGAGAGACAGAGAGAGACAGTACCATCTCACTTCCCATGTGATAGATGAAGTCAACTTGCTCACCCAAATTATTGTCGATTTTCTGATGGTAGTTTCGGAGCGCCTGGTTCTTGTGGTGGTATCCGGAGCTGGCGGCTCCTGCGTTAGTGCTGGCGGCTCCTGCGTTAGTGCTGGCGGCTCCTGCGTTAGTGCTGGCGGCTCCTGCGTTAGTGCTGGCTTCTAGTGAAATGGAGATAGAAACATTGAAACTTGCTGCCGTTCAGAGCCCACTTTACCCATCTAAAGCCTCAGACCCCAATAGCTTACCCTCCCCACCCCCCCGTATTCAAGATACTCTCGTGCCAAGATTACAATTTGAAGCAGTTGTGGAAATCCTTTACGGTATTACCCATCACTATTTCTGCTGGGAGGCAGTTCTGCGAACCCACTACCCCTACAGTAATGAAATACTTCCTGGCATTTCTCCCCTCCCCAGAAGGAGGGAAGACATAAGTTTGTAATTTAAAGAACAGAACCTACTTCTGAAAGGTCCTGGATTTAACACCTTCATGGCCATAGAAGTCTTCAATGTATTGAGCTGCAATGCCCATTCGACAGTGAATATGTTAAGAATATGGACACTTCTCCCTTTCACTGACCTTCTGAACTGTCCCCCTCCCCCTGTGAATATAATGTCCTGCAGGAGATGCTGACCAACGGGAGCAGCTCAGGAAGGGAGGTCAGACTTGGCATAGATGGGAACTGGAGTCTCCTTGTCTATACCTACCTGAATTCTCCATCCGCTGCAGGTTGGGGTGGCTGGCTTGGTACTTCCCCTCCTGTTCTTTGCTGTTGGACATGGCTTCATGCAGTCTGAATGGAGAGGGATCACATCAGCACGACTAGGAGTAATGTGTGTCTCCAATAACAGCTGCTTGTTAAATCAGACAGGAACCAACTGAACCCCCCCCCTAAATGCTGGGTACAGCTTAAGGGAGCAAGTAAATAAGGGAGCAATCCTTTGTAGCCGAAAAAAAAAAAAAAAAAGTTATTTTGCAAATTTTAAAAATCTCATGCCTTCCTTAAAAACAGAGACAAGAACATGAAACACAAGACAGAGTCAGTGCACATCCAATAACACCTATACACGGTATAGTGCATAAATAAATATAAATATATATATATTTTTGAATAAAATGGTTTTTAGTTTAACTCTTTGGCAAAGTGTTGTAAGCCCTTGAGCCCTACCACGGCAGACCACATCTCAGGGGAGATGTGGTCTGCCGTGTAGGGGCTCAAGGGCTTACAACACTTTGGCCAAAGAGTTAAACTAAAAGACCATTTTATTCAAAAGAGATAGATATATATAGATATATATTTAGGCACTGTACCGTGTATAGGTGTCATTGGATGTGCACTGAGCTCTGTCTGTGTTTCATGTTCTGTCTCTGGTTTTAAATATATATTGCCATGCTCAGGAGCACTCCTCTGTGACACTTATACATATATATGTTGTGGTTATTTTGGGTGTTCAATATGAGCTTGTAGGTGTCCTGTATGTTTTACTTCCTTAAAACTAGCCAAAATTTGCACACAAAAATAAATAAATCAAAGATTTGACGGCATCTATTTCTTTCGAAACTAATTACAACTTGCATTTTATTTACTTTTATCCCACCCCGTCCTATCGAAGAGCCAATAAAGAGAAGAGATTTTGGAGGAGGGGGGCTTTGCTTGTGCAAACTTGTTGACATTACATAAAAAGGGAGCAGCCAGAGGTAATCTGACCAATCACACGTCTTTTAAAATCATTTTTTTACCCATGGGTTTACATTTTGGCAAGAAAGGAAAATCGATCACCCCCCTTAAAAACATGTCATGGCCGCCTTTCTGCTTCACATCACGATTCCTGAAAAGTGTGATACACTTTTCGATCTCTCCAACACCGCTGGGAAATCTAAACCCAAATGGAAACCATCATCTGAACCATTCGCCTCCAGTGGTCTTTAAAGAATTTATGGCTCCGTCTAAATACTCCGAACGGGGGATCAGTTACTTCTGTGAAGTTATGTTACCACCTGTTTTATATTATATTCACTTGCAATAAAGACATTTACAAGAACAAAAAAAATGTCACTGCCATTAGTACACGTTGGCCGTAAGAGGGACTGACCCCTTTAACATGTCACTGTCATTAGTACACGTTGGCCGAACGAGGGACTGACCCCTTTAACATGTCACTGCCATTAGTACACGTTGGCCGTAAGAGGGACTGACCCCTTTAACATGTCACTGCCATTAGTACACGTTGGCCGAACGAGGGACTGACCCATTAAACATGTCACTGCCATTAGTACACGTTGGCCATACGAGGGACTGACCCCTTTAACATGTCACTGTCACTAGACACGTTGGCCGTACGAGGGACTGACCCGTTAGGCAGGTGTAATGTTCCTGGAAATAATGGGATATTATAGTGATGTGTTTTATTAGGAACTTTGAGATGTTCCCCCGTCCTATGAAGGACACACTCGCAGAAGGTCCATGCCTCAACAGCCCCCTCGCTGCAGTACCAGGGGCAGGTCTTCTATAGGCCGCCAGACCTCCCCTTCACCAGGATATTGGGAGTAACTGGCCAGACAGCCTCAGTGGCTGGAAATCTGGCCTGTGTCAACTGAAGCAAAGCTCTACTGCCACAGAGCAACAGGAGGTATGGGAACATACAAGGGCAGGTGTGGCCAACTCCAGTCCTTAAGGGTCACCAACAGGTCAGGTTTACAGGATATGCAGGATATACTCCTAGACGAAGCGCCAGTAGAGCGTGAAACGCGTAGAGGAGGAGGCTGTGTTGCAGCCTGCTGTTCCATCTGTGTGTTGTTAATAAAGCTTTGATGTTCAAACCTGGAACCTGACGTCATTGGGCTGTGTGTTGTCGCTCCGGATTCACCTCTCTCTCTTCACAGGTTTACAGGATATCCCTGCTTCAGCACAGGTAGCTCAATCAAAGACTGCACGGCTTGTGCTGAAGCAGGGGATATCCTGAAAACCTGATATGTTGGTGGCCCTTGAGGACTGGAGTTGTCTGCCCCCCCCCCCCATAATGTACTAGGGCATCTGATTTAACCTTGTTTAACCCCTTCAATGACAAAGGGGCAAGCAATATATTGCACAGTAATATTACACCAAGTAAAGGGACGTGTTGCAGGCCCCCCGGCACGGACAGGGTATAAATAGGTCCTTAGTCACAGGTAACGTTACCTCCCTGTTCCCACGCGCATTATATACATGTATGGCAAAGCTCAAGATAGTTTTACTTGTTGCTGGCGCTGTATTCGGCGGAGCCGTTCTGCGTGGGGGGCGTCTCAGCAGGTTTGGCCCTGAAGTAGTTAGTAAACCCGCTGAAGACGCTCTTTATGCTGTTAATGTGCCTCTGGCTCGTCTTCATATCCTGCTCCATCTTATCCACCATCTTCTCCGTGCGCTTCAGAGCTTCTCCTTGCCGCACCAGCTCCTGGGGGAGAGAGTAAGGAACATGTGTGGCGTGAACACTGCCGAGGCTCCCGCTGATAATTCAGGTCATACAACAATAATATTAGAGTAGTATTTTTTCCTTGATGGCGCAGAGTGTACACAGCACTGCACACAGAATTCTGCAGGCACAGTGAAGAGCTAACAATCTAATTTTAGTGCTCGTGACACAGGGAGGTACAGTGACTTGCCCAAGGTCACGAGGGGATATGACACTGCCATGTTTACAAATAAATATTAAAAATATGTGATTTTCATTTATAGGTTTCAGATTTTGGTAAGAAAGGAATCAATACCCCATTAACCATGTCACTGCCATTAGTACACGTTGGTATGAGGGCCTGACCCTTTAAACATGGCACTGCCCCAAGGCACCTTGGCCCTACGAGGGATGGACCCCTTTAACATGTCACTGCCATTAGTACACGTTGGCCTTACGAGGGACTGACCCCTTTAACATGTCACTGCCATTAGTACACGTTGGCCGTACGAGGGACTGACCCGTTAGGCAGGTGTAATGTTCCTGGAAATAATGGGATATTATAGTGATGTGTTTTATTAGGAACATTGAGATGTTCCCCCGTCCTATGAAGGACACACTCACAGAAGGTCCATGCCTCAACAGCCCCCTCGCTGCTGTACCAGGGGCAGGTCTTCTATAAGCCGCCAGACCTCCCCCTCACCAGGATATTGGGAGTAACTGGCCAGACAGCCTCAGTGGCTGGAAATCTGGCCTGTATCAACTGAAGCAAAGCTCTACTGCCACAGATCAACAGGAGGTATGGGAACAGTTCACTTTTTTTCTTCTTATGTAGCACTGTACATAGAATTTAGCAGGAACAATGGAGAGTCAACTATCTAATGAGTGCCTGTGGCATACAGGGATAAACGACTTGCCCACAATCACAAGGAGAACGGACACTAGGATTTGAGCCACGTTCACCCACTTGAATGGCAGTGACTTTACAACATAGCTACCTTAAGCAAACGGTCAGCTGAACTCTGTACAGTATATTACACGGCCATATTTAAAGTGCATTCTCCTTCTTGATTGAAAAAAAAAAACACATTGGTGTTAAAGTGTATCCTCAACCATCATTCTGCAAAGATAGTACATATGTGTTAAGTGAGAACAAGAACAAAATGACAAGATAAGTCCAGCACAACTTCCATGGTGGTAGGAAAAAACTAGGGCGCTCCAATGTAACCAAAAAAAAACTAAATAACAACTTCCATGGTGTTTTGACCTCTGCGTGGCCACACGAGGTGAGAGTTACAAAGTGCGTGTGTGAGACGGCTAGCCAGGAATGTGTTAATAAGTCAGCCAGAGTCCATAACTCCAGCCAATGGAATGTCTCGCTTGGTTGCCCATTAACCCCTTGACTTCAGGAAAAGTCTGAATGCACTTCTACATGAATGTGCTGCAGGACACATGTACAAATACACCAAGCTCAGCCTCCAAGCAAGCAGTATATTATGTGGGGAATAATGTAAACTACCGAATATTAACATTGTGCAGTGTATAACAATGTTGAGTCTCTGCACACCCTTGCCAGGTATATATTGCATGATATCCGTCACACTCAACCCTCTAACTCACAACCACCACCAACAGGAGAATTATTCACCCCAAGAGGAACAGGGAGGAGCACAAAGTGTCAGGACCAGGATGCTGTAATGTTGGGTACATACAAGAAGGATCAGATGGTTGGATGTGTGTGGTCACTCATCATGGCTACATAATACGACATGTCCGTTTCCCAGGGAGGGAGTGTTCTGAATATGAAATGCTTCCTTAGTTTAGGAAGAACAGATTCACAATAAAGGGCTCTCACCTCTGCCGTTTCCACCCCAACTTTCTCTGACTCATACATAAGGGACAGGGACCTGTTGCTGCTGTCCACGGTGGCCTGTGCTCTCCTCATCACCTCCTGCTGTAGGGACCACTGTACGTCATCCGCCTCTCTCCTCCTCCTCTCCGCTGGGTCTTCATAAGGGTCTGCTCCATTGTTCCACTTCACCGGCTTGAAGTCATCATCCTCGTCTTCATCAAAGGGATTGTAGCTTCTAGACATGTTGCAGATGTGGCCGTTTCACTCTGCAATAAATCGTGACATGAGAGAACAGTAGGGTTAGTGCACACCGTACAGGGACAATCCTTTTAATGCTAGAGGGACCCGGGACACAATACAAAGCAATAATAAGAAGAACAAAATAGAACAGGACACCCAGCACACACAAACAGAACACTGCGCGCCTGTCTCACCTACAAAACATCACAATACTGAGATCACATGCTAATGAACCTCATCTGACTCCATAGACACACAGAAATCATTGCACATGACACCTACTGTATGTCCAGGACACACATGAAAACGCAAGGTAACTCTCAATGTGATTTTTCCTGGTAAAATATTTTTAGAATATATATGATAAAACCTACAGGCAATGAAATCCTTCACTAAGTGCACACCACAATGAGATTGTTATTATTTAGAGAGAGAGATATAGTTAGATATAGATATACACACACACCACACCACACACCACACACACACACAAACACACACCTTCCCTCCTCTACAGACACAACACACACACACACACACAATACGACAAAACCTACAGACATGGAATCCTTCCTTAAGTGTGTGTGTATGCCACACACACACAAACACAACACCACACACACACACACACACACACACACACACACACACACACTAGTATGTGACCAGTGTCCGCACTCACCAGCGCCTACTACTCTCTCAGCTGACCACCACTTCCGCCCTACCTCTGACGTCAGGAGGCTTCACCCGATGTACTTCCGCCCGCGCTGCGTTGGACTGTACCATGCTGTACATGAGGGGGTGTGTGCACAGGAATAACCTGCTTCACCGCGAACACTCACCGAGGACAGCGCGAGCATAGCTTGCTGGTTAATATACACCGGCAGCTCCCTGAGCCTGGGAGGCCTCACACTGTCCGGAGCTCAAGGCCTGACTGTCTGTCCCTGCCTGGGCCTTATCACTAGTTACCATGGCAACAGCAGTAGCCGCCATGTTGTGAGGACGTCACCCCTCGGAGGGGGATCACGTGACAGCGGGGATCCTATCGGTGACGTCACCAACGCCGAGTCGCGGCTCCGGGAGAAACATGGCGGCCCAGGGGGGCGGCGGCGGCTCGCGGGGCTTCTACTTCAGTACCGTGCTGTCCCTGGCCCGCTCCCTGTCCGTGCAGAGACCGGCGGCCCTGGAGAAAGTGAGTGCCAGGGGGGTAACCCAACCCCTGCACTGCCAGAGAGAGAGGCCTCCAGTACAGAGCTGAGTGTGAGGGAGGGGGCAGCCTCACTCACTGGAAGGTTGTCACTCAGTGTGTGGGACTGTCACAGTGAGGGGTTGAGTGTGATGGAGTGCCTGTCACTGTGACTGAGTGCCTGTCACTGTGACTGAGTGCCTGTCACTGTGACTGAGTGCCTGTCACTGTGACGGAGTGCCTGTCACTGTGAGGGAGTGCCTGTCACTGAGCGTTTGTGAGTGTGACTGAGGGGTTGTCACTGAGTGTGACTGAGTGAGTGCCTGTCACTGTGAGTGAGGGTTTGTCACAGTGAGTGCTCATTTGTGCCTGTGTGGGAGTAACTGTCACTGTGTGAGTGTTTATTTGCCCCTGTGAGGGAGCCCCTCTCACTGTGTAAGTGCCTCTCATTGCCAGTCAGTAGGAATGAGTGCCCATCAGTGGCATCTAGTCATCTATTAGGGCGTCACACTCAATAGAGATCTGACACCCTGCGTGACCTCACTCATTGAAATTAGATTTACTCAATTCAAATGTCATCTTTGTCCTGCACCCACAAACAAACTATTTTGTGGTGTCCTGTCCTGCAGGAGCGTGAGAGACACACTGGAAGTTTGCAGTAGGGTTACTATATATTTTTAATATTAATTTCTTATGTCGATGTGCATCATTTTTGTTTTTATCTCTCAGAAATTAATTTTCAATTGTCATCAAACATGCATCTATTCCTCATCGGTTAACCCCTGCTCTACTAGTAAGGGTTTAATGCAGTTTTATTCAACCCTATGCCAGATCACATGCATGTAAGGTGTCTCTTGGCAGAAGACTGCTTGGTAAATATGGTGGTTAGTAAATCAGTGAAGACTTGATTGGGTGGTTATTGAAACAGGGACCCCCCCCAAAGAAAGGGCTGAGACATCCCTGGTCACACTGCTGCAGACCCCAGAGAAACCGTGCACCGTGGGAAAAATGATGCCCTTGGTTGGAATGGCATTAGTTGTACTCAGAACCTGTAGTGTGTGTGATGCTGTGAAAGGGATTGACGCCCGCAATCAGATTATAATCCCTTATACAATGCATTTAATTCATGCATTTAGGTTTGTTCTGGCTCCGGTTTCATGCAAGGTTGGTTAAAATGTTGACCTTTTCATTTGCATATTTTAAAATATGTTTGCGACTTTACAATAACCATTTGCTGGTCATTTTGGTGCAGTACAGAATCCTATGAGCTTCATATACGCTATGCTGCAAATGACCATCATTGGATGAATAGTGTATCGCTGCAGAACAAGCATTATTTTACCTGCATAATGCATTGTCCAGTGTGAGAGTGCTATAGCTGAGCTGTTAGGTCTGAAACATTCCCCTTTTCCTGTAGTGTAGATCAACAATTGTTGCAAGCAGTGTTCTGTTCCTGATGGCCCTTCACACTCTGCAGCACTGCTCTAGTCTAGGGTTCCCTTAGGCTAAGTCCCCAGTGGAGACTGTGGCGCTCGCGACGCCGTCACCACCACCGGGGACGTAGCCTAATATAAGGTGTTTCAGATTGTTGTATAGATTACTTTTTTTTCCAGCACCTATGTAGTTAAACCCATCAGCGCTCAATAGACCAGCAAAGGCCACAAGATACTAAAATGGGTTGAATGTGTTTAAAGGCAACATAGGTCCATCTGCCATTGGCCTGTTAACCTCTGAAAGTAGACCTGGTTCTCCGATACCTAACACTGTGTGACAGAGCTAATATTAGATATTATATATATATATATATATTATATAGTATAATTATATATTCTTCAAAAATATATATATATACTATATATAATATATTATATATATATATATATCTAATATATATACTGGTTGTGAGCTGTATACAGTAATTATCTACCACCCACTCTCTTCCTCTTCCCCACAGGTGCAGAAGCTGCTGTGTATGTGCCCCGTTGATTTCCATGGGGTTTTTCAGCTTGACGAGAGGCGCCGCGATGCACTCATTGCTTTGGGCATCTTTTTGGTTGAGTCGGGTCTTCAGGTATAACTACTTCTACTAGTAGTACTGTCTCTAGTAACTGATGCGTAACTTCATTCCAAAAGCCACGTGATGTCTGATTCATTATAAGTGTTGGTAATCATATTTAAAGGCACAACAGGAGTGGGTTGATGGTCAGATAACCCCTCCAGGCAGACACATAGACTTGAACAGGTAGTTCCCAATCGACACTATCTGACCCTTAATGACTCATGAATAACCCCCTTCACTTGTAAAGTTGGTTTCTCTGAAACTTCCCCCCTCTGCAGTTGGGCCGCCGTTAATAAACCTCGGCGTGAATCAGTTTGACACAAGGGATTCCAGGAAATGTTGCAACACAAGTGAAGAGGAAGTTTCCTAACAGATACAGCAGGAAGAAACGCATCATTTTATTGTTTTTACGACCTATTTTAATAGTTATAAAGAGATTAAATGTAGCAGGCCTCTTATAAGGTCTCCGCTGCGTGTGCTGCTGCGGCAACAAGATGCGGCCCTCTATGGGGCCGGCCCCAGTCACTGCCTGCGCGCGCCTGCACAATGCGCGACCGCCTTTGCCAAAAGACAAGAAATGTGTCTTTTTGTGCGGCAGCAGAGTGCTGGCTACGTCACGACAGCGGTACAGCCAATTAGGGCGAACCAGCCGCGTGACATCATGGCCATGCACCCCGCCAAAAATCTTGTCTTTGCTCCCCCTGCTCTTCTCTGACGCGCGTCCCATCGCAACCCTAGGACCGCAGATCATGGCTTAAACTGGTGCACGTTCCGGCGCGCGTGTGCACGCAGTGACTGGGGCAGTGTAAGCAAATGTGTTAGCAGTGTTAATGTGAAGTCACTTTTCACCCTCCTGGTTCTCATGGGCTCCAATGATGAAAAGAAACAAACACATATAAATGAAATGACATTGTTATTAAGGCCAAGTCCCCAGTGGCCGCTGCGGTGCGTGCTACGGCGTGCTCGCCGCACACCAGATACACACCTCTATCAGGCAGGCCCTTGTAACTTCTTGTGTGGGCGCTCGCGTATCGCGCTGGCAGGGAAGACAAGAATGATGTCTTGACATCTGGTTATTGTCATCTGTTATTTGACATCTGGTTATTGTCATGGATTGGTCCTTTATGTCCCGGCTGTGTCCGAGGCTCGTCCTTTTTTGGCTGCTCCTTCTTTAACGATGCAAACACACAGAATGTGACATTTTCTGAGATGACTTGTATCCCACCCTCAATCAATATCCAGCGTGCCGCAGAGCTGCCTTTCGGCATCACCAGATTCCCCGTCTGACTGGGTCCCTGGATCTGGTTGTCCTGGAAATAACAGATTGCTTGGAAGATTATAGCAATATTTGGTCATATGTATCAATTGAAACGTGCTCTGTTTTTTAGCACAAGCAACACGTGGTCCCCTACCTCCTGAAGCTCATGAAAGGTCTTCCAAAGGTGCGGTGGATAGAGGAAAGCACAGCCCGTAAAGGCAAAGGTAAGCTTCGGTTTATTACAGCTAACTTTACCACTGTTTGCACATCACTCGTGTATAGACATGGGGCAGCCAACTCCAGTCCTCAAGGGCCACCAACAGGCCAGGTTTTCAGGACATCCCTGCTCCAGCACAGGTGGGTGAATCAATTGGTGGCCCTTTAGGACTGGAGTTGGCCTTGCTTGGTATAGGCTGTAACTTCCATTTACTGCCATAGCATCACGGCGGGGGAATGGAAGACTTCTACATCAGTGCGTTGTAACAAGTTGTCACAAACACAATTCATTCAAAACATTCCCTTGTCAATGGAGCTGACAGCACAGATGTACATGATTTTCTTTTATAAATCTTGTTATTGCAGTGTGCTGCTCTGCCAAAGCAAACCACAGTGAATCCCTTGTCTGAGGAGATTGCAATATAATTTTTTTTTTTAAGTATTTGGGTTACGTAGGGATAAAGTGAGCCGACCTTTGTCTTGTGGGATTGTAATCTGTCTATGAATTGAAGAGCTGTGTTTGTTTTTTGAGTGAGGGGTGTATTCTAACGCACGGCTCATTATCTGTATTTATCGGACAGGGACACTTCCGGTGGCAGAAATCTTCAGCTTCTGTCTAGTGACGTTACTGTCGGATGTAGCTCACAGGGACCCCGTATTTAGAGCACAGGTAAGCTCCCCCCCTCCCCCCCGTAGCGTGCCGTGTAGAGTCCAAGGCAGCTCATCCTTGTGTATTTTTGCAATTCTGTCCCGAGTTAATCCACCACAAAGACCAGCATGTGTCACCAGTTTAATCCCCTTATTTCAATGCTTGGAAACAGCTTTGTGAAACATCCATTTTATTTAACCCCTTTGGTCCCAGAGGAACCTGCAACTCATTGCAAGCCTTTCAAAGGGTTAATGCAACAATCGGCTGCTGCACGTGTGCTATATGTACACGTACAGGACAGTATATAATGTTTCCTCTCTATAGAAACCGCAGAGAGTTTATAGCTTTTCGAGTAATATTGGTTCCTGACTAGTAAACGGCCGGGACGGAGTGGAGGTTTTGGGACGGAGTGGAGGTTTTGGGACGGAGTGGAGGTTTTGGGACGGAGTGGAGGTTTTGGGACGGAGTGGAGGTTTTGGGGCGGAGTGGAGGTTTTGGGGCGGAGTGGAGGTTTTGGGGCGGAGTGGAGGTTTTGGGGCGGAGTGGAGGTTTTGCCTGGCAGAGTTTCATGTTTTGTGCCTTGTGTCTCCAGATCTTAGAGGCAATCCTGGACGTGATGCAGAGTCTGCTGGGAATGTGCCAGTCCCCTGAGACCCAGGATAAAGGTAACCCTGATGTGTTAGCTGCCAGTGCCCAGCCAGTATTAGGTTGCGGTCCCAGTCACTGCTACAGCGCACACCTCGGCGTGCGCTGTGCGTGTAAGCACCGCCCCTCAATGGGGCTGGGCCCAGTACTCACCTTCCCGCTGAAGGTGCAGCCGCGCTGTACTCGCAGTTTTTTTTAACTCAATGGAATTGAGTTCAGAATTGGTGACGGAGGCGTGGCCACGCCCCCACCGGCGGTTCTCCCAATGAGGGCGAACCAGCCGCGTGAGGTCATGACCACGCCCCCGCAAAACCCCGACCACGCCCTCTCCCGTCGCAATCTCCCTCTCTCCCTAAAGACCGCAGATCGCGGGTAGCATTGTGCACGCGCCGCCCCCTCCCCCCCCCCCGCCGGGCGCGCGTGTCACAGTGATCACTGGGACTGCAGCCGTACACGTGCACCTTACAGGTGCCCTGCTTCAAAGGCTTTTAGACATATATACAGTGTGTGTGTATTTGGAGCCTGTAATACAGGGGTGGGGCAACTCCAGTGCTCAATAGCCACCCACCGGTCAGATTTTAGGGATATCGCTGCTTCAGCACAGGTGGCTCAATCAGTGGCTCAGTCGAAGACTGTACCGAAGCTGGGACTCCTTGAGCCACCTGTACCGAAGCTGGGACTCCTTGAGCAACCTGTGCTGAAGCTGGGACTCCTTGAGCCACCTGTGCTGAAGCTGGGATAGCCTTAAAACTTGACCCGTTGGTAGCCCTTGAGGACTGGCGTTGCCCGCCCCTGCTGTAATACATTGTGTTGCAATAATAGTGATTTTCGCGCGCGTTGGACCGTGGAAGTAACTTCAAAAACATATTGGTCCATATTTTCTAAGTAGAGCCAGAAGGTGTCTTGGGCTATGGCCACAGGGGGCCACGGGGTGCGCGTTGCGGCGCCCATGCCCTTCTCCCGAGTGATCTGTGGACTCCAGACTGCTCGTGATGGGGAGGCAGGCAGGGGCGCAGCCATGATGTCATGCGGCTGGTTCGCCCTCCGTGGTTGAACCGCCGCCGCGACGTTGCCATCGCTCAGCCGCCATCGCTCAGCCGCCATCGCTCAGCCGCCATCGCTCAGCCGCCATCGCTCAGCCGCCGCGCCAAAAATACAAAAATTTTGTCTTTTGAAAATGTGGTCGCCATCGTGCTTGATCATGCGCGCGCACGCGGACTGAGGCCGGCCCCATAGAGGGCCGTGTCTTGGTCGCGATCACTGAGGCCTTTATGGAATGGCATCGCTTGGTAAATCTGCCTCATTGTCCCTGTGTGTAGAATACCTGTGTAAGTACGCAGTGCCGTGTCTGATCGGTATCTCCCGGGCGTTCGGACGCTACAGCCACACGCACGAATCTCTCCTGTCCAAGCTGTTCCCTAAAGTCTCGCCCCAGTCCCTGAGGGTCCCCGAGGAGCTGGAAGGGATCCGCAGGCGCTCCTTCAACGACTTCCGCTCCATCCTCCCGAGCTCACTGCTGACCGTATGCCACGGAGACTCCCTGAAGAGGAAGACCAGCAGCGTGTCCAGCGGGTCACAGGTACGACCTCCGAACCGCTCTCCCGGTACGGACAACATGCTGCGGGTCCCTGGGGCAGACCCCCACTCATTTCAGCTCCAGGGGATACTTCCCGAGATATTTGCCTCGGTAGTCGGTGCCGGTAGCAGGGATCACATAATGGCCGCTTTCCAAAGCTCCCCCCCGCGCCCTGCGGGCCAATAGGAAGCCGGGATGTCATCAGGTTCGGGTTCCTATTGGGTGACGCGTGAGGTTTAAAAAGCAGAGGGATTCAGCAGCCCCTTCGGATGTACGTATCTCCAGAAGCAGGGGGTCCCCAGAGCTGAAATGAATGGGGTTAAGCTCCGGAGACCCTCTGCTTCAATCCTAAGTTAAAATAATAATAATCGCCCGCTTGGATAGCTCCCTTAAAGGCGTCAGAAAGTGGGTTACATTGTGTCTTGTGTTTTTGGCTCTTGCTCTTCCTTCAGTACTGATCCATGCAATATGAATTCCCTTAGCTGTTGTCTATCATACGACCATGTGCTTTGCAGGTTAGTCCTGATCGTATCGTCCCTCCCCCTGGATCTCCGGGTGGATCTGCCATCCAGTACTTTGAAGGTAAAGCAGCAAATGTCGGGCACCCTGCAGCACACCACATCTTAACTCCATGCACTACTTCCCCACCATGCTGAGACCCCCACAGTACTGAACGGGGGATCTCCTTTACTGCCACACAGGCCAGCCAGTCATTGCAGAGCAGTGAATGAGTGGAGCAGGCTGGTGTGACTGGCATCCCTTTCTCTCTAGCCTTCTGCTGCAACTTCTTCCGTTGCTGTAAATCCTATCAGAGACGATGCAAATACAATTAAAAGAACAATCGTGCGGCGTGTTCCCGGGCGCTAATCTGCCTGTGTGCGCAGCTGGGAACACGCCAGTCATACAGCATATGGTGTCCTCTGCTTCTCCTATGCTGTGGATAGTCCCAGAACAGGATAGAAAACATCATATATTTTTTTTGTTATGGAAAATGACTTGATAAATCTAGAAATGCCCCTTTTTAGCCGTTGAGGAATAATCTGCAGGCCTGTATCATTTTCATGCACTTTCTACCACTCTTGACGCGTTATTTCCGCTGACGCAGGCTCCTATCTGCCTGACGGCAGCGCCGTGGATCCGGCCTATTATCTCACCACCATCAGCTCCAGCTTCTCCGTCTCTCCCCTTTTCACCGGTGTCAACAACAAGGAGTGTGATATCCCGCAGGACGCGCTGCGCCAGCTACTGCACATGGTACAGGCATTCACGGCTTGCGCTATGGCCTGTTGGTAGTGAACATTAATGCAGACATGGCCATTAATGTCCGCAGCTGAATCTTTTGTCTCTGTATTCATCCTTTTTGTGCTTTCAGGCCCCGTATTTTACATTCTGTGAATAAATGAATCCCCTTTTTAACGCCCTTGTTACTAATTTTCACTGATACAATGTATCATTTTGTGGTCCTCACCAGGAGGTTCTGTTCCTTTTCTTGGTAGAGATTTATTATTAAAAGTTAAGTTGTATCTCCGGCGCTGATCATTAACCCATTAATGGGATACATTAGCAATGCTCTAGATGTGTGCATCTCGTCCAAAGGATTGTCTTTTCTCTCTGTTTTCTTCATCTCGCTGTAGTCTTCGGCACAAAACCATGTGTGCGTTAGAACGTGTCACTCCTTTAAGCTGTAACATCGTGCGCATTTTACTCCCAGTTGATAGTCAGACTCTGTGCTGTCTGGGAGCGATGGCTGCCTGTGCTGCAGCATTTTGTGACACTGTGCCTGCTTCACACACCGCCCTCGTGGCGCTGTTACTTGCCCGTTGTGTCCTTTGTAGCAGCAGCAGTGACAGACATGACATCCTACGCTCTTTGTGCAGGTAAAGCAGATTGTGGCAGACCCAGTCCTCGGCTCGCTGGACGCCCTGATCACTGAAGTCTCAGAGGTACGTTTGGAATATAACCAGTTGTGTTCTAACTCAGGGGTACTCTACTCCAGCCTTCGAGACCCTCCCCTCCCCCCCAACAGGTCAGGTTTTTAGGATATCCCTTCTTTAGCAAACGTGGCTCAGTTGAAGAGCCTGCTTCATTCAGCACAGGTGGTACAGTCGAAGAATGAGCCACTGATTGAGCCACCTGTGCTGAAGCAGGAATATCCTAAAAACCTGACCTGTTGGGGGGGAAAGGGGTTCTTGATGACTGGAGGATACATACATACATATGCACACACCACACACACCACACACACCACACACACCACACACACCACACACACCACACACACCACACACACCACACACACACATACACCACACACACACATACACCACACACACACACACACATACACCACACACACACATACACACATACACCACACACACACACACACATACACCACACACACACACACATACACCACACACACACACACACACACACATACACCACACATACACCACACACACACATACACCACACACACATACACCACACACACACACACATACACCACACACACACATACACTACACACATACAGCCTCAGCCCAATGCGCTCAAATCAGTGTGAATCATAAACAGGATAATCCTACAGCGAATAAAATATATCAATATGTATATACAATGCAATAAAATATCACACATAAACATCAATATACATATCTCCAGTCCAAAAGAAAAAGGACCTGGTCCAATCTTGAGGATGCCGCTCTCTTCTCACTGACCCAACCCAAGCGTCCACAATAATTACTAAAGATAAAAAGAAGAGAGCAAACCTCATTTATTGGTGGGAAAGAGGTTTTGACGGTGTCTTTTTGTTATTACTCTTATTGTATGTATTATTTAGAATTTTTTTTACTTGATTTTAGGCCAATCCCAGCGTGGATCTTTACTATAAGAAGTTTAGTGATCCTCTCTACGTGGCAATGTTTAAAATGCTCAGAGATACCATGTATAACATGAAAGGTAAGTGATCCTTCTACCACTCTATTGCTGGTAAGGTAGGACGGATCTAATTTATTTGGTATTTTATATCGGTCTTGTGATGGTAACCCCCCCAAAAATTACTCCACTCGGTAACATGGGCAGATGTTGGTATTGTGCCCCTTTGACAGGAAAAAACACTTCTGTGAGAGCAGCTATCATCGGAAGCGTCTCAAGGATATTTTAGTTTGAAACGTGTCTCTGTGTGTGTGTGTGTATGTGTGTCTCTGTGTGTGTGTGTGTGTGTGTGTATCTCTCTCTCTGTGTCTGTGTCTGTCTTTCTGTGTGTGTGTGTGTGTGTTGCTCTCTCTCTCTCTCTCTCTCTGTGTGTGTGTCTCTGTCTGTCTCTAGCTGTCCCTCTCTTTATTTGTCTGTGTGTGTGTGTGTGTGTGTCTGTCTCTCTCTAGCTGTCCCTCTCTTTGGTTGTCTCTTTGTGTGTGTGTGTGTGTGTGTCTCCCTCTCTAGCTGTCTCTCCCTCTCCTGCTGTCTTATTTCGGGGACCCTCAATAGAGAGGTGACCGCGATTTTTGAATAATTTCGGTAGAACCTATTCCCAGGCTGTGCGCGCTGCATCCCGTCCCCTCCAGCCCTGTCTTGTCCGTTTTTAGACCTTCAGACCTCCTTTGTGAAGGAAATCCACGACTTTGTGCTGGAACAGTTCAACAGCAGCCAGTCTGAGCTGCAGAAAATCCTGCACGACGTGGAGCGCCTGCACAACGCGCTGAGCCCCATCAAGCTGCGCTGTCAGGCAAACGCAGCCTGCGTGGACCTCATGGTGTGGGCCGTCAAGGATGAACAAGGTAAAAAAACGCACCGAAACCTACATCCTAGTGTTTGTGCACTGTGTAACCATGTCATTCACCGGCAATGAATATGTAAAGACGGTACCCGTCCGAGGGGCAGGCACTAGATCCGTTTCTGAGCTCAGATAGGAATGACCCCCGGGTTGCCTCTGTGTGGCTGAATTCTCTCAACTGTATTTATTTTACCACAAAGGCGCAGAGAACCTTTGCATCAAACTGTCGGAAAAGCTGCAGTCCAAGACATCCAGCAAAATCATCATCGCCCATATGCCTCTTCTGATCTGCTGCTTGCAGGTACATCCAGCTCCGTGCGGGGAAGGGTGTTAAGGGCGAATGGTGTGTGTATGTATGTATATCTTTATTTATATAGCGCCATTAATGTACATAGCGCTTGACAGCAGTAATACTCATGACATAATCATATAAATAACAAATAATACATAATGGGAAAAAGCGCTTCAGACATAGAAGTAACATTTATGAAAAGGAGCCCCTGCCCCGAAGAGCTTACAATCTAATTGGTAAGTAGGAGGAATGTATAGAGACAGTAGGAGGGTGTTCTGGTAAGTGCGTCTGCCAGTAGCCATGGTCGATGTATGAAGTGTATAGTATCAGCCACGGAGCTACCCATATACTTCCTTAAGGAGGTGGGTTTTAAGATGGGTCTTAAAGGTGAAGAGAGAGGGTGCTAGTCGGGTATTGCGGTGTGGCACAATCTCACTGCTTGTACCTGTAGTTTGGCATCTGTATATTTTTACTGCACTTGGGGGCCGTAGGACAAAATAGCAGCTATAGAAATTGTTGAAAAGTAATAATGTAAAGATGAATATTCTTGAACTTGGCTAAATGCCCCTCTCTGCGACATGTGATTGCAAAGTACCTGTCATTATTGGCTACCATCATACTGTGATGTAATCTTCAGATCATACAAGTGGGGAACACGTGGCTCTTTTAATCCGCGTGTAATAATGTTATATTATGCAGCTCCGGCAGTGCATACTGTGCTGTAAGATGAATGTGCAGTCCCTCGCTCCAAGAGCTTACACTCTCTCGTTGGTTAGTTTATTGAGATTCAGGGACCTAAACTTTCCCGTGGTTACAAGTCCCTCACATGGGTGGCCAGGGCCAGAACCACGTGACCTCTTAGGTGTCTGATGACCTTTTTTTTCTTCCCCCCTCTCTTCTCAGGGGTTGGGGCGGCTGTGTGAACGGTTTCCCGTGGTGGTACACTCTGTAACTCCCTCCCTCAGAGACTTCCTGGTCATCCCCTCTCCGGTGCTGGTCAAGCTGTATAAGTACCACAGCCAATCGCAGACCGGTAAGCGCCTCTGCTATAACTACATGTGGTGTGATCCCAGCATCATAAGGAAATGGGTCATGTATGTTTCAAGGGAAGTACTTCCCGCCGCAGAATAGCTGTTCCTTAAAGCTGCAGACCAAGCAATATCCTACGTGTGTTTATTTTTTAATAAACCAGTTCTATACTATGAGAAAATACTTGTAGCATTTTTTTTAAACAACTCTGAATTACATTTTTAATGTATTCTAATGTAACCAGCATTTTTTATTGTCTATAACAACCATTTACAAAGTCACATCCCCATCCTCTTCTGAAACAGGCTCTGGCACACCCCTTTTTGAGCCCTGCCCTCTCTCTAGCAGTGCACCAATTGTATCCAGTGACTGCCTGGTCACATGATCTCCCCCACAGAACTTTGCATCTTTGATCCTCTCTTGCTGCACTGACAGCCATTTAGTGAACCCCCGAGCCGAATCTTCACCAATCGATCTGCAACTTGGCTAATTACCATTGCGCGGATTGCATTGACGCACATATTAAAGGGAGAAAAAAATAAAATAAAAAGAACGGCAGCTTGGACGGCTGCTTTAAAGTTGAAGATGTTTCTCCCTAGGCGGCAATGACATCCGGATCAGCATCACCAACGAACACTCTGAGCCCACAATGAACGTTCTGTCTGGCAGGAAGAGCCAGCCGTCCATGTACGAGCAGCTTCGTGACATCGCCATCGAGAACATCTGCAGGTATAAGGACGCGGGGCTGTAACCCTTTCCCTGCCAGGGGGGCCTTTTTTTGTTTTTCCCCTTGTGGCGTCTCACTGACCTCCGTCTCCCCTCTCCTTGCAGGTGTTTAAATGCCGGCTTGACCACCGACCCGGTCATTGTGGAAGCTTTCCTCGCTAGTTTGTCCAATCGCCTGTACATATCGCAGGAGAATGAGAAGTACGTGTGGGGCAATGGCCTAAATATGACATTTGTTTTTGGCTGAGCATTAGAAAGGAAATATCTGCCCCAAACGGATAATAAAGCAGGTCCTCGTAGGCTGTAGGAAACGCACCACTTGGTGGCTGTTTCATGTTCCTGAAGAAGTGGGCGCCAAAAGGTGAAGTATTGGAGTATTGGAGTATTGGAGTATTGGAGTATTGGAGTATTGGAGTATTGGAGTATTGGAGTATTGGAGTATTGGAGTATTGGAGTATTGGAGTATTGGAGATTCAAAGATCCACTGTAGTGTTCGTGGTAATTGTCTGCTTTGTTATGGAGATTGGTGGGTGTCTGTGAACAAGGGAATTTGTTGGGTTATTTTTCATGGTGGATGCTCAATGTCCATCAATATTTTAATATCTGTAGACGGACGGTCACAGAGGTACACAATTTGGAGACGTTTATAATGTGAAATTATAATAGGCTTTATTGTGCCTTTTCCTTTTTTATCAGGAAATTATCCAAACACAGGGGGGGAACAAAGCTTCCATTCACTTGGGAGTATTTCTAGTGAAATCCTTGCAATTAGTTCACATCTCCATTAGTTAAGCTTTTCCCAGCCCAAACACATAACATGAAAATAAGCAGTCTCTTAATAATGAAAGTCTTATCTGTTTAGTTGCTGTAGAGTAAGCTTCTCTGCTCTCCTGGAACCGCACCCGTGCGTGCACAGAAAAATATCAGCATCCAGGTTTAGAAGTCTTATTTGGTGTCTTGCAATCAGCTCTGCTGTGTGGCTGGCAGAGCTCAAGACTGGTCAGCTCCAGAGATCTGGGTTTCTTTTGGTCAGTCTCTCCTGGGACTCAAGAACCTCTGCTCTGTCTCTCCAAAGGTCAGCTCTCAGTCAGAGCTAAAGAGAGTCACTTCCTGTCTCAAAGGCAGGCTTTTTCTAAACAATCTAATCAGGCAGGTGGTGTTTAGTAATTAACTACCACACTGCTAGATTAAAGGAACATTACTGAACAGGGATAAGTCCCCTGTTACAATATCCAATAAAATATAATTTTTATCCGATTTATCATATCCTACTATTCCATTAGGATTTGAGTGCTAGTCCAAAGGGGCTTTCTTTCTTGCATATATAATAATAGCATGTACTTGTATAGCAGGCAACAACATTTGCAGGCACCCTGCCCCGTGGAGCTTACAATCTGTTTTTGGTGCCTGAGGCACAGGGAGATAAAGTGACTTGCCCAAGGTCACAAGGAGCCGACACCGGGAATTGAACCAGGTTCCAGGCAGTGTCTTTACTCCCTGAGCCGCTCCTCCAATCTGCAAGCTTTGTTCTATCTATTACCTATTGCTTCTGGCACCGATCCCACCTTTAGACTATAGCAAGAGCAGCTACCTCCCTTCCTCCCCGTCCCCCCTTTTATTAAATATGGTGGCAGCTCAGAAAGAGCATTGTCCTAAGAGAGAACAAGGTTGAGCGGGTGCGAGGAAGTCTGTGGGTTTGCACTGGCATATACCCAGGGGTTTGACCTTGTTGCTTTTCTTCTAGGGATGCCCATTTAATCCCCGATCACACAATCCGTGCCCTGGGGCACATCGCCGTGGCCCTGAGGGACACCCCCAAAGTGATGGAGCCCATCCTGCAGATCCTGCAGCAGAAGTTCTGCCAACCCCCGTCTCAGCTGGACGTGCTGATCGTCGACCAGCTGGGGTGTATGGTGATCACGGGCAACGTAAGGAAAGGGGGAATCCGCCCCCCCCTGCAGAACCAAAACCTGAGGGGTTTTTATGTATAGGTTTGGGGCCATGACTCTGCGGGATCGTGTACAGCTGGCATTCGCAATGCAGGGAGATGGGAGAGCGTAAGGATGTCCGATGCTTTATATGAATCGATAAGTCGAGCGTAGACTCGCGGTGGAAACCAGAACGGCTGCTGCCACATGAGCCTGTCACAGCTTTCATTTGAAGAGCGCACTTCCTCTGGATCCATAGATCTACTCCATGGGGAGGGCAACTCCAGTCCTCAAGGGCCACCAATAGGTCAGGTTTTCAGAATATCCTTGCTTCAGCACAGGTGACTCAGTCGAAGACAGCCACTGATTGAGCCACCTGTGCTGAAGCTGGGACTGATTGAGCAACCTCTGCTGAAGCTGGGATATACTGGAAACCTTACCTGTTGGTGGCTCTCGAGAACAGGAGTTGGGTCGTTGACTGAGCCACTGATTGAGCTACCTGTGCTGAAGCAGGGATTCATCTATACATATAGAATGACTCGTCCAATTAAAATTTAACAAAGGTTGGCCTAGGACAGGGGTGTGCAAACTGAGGGGGGGGGGTGTGCTCCCCCTGTTTTTCTGGGGGGCACGGCAGTTACCGAGGCTCCACGCTTTCCCCCTAGGTATTTAAATTAAATGCCGGGGAGCACGCATGAGGCCTCGGTAACTCCCCTTACCTGGTCTCTGGCGGCTTCCAGCGACGCGTCGCCATGGTAACACGGCGTCAAATGTCGCCGCAGGGTCACATGACGTCAGAAGACGCCGGACACCGGGTAAGGGGGGGGGGGAGTGGGGCACGAGCAGGGGTGGAGAGTAGGCAGGGGGGAGCAGACTGAAAAGTTTGCGCACCCCTGACTTTGTAGATTAGTTTGAAAGAAAAAGTAATGGCCTATATGTGCCTATATGGCTGTGAATATGATGTTTAACACCTTTTTTGCCATCCGGTTTAGCAGGGCACTACACAGTAATATATATAACACGCCTCTCTGGCACCACAGTGATATATTTCCAATGCATAATGTCCATTTAGGGCAGTTTGACTAATAATTATAATAATAATTTTTTGTTCATGTATAGCGCTGCCAGTTGTACGCAGCGCTTTACAGAGACATTTTTAGCAGGCACAGGTCCCTGCCCCGTAGAGCTTACAATCTATATTTTGGTGCCTGAGGCACGGGGAGATAGTGACTTGCCCAAGGTCACAAGGAGCCGACACCAGGAATTGAACCACTAAGTGCGAGAGTCCGTGTCTGTACTCACTGAGCCACTTCTCCCACATTGATGCCAACCAATAACCAATAACAGCCCCTTACAGCGACCTTGTACACAGGTTTCTGACGTGTGCTCGGTCTTGGGGATCTGTATATTTCACGTGACACGGTCTTGTGTCGTTGGCAGCAATACATTTACCAGGAGGTGTGGAACCTCTTCCAGCAGATCAGCGTGAAAGCCAGCTCGGTGGTTTACTCTGCCACCAAGGATTACAAAGACCACGGGTACAGGTAAGATCGTTTATCCGAATTCCCAAAGTAACGTCCCTCTGAAGGTGTCCGACACCACTGATTTGTAGAATATCCATTGCAAGGAAGGAGATGCCGATCAGACACCTGGGGAGGCTCTCACAAATAAATAAAATGTTCACAAGTGTTTACAGAAGACCTGTAGTAACACCGGAGGGAGTAGGGGGGGGGGGGGTGTGATACCTTTTATTGGACCAACAAGTAGTTAATATGTTACAACCTTTCCCACCTCTCCATCAGGTCCCCTGAGCGGTTGGAAAGCTTGTAACATATCGACTACTTGTTGGTCCAATACACGGTATCTTGCCACCTACTCCCTCTCCCTCCTTAGTTACTACATGGAGAAGGGACCCAGCACGGCGACCCATCCTTCTTTGCTTAAGACATGTTGCACTGCTCTGTAGGGTTATGTAACACGGAGCGAGACTTGTGGGTGAACGCAGCCACTTAATGAGATCTCATTTAAGGACGGCTATGGGTGGGTAAATGTGATAACATTTCCGTGATGTACATCAACAAAAAGGGTCTTGTAGCAATTGCTGATTGCTATTACCTGATGGCAACCCAACACTTATTTGTTCTCATCAGGCAGTGTTGTGATGCTTAAGGAAAATGCAAAGTCTTTGAGGTGGGAGACAATTAACGATGATCTAGTTATAACTGCTACCCATTTTACAGATGGGAAAGGTGAGGTACAGAGCGATAGTGACTGGCCAGAGCAGTGGTTTTCAACCCTTTTTTTTGACTAAGGAACCCTATAATTATATTGTGAGATTCTGAGGAACCCCAACCCCCTCTAATAGCGCGTCTGAGATCAGATGCATTGTAGGGAACCCCAACCCCCTCTAATAGCGTGTCTGAGATCAGATGCATTGTAAGGAACCCCAACCTGCTCTAATAGCGCGTCTGAGATCAGATGCATTGTAAGGAACCCCAACCCTCTCTAATAGCGCGTCTGAGATCAGATGCATTGTAAGGAACCCCAACCCCCTCTAATAGCGTGTCTGAGATCAGATGCATTGTAGGGAACCCCAACCCCCTCTAATAGCGCGTCTGAGATCAGATGCATTGTAAGGAACCCCAACCCCCTCTAATAGCGTGTCTGAGATCAGATGCATTGTAGGGAACCCCAACCCCCTCTAATAGCGCGTCTGAGATCAGATGCATTGTAAGGAACCCCAACCTCCTCTAATAGCGCGTCTGAGATCAATGCATTGTAAGCAACCCCACACCCTCTCTAATAGCGCGTCTGGATCAGATGCATTGTAGAAAACCCCCCACAACCCTCTCTAATAGCGCGTCTGAGATCAGATGCATTGTAAGCAACCCCACAACCCTCTCTAATAGCGCGTCTGAGATCAGACGCATTGTAAATTCTTCTGTATTTGGGTTAAGTAGAAATAACTGTGTTATTTGGTACCATTTTCAAATGACCTGAAAATTGCAGGGAACCCCTTAGGGGCTTAACAGCGAGTGTAAGCTATAATCAAACCCAGCGGCCTGTGTATGCTGCACCCCTGCTCTTTTCTATTAGCCACTGACTCACTCAATCCTTCTATCTCTTTGATAAAGTGCCGTCGGGGCAGGAAACGCGTCAGAGGGATATCACTTGCCGTATATCTTGGGCATTATGCCGAATAAATAGCTTATTATTTTTTTTAAACCTGCCTGCAGCCCATATTTCTTGCTGTGCTCAACCCGACCATTTTTGTCTTTTTGCGATCTCCCATCAGGCACTGCTCCTTGGCCGTCATAAACGCGCTTGCGAACATTGCGGCCAACATCCAGGGAGAGCAGCTGGTGGACGAGCTGCTGATGAACCTGCTGGAGCTGTTTGTGCAGCTGGGGCTGGAGGGGAAGAGAGCCAGCGAGAGGGCCAGTGAGAAGGGGCCAGCGCTGAAGGTGAGAGGGGGGGGACCCTAGTACAGTCTGTGCTCGGCACA
Source organism: Ascaphus truei (assembly GCA_036426205.1). NCBI lineage: Eukaryota > Metazoa > Chordata > Amphibia > Anura > Ascaphidae > Ascaphus > Ascaphus truei. Next base: position 6,338,111 of record CM071584.1, read on the forward strand.
CCCAGAACATGTTTAGGCAGCGATCACAGAGCTGAAGGTGCGCACAGTACTCTACTCTAGTATTCATCAGTCAGTACAGAGAGTGGAAGAGCAAAAGAGACAAGCAAACGACGTGTGCCAAGAGCTTGCAGTCCAAGCTCGGTGAAGGTGACCTTAAAAAGATATTGACTCGCAACATGTCTGTCTGTACTCCTGTGTTTGGCTATTAAGGCACCCTGGAATTGTCTGGGTCTGCAATGGAACGGTTATATTTTAGTAACACTTTTGTCGTGGCAGCAATATTGAATTCACTTGTTGGGCCGTAAAGTTGGCCAACAATGTTCTAACACCGGCAGATTTTCAGAGCTGGTGCTTGGGAACTGTCATTGGGTCTGTTCTGTGTGGCTCTGGCAGACCGTTCTGGGTGATAATGTGTCGCAAATGTAAATGACATGTAGGGCAAACCCCCAGTGTATCGAACAGCTTCCTGGTATACAAGGGGTTAATATAAACCAGTATCCATGCCATGTTTTGTAAATGGAGGCTCGCTTGTACAACATTTTTTGTTTTTGTTTTCAAGATTGGTGTCTGTGTGTGTGGCAACTTTTGTCAAGGTTTCCACCCCCAGTAAAGTGGGAGCGAGCAAAGTCCCCGGGTAGCAGAACGAGGCTGCTTTCTATCAGGCTGTACATTGGTCAACGTCCTGCTTGTCTTTGTGATGTCCAGCGAACAAATGCAAAGACGCCACGCAGTGCCCAGGGCACAGATAAAACTCGCTCCCTAATGAATACTGTAACAACGAATAAATAATAAGTGACCCAAGTACCTCAGAGTCACTCGAGGGGTTAGGAGGACAATTCAATAATATCCTGTATCCTGTTCTTTGTCAAATATGTGGCTGAACGCTTCTGATTTCAGTCTCTTTATATATCACCCTTGTATGCAGCAGATTAAAAGCATTTTGAGATTAACACGAGGGTATCCCGAATATAAGTAGCATATTAGGTGTCTGTGTTTAATTTTTTTCTATAAGCCCAGTGTTTAATTCCCAAACCAAATAACCCACTTTGCCGCCTGCGCTCCCAGCTGTTGATATTGCTTTGTGTTGCGGGACGTGACGAAGGGTTCTTCTGTTCTTCTCCCACCTGACTTCATCTCGTGTCTTCTCCTCACCAGGCCTCCAGCAGTGCAGGGAACCTGGGTGTCCTGATACCCGTCATTGCTGTGGTGAGTAGCTATGGCTCCTATAGTGTGCTTTGACGGTCACACTGGGGTTGGGTTGGGTGAGGATTTTGCCTCGGGTCTTCCGTTCATGGCTGATCTTGTTTTCTAAAGAGACTTTGATACTAAATATGTGCATTTTATCCAATATGTTTTCTCATACTGTGAGCCCTCGTCATAAGTTAGTTACGCGCTGGCCTACAAATATGACCTGTTCCTTGCGCAAGGTTTCAACTCTCGATCCAGGTAGAGTTTGTGCTACCAGAACAATGGGTTCAAATTAGTTGAGTAATAGCCCGTGAGGAGCTAAGCAGCACCAAAGGACGGTCACTTATATACTTGGGCAGGTGTGGGCCAACTCTAGTCCTCAAGGCCTACCAACAGGTCAGGTTTTCAGAATATCCCTGCTTCACCACGGGTAGCTCAATCATTGGCTCAGTCTTTGAGAGGTCAGGGTATATGGATATCCCTGCTTCAGCACAGTTGGTGCAGTCGTTGACTGAGCCACCTGTGCTGAAGCCAGGCTAATCAGTGGCTCGGTCAACGACCGCCCCACCTGTGCTGAAGCAGGGATATCCTGAAAACCTGACTTGTTGGTGGTCATTGAGGACTGGAGCTGGCCACTCCACGGCTTGTTTTTCTGTTCCAAAATGAGCTCCTTGATCCTGCTGTTCACTTTGACCCCCGGAGAGCGTAGTCGGTCATGTTCCAGTTCAGGAGCTGTTCCGTGGTCACTCGGTACACAGGGCAAAACGTGTCAGAGCACAGACCCTCCTCCTCTGGAGTTAATGGTTACATCGGAAGGGGGAGGAAAGCAAATATTTAGCAACCTTGCAGAAAACTATGAGGGCAAATGCTGCCAAACTCGAGGGCTTTGATTTTAGCTCCTCTTCCTCTCCCATCGGGCGTGCAGAAAGCCTGCGTCCATGCGCTGTGCGCGTGAGGTGACTTGGATTGGGAGCTGCGATCAATGTATATTTATCCATCGTGTTTCCTGCAAAGTGTGTCGGGCTGGTTCGGGTTCCGTGTGCCCTCTGTGCCTTGTTATTGGTACATGGCTGTAACATTACAATTGACTAGAACTCAGAAGCTCCATTGTTTCCACAGTTCTGTATTTTCAGGGGGTTTATATGCAAGATTCTTTCCAATGAGATTTCTGTTTCCTCTCTCCGCTTCAAAAAAGGGCACGAGACCGCTTCCTATCGTAATATTATTATACCGCGTAGGCAAGTACATAAATAAAAATAAAGAGATTAAGGTGCAAAAACGGTACAGGATATCGGGTGTATGCTCCCAATACTACATGCAACTTGTAATGGTGAAAAATCAGTTGTGTTAAAATCACGGCACGACACCGTGTGTGTGTGTGCGTGTGTGCGTGCGTGTGTGACAAGCAGACGGAGTCATGCGTATGTATAACCTTTATAAGTGTTTATTAATGGCTTCTTATTTCTAGCACAATATATGTCGGTAGATGCATTTACTTTTGTTACTAATAGAGAACATCAGAGCTTTGCCCTGCAGCCGAGTATATGGACATTCATTTACATAAGAGATTTGGACAAAGTAGCCAAGATATTTTGGTTGCTGGGATGAATTTGCTGGACTGCTTCAGTGCAGTGTTTTGCTCGGTGTGTTAGCAATTGTGAGTTTGTGACTAGGCCTCACTGCCTTGTGAATTTGGTAAGGTTTTACAGATGTGGCCTGTGCATCGTATCACAGGATTCTCTGGTAATGCTTGCATAGTACAAAACACCGTATAAAGGCCTGGATTACATCTGCATGGTTTTGAATATGTTATACATTTTACACATTTATAAGCGCTTTAAAAGAGCTAACAATTTTTTTTTACTAATACCGTTTTTGGTTTATAGCATGGCACGTTAACATTGGCCCCAAACTTAACGGGAGAGTTTAATTCAGGATTTCGTGGGGTTGGCAACTCTCCCCATAAAAACCAGGCAGTTGGTGCGATGCTCGTAGATGAGGAAGAGGAAGGGGCGGTCCACCACGAAGCGCGCCTGGGTGGATAGAGGCATGAACCCGATGGTAGTCACCGCAGCGGCCTCCGTGCCTTCCTCGTTCACGGTGATCGTGCCCTGGTGCTGAAACTGCAGAGTGTGACACAAGCGCATAGGTCAATAACCCGCTTACAATGTGTAGGAGGTCTCCCTAGTACTTAGCCGGGGGTGGGGGGGGGGGGGGGATGCGTAGACTAGAGAACATCGAATTGGTGTGTGTCCTGTTGCTTAGAACAGAGGTTCCCAACTCCAGTCTTCAAGGAGCACTAACGGTGCAGGTTTTAGGATACCCCTGCTCGAGCACAGGTGGTTCAGTCACAATGATTGGGCCCCTGTGCTAATGAGAGGAGGGCCTTAATACCTGCACTGTTGCTTGTCCTTGAGGACCTGATTTGGGAACCTCTGGCCTAGAACATAAGAGACCCCCTCCCCAGCACTTGTCAAGTTTTCTGCTACCGGTATCCCATTGCCAATGGTTTATAAATTGGTTACACACCGTGCTTCTGTTGACCAGTGTAGTTATTTACCAATATCCCCTAGTTTCTGTATAATAAAGGGTTTCTGATTCCTTCCTGGTTGTTTTGTGTAACATCTAAGACATGGAATGGCCAACGCCACGGCCACCAACAGGTCAGGGTTTATGGATATCCCTGCTTCAGCACAGGTGGTACAGTCGTTGACTGAGCGTTGCTAATCAGTGGCTCGGTCAATGACCGCACCCCCTGTGCTGAAGCAGGGATATCCTGACAACCTGACCTTGTTGGTGGCCTTTGAGGGCTGGATTTGGCCACTCCTGATCTAAGCTGTCATCTGCTACCATTTGTTTTAAAGATGGGGCAGTGGCATTATGAGTAAGGCTCTTACAATAGGGGGTAAACCCTTGGTTGAGGCTCACATCTGCCTTGCGTAACCATAAATAAGTCACTTTCTCTCCTGTGCCTCAGTAAGAAGTAATGTCTGTACATGTCCCTGTTGTTGTTGTTGTTGTTGTTGTTGTTGTTGCTGAAGACCTATATAAACATGAAAGCTAGCGACTGAAGTAGGGAAACTGACCAGGCCAATGTTGATCTCCTCGTCCGATATGCCAGAGAAGTCTCCATGGGTGAACAGGTCTTTTACTCCCATGTTGCTGAGGACTTGCTTCAGGTTGTAGTTCTTGTCCAGCCTAAAGCGAGGTAGGAAGACCTCCCTCGTCCTGAGAGGAAAAATGGTCAAATAAAAATACTACACCGGTGGTGTGCTTGCTGGCTGCAAGCGTGAACATCCTCTCCTGGATCAATTAATCTAGCAATGGGGCAGTAAGTCTGCATACTCCGAAATGGCCACTTGGGTCGTCTTCTGTAGAAACTACCCATGGTGCCAAGCCGGGGAAATGACATGCAAATGAGCACACAATGTGTCACCTTTTTGTCTGTGACACATTGTGTGCTCATTTGCATGTCATTTCCCAGAATCCCTTGCTGCAGTGGAAGCACTGTATGCTGGGGATAATGGTGAAAGGCAGGGTTGCAGACCTGCCTAAGACATGTGAATGTGCTCACAAGTGATCTTTTTATTTTTTAAATATATTATATATTATATTATATATTATATTACCCCTTAAATCTGTCATGGACAGGACTTATTCTGGGGACCCGCATATTACCATTAGTTGGTCGTTTTTGCCTAGTATTAATGGTATATCTTGATAGACCAGCGTGGAAGTTCTCCATAGATGCTGTTGATGCATGAGCTTCCAGATTACATCGGGGTCAAGGCTGTTTTTAGTTTCGGGATGTTCCAGACATTAATTGGCATCACTGCGCAAAATCTTTTAGTATGTGATCCCCTCATGTTTGGAGGTTTAATTTAACCGATGTGTAGATCGCTGCCTCTCCATCACACTAATTCATCTTATTAAAGGCTTTATCTGCCCATCTTTGTACCTGTTTGTCATGATCTTTTGCCATCTTTCCACCACCTCTGGGGTGATCTGCGTCTCCAGGAGCTTCATGCTGGAGAGTTTGTGGGGCAGGACGATCATCATGCTGATGTTCCCCACGTACTGCAGCTGCAGGACGCCACAGTCCAGCTGGGGGTCAGCTGCTACCAGGAAGTTCCCTTTGGTCTTCATCATGGGCACCTTCACCACCTCCTTCTCGTTGAGACGGAAGTTCATGTTTTGAGTGTACTCCAATGGGAACTTGTTCTCCCAGGTCCCTAGTTAATGTGAGGAGGGAAATGTCAAATGCAATGAAGACATGAAATATATATTGCCACAAATTCTGGGTCTGTTTGTGTGTGTGCATCAACAACGAGCTCAGAAGTAGCGTTCAATAACCAGTGCTGATGCAACATTGATGAACTATTGGGAGTTGACTTGTCCAAATTATATGTACGTTGTGTCCTGTGGACAAGGTCTAAGTTTAAATCTCTATATAGTTTGTACAGAGTTACTGATTCATTTTGTTAAACCAACATCACTGGGACAATGTAAGTAAACTAGTTATTGTTTTCAGAACAAGTTAATTACTCTTTCATTCTGTCAGCTATCTCGTTTTGCGAGTTGATTTCCAGTAAAGCTCATAAAAAGGTGAATCCGAATCTGAAGGTACATTCATCTAATTTTCATCATAACATTGTTTTTTTAATGTATTTTATTTGGAACAACATTTATATAGTGCCCTTATCCATGTCTGGTTACTTGCTAAGGAGACTAAAGTTTAAAACCTCATTATGTATGAGGACAGAAAATTTTGGAATATAAAAATGCATTCCCAATAACCATTATTTTATAGCCTGATATCTGACAGGGCAAGTATTACATTTCCAGTTTAATGAGATGTGAAGATGGCATGAAGATGACTAGTTTACCATCGTTTTCTAAAACTATGCTACTAACCTCAGACCAGTATGGTGATACAGGCAGCGTTACAGTGTAAAGTATGAATCAATAACCCATTCAGGGCGGAATAGCATTGGCCTAAATAGAATTTACAATAAATTGCATGAAAACACTTGCCTTTGAAGTAGATGCAGTTTACAAGCAGCATCAAGAGAGCTGGGTCCACATTTGATAAAGCTTCCTTCACCAGACCCTTGGTTAGCTTCTGGATACGTTGGTTGACCTTGGTAAGGAAAGTTGGGTCTCCAAAATCAACCGACTGAGCCTCTGCAAAGTAGAAGTTTTTCAAGCTGTTCTTGAAGTTCTCTTGGATAGAAAAGTCCTTCTGGATGTATATGTCGTTGACGGATCTCAAAGTGTAACCGAAGTTTCTGCGGAACAGTCTGTGGATCAGTTTCCGGAAGAGGTTGTGGATGGTGGAGAGCTCGTACTTTGAGCTGGCGTTGACAAAGTCTTCGAAGCCCAACGTAGAGAGAACTTGGTGCAGAGTCTGCTCTTTCAACCCCAGTGATATCGTGGCCATGGCAGTAGAGATGCCAACCGGTGCCAGCAGGATGTTTTCAGATGCATTGGTATTGTCCTTTATGGTTCGGTAAAGGTTGAAGGCAAAGTTGGCATTGATAATACTAAGCCTCTGAACCCTGCTTTTTCCATGGAACAGCTCAAAAATATTCCCCCTCTCGGTCTTGGAATCCTTGATTTCCGGGGCAGCATCAATGATATCATAATCATCTTCCCCGAAGATTTTATCGAAATCCAGGTAGTCTTCCTCCTCTTCTCCGTCAGGGATCAAGTCATTGGTGACGGTGTTCTCCCGGTGAAACTCTGGAGGGAGTCTGTCCAGAGCTTGGTCAACGTTGCCTTGGCTCCCCCTAGGAACTATAATTTTGGAGTCGCCATCAAAGTGCCCAAGCAGGTCCTTGACGCCGCAGAGAGCGAATGGAGCGAGGAGGAAAAGTGTAGCAAGGTGCAGGAGATTCATGGTGGAAACCCCTAAATCCAGGTGACACTGGTGAGACGTGGTAGCCGTGGATATTGGATTCCTATCTAAATGCAATTTTAAGAGGGATAAGAAAAGTTAGTTGAAGTGCCCCACATTTTCATGGTCGAGTGTTTATAGGTGAACATTCTTGCCATTGTAGAAGTATAATTTAAAAAATTTGCATAGTGACATGATCATCTAAGGCTAATGGGCTAACCATTTTTAGCTTTGTTCTGTCCCGAGCTGTTGTAAGACCTTCAAGGGGGTTATTCATTAAACTTCTATGGTGCCAATCGGGGCACTCTCACAGACATGCCCTTTGAAGTCAATGAGTTTCCGTGCGATAGCATACTGATGGGCACTATCACAGTTTAATGCATATCCCCCCAAAAGTGTAAGACCAACCAAAAATACATTGCTTACTCTTTGACAGCAGGGAAGATTGGGGCTTTGTTAGTTTTCAACAGCAAGATTTGATTTACCGACGGGCAATCTATATATAATATCATTTTTGTGATATTGATCACCCTTGTATGTGCTTTTGCCCACAGAGACCTGCACTTGCAGTGAATATAAAGTGCTAAATATGTGACTTTGTATCGACCAGGGGAGGTCAACTCCAGTCCTCAAGGGCCACCAACAGTTCAGGTTTTCAGGATATCCCTGCTTCAGCACAGGCGGCTCAGTCTTCGACCGCACCACCTGTGCTGAAGCAGGGATGCACTGGAGTTGGCCACTCCTGAATTAGATCAATGTTAGACCACTCAAAGTCCGCTACAATAGTGAAGTGTTGTGAATGCATTGGTATCTGTTCAGAATTTTTCCTTAATGGATCAATTGTGGTTTTTTTTCAAGCAAATAATTTAAATTACAAGTGTAACCCCTGCAGTTCAGGGGAACAAGTTGCAACATAGTTACAGAGAAAAACATTTTTCAGGCTCCTTTTTTCTACATGCCGATAACAAGTGTACTTTCTTTGGGTGTTAGGTGACCACGCACCGCGCACACGCACACACACACGCACCATACACACGCACCATACACACGCACCATACACACGCACCATACACACGCACCATACACACGCACCATACACACGCACCACACACACACACGCACACACTCTGACAGTCTCGCGGACTTGAAGCTATCATGTTCAGAATAGCTAAAGGAAGTTAGCATGAAGAAGCGTCCTTACCTGTGAGCTCCCAGTCACTGCCCAGTCGGAGGACAGAATCTCGGGGCTGAAAAGAGCTAAAAGTTAACCTTTGCCACGAGCCTCTGCATGCACCTCCCAAAGTAAACAGCATGTAGATCAAACAGGGACAGAAATGCATGGTCAGCCAAAAACCCCATGCTTGTTCAGAGGCCCCCCTACAGCCTTCCCCTCCCCCCCCCCACCCCTTCCTCCTGTCCTGTGTTGCGTTGTCCTGTGCGTAGGTTGGTCCTGTGTGATTACGGACTGCATAGAAATGTAGCCCATTCCCTGAGGTCACCATGTGTATATGGGACAGGTATTGGAGAGATGTCAGAGGCACAGTGTGCTATCGGCGTACAGCCCATGTCCCAGTGCATCTGAAGGCCTGGCAGGGACGTATATAAACCCAGCATGTTGCTTATTCGCTACCTTGAAGAATTAGCATTAACAAAGTCAATAAAAATAATCTCTGGTGAAGGCTCGTTTGCATTTCGCGTGGAATTGTTTTTCTTTAAGGTTTTATTCACTACATACCATTTTTGGTGATGAATATTTTCACGCTCTTTATGTGCCGTTTCATTAAAGCAAGCATCCAGTGTAAGCCACCCTTCGCCTATCCAGTGGTCCACAATGCATTGCAAGCATTAGTCACAGTGCTATTACAGGGGTTGCCAACGCCAATCTTCAAGGGCCCCCAAACAGGCCAGGTTTTCAGTCTTCCACTGCACCAACTGTGCTGAAGCAGGGATATCCTGAAAACCTGACCTGTTGGTGGCCCTTGAGGACTGGAGTTGGCAGCCCCATGTACTATTAAAACACTAATCAGGAGAGACTAATCTGAATTAAAATAATTCGTATGGGCCACAGTCTGTAAATGCTTGTGTTACAAGAACGATTTTGAAAATAGGTCCCTTAAAAAAAATAAAAAATAAAGTGTTTTTTTAAGTTGAAGGACAAAGTAAGAACCCGCGGGTAGCATTTTGATTTGCGGTTTACAGACCCTTCTGGACATAAGGGTAAAACATTCAAAGAGCATCTGCCAGCCAAAACTAAACATGGCTTATACTAATGGGTGTCTTCCTATGGAGGTCAGTGTGATGGCACATAGGAGTACAGAGTACTGTTACATTTACATTCTTGGTTTAACCCTTCCATTGCCAGAAGGGTGTGCAGGGCAGTGTAATGCATTTAAGGCTCTCTGGCAGTTATGCTGTAGTAGGGGAGGCCAGTTTTTCTGAATGTGTTGAACCTCTGCCACTGACCCGCCCTGTGCTTCCATCACTAGCTCACCCGGCGATTACCTCCGATCAAAGAGGCCAAGCCACGGCTGCAGAAGCTCTTCCGAGATTTCTGGCTGTACTCTGTTCTCATGGGCTTCGCTGTGGAAGGATCAGGTAAAGCACAGCTATACATTGCACACACAATGATTTTATATATATATTATATATATATATATATATATATAATATATATAATCATTCTCTGTGCTCTGCGCGTTCCCCTTGTATCGCTGTCTCTGTGTGCGTCTCCCTTGTATCGCTGTCTCTGCGGTCTCCTTATCGCTGTCTCTGCGCGTCTCCCGTGCTATCGTGTCTTGGCGTCTCCCTTGTATCGCTGTCTCTGTGCGTCTCTTGTATCGCTGTCTCTGCGCGTCTCCCCTGGTATCGCTGTCTCTGCGCGTCTCCCCTCGTATCGCTGTCTCTGCGCGTCTTCCCTGTATCGCGTCTCTGCGCGTCTCCCCTCGTATCGCTGTATCCCCGCGTATCGCTGTCTCCTGCGGCTCCCCTGTATCGTGTTCTCGCTGGCGTTCCCCTGTATAGCTGTCTTGTGGTCTCCCCTGAATCGCTGTCTCTGGCGTTCCCCTTGTATCGTGTCTCTGGCGTCTCCCCTCGTATACGCTGTCTCTGCGCGTCTCCCCTTGTACGCTGTCTCTCGCGTCTCCCCTCATATGCTGTCTCGACGCGTCTCCCCTCGTATCGCTGTCTCTGCGCGTCTCCCCTCGTATCGTGTCTCTGCGCGTCTTCCCCTCGTATCGCGTTCTCTGCGCGTCTCCCCTCGTATCGCTGTCTCTGCGCGTCTCCCCTCGTATCGCTGTCTCCTGCGCGGTCTCCCCTCGTATCGCTGTCTCCCCTCGTATCGCTGTCTCTGCGCGTCTCCCCTCGTAGCTGTCTCTGGCGTCTCCCCTCGTATCCTGTCTTGCGCGTCTCCCTCGTATCGTGTTTCTGCGTCTCCCTCGTATCGCTGTCTCTGCGCGTCTCCTCGTGTCGCGTGTCTCTGCGCGTCTCCCCTTGTGTCGCTGTCTCTGCGCGTCTCCCCTTGTATGTGCTCTTGCGGTCTCCCTCGTATCGTTGTCTCTGCGCGTACTCCCTGTATCGCTGTCTGGCTCTCCTTGTATCGCGTCTCTGCGGTCTTCCCTTGTATCGCTGTCTCTGCGCGTCTCCCTTGTATCCTGTCTCCCACTCGTATCGCTGTCTCTGCGCGTCTCCCCTCGTATCGCTGTCTCTGCGCGTCTCCCCTCGTATCGCTGTCTCTGCGCGTCTCCCCTCGTATCGCTGTCTCTGCGCGTCTCCCCTCGTATCGCTGTCTCTGCGCGTCTCCCCTCGTATCGCTGTCTCTGCGCGTCTCCCCTCGTATCGCTGTCTCTGCGCGTCTCCCCTCGTATCGCTGTCTCTGCGCGTCTCCCCTCGTATCGCTGTCTCTGCGCGTCTCCCCTCGTATCGCTGTCTCTGCGCGTCTCCCCTCGTATCGCTGTCTCTGCGCGTCTCCCCTGGTATCGCTGTCTCTGCGCGTCTCCCCTGGTATCGCTGTCTCTGCGCGTCTCCCCTGGTATCGCTGTCTCTGCGCGTCTCCCCTGGTATCACCGTCTCTGTGATCTACAGGGCTATGGCCGGAGGAGTGGTATGAGGGAGTGTGCGAAATTGCCACCAAGTCCCCTCTGCTGACCTTTCCTAGCAAGGAGCCTCTACGCTCAGTCCTGCAGTACAACTCTGCGATGAAGAATGACACGGTGACACCGGTGAGAATCCATGTGCCAGAGTATAAGACACCCCTGAGTGGCAGACATCATTACATTATATCTATTCCCCCAAACAGATAATGGAGATTCCAATCGGGAGGAATTATTCGTAACAAACGTAATATTACTGCGAGGGATCAATGCAATTCAAAATCTGAGTACTAGTGCACACCCAAGCCCCAACACTGCATTAAAGCAATTATAAACTCTTTCCTATGATCATGTATTTCAAATGTCCTTTTGTTAGCCCAATAATACAGTTCTCGAGAGATGACCCAATCGTGTACAGAGCTTTCCAAACCCCATGGGGTTCCTCTTTAAGTGTACTGTCACTTGAAGAACAAACCTATGAAGTTTCGAGAGCTCTTTGCACTGTAATTTCCTCTCTCAAGAACTCTAATGGTTCTAACAATAGGTATCTCAATTTACATGTATTGTACCAAAAAAGGGACTTTTGTTGGCGATAGAGTATTAAGGCTATATCCCCTTCCAAATAACCATATTCGGATATATTATATGTTGGTTTGTTGAGCGGCTGACTCCCTCTGGCTGGCACCAGCAGAAAGAGATGAGACCCTTTTCTGAGGATGTTGACCTGGTCTCCGCAGGCAGAACTCAACGAACTACGCAGCACCATCATTAACCTACTGGACCCTGCGCCCGAGGTGTCCGCACTCATCAACAAGCTGGACTTTGCCATGTCTACCTACCTGCTCTCTGTGTACCGCCTGGAGCACATGAGGTGGGTGACCTTTTACAGGAGTTCTTACAGCTGCTTTGTCACTGCTCTGTGATTCAGCAGCAGAATTGGGCCCCGTCTTGTTAGCGTTGTTACACTGTATTTGCCAGTTCAGCTTCCAGGTGTTGGGTTGATTGGCCTTTGTGGATGTCGGCTTCTTCGCACACGGACAAGAGCCAACACAGGTTCTTTATATTGAGTAATTTATTCCCTTTACAGCATACAGTATGATCATACCAGAAACTCAATGAGACTCTGCAAGGTGGGGGTCCCAAGCAGGCTTTATATACACTTCTCATTTTCATAGTCTAACATTGGCTACTAGGCAGATTATAATGACTATTCCCTATTCTAAACCTATCATCTTAAAGGTCACTAAAAGTAAGTAAAAACTGCTTTAAAACCGCTCAGTACAACAACAAGGTACGTCAGGGTACATCTTATCACTATAATTCTGTATAACTGCAGAATTCGTCTTATCACTATACTTGTGGGCGTTGAGCCACTGGCCCAGCCTTGAAAGTCTACTGTTGGCGAAACTCATCCTTACAAACAAACACATTCTTTCACAGAAATGGATTCTGAGAGACGACATGACAGACAAAATGGATTCTGAATACTGCTAATAATTCATCTCCAGAGACAACCCCCAGTCCATTTCAACAGTCCCCTCTATTATACTTTTCGAAATCTTCAGTGAGAAATGTATAGCTTTATTCTTGCAAAGCACGGTATCCATCCCTAGTAGAGGGTATTCCTTGGCGTAACCATTGGTCCGGTACCTCAATCCCTTAAAGTCTCACCCACTCCATATCCATTCGCAATTGTTTCACCCTCTCCAGGCATTTATTTGTCGTTGGATCACATCAGGAAAGTATTTTTTGCATTAGAGGTGTTTCTGTCTGGTCTTCATATATATCTTCTTGGAGGGGCATGGAGGGAATGATTTGAGAGGTCAGCTTGGTGATCAGTCCTTTAATACAAGAGATAACAATTAATATGACGACAAAAACACATACACATATAATCAGTCTTTACACCAGTTTCGCTGCCAGTGATCCAAACCACGTGCCTAGTCCCAAGTCCCAGCTATATGATATGTTCAAAGAGTCTTCCAACTTGTACACTACTTCTTCTATCCCTAGCATATCATGTGCAATATTAGCCGTATTGTCGGGTACAAAGGTGCAACATTCCTCACCTACTAAAGCACATATCCCATCTTTTGGCAGCAAGTAAATAATCTAGGGCCATTCTGTTTTGTAAGGTTATTCTTATTATTTATATATTGGTGAATATTAATACTCAGGGCCACCTTATGTGCTATAGCTAGCAACACATTTCTCTCTTCTGCTATCCCCAAATGGCCTAACAACCATAGAGATATATTTGAATCGGAACCCTTTCATTTTCGTAACCCTTTCGTTTAGTTACCAGATAAAGAAAAATAAAAACAAAAATAACCCCCAATAGTAACCCAACCAGGATCCACTGATCTGTTTGGTAATTTCTGGTCAAAGTCCTGTGCCAGGTGTTATTATCTGAAATGTTAAACATAGAAAAAAATAAAATGTAAATATACAATAATTCAGCAGTAGTTTTGAATTGCAAAGTTCTTATTCTTTTGGTTATTTGAAAACTTGAGTAAATGGATCCTTTATGGGGGAGACCACTTTACAATGAGTCGCATGGACCCACAAGGTGCTGCAACTCGTGATTTCGTTGAAACGATTTGACCATCCCCCAGTCTCCAGGCTCGAGTAGGTGCATTTTCAGGTTCTTGGATGTAGGCTGTACAGCTTTGACCTGTGCATGGAGAGACTGCAAAAGTTGTGTTGGTTGCATGCAATATTTCCTAATTGTTTCATCACAGATTACAGGTCCTTAATAATTAGTTCCTTTGAATTACTGGTGGTCATAGGTCTTCCCATAAGTATCTCATACGGAGATCATTTATGTTCACGAGTAGGTGTGCTACAGATGGGCATAAGAGCCACAGAACATGTCAGTTGCTGCCTTAGCAAGTCCGGGGGCCCACCAATCATGGGAAACAATGTAAATTATCCCCTCTTTGTTCACATGCAAACCATGTGCCATGCGAACAATGCATGGCATTAAGGACGATGGAAAAGCCGGGAGACCATTGGGCTCTGTTCAAACATAGGTGTCATCATGATTAGCCCCCCGTGGTTCCAACCAATCGGCTTCATGGTGTAAAAGATTCTGATAAAAATGATGGTCAATGGGTAGGGAGGTAGGTTGTGGTGTGGGTGTTTCTGTGGCAATTAAAATATTGGCGGCTAAGACGCACGCTTGGCTGCTTGATCTGCAGCACAATTACCCTGGGAAATAGGATCTTTGAGATTTGTATAAGCAGCGAACTTGACAATAGCTACTGCTTGTGGTAAAAGTAAAGCCCGTGGAAGGGCTTTAACATATGTGGCATTGGCAATGGGGGATCCTGCAGATATAAGAAAACCCTGAAACCCCAAGGTAGGAGATGAAACCTCATGCTGGGAACAAATATAATCTGACACCATATTATCCTGCTGTATCTCTCTGACAGGAACCATCAAAATACAAATTAAAATCTGGATTGCTCAGAGATCCATTCTTTAAAATGAGGTTATAGACGTGGGATTCAAGGTGGGACACCTTTGGAAAGATAATGGTCAGCAGTTATAAAATGTCATTTAGTTACATTTACAGTAGAAAAATGGTGCGTGTTGGACTTCAGAAATAAAACAGCAACAAGAAGAAATTCTAGTTGTCCATTAACATTCTGTACAACCCATACAATAGTTTTGCATTCCACTTTTATTTGTGCTAAGAAAGCAGAAAACCTAAACAAAAATAACACTGTAAGTGGGGCATTGAAGGCATATAATACACTTCTTACTGCACCACTATAAAACATTTAGTTATTTAGTACATACCTACTTTGATCTTTCTAAAAAATATCAGAATGAACAAACCTACAAAAAAAAATGTTATATGGTAATTTGAAACTTCTACAGTGATTCCGTATCTGACTTCACACTAATTTCCTGTACTGTTTTCTTTGTGAAGCGCTGAGCACACTCTTGGCGCTATACAAATAAAGACATACATACTCCGTACCACTCAGTTTTAATTAATAATATAGTATCAGAACCTGTGACACAGTTCTGGGTGTATAGCCAGCTGTCTGGGCGTTCTGCCAAATGTCCTTGGGCAAGACTGAACTGTTCCTACGAAAATACTGTATTCTAAACATTAATTGCTGGATTAGAACAGCAAAAGTAAAATACTTGATTTAATAATGTGTGTTAAACTATTATACTACACTGCAATCCTAAACATTATATATTATAAACATACTTAACTTCTGAGAACACAGACGCAAACTAACATAATTCCCACTTCTCTTATACACAGACACCCAATTTAACAAAAAACAACAACAAAACCTGATTTTAAAAATAATTTGAGCTCTTGTTAACTTTCGTGTCTGGAATGTGTTCTGCCCGTTATTTCTCTGTTGCTCGTTCATAACTAGGAAACAGAAATAAACTGCCCGGCGCTTCCTTAATACAGTGCAAAATATAACAAGCAAATGCAAGAAAGGGAAAATATGCAATATAAAGGTAACGACAAAAAAATATAAAATCAAAGGACCACTCAACCTTAAGAGGGAAAAGCCACAATCCTCTAGAGAACAGAAAACGCCAGAGATGCGCGTTCATAACTGCAGGGAAAGGGAGGACTACTGTTCTGGGCTGCTATTCTGCACGCTGCTTTGATTCTGTTTCTCTCAATCGATGTGGAAATTGAGGGGGTGGAAAGAAATGTCAGCCTGGTTAAGGGAACCGATTGACTGGCCAGTACGATAAGGACCCTTATTTTTCCAGTGACCGGACTGATTACAAAAATGGCAAAGATCAAATGATCTTTCCGCATTGCCCTTTCTTTGTCCTCCTCTCTCTCCATGGACACCAAAACCATCCTCTGCCCAGTGTTGATTAGTTCATGTTGTAGTGGGGGTGTACACCCTTTTAAATAAAAATAAAACTTCAGCCCGGGCAATTAATTATATTCCATTTTTGTAAGAACCTGCAAGTTTCTGGATGGTATTTTGTATAGATATAATAAACTGGCATTCCCATTATTCAATTCTCACACAAGACTTGCACACAGGTAGGATTCACTCAGGTAAAATGTATTGGGTTGTTCAGGTCTGTTTTTACAGCTCTTGTCAAGGGCTCAACAATTAATTAACGGCACGAGACTTCTTCTGTATCAGAATCTGACTCATAGCCACTTACTGTATTGCTGTGGGGAAAGGAAAGATAAGGTTTCTAACATTCCTGACACTGCAGAGTTGATTAGCCGGGAAATACCAAGTATAAACTCTGCTACAAAACCTCATGAAAATCCAGAGATTTATACTACCACACACAGGGATTACGCAAGTAAACAACCCTTTTAACATAATATATGACTGACAAACCTTTCAAAATATATAGTAACATAGTAGATGAGGTTGAAAAAAAGACGTACAGTACGTCCATCAAGTTCAACCTATTCTAAATTTAGACAACAGATACTTT
The DNA here is from genome assembly GCA_036426205.1 of Ascaphus truei. NCBI lineage: Eukaryota > Metazoa > Chordata > Amphibia > Anura > Ascaphidae > Ascaphus > Ascaphus truei. Next base: position 6,354,740 of record CM071584.1, read on the forward strand.
ATCCTATATCTATACTTACTTATTGATCCAGAGATAGGCAAACAGAAAACCCCAGCGTCATATCATCCAATGATATCTCATAAGGGGAAAATAAATTCCTTCCTGACTCCAAGAATTGGCAATCGGATTATTCCCTGGATCAACATCCTTCCCATGTTTACTTATTTGTTATATCCCTGTATACCTTTCCTTTCTAAAAAGGTGTCCAACCTTTATATACAACTGACAACCTAACAAAACTTTTTTGGGGAAAAACTAATTTTCCTTACCGTGGACCCATACCTAGGGCGTGTTCCCCACTGAGATTCGCAATACTTAAGACAACCTGAGATTCTCAATCCCGACGGGGAAGACCCCTTTTGGGAATCCGGTAAACACTTCGGACTATCCCATTAAGCCCAGGGCACTTAACTTTGACACCCCCACTTCGGCCACACTTATTATTACTTTTTAGGCAAAACCAATCTGTTGAGAAGAATGGGGGGGGGGGGGGGCACCGATAGACTGTGACATTGTCCGTGCCAGTCAGCATGCACTCATACTTGGTTCATCTGATATTAGGAATTTGGGTTGCGTGTACTTTAGATTGGCAACATTGTATTTTCTGCTTATTTACGTTACGCCCTTTTTTCAGCTAATGCCTGTAACAAAATTAAAGTGTCCCTTTACAAAGGTCTCTATCTCTGTCACGCTGTTCTCTTCTGTCACCACAGTTTCTTGGGTTCTGCAGCTGAAGCTCATAACAAGAACGCTTATTTGTAACTCTGCTCGGCTCTTTCGTCACGTTCTCCTTTACTCAGAACCTCTAATGCAGAGGTAGCCAACTCCCAGTCCTCAAGGGCCACCAACAGGCCAGGATATCTCGGTCTCGGCACAGGTGGCTCAATCTGAGCCACTGATTGAACCCCCTGTGCTGAAGCTGGAATGTCCTTAAAACTTCACCTGTTGGTGACCCTAGGGGACTGGAGTTGGCCAGTCAACAACTGACCCACTGATTGAGCCACCTGTGCTGAAGTAGGGAGATCCTTAAAACCTGACCCCTTGGTAGCCTTTGAGGACTGGCGTTGGCCACCCCTGCCCTAATGAGACCCTCTCTCTCGCCATCACAGGGTCCTGAACGCCACGGATAAGGATCGCTTCCAGCTCATGTTCTTTTACTTTGAGGACAAAGCTATCCAGAAGGATAAGTCGGGTACGGTTTGTGTCTGTCTTATAGCGCTGTGCTTTCAACCACGCCGCGGGAATAATGCCGCCAGCTGCTTTTATTTTGTGGGGAGGTCTGAATTTAGCGTCTTGCTGCCAGATGTGGGGGCGTTTCAAAATGTTCGTGGAAGCGAAGGCGGTTAAATCGCGATTAGAAACCGCTAAATAATGACTTTCCTCTGCTCTTTTTATCCTTGCTTTACCTTTATCAGGTTTCATATTTACGTATCCATTGTTTACCTGTTGGATTTACTGTATTGAAATCCCCTAATCCCCGCGGATGGCGTTCCGTATGGATGGATTGTAGTGGCCGCCATGAGCTGCCTTATTGAAGTTGCAGGATATAGACAAGTGAATGTCGCCGCGCTTCTGCTGTGCGTGACACGGGCTAACTAAAACTTGCATCGATCCGGCGTTCAGGAGTTAACCTCACGTCCACCGGTCGTGCAATCTATCCAGATACTGAATGTTTTTAACTTTTTTATGTTTTTGACATTTTTTTTAAATGGTTACAGGGGAAAAGGGAAAAATAAACGTCCTTTTAGAGCAGGACAAGCCATCTCCAGTCCTCAAGGGCCACCAACAGGGCAGATTTTCAGGATCTCCCTGCTTCAGCACAGGTAGCTCTATCAGTCATTGATTGCGCACCTGTGCTGAAGCAGGGATATCCTTAAAGCCTGACCTATTGGGGGCCCTTGAGGACGTGAGTGGGCCACCCCTGTTTTAGAGGATCCTTTAGCCATTAGTTGTCAGATGTGAGGGACGTTAGATGCTAGTCTCCGGGTTTCAGGCTGTGCTTTGTGTGGAGTATATCACAGCCTGTCCTCCGCCTGTCCTCCGTCTCCTGCAGGGATGGTGCAGTGCGTCGTTGCCGTGGCAGATAAAGTGTTTGACGCTTTCCTGGCACTGATGGCGGACAAGGTGAGAGCGCTACAGTGGCCGACTCGCACACAGATGAATAGGTTGTCTCTCAACCTCTGAAACATCCGTAAGACCTGTCCGTCTGTCATATCTCTGTCTTTGGGAGGCACATGTGCACAGTCTCACTCGCTCAAATCCCTGCGTTTCAATCAGGGAAGCGAGCGGTCTCAAAAGAGAGATTTACATTTCATTTAGCCAATAAAATAAAGATATCAGATCTACACAACACTTACTTTAATGGACATTTCTTCCTACTGGTGTATACCCCCCACCCACCCCTTACTAGAAATTGAGATACCTAATAGCTGCCACCGGCGCCCGTCCTACCTTCCCGCCCCACTCGTTCTCACGTGGCCTCTTTGCTCGCAGCCCAAAACGAAGGAGAACGAGGAGGAGCTGGAGCGCCACGCTCAGTTCCTGCTGGTGAACTTCAATCACATCCACAAGCGCATCCGGCGCGTGGCGGACAAGTACCTGTCGGGGCTGGTGGACAAGTGAGTGATCACCTCTTACGCCCTGAGATAAGATCTCGCTCACATCCCCTCTGAATGTCCTACAGAGGACTCTGCTGGCAGTGAAGAGCCCTACACACAGAGGTACCAGGAATCGGTGTTCCTTCCTCCCCGGGCAGGAAGCGTGTGCAGTGCAAAGCCGCGTATATCATGTGGCATCCTCTGACACTGGTTAAACTGGTACAGCACTATTTGGGAGGCTTGTTCCTGTGAATACGAATAGGGTTTTTCCTGTTTTTAGTTTGTCTTAATGATTACAATGCACATTTTACCAAATAAGGTTAGGATGAAAAAGACAAGTACAACTAAGTCTTTCTATAAACATGCTTAGGATATAAGTATAGCACATAAAAATACCACGTGTGAGCACAGTCACATGTCTCAGACAAGACTGCAACCCTGCCCCTTCCCCATTATCTCTTGGCATTCCACTGCAGCCAGGGATTCTGGGTAAGGACATGCAAATGAGCACACTGTGTCCTTTTGCTTCATATCCATTTTAACGTGGAACTCTGTAAGCTTATGCCTGCCACATTACGCAGCTTTATATAAATATAGAGACCTGTGTTATAAATAAGGTCGGGATTACTAATAATATAATTGCCTGTGTGTGGGCCTCTTCTGTTCCCAGGTTCCCTCACTTGCTGTGGAGCGGTACGGTGCTGAAAACCATGCTGGACATCCTGCAGACCCTGTCCCTCTCGCTCAGCGCGGTACGTGGCTCTGGGTTTGAGCCCTTGGTGATGGGCGCCATTCCCCTTGCGTGAGCTAAATCTACTACAGTATATATTCTGGAAGCCTGTCTGTCTGTTCCCCATGCATATGGACACCTCTTAAGATATCGTAACCAAATTTTGCATGATGGTTACTGAGATCAAGAAGCCGTTTTTTGTCTGTTTGGATGACATCAGCAATGACATCACTGATGACCTTTGTGCCCGATGGAAGAAACAAAAATATAGTTTACCGAACAGTATTAGAATAAAAATACATAACATTTTCTTTTTCATTAATAAACTAAAAAATACAATTATCCGTTTATAAAACTCAGTATTTTTTTGCTTTCTTCTAATTTCCTGGCAACGCTGGGTTCTTTCTGCTAGTCTGCCATAAGAGTACAACCACGCTAATAAATACAGCGATTGCTAGGGCTGGTGGTACCGATATTATTACCGTAAGCCTCCCATGATCTGGTGATACACTACTCCCTACAGGTGATACACTACTCCCTACAGTTCTTTGACAGACATCATCTCTTTCAGGACATCCACAAGGACCAACCATATTATGACATTCCAGACGCCCCTTACAGAATCACCGTCCCTGATACGTACGAGGCCCGAGAGGTAAGCCGCAGCGCACCCCTCATTACTGTGCTATTGAAGGGACATTTTTAATACCGCAGTACCCGTTGCAGTCTGGTTCCCTGGAACGCCGGTCCTTTCCCCTCGCAGGGCTATCATAAACTCCACTTTTACCCAGCTTGGATCCAAGATCCAAGAGGTGTTATTGTAATCGGAATTAAATGAATGTATATTCATAATGCAGACGTGTCGGGGAGCTCCTCTGCACCCTACGTGGGAGGGGGTGGGGGGTGGGGGGGGGCAGGCGTTCCGTGTCTGAATCCCAAAACATCGTTTGTAACCTTCTGATTAATTGCAGAGCATTGTCAAGGACTTTGCCGCGCGCTGTGGAATGATTCTGCAGGAAGCCATGAAGTGGGCCCCGTCTGTGACCAAATCCCACCTGCAGGTATGAACGTCCCAGGGACATTACTCCAAAGCAGAGAGGGGGGACAACTCCAGCCCTCCAGGGCCACCAACAGGTCAGGCTTTCGGGATATCCCTGCTTCAGCACAGGTGGCTCAGTCGAAGACAGACTGCGGCACTGATTGAGCCACCTGTGCTGACGCAAGGATATCCTGAAAACCTGACCTGTTGGTGGCCCGTGAGGACTGGAGTTGCCCCCCTCCCCCGATCTACATACTCCGTGGTGGGAAGCACAGCTTAGCGGAGAGACTCCGTGAGTGCAATGTTTTAGGGGAGATTTCCGACGCGTTTTGATCTTTTTCTGCCAGGAATACCTGAACAAGCATCAGAACTGGGTGTCCGGCCTCTCCCAGCACACCGGCCTCGCCATGGCCACGGAGAGCATCCTGCATTTTGCTGGATACAACAGGCAGAGCACCACCCTGGGGGTGAGTCACAATGGCCACATCGCAGTAATACATATGTCTGAGCAATGATCCTCGGTCTTTACACCATGTCACTGGGCGGCAGTAGCGGATTTCCCGTTAGACCAGGTCCCCGCTGGCTACTGCAGCGCCCGCTGTGGCAGGGACAAGAGCCGCCCCACAATGGGGCCGGGACCGCCGCCCTGCGCAGACAGAAACTCCTGCTCTCAAAAGAATTGAGAGCAGGACACGCGATGGAGCGCTAGGCCACGCCCCCCAGCGGTTCATCCAACGAGGTCGAACCTGCCGGGTGACGTCATGGCTGCGCCCCCCCTTCCCCTCCCCCGTCTTTCCCTCTGCAGCTCACTGCAGACCGGGGAACTCTGCTGCATACGCCGCCAGCCTCACAGGCGCGCGTGCAGCGCAGGCAGCGGGGCCTCATTCTTAGGCCCTGGCCTTGGGCGACAAAAATTTCCACCCCCATATACATTTTCCGCGCTCTCGGGCCTAATGGGAACTCACTTACATGTGTCCTGCCGCCTCCTTGGAGCCGCTCTCCATCTCCCTTGGAATCCCAGCGTCAATTGGCGCAGCAGACGCCCCACCGTGACGTCACACAGAGTCTCATTGCCATGGCCATGCGCCGTCACGTTGATGACGTTTGCGGCGGTGTTTGATGCTGCGATTCCAAAGGCGATAGAAGGCGACAGCAAGGAGGCGGCAGGACACATGTACGTGCCGAGGGGCGGCGAATTTTCAAATTCACTGCTGCCGGGCGGGTAACGATGAGTAACTCCTGTTTGGTTACTGGAATAAACTGTAGGCAAAAGAAAATTGACACACAAAGAAACACAGCGTTTGTGTACAGCTCGTGTGTGTGTGTGTGTGTTGTGTAACGTGACGTATTTCCTCGCCTGTTTTTGTGACTGTGTACGTGGTTTATTCTGTTGTGTGTGAATATAAACTAGTGTTATTCACCAAGAAATCGCCACGGTCCAGTTGAGACAAATGATGCCTGGGATTTACCACTGGCCGGTGTTATAACGGGTGATGACAAACTTCTAGTTTAGAGGCCCGAAGTGATTGGTCTCTATGTACCTCAGATGTTCATGCAGCCTCCTCTGGGGGCGAAATCATTGCTACACTTTATCAGCATTCTGATCTGCATGGCGCCCACCTAGGGTACAAAAGAACATTCTTAGGGCTTATAGTGCCGGCAACAGCGACGCGACGATAACGTCACGCTGCGGTCGCTGGAAAAATCGAATTGACTTCCAGCGCTCGCGACCAACCGTTGCATCGCTTCTACTATAAGCACACGCGACGGCGGCAATACATTTGTTTCGCGTCACCGGCACCGTCACATGGTAACGCAACGCTGCAGTGTCACGTTGCCAAGGTAACAACGCCATGTGACGTCAAGGAGCACCATGGTAAGTGCTTATGGGTGTGGATTTTTACACCTGCTACTGGTTGCAGTAATGCTGGCGACACCTGTGGTTATTACAGTACATACATGAGGGTGAGTTTACCAAACGGCAAGCTGGATTTCTTACTTCATGGAAACTCTCCACCTTAGGGACAAGTTCTCGAATGGTTACACAGTAACAGACTCTTAACACATTGTCCCACCATCTGATCCTTCCCTCCGCTTGCGCCCACCTCTTCTACCTGCTGTAACCTCGGATTTGCTGCATCTGCGGACCAGACACACCAGTCTTCTGACTGTCCGTAACCCGCTCCCTCTAGGTGACCCAGCTGACTGAGCGTCCGGCCTGCGTCAAGAAAGATTATTCCAACTTCATGGCGTCTCTGAACCTGCGCAACCGCTATGCAGGAGAGGTGAGAGTGGCAAGGGGGCCTGTCGCTGCAGGGGGCATGTCGCTGCTGGAGGGCACCGCTTTACGTGGGAGAGCCCTCTGTATGTATTGCTCTGTTTCGAGTAGTGCCTATTCTTTTAGTTATTTGGGGGATTTTGATCTGCTGCTCATCACTCCTTATCCGATGCAGAAAGCTTTTTAGGAGATCTGTGCTCTCCTGCAAATATTCTGCACAGCAACATAATAATGCAGCACAGGCCCAGATATTATTTGCCCCTGGGATTCTCCAATTTACCAAAAATGTAAAACCATGAAGAACAAACCAGAGTATAAATCACATTTTAAATGCTGGTATAATAATCTTTTTGCAGTAGATACTGTACATCATCTAGTCAGTGTATGCCTATTCTGTGTAGGGATGGGCTACTGGTGTTAGAACAGGAGCAGGATGCAGTCTGCCTGAGATTTTCTTATAGTCTCTCTCTCTCTCTGAAGAGACCTATGAGGTTTGGGAAGCTCTGTACATGTGAAGAAGAGACCTGTGAGGTTGGGAAAGTTCTGTACACGTGAAGGAGAGACCTGTGAGGTTTGGGGAGATCTGTACATGTGTAGAAGACATAGTAACGTGCTGGAAACTACAACTGAAGGTTGCTCGTTTCAGAGAGAGAAAGAGTCTCTGTACTGCTTGATTTCTGGGGGAAAAGTGTGAGTGCTGCTATCTTACAGCCCCACATATTCCAGATACATATACACAGGTCACACTATGTTATGTCTTTTCGTCTTTTCATGACCACGCTGTGAACTTCCTGCGCTCCCCTGGCTGTGGAAGAATACAATCAAGATACAGACTCCAGAACAGTCTATTGAAGGGTTTTGTCTGAGCTGCTTTACAATTAATTCTTTATTTCACATTTGGTGGTGGAAATTATTTTATATGACCATTAATTAATTGTTCACTATATAAATACTCGTCACTAATATTTTGAGTTCATTTATATATTATATATTATATTTTATACATAAGATTGATGCACTAGCACTTTGTTTGATTAATTAAGGAGCGCCCGATTACACACTTTTTTGCACATGTGTAGAAGAGACCTGTGAGGTTTGGGAAGCTCTGAGCACACAGAATAACATAAGCGTTGGCAAATCCCAGTTCTAATGATATGCCAGACACCGAGTCTCACAGCTTCCCAGTGACAGGAGAACGGATCCCTGCTCTCAGGGAGTGACCTCTCTCACTCCCATTTACACCTGTGCACGGCGCCTCCTGCTGCTTCCCCCGGGGGTTTGCGTGCGTGTATATTAATAAACACGGTGATTTCCGCTCTGTTACTCCGCTGCTCAGCTAGAAGTGACCCCAGGAACCTGTCCCATACACAGCAGGGGTTCTGCCTTTGGGACTCAGTTACTGTATTTGGGGGCACAAAGTAAGAGATCTGGGAATCCCCAAAAAAATCTTATTTAAAACCAGATCCCGGGTTTCTCGGATCCCTCGCTTTCCTTTTCCACGGGGTCACCCAATATGTTCCTCCCTGGGCTGGGAAACAAGTGTCAGAGAGACACAGAGGCACAGGCAGCGATAACAGAGACACAGAGGCACAGGCAGCGATAACAGAGACACAGAGACACAGAGGCACAGGCAGTGATAACAGAGACACAGAGGCACAGGCAGCGATAACAGAGACACAGAGGCACAGGCAGTGATAACAGAGGCACAGGCAGTGATAACAGAGACACAGAGGCACAGGCAGTGATAACAGA
>CM071584.1:6363231-6374660 GCA_036426205.1 Ascaphus truei
GACAAAGAGGCACAGGCAGTGATACAGAGACACAGCGGACACAGGCAGTGATAACCCCAGAGACACGGAGGCACAGCAGTGATTTTACAGAGGCAAGGGCACAGGCCAGTGCCAAACAGAGGCACAGAGCACAGAGGCACATGGCAGTGATAACGAGAGACACAGAGGCACAGGCATGATAACAGAGACACAGAGGCAAAGAGGCACAGGGAAGGGATCAACAGCGATCACAGAAGCACAGGCAGTGATAACAGAGCACAGAGGCACAGAGGCACAGAGGCCACAGGCATGAAACAGAGACAACGAGGGGACAGGCAGTGATAACAGAGGCACAGAGGCACAGAGGCACAGCAGTGATAACAGAGACACTGGAGGGACAGAGGCCACATGGAAGTGTCCCCCCCCCCGATCACAGAGACACAGAGGCACAGGCAGTGATAAAAGAGGCAAGAGGCACAGGCAGTTGATAAACAGAGGCACGAGGCACAGAGGCACAGGCAGTGATACAGAAACACGCCTGGCATTGAGGGGTCACATATAACGGACACACGCCTGGCATTGAGGCATTAAAGGGAAGGTTTTATAGCTCTACGCACAGTCGCACACACACTTTGGGACACTTATGGATTTTATAGGTACCGGAGTGTAAGCTCTTCGGACCGATGATTCTTTCCTCGTAATGTTTACTTTACCCGTTTATTCACACCGCGCAGTTTGATTTTTCCGTATGCCAATTCTATGAAGCTCTGAACATACGGTGCACACGGTGCCAATTAGAGGTGATGTCTCCATGTTATGTGTATGTATAGATTATTTATATAGCACCGCAGTGTGCTCAGCGCTTTACAAAGACTATACAGTACAGGGAATTATAAAACGCTACAAAATCAGGCAATAGGAAAGGAAATCCCTGCCCCAGAGAGCTTACAATCTAAGAGGTATGATGGGAGAGTTACAGAGGCAGCCGTTGAGGGAATAAGTGCTGTAGATGACAGTGCACTCACACAATCACACAATCACACAATCACACACACACACTCAGTATTTGGGTCTCACCTGGCTGCACTTTCACCTCGGACAAGGCGCTCAGACAGGCTTTCTTCCTCTCCTCTCCTTTCGCGAACGGCCTGGGAGAGAAGCAGACATTAGACGTGGGGGAGGGGGGGTGAGCGACACCCAGCACCCGTCACCCTCCTATCATAGCGAAGGGGCAACGAGCCCGCCTCACACACATGTCTGGGGAGAACTGGAAAGGTCTCCAGCTGCGAGAGGGTTAAGTAAAAGCGAATGGAAAATCCGTTCCCCCCGAGCCCACCTCTCCCTAGTCCGACCTTTACAGGATCATTAGGGTCGGCCCCTCCCAGGAGAAGCGCCTTCTGCCTGGATGCGCCACACCTGGTCTAATGAGCCTGGTGGGAGAAGGTAACGGTGATTACCCGGACCTGCTGTGTTATAACACTGAAAGCCGTCTCACACGAGACTCCTCCGCAGCCTATGGGAGCACTGACCCGGCCCCTCGGACATCATTACTAGCTCTTTAGGACTGTGATTAGCTGCGGAGGTCTAGTGGGCATTATTGGGGGGGGGGGGTGTTGGGGGGAGTACAGACCACATGCCAAGACCAGACACAGCTTCACACCTATTTGCCAGTATATAGCAATATTGTTACGCACAAATCAGCCCCAGTCATCGAAACCAGTCACCAGGGCCCTTGTTCGATATGAAGTGGAGAGACTATATAGTAACATAACCTATAGAAATTATATTCCACCAAAAAAATAACTACCACGGGAGTTTGCACGTGATAATGCCCTGATCGGCACTATTGCAGTTACATGAATAACTCCCCCTCCCCAAACAGAAGCATCACATTCTGCACTAATAAGCGGTCTTTTTTCTTGTGTAAAAGTTTATATATTTTATGTCGGAGAAAGGCTTAAACTGGATCCCCAAAGGTGATCTTAGGCGGGTGAGGGGCTTGATTGCTTTTATTGGATGACATTACTCTGGAGATATGAAAGACTATTGCATTATGGGAGTTACAGACCGCACGCTGCGTACAATCTGTGTCACCTTCTGCTCTGTGGCTATTTATGGGGACACAATCATTGCAACCTCTCTCCGTGCAGCAGCAGAGTGATACATGCTGGGAGGTTTGGCCGTAGCGATGTCACCGACTTACTTAATGATGGCCGAGACGTTGGTGATCTTGTTGAAGAAGTCGAACTCGCGCTGGTAGAAATCCTTGGCCGGTCCTGACAGAGATCCCGTGATCTCCTCCACCAGCTGCTCCAACAGATCCCCAATGTCAGCTGCAGAGGTGACACGCCACAGGCAGGGTCTGCTAATGTGTCTTGTACTGAAGTACTGGAATAGCCAATGTTACGATGCCACAAGGGAATCTTCATCAGGGTAAGTGGGCGTACACACAAAACTTTAGCTATTCCTTGCATCTATTCATACTAAGGAGCCCAGCCTGGCATCCAGTACTGTACACAGGGGTTGGGGTAACCGTTATTACTCTCCCAACACTGCCCACAATTTTCAATTTGTCCCAGTATCCGAAGAGGAGATTACACAAGCGCTCCTCAAATTAAAACTAAGCAACCAATGTGGACCTGACTTACTACAATCTAAGTTGCTAAGACTTGGTGCCCCAGCCATTGCCAAACCAATTGCTTCCATAGTCAACTCTATCCTGTCTGCAGGCCATATCCCTAAGACCTGGAAAACTGCCAGAGTTGTCCCAATCTTCAAAAGTGGGGACAAAAACACAGTCTCAAACTACAGGCCAATCTCTCTTCTCCCAATACTATCCAAAGTCATGGAAAAATGTGTCCATTCCCAATTAAGCGATTACTATAACAAGACAAATTTCCCTAGCCAATTCCAATCTGGCTTTCGCCCCAAACACTCCACCGTAACTACCCTGCTAAAAGTTTGCAACGAGATCCAGTGTGGAATGGAACGGGGACAACTCACTGGTGCAGTATTCCTAGATTTTGCAAAGGCTTTTGATATTGTTGATCATGCTATCCTGCTCAACAAACTCCAGAGCTCTGGAATAGGGAAACATGCTTTAAACTGGTTTCAGTCCTACCTATCAGGGCGATCCCAACATGTGTCTATCTCAGGCTCTAAGTCCAACCCCTTGGATATCACCTGTGGTGTCCCGCAAGGCTCTGTTCTGGGGCCCCTACTCTTCTCAGTGTTCAGCAATGATCTTCCCACAGCTTGTCAGGAAGCCTCAATACACATGTATGCAGATGACACAATCCTGTATGCACATAGCCATAGCCTCTCTGACCTTCAACACATACTTCAGTCTGACTTTTTGAGACTCGAAAACTGGATTTCCCAAAACAAACTGTTTTTAAACACAGACAAGACTGTAACAATGGTATTTGGGACCAAGACTAACATTTTTAAAGCTTCCAGTGACTGAGCTCCAGATCAGAACCAACGCTAATACCACCCTAACTCCTGTTACTAGTTTTAAATATTTGTGCCCATTTAACATTTGGGATCCACATTGATACCCCGACATCCAAAATCTATGCTAAACTAAGTGTACTTTATAGCAGCGGTGCGCAAACTGGAGACATTATTGGGGGGGGGGGGGGCGGGCGCAGCGCTGAGAGCGCGAGGCCTCTGTAAACTTACCGGCTTCCGTCCACGCGTCTCCATGGCAATGCAGAGTCAAATGACACCCGTTACCATGGAGACGTGACGTGAAATGACGCCGCGGGTCACGTGACCTGACGTCACATGACCCTGCAGCGTCATTTGATGCTTCATTGCAGGTAAAGGGGGGCACGACCGAGGAGGAGACCAGGCAGGGGCTTTACAGGAACAAATCCTCCCCAAGTCTCCTGGTCAGAAAGCGTATCGCACAGCAGATGCTAATGCCAATAATCGACTGTGGGGACATAGTATATGGCTCAGCACCTCAAACCCACCTTAGCAAACTTGACACCCTCTACAACTCAATATGCCGTATAGTTCTCCAATGCAACTACAACACACATCACTGCGAAATGCTCAAAGAACTAGATTGGTCATCACTCGAGTCTAGGCGCAAAGTTCATCTTTCCTGCCTTGCCTTCAAATACTTCATGGGCAAGCTACCCAGCTACCTGAACAAGCTCCTCACCCCTACCACATGCAGCACTTATCACCTGAGATCTGACTCCAAAAGACTGTTCATGGTCCCAAGGCTCAACAAAGTATCCGGCCGCTCCTCCTTCTCTTACCGTGTACCCCAAAACTGGAACAACCTACCGGAGACTCTCACAGCCACCACCAGTCTAAGTTCTTTCAAATCTAAAGCTGTCTCACATTTTAATCTGGTCTGTAACTGTTACATACGCCCATAATATATATTATCTTTAACTTTGCATGAAATGTCTAATATATAATGTATACCCTGCTCACTTATGTAACTATTTGTAACCATGTATTATTTGTCATCATAACTCTGTGCCCAGGACATACCTGAAAACGAGAGGTAACTCTCACTGTATTACTTCCTGGTAGCACAATTACTGGTGGATCTATGTAGTCGCCTTTCTTTCATTTGGAGGTTTAGTATTGCCACACTGCGAATCTCTTTCACTTCTAGTAGGGACACCCTCCCACACCCCTTAACCCGCCGTGTGCTCGGTTAAAAGATGCTCTGGGTCCCCACAAACATGTTAACAGTGCATGGCTAGTTCCGGGACTAACCCTGCTAGAGGCCTAGGATTGTCCCGGTCAGTTTGTGGTCTCGGGGAGGGGGCTGAGACAAGCTGGCTACTCACGGTCCTTCTGATGGGCTTCTTCGTCCAGGAAAATGTTGGTCTTCATGTTCCAGATGAACTGATGGGCCAGAAGCTGCGACTTGGCAGCTGCCCACAGGATGTACTCCCGCACGTAACCCATCTGCGTATACACACAGGCATGAGGTCACCCCCTCTGTATATAATCCTGAAGGGGCACTGCCATTCCCTTCAATGCCAGAGGGGGCATGAGTCTTTAACACTAAAGGAGGTGGCCCCTAGACCATAGGTTAGTGTCCCAATCATAGCTGGGTCTCCTCCTTTTCCCCACGACCTCTCTGGTACCCAGGAGGGAGATTATCATTAGGAAATGTTTAGGTAGAGATGGAAGTTTTAGGGGGTTTCAGGGGTGTGTGGGCCCCCGATAGATCAGCTGGCTGCAGGATGCTGGGGGGGAAGTCAGGGGGATGTGGGGAGGTAAGGGAGTCCTCACCTTGTCGTATCTCAGAGCTTGCACAATTTGTGGAATGTAGAACAGGATAGCGTCCTGCAAAAGGGAGCAGCACAATCACACACAGAATGTGCAGGGGGGGGGAGGAGAGAGCGAAGAGGGGGAGAGAGAGCGAAGAGGGGGAGAGAGGAAGAGAGAGCGAAGAGGGGGAGAGAGGAAGAGAGAGTGATGAGGGGGAGAGAGGAAGAGAGAGTGAGGAGGGGGAGAGGAAGAGAGAGCGAGGGGGGGAGAGAGAAAGAGAGAGCGAGGCAGCGAGGAGGAAAACGATAGGAGACAGAGGGAGAAAGAAAAGACGCCAGAGAGGGTGTAAGGGAGAGAAAGAGACAGGAGAGAGTACAAAAGGGATGCAGAGGCAGAGAGGAAGGAGGAAATAAGGAGGCAGATTTACTGTAGAAAACAGACACACACGTGCTATAGGCGCGCACTCTTATTACCGGTGGGAATGATCGCAGCACTTTGACGCCGTACTGAGCGGTGAGCGGGTGCGGTGGGTACATGCTGGAGAAGTAGGAGAGCCCGGTGGGTGGGTCGGTCGGTGCCCAGCACAGTATGTGGCTGAGTTCGGGGGCATCTGCGTCTATCGTGTGCCACGTTACCAGGTACTGCGGGGGAGAACAGGAAGCTCGTTACACCATCCCTGCCAGAGACTTGCGAACTTCCCCAGGGAGAGCACAGCACACGCCCACGACATGCCCCGGGGGAGATCTCCGAACACGTGTATTACATACGGTGCTGTATGCGGGGCACTTCCTGTGTAAATAACGCTTTGGGCACAGCAGTGTTTACACGGCTCTTCTCCGTCACACAAATACACATTGCTGCGTCCTCACCGGAGCTTGGTGCCGATAACCGTGTCTTCAGCCGGCTGAACATTTACCTTGATGGCCTCTGGGATGTCGCTGACCGCTCCGGGGTCCAGTCTCACAAGCCGGGTCACTTCCCCTCCAATGGCCTCTGTGTTTTTAAACCTGCCAACAAAGCACAATCCTGCTTAACATCACAGGGGGAGGATTACAGGAGAGGAATCACTTAACAGGTCTCAGGAAAAGGTCTATACCAGGGGTGGCCAAGTCCTGTCCCCAAGGGCCACCAACAGGTCAGGTTTTCTGGATATCCTTGCTTCAGCACAGGTGGCTCAATCAGTGGCTCAGTCAACGACCCAAGTCCAGTCCCCAAGGGCCACCAACAGGTCAGGTTATCAGGATATCCCTGCTTTAGCACAGGTGGCTCAATCAGTGGCTCAATCATTGAGCCACCTGTGCTGAAGCAGGGATATCCCCAATACCAGAGCTGTTGGTGGCCCTTGAGGACTGGAGTTGACCTCCCCTGGTCGATACAAAGTCCCATTTTTAGCACTTTATATTCACTGCAAGTGCAGGTCTCTGTGGGCAAAAGCACCTACAAGGGTGATCAATATCACAGAAATGATATTATATAGATTGCCCGTCGGTAAATCAAATCTTGCTGTGCACAGAAGGTTAATAATGAAAATAATAAAACATCAGTTATTCTCGACACATATTATTGCAGGTACTGATACCTTTTATTGGAGAGGTGTGGTTATTAAAGTAGCAAAACCCAGCCTGACTTCCTTGTGCAAGTCACTCCGCTCTCCCACCGCAAATAAAATAGAGTGTGTGCTTTGTGAGGCAGGGACGCAATGTGCCGCGGAAGTCTGCGTGGTGTGCGAGACTAAGATAAGAATAAAGTATTCCGTTGTAATGGAGACAGACGAGTGTTTTTGTGGATATGGCCAGATGTCCAGATGATTGGTTCATGAACCGATGTAGATGTTTCCGGTCAGTCTGAGGTCCCGTGTGCTCACCTGGTGGGCAGCTGTACAGACAGGTAAGGGTCCTGTGTGTGAGGCGCTCACCTGGTGGGTAATATTATTATTATTATTAATAATAACATGTTCTTGTATAGCGCTGCTAGTTTTACGTAGCGCTTTACAGAGACATTTTGCAGGCACGGGTCCCTGCCCCGTGGAGCTTACAATCTATGTTTTTGGTGCCTGAGGCACAGGGAGATAGTGACTTGCCCAAGGTCACAAGGAGTCGACACCGGAAATTGAACCAGGTTCCCCTGCTTCAAACTCAGTGCCAATCAGTCTTTACTCACTAAGCCGCTCCTTCTCACCTGTAGCTTTATAAACAGGTAAGGGCCCCGTGTGTGCGAGGTGCTCACCTAGTGGGCCACTATACAGACAGGTGAGGGTCTGTGTCTGGGGTCCCGTGTGTGTGTGGCGCTCACCTGGTGGGCAGCTGTATAAACAGGTAAGGGTCTGTGTTTGGGGTCCTGTGTGTGTTTGTGGCGCTCACCTGGTGGGCAGCTGTATAAACAGGTAAGGGCCGTGTGTGTGTGTTTCGCTCACCTGGTGGGCCACTACACGGACAGGTAAGGGTCTGTGTTTGGGGTCCTGTGTATGTGAGGCGCTCACCTGGTGGGCAGCTGTACAGCCAGGTGAGGGGAGATGCTCCACGCCAGGTTCACATTGTCCTTCCACTGCTTCTCACTCAGGCTGATGTACTTGGATCTCCAGTTAGCCACACTGTTCTCACCGGTCTGATCCAACTCCAACTCGGGGGAGGACAGCGAGTTATACCATGTGGTCAGACGGTCAATCTCCGTGGCCTGGAGGGGCAGAGAAAGGACGTTTTAGACATTACACGGTCTGTACAAAGACATGAATACAGGGAGGTCCTTTCTAACTAGACTCCACTGATAACATTATTAGAGCCCAGTACAGAGATCCTGCACCTCAGATTCGGCTCCTGACCGTTCCAGTTGATGCATCTTCCGAGCACAAACCCTGAGGTTTTACACACCTAAGCTCCCCCCTTTCTGGAGGGGCCAGCAATATGTTGCAACCGGAAGATGCTTCCTCACCCCCCAGCACTGCAGGGGTTAATGGCTCTATCTATTGCCGGCTGCTTCATTTGTCAGCCTAAGGCGGCGCTTCCTTCCCCGTGGTCCTCGTACAATAACCCACCAAGGAATCCGTGGGGGTCTGTAAGGTTTTTGTAGCCCAACGTTGGTGAGGAATTGAAGTTATAACAACGTGTAACGTAGCCAGGGTCCCCGGTGTCTACATATAGAGGGCGGACGTGCGGTCAGCCATGTAAGTACAGACGGTGCGTGTCGGATAGGAAGAGCCTCTAACTGCGCGTCTTACAGAAGCAATCCATGATGGCGATTTCATTTTTGTTAATATAGCATTGAAGCAGGGGGTCTCCGGAGCCGAACCCCGTAAATGTCAGCTCCGGGGACCCCCAACTTACGGAGATACTTACCTCTGCAGTACGTGCCGGTAGCTGCTCTGGCTCAGCAAGCTGGGCATTAAAGTTTGAAGCTCCCGCGTCACATGGGACAATAGGAAGCTGCACCGATGACATCACAGCTTCCTATTGGCCCGCAGGGCCTGAGAGCTCTGAACAGCGGACATATCGTGAACCCTGGTAGCGGAGGAGAGCGGCTACCGGCAAATAATTCGCAGGTATCTCCGGAAGCAGGGGGCTGAAATTAACAGGGTTCAGTGTGTGTGTGTGTGTGTGTCAGTGTGTGTGTGTGTGTGTGTGTGTGTGTGTGTGTCAGTGTGTGTGTGTGTGTGTCAGTGTGTGTCGCGGTGTCATTCATAGTCTGTAGTGTAATAATTGGTTCAAATGTTAAATTAATGCAATAATGAAAGTAACACAAATACTTGCAACAGTCTTGTAGTCGCACAGCGGGGGTTACGTTACCAGTAGAGAGAGCAGCAGAGTTCTCCTCTTCATATAGTATCTGTGTAGCTGGGTTCCCCGGTTTGATTTCTTGGCCATACCTGCAGGGAGAGAGGATCCACAGAAACGATTGTCCGTCTCTTGTACGTACCTCTCACAGTTACAGAGAGAGAAATCTTAGAGCCCACCTGGTCTGTGTCACTATGTGGGGGGGATAGGAACACACGCACTGGTGAGATTTAAGAGCTCCTGTGAGACAGGGTGACAGTGACAAGTGCAGCACGGCTTATGGAGGGACACAGCTGGAAGGGTCACTCGCACACACCTGATTTTTTGGAGATGGTGGACATGCCGCTGGAAAGGGGGTAAGTGTTTATCCAACCTTGAGCAGTCTGCTGGCGGGACCCCATCGTCACATCCAGAGTGCTGCGGGCGACGTCTGTCATCACGGACAGGCTGTTCACGGAGGGGTCCTGATTATCTGCACCGTAGAGAAAGTATGACCGTCGCATCTCATTCACAGCGGCCGGCACGTTAACGAGCTGCCGCGCCCTCGTGCCACGACTCACCGGACGGAACCAGCTGGTTGGCCGTGAGATACTTCTTGTCGGAGAACATGGCGGTCCAGAACTTGATCATGATGCTGATGTCTTCTCGCAGCTGCTTGTCCGCCTGGGTCGGGAACTTGGGAGGACAACTTCCCGGAGGCAAAAAACAAAAACAAAAATCAATTCCTGCGTTATCGTCGCCGACCTGCGGTTAATGTGCTGGCCTCTGAAGTGTATGGGCCCCGATAGCGAGCCCAGCGCAAGGGGCTGCAGATGTAGCCGGCTTTGTCGTTGGCGTGGAACGTCGGAAAGCCGAGGTGGTCCCCCATTCCTTTCAATGGGACCTGCTTCCTGGCCGGTAAGTCTGGCTACATCGGCATGAGAACTTTAGCTGCCGGGGACTGCGGCAATGAAAGGAAAACCGTACGTTTTCCCAGGTCACAAATTAAGCCACGGTGGTGAAATCTAACACCGCAAACACTACCAGGACCGGCTACTCTTCCCTTATCCCTTCGTATAGTTCCCTCTCACCGGTTTCTTTCTCCCCTTCCCGATTTCTCTCGTGACGATTTCATATTCGCGCGCCATTTACCGCGGTACCACAAATCTTCGGTACATGCCGCTTACTGCCCTTTGTAGTTTTGAAAAGATATCTCCAAGAAATGTAAGTAATGGGCTGCTCGTTGCCCGCGTTGCTGCCGCTGAAAGGCGGTAAGAGGGGCCCCTGGCAGTGAAAGGGTTAACGCGCTCGGCATCTGAATCCTCACACCATACGGTGCCTTTACCGCCCCCTGCACCCACCTGAAGTAGTCAAACGCAGTGGAGTAGATTTTCTCCCTCAGGACGTTGCGGATGGTGGCGTTTTGAACCACGTCTGCGTGCAACATGGACAGCCCGAGAGTCAGCAGCCTGGGGAAAGGACACGTGAGGGGAGAACGTGGCGAGAGAGCGAGGCGGGCGAGTGATGGGCGCGAGAGAGCGAGGCGGGCGGGCGATGGGCGCCAGAGAGCGAGGCGGGCGAGCGATGGGCGCGAGAGAGCGAGGCGGGCGAGGGATGGGCGCGAGAAAGCGAGCGGCGCGAGAGAGCGAGGCGGGCGAGCGATGGGTGCGAGAGAGCGAGGGATGGGCGCGAGAGAGCGAGGCGGGCGAGCGATAGGCGCGAGAGAGCGAGGCGGGCGAGCGATGGGCACGAGAAAGCGAGGCGGGCGAGCGATGGGCGCGAGAGAGCGAGGCGGGCGAGCGATGGGCGCGAGAAAGCGAGGCAGGCGAGCGATGGCGCGAGAGAGCGAGGCGGGCGATGGGCGCGAGAGCGAGGCGGGCGATGCGCGCGAGAGCGAGGCGGGCGATGCGCGCGAGAGCGAGGCGGGCGAGCGATGGGCGCGAGAGCGAGGCGGGCGAGCGATGGGCGCGAGAGCGAGGCGGGCGAGCGATGGGCGCGAGAGCGAGGCGGGCGAGCGATGGGCGCGAGAGCGAGGCGGGCGAGCGATGGGCGCGAGAGCGAGGCGGGCGAGCGATGGGCGCGAGAGCGAGGCGGGCGATTTCAAGATATATATATTTCACTGTGTATTTTTGTCATATTGGATGTAGCTCTGGGCTCCCTTTGGTTTTGTTTTTTGTAACTATTAAAGGCGTTTCTGCCAATTCTGTGAGCAAACACAGTCCCATCCTCTGTCTGTATAGCGCCTGTATAATATGGTCTCTGTATAGCGTATTGCGCCTGTATAATATGGTGTCTGTGTCTGTATAATATGGTGTCTGTGTCTGTATAATATGGTGTCTGTATAGCGCCTGTATAATATGGTCTCTGTATAGCGTATTGCGCCTGTATAATATGGTCTCTGTATAGCGTATTGCGCCTGTATAATATGGTCTCTGTATAGCGTATTGCGCCTGT